>OY757904.1:13051712-13532106 GCA_963585895.1 Sepioteuthis lessoniana | reverse complement strand
TAGCAGGGATATCCCTGACCCTCTCTTGCCACTTTTCCCTATCGTTCATCGCCTCCGGCAGGTCTTCTGAGCTACATCCCGTATCCTCACATAGTTGCTGAATGTATGTTCGTGCTGGTCGTCCTGACTTTGCTCGGCCATGTGTAGGGGTCCATAAGAATACATCACTTATGAGTTCGTCGCTGCTTCTCCAGCAGTGTCCTGCATGTCTGGTTCGTCTAACTTGAATAGTTTTCGTGATAGGAGGCAGGTGGCCGTATAGTTGGTGTTTTGTGGGGTGTTGCCGACAGGACCTGCTGAAGATTGCTCGCAGCAGGCTTCGATAGAAGAGAATAAAACAGCCATCGAAAGATAATCATGGCAAACATTTACCACCTGATGATTATGCAGACATTCCCTAATTCTAGCTAATATATATATATATATATATATATATATATATATATATATATATATATATATATATATATAACGCATAAGCTCTTTGAATGAATTGACCACTCTCGTATCTAATAAGGCAAAAATATAAACAAACAAAAGGTAATACTTAACGCCTTATAATTCCCGAGCTGACATGGTTCACTTGCTAGCTGAGAGGGTAGGATACTAAGTCTAACTTAAAGTTGGGTGGGTTACGATCCCAGCTTCAAGCGTCCTACGTGTCTAGCCACACTGAAGAGTTGTGATACAACGAAACAGTCTGTTTGGGGGATGACAATATATATATATATATATATATATATATTAAACACTGGAATCATACTTTCGTAAAGACGACTAAATTGCGACTAAAAACAACGAAGCTAAAGTGCCCTTTCGACCGGTAATTTTTCAACAATAACAACAGTTAAAAATTATTCTAAAACTAAAAATAAAATAGGATCATAAACAGTAAAATTGTGGAGCAGGGAATTTGGAGAATCTAGAGGGGCGTAGTTTTGTTTCAGTTTTTTTATATCATCCCTCCTCTCAACGACTTTACGTTTATCACCCTATCTTCTTTGATAGCTTTAGGATAAATTCATCGGCTGCTGCTTGTGAAAAAGCTCTGATCAAAAGGAACTTTTTGTTTGTTTGTTTTTTGTCACATTTTAGTTGTTTTAATTAAGTATGATTCCTCTGTTTAAATAATATTTCTTATATACTGTACCAAAAATTTATATATATATATATATATATATATATATATATATATATATATATATATATATATTATATATATATATATATATATACAAAGAAAGTTATACGTAAGAAAATTTATTCGCTAATACTGACATTGGTGATGCATCTGGGGTAAGATGTTCGGCTGACATTGCGTTAGTCAGAATTCTTTTCTCCGCTTGAAGTATCTCGCTGGTCTAGCCCATACTAAAAGGTTGTGATACAATGAAATAATATGTATGTTGATGACAATATATATATATATATATATATATATATATATATATATATATATATATATATATATATATATATATCTATATATAAAGAAAGCTATACGTAGGAAAATTCCTTCACTTACGCTGATATTGGTAATGCATCTGGGGTAAGATGTTCGGCTGACATTGTGTTAGTCAGATTTCGATCTCTGCTTGAAGCATCTCGCTGGTCCAGCCATACTAATAGGTTGTGATACAATATAATAATATGTTTGTTGCTGACTATATATATATATATATATATATATATCTTGTGTTAATTGAACAATTTTTTCTTTAAAATGATGAAATATTGCCCGAAGAATATTGTTCTCTTATTCTTTGTTCTTGGTTATAAATCAAATGTTGTTTACATACAAGCGTATTTTTCACACTCATGTTTTGTTCACGTATGTGTAAATTGCAAGATTGTAATACAATTATTATAGGAACAAATAATTCAGTTATATGATCTTTTTCAATAATTAACACTTTCTTAATTAGGTGCTAATGAGGGAATAATTTCCATCAAAAGGTGGTGATTAGAAAGTATTGTCATTTACTGGCACCACACAGACTCTTAAAAAGGATGGAGATCGAAGTTGACAAGACAGAAATAAACAATGAGAGAAACGTTACTTTTCTTCTGTGTGTTCCTCTTGGCATTCTTTGATACTTATACCAGCGAGTTCTTCATTAGAGTGGAGGACTTCTCAAATCAGTTTTATATATTGTGAAACTGTTCTGAGGTATTTCTTTTAATACACTTCATATGTTCAAATATGCTTTATATTAATATCCAGTTAAGAACATGAGAAAATGCTGTAAAATTTGAACAGCATCGAAGGTGCTTTATCTGCACATTCCTGCAATTAGAATAATAGCAAGAATGAACTCATCTAAAAAAAAAAAAAAATTTGGAAACAGAATCGGCAAACGCAGTTCAATGTTGGACATGTCAGTTTGCATTAAATTACCGAAAATGCCTTTTGGAAAGGCATTAATAGATCTTTTCATACCCACTACCGCTATGCGAAAATAGTTCAACTGAATGGGCTCTTTAACCTTGTGGCAATTGGTTTAGAAGGAGAAGGAGGAGGAGAAGGAAGAAGAGGAGTAATACCTCCAACCATCTTTACTCCACTTAACATCTGACGTTGTGTCACATTCTGCTTGTGGCCGAGGGGTTGGGTAAATAAATAGACTTAACATTTTTTAATAAAAAATATAATCTTGATACTCTTCGATCCCACCTCATCTCTCTGACACTTTTTTTGTCACTGTTTCTGTCTGTTTCTCTGTCTCTCTCTCTCTCTCTCTTTCTTTCTGTCTTGCTCTCTCTTTCTATATATATATATATATATATATATGGGGTGCATTCAATAAGGTTACAGACTTTTTTTGTACAGGCATTTAAAATCACCATACCCTCTTGAAAATTCAATATGTTATTGCTATACATCTTATGAGAGGACTAACCAATTTTTCTGATTTCAGGTTCAAATGAACAGCTACAGCAGCGATTGGAATACACCCTACTAAAGCCTGATTGTTACATCTGGTGATTTTCAAAAATGCAATCTTGACTTTAAAAGAACAATATGCAATAACTTTGTGTCTTAAACTTGGAAAAAATGCCATGCGATGAAAGCTGGATCTACTGCTATGACCCAGAGACCAAGAGACAGAGTTCCCAGTGGAAGCATGCTGGCTCTCCCAGACCCAAAAAGGACAGACAGAGCAAATCCACCCACAAAATTTGATGATCCCTTCTTTGACAGCATTGGCATGATCTACATGCACTGGGTTCCCACTGGATAGACAGTCAACAAGGAATATGATGTTGAGGTTTTAAGGGAGTTCAGGAGATTTTCCGTCGGAAGAGGCCAGCACTCTTCAAGTCGGGTCAGTGGCATTTCCACCAGGACAATGCACCAGTCCACAACTCCATCCTTGTCACAAACTATTTGACCTAGAAGAGCATCAAGACAGTTCCTCAGCCTCCCTATAGTCCAGACCTTGCTCCCTGTGACTTTTGGTTATTCCACACGCTGTCGTTATGAGTCAATTGAGGAGATAAAAGAAGCTGTAACGAAGGTCACTGACACGCTCACACAAGAGGACTTCCACGGGGGCTTCCAGAAGTTGTTGGGACGGTACAAGTGCATTGCAGCTGGAGGATATTACTTTAAAGGGGACTAGAGTTTCATGTGTGTACTATCAATAAAAGTGCCCACACAAAAAAAGTCTGGAAGCTTATTTGATGATCCTCGCGTATATATATATATATATATATATATATATATATATATATATATATATAAATTAATGATCTGAGACGATGTGTTTGGAATTATTCATATATAGAATAAGTAAGAACTTTCATATAATCTTAATGGAAGTCTCAAAATATGACTATTAATATATAAGTATATATAGAACAACTCATATACAGAGCAAATATATCTGTGATATCAACGAAAGAAAACTCAATGGATAGATATTATAATAGTATTATTATATTATAATTTATTTCATCAATTCGCAAAATGCAGCTTGTCTCATCAGGCGGCTTTAATAGAATGCAAGGGGAGGAACACAAACATTGTTTATCCCGGGGCACAAAATCTAATTTTTTTAAATCTTTATATTTTCATATATTTTATATAATTTATTTTTGTTATAATTACTATTATATTTTTATTTTATTATTTTTTTATAGATTTTAATTAAAAAATGTCTAAATTATTCATAATTTAAAAATCAACGAATGATATCAGTTATGATTTGCATCAAAACAAAAACTAACAAAACAAAGAATGTGTCCATATTTAAAAAACCACAATATTCTAATAGGAAATGATTCACAACTACTATCAATATTGTCGATAAAATATGATATCTGAATTGAAAAGAATGAGGGGAAACACATCGAATCAAAAACGTATTTTTTACTAAATGTCACTGTATTATAAGAATTTAAATGAAATTTAATTTATTTTTACTGGAATCATAGAGCACTTTGTATCATCAGTTTTGTATTATCAGTATTGCAGTTTTTTCATCATCAATAAAATGTACCAACATCAGAAATCCCTTGGAGATTCCCTTGCTAACAGCCACTATCGGCCATTGCTCTTCCTAAATCATCTAGATGGCACTCAATGTTTTCACAGAGCTGTAGAATGTAAGTTTTTGCTGGTTAGACAAAAGTATTTTATTTATGTTGATGAGACCATTGGTGAACATCTCTGATGAGTTCGTCCCTTTTCTTTCATTGTCAAGTAAGTCTTGTTTGTCTTGCTTGGATGTTTTGCTCGGGCTGAGAAAATTGGTCGTACACCCGTTGTCTAGAAGGTTGCTGCTTCCAAGATCTGTTTAAATAACAGTTTACATTTAGATTTTTCTCCAAGTATATTCTTGAATGTAACTTGCAAGACACATTTAGATCAATTAGCCGGGCAATTACCATGACTAATTTATTTGGCGTCGCCTTTGTGCGATATGAAGTGGTGGCTCAGTTGAAGAGTTTCGGCGATGCAATCTGTGGTAACTGGGTCGATCTCCAAAGGTGGAGATCACGGTATATACTGCTGATTAACCTAATAAGGTCGAAACAGCTTTCCAGTGTTTCCATATGTCGTGTATAAGTGTTCGTCGGATTTGGTAATTCAGTTCAAAATATAATTCCTCAACTTAAAAATTGAAATGTATATTTTCTCTAAGTATTTCGTTAAATTCTTGGTAGTTCAACAATAAAGAACGCAATACTCATACGACTACAGCTTGGAAGAATTCATGTTTTATTTTATCAGAGAGATCAGATTTTCATGCAGTTAAAACATTTCAATAACAGTCTATGCTTTCCCAATTCGTATGTTGACATCGCTTTTAGCAGATGAGATATTGCTACCTATGTATATGTCTCGGCCTACTAATTTCAGACGTTTGCATTTTAATGCTGAGGTAGCGTTATAACATACTATTATGAACCAATAGAAGTTTTCAGTCTTTAATAAATGTAATCACCGAGGGAATTTCCCCAACATGTCATCAAATCAAACAATGATACGTGGGATTCTTTTACGAACATGTAACCTTGTGTCATGCTAAAACGAGCTTTGTAAATATCACTTGTATAAGTCGTGTTAGCATAGTGAATGTATTGGTATCGAGTTGTGTTCTCTCTTCAATAAGCTCAGATTGTCATGTCGAGAATGAAGGTTTGTAATTCTTGCCTTAATAGACAAAGTCGAGCTTGAGTGCATCGTGTAAATTCCGTGTTTGTCCTCCGTGACAAGCAAGAAGAAACGCAGAGGAAGAACAAACGAGAATTCAATAAATCATCCCTTTCGACACAGCTGAAAATGGCGTCATTCTTAAGTGGACGACAACTGAACTATTTCTTAATATCGGACTCAGACTACATGAGTAATTAATGTAAGTCTTTTAGTTATTTACTAACTCTAGCTCTATTGTGACACAAGGCTAAAGGATTGGGGCAACAAATAAGAACTGAACACCCTAGTTCACTTATGGTACTAGGCTAAAGGAATAGGACAACAAATGAGAACTGAAGATACTAGGTCACTTATGGCACAAGGCTAAAGGATTGGGGCAACAAATAAGAACTAAACACCCTAGTTCACTTATGGTACTAGGCTAAAGGAATAGGACAACAAATGAGAACTGAAGATACTAGGTCACTTATGGCACAAGGCTAAAGGGTTGGGGCAACAAATAAGAACTGAACATCCTAGTTCACTTATGGTACTAGGCTAAAGGAATAGGACAACAAATGAGAACTGAAGATACTAGGTCACTTATGGCACAAGGCTAAAGGGTTGGGGCAACAAATAAGAACTGAACACCCTAGTTCACTTATGGTACTAGGCTAAAGGAATAGGACAACAAATGAGAACTGAAGATACTAGGTCACTTATGGCACAAGGCTAAAGGATTGGGGCAACAAATAAGAACTAAACACCCTAGTTCACTTATGGTACTAGGCTAAAGGAATAGGACAACAAATGAGAACTGAAGATACTAGGTCACTTATGGCACAAGGCTAAAGGATTGGGGCAACAAATAAGAACTAAACACCCTAGTTCACTTATGGTACTAGGCTAAAGGAATAGGTCAACAAATGAGAACTGAAGATACTAGGTCACTTATGGCACAAGGCTAAAGGATTGGGGCAACAAATATGAACTGAACATCCTAGTTCACTTATGGTACTAGGCTAAAGGAATAGGACAACAAATGAGAACTGAAGATACTAGGTCAATTATGGCACAAGGCTAAAGGATTGGGGCAACATAAGAACTGAACACCCTAGTTCACTTGTGGTACTAGGCTAAAGGAATAGGACAACAAATGAGAACTGAAGATACTAGGTCACTTATGACACAAGGCTAAAGGATTGGGGCAACAAATGAGAACTGAACACCCTAGTTCACTTATAGTACAAGGCTAAAGAAATGGGACAACAAATAAGAACTGAACACCCTAGTTCACTTGTGGTACTAGGCTAAAGGAATAGGACAAAAATTCAGAACTGAGAACACTAGTTGACTAAAAAGAATGGGACAACAAATGAGAACTGAATTCACTAAAATGGTCAGCAAAACGAGCTTCCTTACTAATATACTATGAAAGATACCAAAACTGGATGTTTAATTTGATTTAGTTTGGTTTGCTTTGGTCAATTCAAAGGCGTATCAAACCATTATGTTTTATATAATGTTGAAATTTTAATATTTTGTAAATCTTTGATCATAATCATAGTATTCTTTATTGTCAACCTTCTATTGTAAAATTTTTAGTGGAAATTTTCTGTTAATGAAAACTCTTTGTTTGGAGACAGTTATGTATTTTCAAGTATTTCTATCTGTTTATTTTCATGTGCCTAAAACTATTCCGCTCAAAGCGACAACTCCCATTAAGTATCAACAATGACTTCTTTGAAGAATTATATGATTTAAAGTATTTTAGTCAATATTAATAATTTTCCAATGTGTTTTACCGATTATTGAAAACCTAACAGTTATTAGCATTTCGGGCCAGAGGAGATGTAGGAATAATAACAATAAAATGGTTTTGACCTTCTCCAAGGATCTAAAACTTGAACTTCATTCTCTGATGCAGTAAAATGTCATTTCCAGGACATCTCTCTAGTGGGGGTTATTACTACCCTGCAGGGGATACTGTCACTTTATAGTTCGCATCATAAAAAGAGTAGCCTATCATTAATAGAAGTGAGGTAATTTATTCGAGAACGGCCCAGTCAGCAGGGAATCAGCGACTGATTCTCTGCAAAGGAGTGATACCCCCTCCCAAAGAGTGTACTGGACATGACATTAAACAATCTAATGGTAAGGCACTAAACAGTGGAGCTCTTGGGAATATGAATTATCCCTTCATTACCATTACTCTCAGGTACATTCTGACATAGGATGGTAGCACCTGGTAGAGTCTTATCAATGGGTTCAATACAATTGTTTGATATTTAAATTGTGTGCAAACAAATGACTAATGTTAAACTTTTTTGTTAGAAATAGAACTGTTTGATCATTTAATTAAGTGTAAACAAATATATGTTTTAATCGCATTTTCAGTGGTATATAGCAGTACATGGAATCGTTTAACTGTGTTCGAACAAATTACCAATAGTCAATTGAAATATTCGTGTTTGATAAAAATACTTGAAACCATTCAAATGTGTACAAAAATGAGATCAAGTTTGGTTGAAAATATATCTACAAAATGAGTTTACAAGTCATTTAATATGTAAAATCAGGATTTGGCATTAAATTACGAACAATGGTTGACATGCCATGCAGCCCAACCAAACGAAACCTATTCTAAAAGGTATATAAATGTCATCTTTACTCAAATTATACATGCTACATCATACTTATTCTGAGACATTAGGTTGCAATTTTGGAAGGTGAATATATTCTTTAAAGCAGGTTTTTTTTGTTTGAATTATGTGAGTTGTTTTAGGTTAGGCATGGATACGGATCTTCAATATGAGAGCGACGCATGGAGGGAAAATGTTTGACATTTATACAAAAGTTTATATTATCAACATCTTTTTGCAATTAGTTAAAGAAAAATTGGAAATTTTTTTAATTTATATTTACACTTAAGAGACCGGGTGATAATTGGTTTTGAAAAGTTGATGACATTTTCTAAAACTGCGTTCTCCAAGAATTTGTATAAAATGAATTTAGCCCCCAAATTAAATAGTTCCAATTTTAAGAATTCTCCCACAAATCAAGCAGTTCTCAGATTTTTATAAAATATACATGTATTATTCATAAAAAAGGGAATGGAATAGTGCCCTCCCGTACACCTCCGTGTTGTAGCTATTGAAAAGGGAGCCTTCGGGTCACCATCGACTAAGGTCGCCAACTTTACTTATTTTATTCATAAAGAAAAGAATGTCGTTTAGTGATGTTTTTTTTAAGAAAACTTTCTGAAAATACAGGGTGTACAAAAAATTTGAAGTTATTTTAAAAGCAATTATCTTGAAAACGACCCAGTCTAACTGAATGAAATTGAACAGTTTAGGTGTCGGAAATCATTAGTTTATTCTGGGTTCGATTTCCTAAGTGTTCAATATGTTCACTGCCTGTGACACGAGACACGTCAAGTTGGTAGTTAAGCTCTTTCCAAACACGCAGTAACATGTCTCCGGTAACATTATCCAATGGGGAAGTGATTCTCTGTTTGAGTTCATCGATGTTATCTGGAAGAGGGGAGCATAGAACTGTCCCTTCTCATATCCCTACAAAAATAAATCGCTCGGGGACAGATCCGGTTACTACGGTTACCATTTTATCAGAAAACTGTCTTCAGCTCAACCACCTATGATCCATCTTTCGGGTATATTCTCATTGAAATATGCACGTACTGTCTACTCCATTAGATATAAAATCTTGGTCAGTTTTAATACATTCTGTGAATATTTTAGGTTATTTCAAGTTGAATTGTCAAATTTTTGGGACAAACTGTAATTTTATATCAAATCAGTCACCAGTTCAATCATATCAAAATTTTATGAAATGTCTATATTCTTACATAAAAAACATTTGGGTCAAACATAAAATAATCATTATCAGATATTTATGTAGAAAATTCAAACCTGGTATTTTTTTGCCTATATTCGAAAATGTAGAAACATTACCTTGAATTGTTCAACATAAACTGTAATAAAATAAATAATTTTTTTTTTTTGAAAAAAAAGTATTTGATAAATTTCGTAAAACAAATCATGGACATTTTTTGTTTGTAAAAAATATCTGATGAAAAAATAATTAATTTTCATTTTTCATTAATGATTTTAAATGATTTAAAATTGTTTTATTATTGGTCACATTTTGGAGATTTCTGAAACTTATTTATTAATAAAACTGTGTTTGAGAAATCGCAAATCATTTTGCAAAGAGGTTTTTAATAAAATATTAAGATATTTCTTGAATTATACAACTTTTCTCCTTTTAAAGTTCAGGAAGTGAGTGTAAGAAGTGATTTTCCGTTATCGTCTTTGTTTGTGCTCCACTATAAGAAGACATTTCTTGTTTGTCTGTTTCATTCGCTTGAATGGTTATTTTTCCATTAAACTGTTAGAATAGAGTTTTATTGATTCCATCATTACATGGATTTTCAAAACTTAATTTTTTTTTTAATTAAAATATTTTTCTTTTATTTGTTGAATTTTTTTTTTCACACTTCCTTGATAATATAAAAATACCTGCCAGGGATTTTTTGGAAATTTCATTTAAGTTTTAAAAAAAAAATCCGGGTAGATTTTATTGAAAAAACTAAAAAACAAGTGATCGGATCCTTATTTTATTACAACTGTTCTCTTTTTAAGTCACACATTTATCGATTCAAAAATTGTTAATGTGATTTAAATGTTAATATGATCGAATACTTTAAATGATATTTCAATGGTCGACCTTTAATGGAAGTTGTTACTTTTAGAGGGGATAATATTGTCGAAAAGCAAGAAATGTTCTTTAAATTAGCTTTAGAAGAGTAGTCAAGTCAAAACATAAAAGTATGGGGTTTGCTCAAGTTACCAGTTTAATTAACAGTAACTTTTTTCCTTTCATATGTACCATACTTTTGTCTGTCTTTTAATAAAAAAAAAACAAAAAAATATTTTATAAGCATAGAGGTTAATATTTATTTGTCAAATAATGCAGAATAAGACAGGATTTTTGTAACTTTCTAGAAATATTAATGGGCACTAGGAATCCTTATACGTTTGAAATTAATCAATGATATTGTATTTTTCGAGGCTATAGATATTGTATGAATCAATATTTTATTATACTTGTCTTTAATTGTAATCATTTTGAGATGAGGTTTCTTAATTTGAGAATTAATTTTTATTTATTGCGGACTTTTTTCCTCATGTTGGTAGTTTTTTGTGTTGTTTCTCCTTTCACTACGTTTCGGCCAA
Organism: Sepioteuthis lessoniana; assembly: GCA_963585895.1. Lineage (NCBI taxonomy): Eukaryota > Metazoa > Mollusca > Cephalopoda > Myopsida > Loliginidae > Sepioteuthis > Sepioteuthis lessoniana. Next base: position 13,521,210 of record OY757904.1, on the reverse strand, counting down.
ATTTCACCTTTGGCCTTCTTCAGGTGATTCAGGCAGTAATTACTGGGAATACGTTTACAAGACTCAGCATTCCTATCCGAGGTCGCGGTAAATCACCTGAAGAAGGCCAGAGGTGAAATTTGGCCGAAACGTAGTGAAAGAAGAAACAACACAAAAAAACTACCAACATGAGGAAAAAGTCCGCAATAAATAAAAATTAATTCTCAATATTTTATTATATATATATATATATATATATATATATATATATATATATAATAAAATATTGTTTGAAAATACCAGATGTTTCCATGACTTTGACCTAACCCCGTATATATATATATATATATATATATATATATATATATATATACGGGGTTAGGTCAAAGTAATGGAAACATCTGGTATTTTCAAACAAATTTAGTTTGAAATAGTGTTGGGCCAACTTCGTCCATAATTATCATCATCATGATGTCGTGCCGCAAGCACGGATATCCTTGACCTTCTCTCGTCATTTCTCCCTATAGTTTATCGCTCCTGGTAGGTCTTCAGGGCCACATCCCGTATCCTCACATACCTGCTAAAGGTATGTTTGAGCTGGTCGTCCTGATTTTGCCAGGTCATATGCGGGTGTCCATAGGAGTACATCACTTATGAGCTCGTCCCTGCTTCTCCAGCAGTGTCCTGCATGTCTGGTTCGTCTAACTTGGATAGTTTTCGTGATGGGAGGCTGGTGGCCGTATAGTTGGTGCCTTGTGGGGTGTTGCCACCAGGATTTGTTCAATATTGATCGCAGCATTCTTGTGTAATTGCCGTCTAGCGTCTTCTCCAGCAGTTTAGTTAGCGTCCAAGTAGTGCATCCATGTAGCAGTATTGATACGACCGCTGCCTGGAAGAAACTGCGTTTCATTTTATCGGTCAGGTCTGATTTCCATATGATCGATAGTCTATCATTAGCTGTCCATGCCTTCGCTAGCCGCGTGTCGATGTCTTTTTCGGTTGATTAGACACTGCTTCCTAGGTAGTAATTATAGCTTGAATTATTCGAGCTATAGACTCATACAAATTTTGAATGGTTCCCACGGGTACTTTTGTCCATTCATCTGTCAAAAATTCTCAAGTTCTTTAATAATCATAGTTGGGAATATCGACCCCTTGCTTGTTTTTTTAAAACGCACACTAAATTTTTGATAATATTGAGATCTGGGGTCTGTTGTGGCCAGATAAGATGCTCTACTTCATTAGAACATTCTTCATGCCAGTCAGCCACAATTTTCCCTGTGAGAATTAATGCATTATCATCATGAAAGATGACGTTTCCCCTTTCAGAAATAGTTTGGCGACCACATGATGAATTTGATCTGATAAAACATTTAAATAGTCTTGTCATTTCATCTAGCCATGAAGGGAAACAATTGGACCGACAGATTTTCAATATTTTGCCCTCCAGATCATCACAAAGCCTCTTTCATGTTGAACAGTTGGAAGAAGACTGTCTGGATCAAAAGCTTCTTTCGGTTATCTCTTCACGTATACTCGACTAGATGTCAGAAATAAAGTATAAGATGACTCGTTCGAGAAAATAACAATCTTCCACTATTTTAGGGACAAGTTCTGTAGGTTTCTACTCGACACTTTGTAATATTGGTTTTCGTGAAGAGTGGTTTTCTAATGGCAGCCCTCCTGTGAAATCTGTCTTTGTGCGACTCTTTACATACAATTTTTGAGGAAATTGGGTTCTCGATATAGTCATTATGCACTGCTGACATTTTCGGAGTTGTATTCTTTTGATCCTTCTTAAAAAATCCACATAAGAGTCCGACGGTCCCTATCAGACATCTCTCGCTTTCTTCCAGAGTTTTGCATCAGTGAGGAGGTTTTTCCTTCTTCCTTAAACGCCGTCATTACTTTCTAGACAGTACTCCTTGCTTAATCAAATAATTCAGTGACCTTTGTTACACTCGCGCCTGCCATAGGAACACCAACAATTTGACATTTTTATAAGTCTGTTAGATCTGCCATTTTAATGAATTTTGATTAATTTCTGCTCATGATATCTATAAAAACAACGATTTTAGTAAAATAAGAACAGAAAAAATAATAATTTAAAAAAGTATAAAAATAACCAACGTTCGATGGGTTTATATTAGTTTAAAAATTATGACACTACGATTCTTGGCGCTTCCATTATTTTGTGCACCCCCCCGTATGTAAAAGCACTTATGAAAATATGGTGCTTTTTTTTTATTTCATTCCATCGGGATGTAAGTTAACTCATTTGAACGGTTCATGAATACAATAAGAACTGAAACTTCTGATTTTTCAATCTGGCATGTTTAAAAAAGCGAATGTTCGTAAGATTTTCAGGATCAAATAAATAATAGAAATAATAAAAACAATAATAATAATAATAATAATAATAATAATGGTATAAAAAAAGAATGTAATTGTAAACCCCGAGAAATTTGTCCCATGAATGGACGATGCAATTTGAATAACGAAATATATCAAGCTATAATTTACCCTAAAGAGAATATCACAGATAAGAAAACTTATATCGCCCTAGCATCCACTAAATTGAAGGAGAGATTTTTTAATCATAAATTTACCTTCTCTCACGAACACCTAAAAAACCATACGGCACTATCAAAACATTTCTGGTTTTTAAAAAACAAAGGTTTAACCCCTGAGATTGAATGGTCTATTTTGAGAAAATCAAATAGTCCAAATAGTTTTAACGGTTGATGCAATTTATGCCTAGAAGAAAAAAATTATATTTTAAATATTAAGTGGCCCGATAAGTTATTAAATAAGAGAAGCTAATTGATAGCTAGATGTAGACATAAGACTAAATTTAAACTATAAAAATTTAAAAACATAGAAATAAATAGTGAAACCAGGAAAAAAACGTATCCAACATTTGCACTAAAAAAATAGGTAGCTAATTAAATGGTATCGAAATTGATATAAGCATTAATATTTCTCTTAAAAGTTAATTATCGAACTTAACATGAAAAGAAATTAAACTAAACGAATAAATAAAAAAGTTAAATTACCGTAATTATAACTGACAGAAGAAATTTGAAAAATTAAAATAAAACGGAAATTCAATAAAACGAGGAGGTAACTCCTAAATCTCGTCCCCCCTACACCCCACGTGTTTTACTCTGGCTTAAATTTGAATTTAAATTTAATTAATTATCCATTGGGTCTGAAGAAACCTGAATTAATTTTTTCTTCATATTTTTGGTTCACACCAGAAAATGAAAATACGGGATGGAAATAAATTTATAATCATGAATTAACCGCTGTTTGTTTTTTTCTTAAAGATATATATATATATATATATATATATATATATATACCATAGCCAGATAAGAATACGTGAAATGGATATATTCATACCGGTACGCAAAACGTTCATAATGTTTCTTAACATATATACATAGAACATAGGAATCTGGAAACACGAAAACACTTACGACTTCTTAGTTCAGGTAGGAAACATTTTATTACCTTTGAGTTTAAAGGTTCTTCGACATAACGAGAGAGATGCACATTCTTTCTATTCTGGCTTTTTAATCTCCCCCATCTCGTGCGGCGCCCGTAGCGCGCAAATTCGTCTCGCCTCCGTGAGCCCCGAAAGTCGACCTTTCTCGTTCTCAACTCAACAAACTGGCTTTTTCAAAATCCCCCAAATCCTCCGTGCGCTTCCGGTGCATGACGTCAACCGCACTCTGTAGCCCCGTTTCCCATTTGGGCTATTGTGACATCTCTGACTGACACCTCTGTTCCGCCCTCGCGCCTGAACACCTGCGTTAATGTTGCACCTAAGTAACCCATGCACTGAGCCGAAAGGTTCGCAGCCTAACTAAACCCAAAGGCATAAAACGAAATCCCTCGGCCATTATATCACGTATATATATATATATATATATATATATATATGTATGTGTGTGTGTGTGTGTGTGTGTGTGTGTGTTCTGTAATCATATTTTTTACGGGATTTCAATACAAAGTAGTTTAATAACAAATAATGCGCAATAATAACAGTTTTGATAGCATCATATTCCACTAAGAATAATAACATCTGGGTACATTTAATCAAAGAAATACTATTGAGGAGAGCTCTAATTTTTTGATGGTAGTTTAATAGGAACAAGGACACAGTATGCAGTTTCATGAATCTAGCATTCCCTCACAAAGTCTTGGGATATTGCTAGGGTATACTTTGTTATTTTTAATGGCGTTTCACTTCCGAAACTATGGGTCAATGCATAAATCTCATCTGATGAAAACTATATTTGAAAAATGCTATGTTTTTTGCGTTATATACAAGAAAGTGATCTAAAGTTTACAGCAGTATATATTTACGGAAATACAGATAGTAACGGTTACGTATAATTGACTAGACTAGTTTGCCTCATTTATCGAGCCAGTCCCTATCTATTGTGTCAGGGAGGGTCCATGAAATGGCGTCATGGGGTATATCACCATAACAATATGTTTGAAGTCAAACACATATATATATATATATATGTATATATATATCCGCGCGCGCGCGTGTGTGTGTGTGTTCATGTATCATTTTTATTTGCAGTTTCTCAGAATTCAAGCATGTTTATTATGACAATTTTCAAAGTACCAAAAATTAATCAATATCAATGTTTGCAATGGAAACATTTGAATTCTGATAACGTTAAATATCTAGCGAGACATTTAAATCTAATTTTATAAACGGTACTTTTCTTTTTCGTCCTAGTGCATACCGTTTTAAGTTTAATCTTTTATATATATATATATATATATATATATATATATATATATATATACATGTATAAGTATGTAATGTGTGTACATGAACATAATGTGCATGCATATATATATATATATATATATATATATATATATATATATATATATATATAATTGATATGTACGTATGTGTGTGTTTAAATGAGTTAAAAATATTAATAAATAATTACACAAGTTTCGTCGTCGTCGTCGTCGTCTTATCATATTATATGAAAATAACTGAGAGAAATTATCAATTTTTTTTTACTTATTCATAATTGCAAATTGTTACTGCAATCTAGTATAAACTTTAAATTATACGCCAACTTGTATTAATGTTGAATATTACTAAGCGTCCATGTAAATGTCCTCATCATTAGATAAGTGTTATCTTATAGCAATACAAAATGAATACACTTCATGTGTTGTCAATGTAATTAAATATGAATCTAGCTGTTACAGGCAGTTTGACAAACTCAATTGCAGTTGAGCTGGGAAATCGATGACCATATTAAGAGAAAATCAGTCGCCATATTGATATAAAATCACCTACTCTGTGAAATGAAAAATATAAAATAATAATGAAGTGGATATTCGCAATTGAATTGTAAAGAAAGAAAAAAATATTGGGTGAGGGATAGGAAAAAAATTCTTAACGAGAACGGATTGATAATTGTATCAGAAGATTACAGCAGGCACATAATTAGAAAATATTATTTCTAAAGAACATGTCTGAAACGTGGATTGGAAAAGACCTAAGATTTGCGGAGGCGAATTTTGTTGCTGAGTGCCAGACGGTTATCAAGCAATTGATTCTCTATTATAAAATAAAGGAAAAATACTGCTTTGCTTGAAATATTTCCGTTTAGAGACGGGGGTGAAATGGCGTTGAGAAAATAAATAATGATAAGAAGTAGATAAAAAGTTAATATAACGAGAAAGAAAAAGCTATTATAGAAGCTGGACAAGAAAAGGTCTTTTGTTTATGAAACTTAAACGGTCTACTCATTCTAATCTAAAGGATTATAACCAATAAGAAAAAAAAAACAGCTATTTATTATCATTCTGTTGACTCTATTAACTACAACAAGGTAAGATCACTCCACTAAAACAGAATGTTCTGTATATAATACTAAACCGTATTTGATACTTAGGCTCCACCTATTGAAATTTGGTGGGTATGGAATATCCTGTCATTGCCATAATACCCTGGTCCAATCTCTGTTGGTGTGGTAGTACCTGTTAGGACATCATCTATAAGTAAGAATGATATTTTAATAAATTATTCATATTCGATAGGAATGTGTTTATATATGTACATCGGAACGTACAATAAACGTTTTTCTATAACATTTAGGCATGAAATAATGGTAGACAAGATGATATAGAGTTAAAATGAATCAATTTTTATATCAGAAATCCCAGTCTTTTATCCATATATTGTATGGAACTGAAATAACCGGAGAAAATGTTCTGAACACGATATTAAATATACTGAATTATCATCATGACGTGGAAACTGTTCTAAAACGCATTTAAAGAGATCCAAACCAAAAGAAACAAATGAGCGTAAAACTGATTTTACTCATGACAGGTTTTTAATCTAACGATTTTTGCAATTCATTATTTTACGTCGACGTGATAATTAAAAAAAAAAATAAACAAATAAACCCGTAGTTTTCTTCTTCGAGATACGTTTTAACGACTCTTTCCCAAACTCCAGCAAGGTTTTCCTTGTGCAAAGAACCTCTGAAAATTTTCTTTTAATATGATGTGAAACAAAGTAAGGGAATATAGAGACACTGAACCTGGACAGTTTTGCCAAAAGGTCAGCGATCGATGTTCAGAAGGGTCACTAAAGCAAACGTTCGGAGTGGTCATATTTCTTTAAATGTCGCTCTATACAGTTTCATGATTGAGAGAGTGATTAGGATATTTGCCTCCACGAATTTAGGGGTTAAAATTCATTGTTCCTTCATATATATATGTATATATATATATATATATATATATATATATATATATATATATATATATATATATATGTGTGTGTGTGTGTGTGTGTGTGTGTGTGTGTGTGTGCGTGTGTGTGTGTGCAGATGACTTGAAGATTTATTTTGCACTCAGCCCTATCGAATACTACCATTTTTTACAGATCTTTTCGAGACTTAGATTGGACCCTAACAGGTACTCTCACTCCGGATCTGTGTGTACCTTTGAATAATTGCAATGAACGATGGTGTTCTACACAACGTAAATCTCTAGAACAGGAACCTCACAATTTGGGGAATTTCTGTGTCATACCATGATACATATTGTACAGTTTGTCTTACACATTTGAAGGGATCACCGTCGGTGTATTCTAAGTCCCACCAGCATTTCAGTTTAACATTCCTTTAAAAGCAGCACATAAAAATTACTGAGATTTGATTAAAAAAAATATTTTTGAAGAGCTCTGACTGATATAAATAATGAAACGTCGTCATTTCGATATAGAGCGCTCAGCTCTAGTCATATATCTATTTTAATTTTAAATATTTGAATTTAAATGAATAAATATTCAGTCTTGATACATTGTGATCGAACTTCGTTCGCTCTCATTGAATTTTATGTACTTCTCAGTTTGATTTCTTGTTTGCGTTGTTGGCAGAGTTTAGAATATACTTATTGTATGTCCTACTGAGGGGGAAAATGACACTAAACTGGATCTGATCGAGGCACTTTACTTTTGGAACTTTGGGGATTGTACAGAAACCCTTCATTCAAAACACAATAGGTTGAGGCTGAGGACTACAACAACTGCATCCCAGCAGAGGCTAAGACCCTCCCACCAACAAGTGTCTTGGATATTATACTAAACAATCTGAGGTTCCTGTAATACTGGATATTTGGGGAATGCGTAGTACCCCATCATTGCTATCGCTCCCAGATCTAACTTTGATGGTAGCTACTGATAGGGTCATATCTATGGGACAAATAGAACTGTTTGACATTTAAACTGTGAGAAAACAGATGACTTAGGCTAAGTTGAATTGTTAGAAATTAAACCGTTTGATCATTTAAGTGTTTGAAAGCAAATGACTGATGTTTAATCGAATTTTTAATGATACATAGAAATACTTGGAACAATTGATATATACATACATACATATATATATATATATATATATATATATATATATATATATATATATATATATATATATATATATTTGTGTGAATTGAATTTGGCTTTAAATAACCTACAGTGGTTGATATGCCATAAAACCAAACCATCTTCATTGAATCTCAATGAAGATGTATGTACTCTACACTTCCTACACTGAATCGGTGCAATACTACCTGCCAGGATCCCGTCTATGGGTCAAATGCATATATTCTAAAACTATTTCTGTTAGACGAAATAGTTTATATCGTATAACCGTGCGCACAAAAACTCTGAAGAAACTCCACAAAAATTGTAAATATGAACATATTTTGTAGAGAATATAAATATTAATTTCTGAGATACTAGAATTAATTCGGCCCAGTCAGCATGACTTAGAATATTCTAGCTGTTTCTCTAGGTGAGGGGAAAAACAGTTTGTATGAGACTAAACTTCATCTGATGGTGAGGTTCCAGTTTGGGTGATATTAGAAGTGTGGAGTATACATTGCATTTATTCCCAGGACTTCTTTCTTCATAATCTGCTTAAAAATTATTTATATTCATATTCGATTTAGCTTTGTGGCATAAATAAGAAAAACAACACAAAAATGTAAATATGAACGCTTAATTAACGCGGTTCCCTAACCTCTTGGTATGAAGTTACTCAAGGTAGTTTGACATGCCATTAAAATCAATCAATCAGTTAATCAATCAATCTACTTCCTATTTGTTTTTTTAGGGTGAAGCAAGCTTCATTCAACATTTTTTATACATAGTTTCTCTATTCACTTTACACGCAATTGATTTCGATAGGAGGCAGGCAAATCGCTAACGGTAATAGCATCGAATTCCTGGAGAGAAAACCAACATATGGTAGTTCTAGACTAAAAAATACTTTTCTGTAGGCTCGACGCACGATTTGAGCGTAATGCAATCATTTGTTTTATTTTTTTTGTTTTTGCTTTTGTTTTTTTTTTTGTTATTTTTTTGTTGTTTCCTTTATTTTATTCGAGCTCGGCATAGTTTCATGCCATTATCCTTTTTCTGTCTTGTCACTCAATTCGCGTTTATCACCGCCTTTATTTTTTAGTTTATTTCATTTTACAGATTTTCTCATTTTTCTATCTGTTTTTTTGCAATCATCTTCTTTTTATTCCTTATGCCGTACAACATTATATTAATGGATAACCATCACTATATTTTGTTGGCTTTATATCTATTTCCTTTTCTTTTGCCCCCTTTTCAGTCTCTAAGCCACCCATTGTAGGTTCATCGGTGTCCATTTTGCACCACTATTTGTTTTTGAGCTTTCAAATTGACATCTCTTTTTTTTTTGCTATTTCATTGATTATTTCGTAAAACAAAAATGATAATTTATCGTTTTCTTACGTTTATTCTAGTGGAGGTGCAAAGTGGAGTACGACAGCTGACGGAGAAAAACTAGCTCTGCGTTACAAAGATTGATTTTCGGCTTGCTTCCAATTTAAGAAACTGATAGAAACAACAACAATTGAATAATTCTCCATCAAATAAAAAAATATACAAAAGATAAAGAAAATTCTACTGATAGATATTGAATTAGCAGGTAACATATCTTCTATCAATTATAATTAAAAAGGGAAATTCTTTACAGATGAGGATCAAAATTAAATTAAAAGTTTTGTAACACGTCCTCTCAGTGTTAGCCTTTTCTATCTCCTTGATCAATTCTGAAGGGGATTATAGACCTTTTCTTTAAACATTAACATTCTATCAAAAACATTTTCAAGACATATCTGGTTTGAATGTGAGTGAGTGTGTGCATGCATGTGGGAACGTGAGTTTGTGTGCATACAGAAAATAATATGGTTAATATCAGTTCAAATCTTGTGTAAAACTATTTGAACTTATGTAATATGTTGCTTGAGTAATAATCTGTGGTCATTCTTTCCTTATATATATATATATATATATATATATATATATATATATATATATATATATATGGGGGGGTGTTGTTAAGCAAATAGATCAAGAAATATTAGGTGCTACCCATGGCATAATTGATATCTTCGTAGGAAAATGACATGGTGACTTAAGTTTAAATCATGTTCGACATTTCACATTTCCCATGATCCAAATATGTTTGAAAATAGCATGTACCCATCAGGCTTTCCGTCTGTTATGGGTTAAGAGTAGAGGATACTGGGCCTTTTTTATCATATTTACCAACCCCTCCGCTCTGGCAGGATATGACACAAGGTCAATTTTTAAGCAGCGTTTAGCAGCTTTGAATTCTGAGTCTCCCTTCTTTTAGATTAGTCGCCTCACCAAGGCTGAAGAACCTAGTTTGCCCTACTATTTACCCAGGGCTGGAGGGAGAATAATTGGATTCGTAACTTTCCCAAGAGTATTAGCGCTATGTAAAATGCAATCAGTCTCGTCCAGGATTTGAATTCTTGTCGCCGTGTCCATTTCCTACGACGATAACCATTACACCAGGGGCACCTCCATACTGGGCCTTTTTTATGTTGATATGGCAACTAGTCTACGTAAAAAAAAATCTGAATTCAGACCTGTTGACCTCTGCTAAAAATTGACCTAATGTTGCATATTGTTCGTGTGGGCACGTTGTATATATATAGTCACCCGGAGACAGATTGTCTGATTGTATCACCAATACTCTGTCTAGGTACACGAGATGCTTCAAGTTGGGCGCGAAACCCGACTGACGTAAAGTCAGCAGCATATCTTCCCCTTGATCTATAATGGGATTTTATGGGTGTATATAAAAATACATTATCGGATGGGGGATACATTGACGTTTTTATTATATTGCGACTTTTCATTCCTCTTTTCACAAATTTTCCATCTTTTATTTTCTTGAGTCTCATCTATTTAATTTATTCTTCTGGCCTTTTTTTGCTGTTATAAATGGTAATTTATTTTCCTTCTTTAAGTTACAAGTCATGGTCGAATCATCTTGTAGGCAATTTTCGGAGTTTGTTAGCTGAAATCTTGATATTGTTGTTTTTCGTTCCATTTTTTTTTCTAGATTTAATAATTCCTGAATAGTTGTTTATACTCGTGTAATTTTTTATATTACAGTAATTGCTTTCTCTGAGGTTTTGTTTTTTGATTATATCTGATACCCTTTGGTGACATATCTACAGAATCAGCAAGGCAGGTGAGTTCCTTTCTTCCCACGTTTCTAATTGATTGTCCACATCATCTGTTGGATGTAAGGACATATGTATCATAAATCCTCTTGCTGCAGTTCATATTAGTGGAACAGTCTTTCTTTTTAGGATTCTAGAAACTGTCCCGATATTTATAACTTTGATTATTTTCCCGCTGTACCACTGTAGAGTTTTGTTTCCAGCTGTTTCCTTGTTTATGGAAAGTACTTGTTTTGATATCTTTTGTAGGTGTGTGTGTGTGTGTGTGTGTGTGTGTGTGTGTGTGCGTGTGTGTGTGTGTGTGTGTGTGTGTGTGTGTGTGTTTTATTCGTGTCTGCTTCAAATATTCCCAGATATACGTAACTTGTAAAAATCCATCCCCATATCTAAGCTGCAGATCATGTTCCAACTTGGGTTTTAAACTTTTGAAATTATTATTATTATTATTATTATTATTATTATTATTATTATTAATATTATTATTATTAGAGTCTCTCAGTCTGATTTAATCTAATCTATTTCATTTCTTTCAGACAATGACACTGCTTCTTTAATATATATCCGTTTCTGGCCGATTTAATATTAAGCTGAATTGAATATTAATAAACAGAAATGAAATAGATTAGATTAAATAAAACTGAGCATCTCTGATATTATTATTAAATGATAAAATTCAGTTATTTTTATCTTATTATTAATGATTAACAAACAATATCACTTTCTGATAATAATCTTAAGTTATATATATATATATATATGAAGGTAGTAGGAAAAAATATAATCCAAATAGGTGAATATATCATGATGTGAAGTCGACGTTAATGTTTCGGTTATAATAACCATCGTCAGGACTTGGATATAAAATAGTTCACAATATCGATGGGTGATTGTTGAGATGACAGGAGCAAATGAGAAATATACAACGAAAAGATAGATAAACATGCACATAGCGTTCAAAATTCAAAAGTCATCAAAACGTGTTTGGCACGTGGAAAAATATTTGAAAATGTAGGATTTTTCAAAGAAACGAGACAAAACCTCCCGTTTATTGAGAAATACGCAACAAATAAGTTTTCATATGTATAGATCATTAGGATTTATATTTATATTTTTTCCTGCTACCTTCATACTGTCGGATTTTATCCATATTTACTTTCATATATATATATATATATATATATATATATATATATATATATATATATATATCAAGAGAGAGAGGAAGAGAGAGATAAAGAGACTGGAGGGATAAAGAGAAGGAGTGAGTGAGTGTGTGTGAGAGAGAGAGAGAGAGAGAGAGAGAGAGAGCGTTCCAGTGAGTGTGTGGTCATGTGTATATAGCTCTATAATTTCAAAGAAAGAGAGGAATAGATGGATCCAGAGAAAGAGAAAAAAAAGAGAGAGGGCGTGACAAAGAACAAAATATACAAATGTATATATATATATATATATATATATATATATATATATATATATATATAATATGGGGGAATGAATATATATATATATATATATATATATATATATATATATATATATATATATATATATATATATATACATTTCTTCTCAATATAATATTCAGTAGCAATTGCCTCGCAATAGTTCCATAAAATTGATTTACTTATTCAAAACGCCAAAAGGTTGACGCAATATATTTTAGCATTTATGAGGGTATCTCCTTGAGTGGGTAAATGGTTCCAAGTATCTGTTTAATTGATGATACTGTGCTAACATTTAAGACTAAATTGATATGATTTGCTAAACTTAATAACTTAACAGTTCATACAATTCTGACCAAATTTTATATCGTCTGATACATTCTGTCCATTTTGTTTGAAATGCAGACGGAAAAAACGCTATAATGACCAGGACAATGACATTGATCTTCATAGCTATCACTTTATAACGTTATATTTGGATTATGATACTTAAAGAGAGATTTGCTTAGCACATTTGAACAGAGATCATTCATCGAATGACTATGTCCTCTTAGAAAACCACGTGATATTAATCAGTAATGTTGATTCGATATATAAAAATCTTATATCATTAAGTGTGAAAAGTAAGGACTTTTCACGTAATAGGAAATAGAAAGTGTTAGTCTGAATGACATATTTAAATTAGAAAAATGTCTACCTATCACTCTGTAACCTTTATTTTGAGCTGATGTTTGAAGAAGTATCTTTCTTTAAACCTAATTACATGGTGACACAGGAGACTGGATTTCAATCTGCATTGTAAAATTTTTTATCTTTGTACGTAGATAGTTATATTGTTTAATTTTTATCCTCGAAATTTGAATATATATGTAGTACTCAAATTACCGCTGGCTCTGCTGGGGAGGCTTAGTATACACTGACTGTATTCTTTACAGAAGAGATACAGTAAAAAAGACGTCGTCCTCTAAAACTTTATCAGATGCTGAGGCACACTTCTGAAGATTTTGGGTGTGTAGAAAAAACTTTCATTGCCATTACTAATAGGTCCACTCTAACCCGGAGTGGTTGTACGTTTTTAGGTTAAATCTTTACCTCAAATAAACCTGTTGAAAAATTATTCATATTTGATAGGACCGTGTGTCAAAAAAAAACTATTACGAAACATCTACACAAAAACGTAAAAAGGAATGTCGAATAAACATGATTCCCAAACCTCTTGGCATATAATAAACCTAAACGGATTAACATGCCGTTAAAATCAAACAAATAAATCACTTTGTCACCAGGTCCATTTAATGTAACTCTATATTAATCATTGGAGAAAAATTGCCGTTATAACACGTTATCAAATTTATACCTTGCTTTGTGATATTTATTAAACTTGGGTAATTCGATTGTTATCATTTCGTTACCCGCCTGTTGTTAATATTCTATATATTTATAATATATTAGGTATTTTTATATTCTATATATTGTTAATATTCTCTATATTTTCTTTCTGTTTGAGTTCAGAACGTCAATGTTTTCGATTGCCTTATTGAGTGTGGACACATTTCTTTACTTAGTGCACTATAAGTTTTTTTTCATATGATCTTTAGGGAAATTTTCACTGCCGTTGGTTATATTTTTTGTATAAGAAATATCTTCAATGTATTTGTTGTAGTTCTGTGATTTCTGCTCAGATTTTTAACAAATTCCAAGGCTGTGGTTTCACTATCCAGTAAATATATAATATTTTTTTTTATCTTTGATGTTTACATCTTCCTCGAGTCATGTGAGCCAATTTACATATCTGAAATTAAGAAACTACAAATAATTCCTATATATAAAAGTTAAGTAAAGATGGCAAACGTTGTCAAGGGAGACCCGAAGGGTCACTTTTCAATAGGTACTCCACTGATGTGTAGGAGAGGATGCTACTCTTTTCACTGGTTCGCGCCATTTACCCTTGATCCAGACCCTATACTCTAATGCTGAGTGTTTTATATATATATATATATATATATATATATATATATATATATATATATGTGTGTGTGTGTGTGTGTGTGTGTGTGTGTGTATGTGTGTGTGTGGGTGTGTATATATATATATATATATATATATATATATATATATATGTATATATATGCATATATATCCATATATGTATATAGATAGATATATAAAAGCATATATATATCATCATCATCATCATATCGTGCTGGCAGCACGGATATCCCTGACCCTCTCTCGCCACTCCTCCCTATCGTTCATATATATATATATATATATATATATATGTAGTTTGTTTGTTTGTTTGTTTGGGTTTTAAGAAATATCAACCTTTGTAGGTTATTTAATGTCAAATCCATTTTCTATAAATAAACAGTTCTATTTAAAGCAGTTCCGTTAAGTATGAATATGCAGTTTAAGTAAAAAACAATACGATGTCAAGTAATTAAGTTTTGAATAAGTATGCATAATAGTTCTATTTGATCAATGGATAGGACCCTATGAAGATCGGGCCAGAGCCGAGGTAGGAGTGATGACAAGGAAGGAGTGCTCTACTTTTCCCCAAAGCTCCATTATTACTAGAACCACACCACCAGATAATTTAGTGTCATATCTAGGATCCTAGTTGGCGGGGTCTCACCCCTTGGCAGAGATGCATTTGATGTATTCTACTGTCCCATCCGATTACGTATATATATTTATATATATAGGTCTGTATGTTTGTTAGTGTGTGTGTGTGTGAAAGATATATATATATATATATATATATATATATATATATATATATATATATATATATATATATATAGTGCATTCAATAAGTTTCCAAACTTTTTGTACATGCATTTAAAATTGAAAATTCAGTATGTTATTGCTATACATCTTATGAAATGACTGACCAATTATTATGATTACAGGTTCAAATGAACAGCTACAGCAGCAATTGGAATACACCCTATTAAATCCTGATTGTCACAGCTCGTGAATTTCAAAAATGCAATCTGGACGTGAGGAAGGACAATATGCAATAAAATTATGTTTTAAATTTGGAATAAATGGCATAGAAACGTATGGAATGTTTCAGACTGCTTTTCGACAATCTTGCATGAATCGAACATCAGTTTTTGAGTGGCATAAGAGATTCAAGGCGGGGAGTCTGTGAGGGATGATGAGAGGTGTGGGGGGAGTAAGGAAGTCAATACACCAAAATTGATTGTCCGAAGGGTTAGTGTTAGGGTAACTATTTTGAGGTTTTATGGGAGTTTAGGAAGATATTCCGTTGGAAGAGGCCAGGACTCTTCAAATCGGGTCAGTGGCATTTCAACCAGGACAATACACCAGTCAACAACTCCATCCTAGTCACAGACTATTTGACCGTGATTGGCATCAAGACAGTTCCTCACCCTCCTTAAAGTCTAGACTTTTGCTTATTCCCTAAGCTCAGCGATGAAAGAGGCTGTGACGAAGGTCATTGACACGCTCAAACAAGAGGACTTCCATGGGGCCTTCCAGAAGTTTTTGGAACCGTACAATAAGTGCATTGCAGATTACTTCGAAAGAGACTAGAGTTTCATTTGTGTACTATCAATAAACGTTCCCGTACAAAAAAAAGTCTGGAAACCTATTTAATGATGATCGTATATATATATATATATATATATATATATATGTAAGCTATCCGTCAATATGTCTTTAGAGAGAGAGAGAGAGATAGATAGATAGATAGATAGAGAGAGAGAGAGAGAGAGAAAGAGAGAGAGAATGATTCTAGCTTACATATGTATACATAAGCATACTATGTGCATATTCTTTAGAATAATATATAGATATATACATATGCATACAAGTATACTGTAAATACGTGTACATGGTTGTCCTCTTGGTGTTACTACTATCATCGTAGAAAATGTATTCGTTTATCCTAGCTGAAAAACTCAAAAAGGCTGATTACATTTTATACCACGGTAATACATTTGAAAAAAATCATTCTGTTATTTTTCCTCCATTTGTTGCTAAATAGTCGCGCACTGTGTGTCCAGTAAACTGTCTAGAAGCAGAAAAACCTCTCTGCATTCAAATCTGTTAAACTCTTCTTAAACATTATCTTGATTTGTATCCTTTCCCTTACTGCGTGTTTGAGTAAATACAAAAGTGTATATGTATACGGTATATATATATATATATATACAGACACATACGCACACACACACACACATATATATATATATATAAATTAACTATCACATTCTCTTCCCGACCAAATAAGTTAATGTAAATATTTGAAAATAAAAGTATATGTTCAAACCCAACATTCAAACGATATATTAATCGAATAAATATATGTTGTAATCTTATCCCTCAATTTGTTAACACCATTTTAAACTGGAAAACATTAGTTTTTACAATACAAACTTACCTAATGCAAAAAATAAGTGGAACTGTCGGAATAGATATATGATTTTCCTGTGTTAATTAAATGTCATTACTTCGAATGGAGAATTCTTAACGAGAAAAGCCCATTGACTGATAGAAATCATCTCGAACAAAATTCAAAACATTCATTCTTTTGTCTCAGTTAAGAAAATACCAAGAAAATGTTGAAAAAGCAATTCTTTTTTAAAAGTATATTTATGTAACTTGATAGATAAATATTTCTGAGAGCTGATCTAGCCATGAGAGATAATAGAAAGGGTGATGATATAATGCCAATGGCCTAAATAATAGAATATCGGAACATTCCCCCAGACTCTTCATGAAAAATGATTAAGCGATCTTTGAATTAATGGGACAACTTCTAACCAACATTATAATGCACAGCTTAGTTATAACCAAAAAGGAACAGAAACCTTAACATAAAAACTGTCAGGGGTATAGTTACGGAATGTTATAATGAGAAATGTACAATATAAATATTGAAGTTTTATGTTTGTAAAGATAGGCCATGCAAGATCTTGAAGAATACACAAAAAAGAGTAAATCGATACTAATTACAACTGCCAAAAACGTCCTCAAAAATAGGACAAGACAAATAAAAGAATAACATACGTCGAGGAAACAACAATCGAGGGAAAAAGTAATGGAAACTTCAGAAGATAAACAAATGAAATTATGCATAAGATGCGATAAACAAAATTGCTCTTAAAAGCAACTCAGTACAACACCGTGAGAAGCAATTACATAAAAGTTAAAATAGATAAGAATCTTGGTGTAACAAGTGTAAGCTTTGTTGGAGAGAGATGACACTGTCAACCTCAACTGTAAATGCACTAAACCGTTCAAGATGGAGAACCAGGACCGATACGAGTGGGTTGACTCTGCAACCCACTGGGACCACTGCTAAAAGACTGATGCTTAGCCATAGGGACAAATGACATGGGACTTACAAAATTCTATGGAACTTTCATATATAAATCGATCACTCAGTAACTGATACAAATCAATTTATAACACATTTCCTTATTTCTCCTTCTCAGAATTCTACTCAAACATGTCTGTGATTAAGACATTTTCAGTTATTTATCCAATCCTAAGGATTTCCAGTCCCTTTTACAGGTTATTTAGAATTGTTTCAAACGTTCTATGTATTATCTTTATCAGCTTCATTTTCATACTCCATGGCTTTCATCTCTCTTCCAAAATACGTGGCACAATGGTCTAAACTCCCAACATGGTGTTCTAACACCCTACATGATACCATGTTTACAAGGTTAAAAAATCGTGTTAATTTATGAAAAAAAGTCTCTGACGATTAAGTTTTACTTTAAAATTAATTAGACTCAAATAATTATTATTTTGCATTGCAATAGCCCTCTAAATTAATTCAATACTATAAAAGGAAATATTCAGTTTTTTTTTCTTTTCCTCTTACTTTTTATTCTGTTGTGCTCAAGAAAAGTCAGTTAGTTGACAAGTTCTTTCAAAACGCTTTTATCCTTGAAAGGTCTCCATTATTTCTCTGACCTCAAGTTTCCCCAAATCAGGGACCATTTCAATGGCAACAACTACAATTGTTATCACTCACTTTCCATAATTTTTCAATTCTTTGGTCAGATCCATGTATTTGTCTATGTTTTTTTTATTCTATTTGTTCTGTATGGTCAGCTAGAATGACCAATCATCTATTTGAAATGAGGTGCCCGTGGTGTAATGGTTATCGTCGTAGGAAATGGATACGGTGACACGAGTTCAAATCCTGGACGAGACTAATTGCTTTTCACATAGCACTAATACCCTTAGGAAAGGTATGAATCCAATTATTCTCCCTCCAGCTATGGGTAAATAGTAGGGCAGATTGGGTTCTTCAGCCTTGGTGAGGCAACTAGTCTAGGAGGTGGAAAACTTTGAATTCAAACCTGTTAAACTCCGCTTAAAAATTGACCTATTTGAAAAGTTGTTTTTTTTCTGTTTATTAGTCCTCGGTCTGGGATTGAATGATACATTTGTGACTCAAACTTCTACATAAATTTTTGAGTCTCATTTTCTCAGACAAATTCTTATGCTGTTTATTAACATGGACAAATTGTGATAACTTGTACAATTCCATTTTGATTAAATCTTTCGCCAAGTCTCTTTCGTGTAAGTTTTCTGCATTGTTTATCATATGATTAACTGTTTAATCATTGTCTCTGTAAATTGATACTTGATTTTTGACAATATATTATCAAGCTTCTTTTTGATATAATTGATTCTCATAATATTTACTGCTGTCATTATAATAGATGCAGTTTCTCTTTTGAGGTTTACACAGCTTAGCAATGCCCAGTTTATCTTGTGGGACATCCCCTTTGTTTACTCTTTGAAATATCCGTACATTTGTTTTTTTATCGATTTTTGTTTTCTTGATTTTGCCTTTTGTCTGTTTCTGCTTTAGTTATTTATGTAAATATTACTGTGACTGGATTCTCTAGTTAGTTCATACTTTTTCATCTAAAATATATGCATATTGCTCGAGTCCCTTAATTTTTACATTTGGGTAATACTCAGTGCTGGTGTATCAACGTTATCATTATAATTCCTTTTTTTTTTCTTCCTTTTTTACATTTACTTTCACCTGCTTGCTTGATGGAATCCATTATAAGTAATTCCTAGTATTTGAAATTTCCTTTATTATTATCAACAATGATATAGTTTGGATGGTCTTTAGTCGTCCTCCAACTTCCAATCATTATTATTATTCCTCTAGAGTTTTTCACATCAGTGTTAGCTGATGGTTTTTCACTGGAGTTTGAGTGACAGCAAGTCTCCTCAAGTCTCCAGGACTCGTTTCAGTATTCTGGCCCTCCTCAGCAATGCTGTCGTTTGGATAGTCTCTACCCGTCCGCCAATTTCCAAGTCCTCCAGGCCCTTTAATAATCCTTTAGTTACTGTGCTTAACGCACCAATCACAATTGGCACAATCGTAACTTTCATGTTCCACAGTTTTTCAATTCTCTAGCAAGGTCGAGGTATTTATCCTTCTTTTCACTTTCCTTCAGATTTATTCTGTGGTCCGCCGGGACAGCAAAGTCAACAATTTTGCAGATTCCCTTTCTTTTGTTGATTATTATGAGGTCTGGTCTTCTGGCCGGGATTAGGTGATCCGTTTGTGTCTTAAAGTCCCATAGGAGTTTATGCGAGTCATTTTCTTGGACAGGCGCCGGGTTGTGCTTATACCATTTGTTTGTATGGTCGAATTGAAATTTCCTGCACATTTCCCAGTGGATTACCTTACCGACCCAGTCGTGTCTCGCCTTGTACTCCTTCTGTGCTGGGATAAGAATTTCAGGATTCATCACTTTCATCTCACCTTCAACTCATTCTGCCAAAATAATATATTCTGTAAAACAAACACCTAAAATCCACGTGTGGGGTGCCTTAATAACTGTCATCTACTAAATAAGAGATACAACTTTTCTTCACATATCATTATCTTATATCCATGAAATAAGCGCTGGTTATGGGGAAATGTTGAGTGAGTTATTTTTGTTAACAGTTCGAAGTGCCTAAAGTTCGATCCTTATTGAATGTTCATAACTGTCTCATTCTAACGTAAGTCTGGTAAATTAGTATAAATCATGATTTTGGTAAATCATCGTTGAAAGTTATATTATTGTTATCTTACGGGGAATAGGTATGGCGACGAGCCTACCTATCTAGGTGTTCATCTTTATTATCATTGTTCTAAACTGTGTTTTAAAAAGAACACAAGTTAAATTCAATCATATCAGCAGGTCTTAGAATCCGTTGAGTGGTTATACTGCAGTGGACAAATGTGAAAATGACTGAATAAAACACTGATTTAATAATTGATAAATTCTATTTCTTTAAATTGTATGAGATTTTTCGAAATGAACTTACAAAGTATTTTCTTGTAAGAAAAGACGATATTAGTCAGAATGTAAATATTTGATATATATTTATGTAAGAATAAAAGTAAATTCTCATGTATGAAATGAAGTAGTTTTGTTTAGTTTTAATCGAGTTGTTATATTTTGAGTGTGTAAAATGTATGAGTGACAGTGAGTCATTATGTAGAAGAGAAAGTATATTTGCGCGTTAATATGTAAACAGATGTCGCAAGAAATTTAATCAGCAAGGGAAATATTATTATTTGGAGCATGTCGATATAAACAAACTGTTTTCGTTATATTTGAAATAAACAAGTGATGTTGAAACTTAATCCATCTTAAAGTAACAGAATGCCAGATTATACACTCAAAAGAATTAAAACTGATAGTTTAATTTGGTTACAGAATAAACTCGTAAATATTATTGGCTGATATATTATTCTTATGGCTATTCATTAGATTAAAGTAAGTTCTAAATTAGATTTAAAAGTTAATGATCTGTTCTAATTGATTAAAAGTAAATATTTAACACTTTTGGAGGGAAAATATTTCTAAAATTATTTCAGGTTATGATCATTTACATTTTTCGTGGCAAGTCAAATATTATCGTCTGAGAATCTCAAAGAAATTTTAAAATGAGCGCCGATTAGTCTATAAAGTCAAAAATAGGGATACAAAAGCCGACAGGTTCTGGAACTTTTTTGCGCTAAAATCAACACTTTATTTTAGTATGTAAATCAATAGCCACACGCCTCCAAGTGTGGGATACCATTATTATGACACAAAACTGCATCGGATGATGTGGCTGCAGTTTTGACGATCTGTAGAGAGTGGTGTGTTCTTTCATAGCCATTACTCCAAGGTTCACTCTGGCCCTCAGTGGTCGTTGCCGATGTGGCCTCATAAGCTTGCAAATAGATCAGTTTAAAAATATTCACATTCAATTGAACAGTGTACAAATAAAAACAAATAAACAATGGCACAAATATATAAATATGAACGCAGTTTCCTAACATTTAGGCACAAAATAACTATAGACGAGTTGACACCCGTTTAAAAACAACAATAATAATAATAATAATAATAGTGTTTTATACACAAATCAGAATTCCTCCCTAGAGAATTATCCGCATGAGATTTTCTGGGATTTTCATATTCAATGATATTCAACTTAATTAAGACCAGAACAGCAGACCTTGTCTTTATTAACAAAACCTAACAAATAAAAAAAGAACGTACTGTTTTGTGGATTTTGCCATCCTGACGAACCACAAAGAGAAAATAAAAGAAAACGAAAAGATTAACAAATAGACCGAGCTAGTAAACTAAAAATTCTATGGAACATGAAGCTGAAGTTTTTACCAGTTAGAGTTGATGCGCTTGGATCATTCCAGAAAGAATTGGAAAAAGGAACAGGATGAGTAAGAAATCGGAGATGAATCGTGACCATGCTGAGTAGAATCCGTGGACACCCGTGGAGACTTGCTGTCACTCAGACTCCAGTGAAAAACCACCAGCTGACTTTGTGAGAAAACGGCAATGAGTAAAAATAACAATAACAGGGTAAATAGACTGGTTTTATATATATTCAATTTCCATGTAGCTGAGATGGAAAACAGCTTTTGAGCGAAGAGAAGAACATGATAGAAAATGCAATAAGAAACTGCAAGACATCGAATTTCTAGAATCTTGTTACACCTCTTATTTCCTTAGGCCAACTGAGGAATTTTATTCTCAGTTCTTGACTTCTGTTAACTTTCCCTTTTTTTTATTTGCATTCTTTCTTTGTCATGTTCAATTCCCCTTACCCAATTTTTCGTCGACTATGAGAATCTACTGAGGCATTGATTTCTATTCGTTGAGTGTGTCTAGCCCAAACGTGAGACCCACTTAACGACTTGGTCACGAAAAGCCCCCGTAATAAACGAAACGTTTAAAAGACGTAAGCGTGGTAGACATTTTACTTTTGACCGGACGCTAAGGAAAAGTACTGGATACTGAGAGTAGGGATGGCGCTAAAGGGTCTTTCCGATGGCGGCTATTAAACAAATAATGAAACAATTTCGCCAAGGTAATATACTTAGGACCGGCAATTGTTTTGTGTCCCATTGTCGGACGGTGTATTGAATTCCGGAAAAAAATAGACAGTGATATGAAACAATAAAATAAGTAAATGTAAAGAATGTAATCGCCGTTGGGAAGAATCTGCGTCAAAGTGGTTGGTCTCCAAATCAAGACGAGGGTGTCAGTTTGTTGATTGGTCTCATTCTATATCGATTATTGGCAGATGTAATATTTTTCCTATATCGAAATTTCTGGGGTTTTTTTGTGATTAAACAGTCTATTTACACGGATATTCCACGTCAAAACATATTTTTTTAGCTGAAGACAAGCGTATATTTGAAGGAATATTTTTAAATGGATGAATATAACTCCGAAAAACATACTTTGTATCATTCACTTTTTATTCAAAAAATAATTTACTTTTCATTCCATTTGTAGTGTAGTTGAAGTCTTTTCATCACCCGTGAGAATAGTCACTAAAAACAAACGGTCATCGACAGGGTCTCTTTTGGTATGAGTGTGAAATGGTAACATATGAGGAAGAAACTTGGATAAGAGTCTGAAAGTCAACCAGTTAACAAGCGGCAAAGGATAAGTAAAGATCTAAATTTTGGAGCTAATAAAAACCCTTGCTTTATTCTGATGTGTTACTATGTATGCAACAATATGATCTTTCTTTCATTGACACAAAAATTCCAAGTCATGTTTTTTTTGTGTGGTTATTTTTTCTAGTACCAAATACCTGAATTTTTTTCCATGAACTCCTTATCTCATCATGTGGCCTTTGATGCAGTAACACTTTTAAGAGACAATAAATAACACTTTTTGTTTGAAATCTTACAAACTTTAGTATCTTATTTCTTGACAATTTCGTTCCACATATGTCATTTCATTTGATTTTAACTTGTGACCATTTCTAAGATTATTTCATGCCTTCAGGAAATTGTCCTCGTTGTACGTTCATTCTTCCATTTTTAGTCTACTTGTTTATTTAGAATTTTTTTACACGTTCCAATCAGATAGATTCCATTTTCAAACAGATTTTTTAACTCTTTGACGGACTCCAATAACTAGTACTCTGGGTCAGAATGGACATGGTAGTAATGATAATGGAGTACTCTACACTTCCGAGCTATCCAGAACAATGGCTTCACAAGCATAGCAGTTTACTGTCATACCCAGGGCGACTCTTTTTGGAGGGGTGTCTTACTCCTTTTCAGCAGACACAATCAATGTATTTTAAAACTTGCTGACAGGCAGACATATCCATTTTGTGACATGCAAACGGAAGTAAGTTTTATAAGAACGTCTTGTTAATTTCTTTCCATCGGTAGGTCTTTGATGTGGAAGAAGTTTTAGTTGGTTGATTGGTTGTTAGGATTTTATGGCATATCAACCTTTATAGGTTCTATTTCAAACAATTCAGTTTAGCATGAGTACACAGATTAATTGTCAAAAACATTTCTATTTTAAACTATTCAGTTTATTCAAAAAGATATATATAACAATTCAGTTTAGTGTAAATACAGTTTCAATGTCAAAAACAGTCCTATTTCGAATAATTCAGTTTAGCATTAGCACGCAGTTTAAATATAAGTACGGTTTAATTTTCAAAAACATTTTTATTTCAAGCTATTCAGTTTAATCAAACAACTCAGTTTAGCATAAGTAGGCCATTAATTCTATTTAACCCATAGATAGGACCCTATCTGGTGCTACCACTCCGGGCCAGAGTGAACCTGGGAGCAATGGCAATGAAGGGGTGCCCCATATTCCCCAAAGCCCCAGAATTACTGGGACCTCACCATCAAACTGTTTAGTGTCATATGTAGGACACTTATTGAGGGTGGGGGTCTAACCCCTCTGCAGAGGTACAGTCAGTTTATTATGCAGCCCCAGCCGACTAGGCAAAGAAGTTTTAGAATTTAAGGAAAAACAAAGTAAGCATCCATATGATTAGACCAGTTTGAAAAACTGCCATTCAATCTAACCCTTATATATATATATATATATATATATATATATATATATATACGGGGTGGGGGGAATGAGTGCGTGTATGTACATAGAAGTTTTTTATTGGAAGTAAATCCGATATTATTGAGAAAAGGTGATAAACAAGGTAATTCAAGAAGAAGAATCTAATGAGAATGAAAGTTGACGTTATAACGTTTCGGTTCTAATGAAACTACGTTTGGACTAGGAAGGAGATTATCTAGTGATGTTTAGTCACCGATGGATATTTAATAAAATACAAGAGAACAGGTGGAAATACTATATATTTAGAGAAATTAGCAAAGTTTAATCAATCAATCTGCGTTCGTTTTCTTTAAAATATGTCATATGACTGTTTAGGAATATTCTGTAGAACTTATTTGTTCGATTTGTTCATCAAGAAATATTATGAATCAGAAGGAGAAAAAAGAGAGAGAAAGAGGCGAAAGAAAGGAAGAGAAAAGAAAAGAAACGAAAGAATGAGAGATTGTGAGACAGGGGAATGTAAGGGAAGGAGAGACAGACAGACAGATAGACAGACAGAAAAACAGACGTGAATAGCTAAATATCTAAAAAATGTAAAAGACAAAAAAAATTATGTAAATTGACATTTTTAACATGAACCCTGATTTATTGATTAAACAATTGCCCCTATCCCTGTATATATAGAATTACTTCCTTGTCTTTTTGTATTTTATCAAAAAATCCATTTGTACCATAGCCATGATATGGCAATGTGGGAAAAGTACATTAATATGTTTATAATGTTCGTATATATATATATATATATATATATATACATAGAACATACGAATCTCGAAACACGAAAAACACTTACGACTTCTTAGTTCAGGTACGAAACTTTTTATTACCTTTGAGTTTAAAGGTTCCTCGACATAAGGAGAGAGATACATATTCTTTCTATTCTGGCTTTATCATCTGCTCCCCATCTCGTGTGACACCTGCCCAAGGCCTCCACGAGCAATCTAAAGTCAACCCTTCTCGTTCAGTGTCCAGTTCTCAACACAACTAACTTTCTTCAAAATTCCCAAAATCCTCCGCGCGCTTCCGGTGCGTGACGTCATTCGCAATTGCTAGCCCTGTTTCCCATCTGGACTATTGTGACATATCTGAGTGACACGTCGGCTCCGCCCGCGCGCGCGTGCGTCAACACCTGCGTTAATGTTGCTCCTAAGTAACCCATGCACTGAGCCGAAAGGTTCTCAGCCTAACTAAACCCAGAGGCATAAAACGAAATCTCTCGGCCATTATATTACACATTGGGGATTTAACATTACTAGATATCATCCTTCCTAACCCTGATGATGGCTTATTAGAACCGAAAAGTTATAATGAGGACTTCTTTTTTCATTAAACGCTTGTTCTTCTTGTATTATCTTGCATGTACATATGTATGTATGTATAGCAAAGTAATTTGATCTTCAAATGTGCGAGATCAATAGAAACTTTTTTTGTTTTTTTAGTATGAAATTAAAGAGTGAAATCTGTTAATTTTTCCGTTCATGCCTCTAGTATTTATCAAGACACCAGATTGCTTACAGTGCAAATAATTGTTAAGCGGTTACCAGTCTAAGTATTGAGCGGATGGCTTGCTATGTAATATCTGTGGAAAAAGGTAATCTTATTAATCTCCTTGGATTATAGAGCTTGATATTTGTATTTTCTGCAACATCCTGTAACAAATTTTTTTTTCATTAAATATCAATTGATTACAACTAAGTATATTGGAATCCTTTGTTCCCATTTAAAGGTGGAAAACCGGCATATACGATGTGTCATGAAAAAGATTATGTCAAAAGTTTTCAGTTTTCCTAATTTTAAAATTTCAAATTTACGTGAAAATGTGTAACTGCTGAACTAATAATGAAATGATCACTCAAAGCCAATTTTCGATTCCTTTTATCAACTCTATCGATTCTTCTTGATTAGAAATATCAAATTTAATATTTTAGGCCGTAGATGACATTACAAATAGTATGGTGCACATTTACGTTTAAGAAGTTCGATATTTGATGGGTGCTTCGATCAATAAAAAACACGAAATAATTATTTTATTAAAAGCAAGATGAACTATTTTTTTAAAAATTCAATGTGTTGTCATTATTTTCCTTCTGTTTTGGTAAAGGCAGCTATAGTTTCGGTACTTTTTGAACACACGTAAAACTCTGCAGAAAATAAAATTGTAAAAGACTCAATATATGTTTGAATACTTAAAAAAAAGTAAAAGTACCAGTTACGTCGCGCATTCAATAAGTTTCCAGACTTTTTTTACAGGCATTTAAAATTGTCGTAGACTCTTCAAAACTCGGTATGTTATTGTTATACATCTTATGAGATGACTGACCAATTTTTTATGATTTCAGGTTCAAATGAACAACTACAGCAGCAATTAGAACACACCCTACTAAAGCCTGATTGTCACAGGAGGTGAATTTAAAAAAATGCAACGAGGACAGTTTAGAAGAACAATAAGAAATAAAATTCAGTTTTAAACTTGGATGAAATGCCACAAAAACGTATGGAATGCGTCAGACTGTTTTGGACCATCTTGCATGAATCGAGCATCTGTTTTTGAGTGACATAAGAGATTCAAAGAAGGCAGGGAGTCTGTGAGGTATGATGAGAGGTGTTGGCGGAGTAAGGAAGTTAATACACCAGAGTTGATTGGCTAAAGGGTTAGGGTTAGTGTTACTAAGTTGAGGTTTTTAGAGAGTTCAGGAAGAGATTCCGTCGGAAGAGAACAGCAGTTTTCAAATTAGGTCAGTGACATTTCCAGCAGAACAATACACCAGTCCACAACTCCATCCTTGTCACAGACTATTTGACTAAGATGGGCATCAAGACAATTCCTCAGCCTCCCTATAGTCAAGACCTTGCTCCCAGTGACTTTTTGTTATTCCCTAAGCTCAGAGGCTATCGTTATGAGACAATTGAGGCGATGAACGAGGCTGGGACGAAGATCATTGACACGCTCAAACAAGAGCACTTCCATGGGGCCTTCCAGAAGTTGTTGGAACGGTACGACAAGTGCATTGCAACTAGAGGAGATTACTTCAAAGGGGATTAGAGTTTCATCTATCTACTGTAAATAAAAGTGCCCATACGAAAAAAAAGTCGGGAAACTTATTTGATTATCTTCGTATATAGTTGAAATTCAGTAATTGATCGCAAATAAAGATCATTTCAGTCACAGATTCTAGTGTAAAGTATGTATCAACTCAGTAGACATAAAGAAACTGTTGCCAAGCCAATATCATTATTGTCCTTCAGGGTGTTGTTTTCAATCAATGTATTTCAACCTCAAATTTGTAAAGAATTAATTCATATTTCCGTCTTTATTCACTAGAGAAGTTCACCCCCTCAAAACCAACTTCCAAGCAACCATTATATTTCTATATTCAAAGAGTCTAAAGGCATATTAAAGAAAAGCCTTTAGTACTGCAAAATTTAATCAAATGCTTATATATCTGTAAGTGAAAACGATGCTGTGTATGATTTCAGATAAAATGATAATAACTGATGCTTTAATTCCAGTAGAACGTGTGTTTATGTGAATATATATATATATATATATATATATATATATATATATATATATATTAATTTCATCAGAAGTGAGAGAAGGAGAAAGAGAGAGAGAGAGAGAGAGAGAGAGAGAGAGAGAGAGACGTAAAGGTTACTTAAACGGAATCAGAGAATTGATTCAATTTCCGGCTTACGACCAACATTTGTGGCTTTTGCTTGTTTAATATCAATGAGAAAGTTATTGAGTATCATTAAAAAAAAATGTATTCTGTTATCCATAAATTATTTAATAATCTTCCATTGCTCTCCTTAAATTTACTCATATCGACGGTGGTCTTTTTTGTTTCAATATGCATATTTTTTTTAATTGTGTTTTTCTTTTTCCTTATTTTGTCTTTTTTGTAAGTTCATTTTGACTCAATGACAGATAACTTCCTAACTTTAAAGTATGAATTAGATTTTAGTTTCCTGTCTTGATCTCTTGATATACCTACATTGTACGCTAGATGACAAATTTTACGAGGTGCCTTCAATAAGTTTCCACACTTTTTTGAACAGGCATTTGAAATTGGCGTAGACTCTTGAAAATTCAGTATGTTATTGCTATACATCTTATGAGATGTCTGGCCAATTTTTATGATTTCCAGTTCAAATGAATATCTACAGCAGGAATTGGAATACACCCCACTAAATCACGAGTGTGAATTTCAGCTAGTGAATTTCAAAAATGAAATATGGACGTGAGGACAGTTTAGAAGAACAATATGCAAAGAAGTTCTGTTTTAAACTTGAAAAAAATGCCATAGAATTGTATGGAATGCCTCAGACTGCTTTTCGACCATCTTGCATGAATCGAGTATCAGTTTTTGAGTGGCATGAGAGATTCATGGAAGGCAGGGAGTCTGTGAGGAATGATGAGAGGTGTAGGAGGACTAAGGAAGTCAGAACACCAGAGTTGATTGTCCAAATGAAGAAATTCATGGACAAGGACCGTCGTGTGTCTATAGAAACAATAAGTGCACAGTCTGATGTCAGTGTGGGAACTGTACACACAATTATTCGCGAGGAACTGAAGATGCGGAAGATTTGCGCAAAGTTTGTCCCAAGGATGTCCAGAGAAGATCAGAAAGAAAGACGTTGTCATGACAGCAGGGATATGATCGAGCAGATCAATTCAGATACCGCAGTTGTTGATGCTCTGGTGACCTGCGATGAAAGCTGGATCTACTGCTATGACGGAGAGACCAAGAAACAGAGTTCCAAGTGGAAGCATACTGGTTCTCCTAGACCCAAGAAGGCCCGACAGAGCAAATCCACCCACAAACTTTTGATGATCCCTTTGTTTGACTGCACTGGCATGATATACATACACTGGGTTCCCCCTGGACAGACAGTCAACAAGGACTACTATGTTGAGGTTTTAAGAGATTTCAGGAATAGATTCCGTCAGAAGAGACCAGCACTCTCTTCAAATCGGGTCAGTGGCATTTCCACAAGGACAATGCACCAATCCACCATTCCATCCACGTCACAGCCTATTTGACCAAGATGGGAATCAAGACAGTTCCTCAGCCTCCCTATAGTCCAGACCTTGCTCCCTGTGTATTTTGGTTATTCCCTAACCTCAAGGAAAAACTTACAGGCTGTCGTTATGAGACAATTGTGGAGATGAAAGAGGCAGCGAGGAAGGTTATTGACACGCTCACACAAGGGGACTTCCATGGGGCCTTCCCAAAATTTTTGGAATGGTACAAGTGCATTGCAACTGGAGAAGATTTTTTCGAAGGGGACTAGAGTTTCATACGAAAAAAGTCTTATTGAAGGCACCTCGTAGTTTGGCATTGCTATAAACTTTCAAACTATTCCGTTCAATTCAGTAACCTCTATACCTATATACTATATATCTTATCGAAAATCATAATATATACAATATATCTTATCGAAAAATATTATCAACATCATCATTTAAATATGTACAGAACTATTTAACTTTCTGCTTTGCTTTGTACAAACAGTTTTAGATAATTCAACGTAAGAAGTAATTTATTTCTTCAGTTGAATTTCTTCTGTTTTTTTCCTGTGACTTTCAATCAGTATCATAATGCATATCTTTGTAAATCTCAGAATTTTACAAGTTTTATTCCGATTCGTCTTCATTTCGGGTATAAAGTGTAACACAGTTTCTGAAAATGAGATAACCTTCAGATAAATTCGGAATTTTAGAAAAAAGATTGCGTTATTTTTCTGAATTCGAGACAAAGGATTGTTTTTCTTTTAGTCAATCTTCACGATTTCTTATCAATTTCCTTTAAAGTTTCTTCGAATTTAATCTGATATAAAATTAAATCATTCGTTATTTGTCTCTAATTTTACATTCTTTTTATTTATCATTTTCTGATGCATTTTTCCATACAAATATCAAAATGGTTTCACAATTTGCTCATTAGAACTTTCTATGTATAAACATTTTATAGTTTTCTATTTGCTTTAAATTTTTTCAGCACCATTTGAATTAAATTTGTTTTGAGTTTTAATATTTATTACCTCATCCTTTCGTATCTCTTTGCAAGTATAGTTTTTTTTATTTTATTTCTAAGTTATTTATTCTTATCTAAATAACGAGATATAACTTTTAGAATTAACAACATTCTTTCATTTTATTGGAGTTTACACTTTTTTCACATAAGTGATATCCATTACATTTCGCAATGTTTTACATAACAAGACTTCTAAAATGTACAAAACTCTTAATCGGCTAATTTGTCCAGAATTTAAATCTTTGGATTGTTTTTATCCTTCGCATTTTCTTTCGATTTTTGGACAAGGTCTAGATAATCAATTTTTATTCTTTTTTAGTTTTGCTCACTGAACACAGTAGCTGTTAATTTTATTTGTGACAATTTTTCACTAACTGTTTACTATAATCATTCATCGGGGCCTAACCAGAATAGTTCGGTAAAATTGGGGTTCTCTGATGATTGGTTGATTGTTTATTTTATTTTTGAATAAAGATTCTTTTTTATTGGCACTAATTGGCTTGCAGACCGAAAATATAAAATTCATCCTTCTCTCATTGTAAATTCTTTCCAACCCAATCAAATATTTCTATTCGTTCTGATTCTTTTATTGATAAAGTGGACATTGTTATTGTCTTGTAAGACAGCACTATTAAAGTAAAATAAATCTTTTATTTATACAATATTTGGTTTATCATAGTCTAAATATTTAAGTTTGATATTTTGTCTGAAGAACCTGGGAGACGAGATGGGGAAGCTGATCAAAGTTACAATTGCTTCAAATCTTAGTTGATCATTTGATCACTTCCTTGTTTTATTTTTATCTAAATGTCCTCCCTTGAATGTTTATATAATTTTAGCCCAGATTAAACAGACTCAAGAGATAGAAAAAAACATCAGTCAGCAATTTTACTCAAGGGTTTAAATCTGATATTTACAAAGAGTTATAGTATATTTACCAAAAAGAAAAAGAGTAATGCGTGTGTGTATGTGTGTGTGTGTGAGAGAGAGAGAGAGAGAGAGAGAGAGAGAGAGAGAGAGAGAGTGTGTGTGTGTGTGTGTGTGTGTGTGTGTGTGTAGGAACAACGATATCAAGATATTTACCCAGAATTCTTTACTTAGTAATTCAAATCATCCTAGAGGGAAGAAAACGGTTTTCAAATATTGGAATGCAATTAGTTCATTTTTAAAATAAGGAAGTTTGGATAAAAATGAAAAGGATGGAAAGAAGAAGACGATAAGAAAAAATTGACATCATGCTTAACTTAGAGTATCTCCTCGCACCCTTGTTATCAATGTTTGAAGACAAACGTAGAGAGTATGTTTTTGGAGTTGGTCATTAGACATTTAGTAAATCTACCAATTTTAAGAAGTTTTTAACAAAAAAGATATGAAAAGGTCATTTAATCTTTCGCTAAAAGCCCCAATCCTGTGATTTTTAAAATACAAATTGTACAAGTTAGACCGGATTTAATTGTTTAATATAAATGTCGCTTAAACGGCATGTGTTTAGCCTGGATTGTCGTATACAAAGTCATTAATAATGTAAAACTGAGCAACAAATCAGAAGAAAATATTGCATTTTATCAACGAAAACAATTGGAAAGAAAGGTGGTATGCTCACAAATTGAGACTTACCAATAATAAATATAAGAGTAATGATATGCTGTTTCACCAGGTATAGAAGATGAAAGAAGTGCATCCCCAACCAAAAATAAACTTGCTTATAATAAAAAAAAAAGTTGTGTTCTTTAACAAGAACACAAGTAGTAATAATAATAAGACAAACCACGATATGTGAGGGAAATAATTATATTTACAGGAAAGAATATTTACAAGCGAGAGACTGTTAGTAATAAGAACATAGGATTAATGCTTGAGAAATGATATACTTCAACAATAGGAACGGCTCTTCTGGTCTGACTCGTAGGCTTATCCTTTTATTTCTTGTAAAAAATACAAGAAGGCACGAGGCCTTGTGGTTTTGGGGGAGGGGAAGGGAGCGGTCATGCTTTAACTATATTTTCTATGGGGAACCTAGCTAGCCACATTCGCCGACCTATTCAACAATACAATATATAATCACTCGTCCATCTCCATGCACGCAGCAACCACCAAAATACCGCATTTGCCATATGAAAAAGTCCTACATTAAACCCGAAAGTGATGCATGATTTTATTTACAATGTATGATTTTTTACAATGGATATGATGGGAATGCGAGAAAAAAACCCGAAAAACATATATACACGAAAAAAAAAGGAAAAAAAAATCCCCCGTTTGGTTTCCCTCACATCCCCCCGTCTATAAAATTGGAGGCCGACTGTTTTCCGGGTCGAAAATACCGAAAACAAGCCGGACCTATCCTGGGTGGGGCGGGAATCCTACTCTACAGGGATAAAAGAAATAAAGGGTCGGGCTCGGAATGGGTCGATAGAAGCGGGTTTTATGATTTTTTACATATGAATGATTTTTTACATATGAATGTTCAAGATCTTCAAAAAGCGGACAGGGATACAGGTTGGGGTACAAAAATAATGGGGGTGGGGAAGATCTTGAGTGCTAGCGACTAAATGACGGGGACAATGACTCACAACATACTGCTAAATAGGTTACAAGGGAAAAAAGAAATCCTACTTACCGAGGGTGGGGTCCCTAAGGACCCGTACTATAGACGCCATGGACCGGCAGAGGAGGGAAGGATGACTCCAACATTGCCCCCTTTCGTACGACCAGGCTCGCTGCAGTCACCCACCATTTGCTGAATGTTATACGGCTCTGAATGTGGCTCTCCAGATCAGGCATACCCAGACCCCCGTTGCGTGTACGTTGGATACAGACCTGTCTACGGACCATCGGCCTTGCACCTCCCCAGACAAGTCTGGAGAGGGATCGTTGCAGTGCCAACCGATGTGCCTTAGGCAGAGGAAGTACAGCCAATCGGTAAAGGATCAAGGGGAAGACGTACGCGGCGCACGCCTCCGCCCTGCCCTTTAAGGACAACCTCCTAGAAAGCCAGATTCCCACCTGAGCATTCACCTTAGCATGTACCTCCGACAAATTTCGCTCCAGTTGGAGGTCGGGTCCAAACCACACCCCAAGGATGCGGATGGGTCCGTCACTCCAGCGGAAGGGCCCTGGAAGAGTATTGCTACCCCTCCAAGCACCAAGCCGCAAACCTTCGCTTTTGTCAAACTTGACCTTGGCCCCTGCAATCCGCTCATACTCAACAACCGCCTCTTTCACAGCCTCTATATCCTGGAGGCGGGATACAAAGACTGTGACGTCATCAGCGAACGCGGAAACCCTAGCCGCAAGGTGGCCAACGAATGGGATACCGCGCAGTGCCGGATTTGCCCCCTCATCCCTAAGCCTGCGCAGGAGGGGCTCCAACGCGCGGACATAGAGAAGAGGAGACAGGGGGCAGCCCTGCCGGACCGATCGCTCGATCGCGATCACCCCCGAACGCCTTCCGTTCACCTGCACCACTGCCTGAGGGTTGTGGTACATCATACTAATCCATCTGCAGAACTCCGGTTTGAATCCGGCAGTCTCCAAAACAGACGCCAAGAACCGATGGTCAACCCTATCGAAGGCCTTGGACTGGTCTAAACTGATCAGCGCGGATTCGGTGTCGTCTTTTATCCCCTCTATGACCTCTCGAATCAAGTGCAGGTTGTCCTGGATCGATCTTCCCTTCACAGCAAAGGTCTGCTCTGGGCCGATCAGATCGCTATGACAAGCTGTAAACGATTCGCTAAGACCCGGGCCAAAATCTTTAACTCTGTGTTAAGCAGAGTTATGGGCTTGTAATCATTTAAACCCTCCTAAACATGCCTGCTACCTTTCTTCAGCAATGTGATCACGCCCTTGGTAACGCTACCAGGGATGGCTCCCTGGGCAAACCAATGGTTGAACATATCCGTCAGAATAGGCACAAACATGTGCGACATCCTCAGGTACACTTCGTAGAGCAAACCATCTAGTCCCGGCGACTTGTTGAGGCCGACCTGCTTCAACGCATCACGGACTTCGCATTCAGTAACCACACCCTCGCAGCTAGCCGCTTCAGCCGCCCCAAGGCGGGGGAAGTCAGCGAGATAGCTACGAAACTCTCGGAGCGGGAGATCAGTGCAGCGGGCAAAGCGATCCCGAAAGAGCGCCCGAAAGGTGTCAC
The DNA here is from genome assembly GCA_963585895.1 of Sepioteuthis lessoniana. Lineage (NCBI taxonomy): Eukaryota > Metazoa > Mollusca > Cephalopoda > Myopsida > Loliginidae > Sepioteuthis > Sepioteuthis lessoniana. The sequence goes on along the minus strand of OY757904.1, from coordinate 13,486,070 downwards.
GTATCTCACGACCCGATCGCAGCAGACGCCCAACCGGGGTCTTCACAGATGCGATGTACCGATCGGGGAACCTCCGCACTTCTTCTTCACGCGCAGTTGCGTTCGATTTCACAGCTTCGTTGGGAACTCTTTTTAGCCTAGATCTAACTAGTGATCCCTTGTAGCGCTCGCTACTCTCACGCTCAAGGTCCCTCCTAGCTAGCTCTACCCCTAGGGAGTCCCCCCCAACCACCGCCCGGGAAAGTCTATCTTCTATAAGTTTCGCCTCCGCTGTTCTATCTAGATTGAGCTTTCGACCGTACTTGGTGGCGAAATCTCTAATCCTATGCTTAAGAGAAGCCCACCACCTATTCCCGGTAACCGCCCCCACTAACGCCCGCTGAATTAGGGATTCCAGCCGGTCCCGGAAGTCCCGTGTCTCCAGTAAGGAGGTATTGAACTTCCAGTAGCCGGCTACACAAGGTCTATTAACTAACCGCAGACTGACTCTAATGAGTTTATGGTCAGTCCACGCTATCAAGTGGAACGTGGGACAACTAACAAAATCAATGTCAGCTCTTCTCAATAACACTCTGTCCAAGTAGGAGCCTACTTTGGCAGAGGGCGAGCTATCTAGCCACGTCCACATCTCCCGCCCTGGGTGTTCAAGACGAAACCTGTCGACGAGACCGTGACGAGTCAGGAAGCCGACAAGGCTGCTTTCACACCTTCCCAATCTGCTAGCTCCCCGCCCGACCTTATCTATCTTGGGATCAAGGATCGCATTCCAATCACCCATTAAGACTAGCCGCTTCGTATCGTCCAGGAACGGCGCCAACCGACGAAAAAAGGAAACCCTTTCCGCAGCGAAATTGGACGCATAAACCGCAACCAGACGGAACTTGAAACTTTTCACGGCAACATCGACCACAACCAGCCGGCCCCCGTCACCTGCAAAAACAACGTCAACATCAGCATCAAGGCAGTGTCCAACTAGCAAAGAGACCCCAGCGCTGGTGCTGCTGCAGTATGCTGAGAAAACGTTAAAGTCGCTTTCCAGCACCCGACAGTCAGCACCGCAAGTGAAGTGGGTCTCTTGCACTGCAGCAACTTCTACGCAGAGGTTCCTGAGTTCACCAAGCAGGCGCGCACACTTGCTTGAATCCCTCAGTCCCCTCACTTTCAAACTGGCAAAGGTTTAAAGCCATCAATCTAACTTACCTTATTCAGTGTCGACTATGGGCCGGAAATCCTTCGGGGTGAGGATGCCGATGGCCTGACGCAGGGAACCGGTGCCGAGCTCAGTGCTAACTCGGTCGTCTCTGGTAATTCCCCCGACATCCATAGGGTACCTCAGCTTTAGGGACCTATAAAATGATGGGTGAACTAAAATCGGGACCCTGCCCGAACAAAAAGGAAGCATTTTTTGGGGGGAGGAATGCTCCAATTCCGCCAGCCTCAAATCTGCACTGCTGGCTTCCTGAATGAAGCGCCACAGCTCCCTCGTACGGTTACCAGCTGTGCGAACAAAGGTGGTCACCTTGGCTGCATCCCTAAACAAGTATGAGTTTGATATGGATTTTTCATTTATTGATTTGAATGAAAATAATTGTTTCAGGTTTGTCTTTAATTGATGATCTGTGATTTTAGATGTGTCTGGTTCTGAACAAAGGGTGATTTCAATTAATGGTTTCCGAACTTCATTTGTTGCTGAATGAGTTCTTGTCTGTGAGGGTGATGGTGATGGTGATTGTCCAATTCTGTTTACTGATCTGGATCGGGAGAATATTTTCGGAGTGGTGATTGGAGAGAGAGAAGGAAGAATTGGTAGGAGGGGGGGTTGTTTTTGTATATGTTGAGCTGGGGAGTGAAGGATTTGCGCTGGGCGTTGTGGGTTATTCTGTATGATTGGTGATGGTCCTTGGATTTTTTCTGTGGGTTTCTGGGGTTGAATGGGCATGGGTTGTTGTGGCTTTTGTTTTTCTATTTGTGGTTGTTGTTTCTTTGGTTTTGGTGTCCACTGTTTTTTCTCCCCATCCTTGTCTGAATCCCCACTGTCTCTTCTCCTTTTTAAATTATAAGATGTTTCCATCTCTTCTGGTTGATTTTTGTTTTTCTTTTTTATTGGTGTCTCTGTTGTTGCTGGTGCTGCTGCTGCTATTTTAGTAGTAATAGTAGTTATAGTTTCTGTTGTTTTTGTTGGGGATGTTTTTTTCTTTTTGCCGCCTTTTACTAGGGTCCATCCTTCTTTATCGGGTTGGACCCCTGTTTCCGGCTTGCGTTGATGTTTTTCTTGGCTGCTGTAGTAGTAGTCGTAGTTGTTTCCGTAGTGGTATTCATTGTATCGTTGGCGGTGGTAGTTGTTTTGTTTGTAGCGGTGGTGGCTTTCTGAGGGCAGGACCGCGAGAAGTGTCCTAATTGCTTGCAATGCCAGCAAAGCGGTTTCCTGCCTTCTACGATAATTGTCATTGTGGTGTCTCTGTACGATATGATGTGAGGTATTGCGTTGACCCCTCCCCTATCTAGTATCATCATCATCATCATCATATCGTGCTGGCAGCACGGATATCCCTGACCCTCTCTCGCCACTCCTCCCTATCGTTCATCGCCCTAGGTAGGTCTTCAGGACAACAACCTGTATCCTCACATAGCTGCTGAATGTACGTTCGTGCTGGTCGTCCTGCTTTTGCGCGGCCGTGTGTGGGGATCCATAAGAGTACATCTCTTATGAGTTCATCTCTGCTTCTCCAGCAATGTCCTGCATGTCTGGTTCGCCTAACTTGAATAGATTTCGTGATAGGGGGCAGGTGGCCGTACAGTTGGTGTCTTGTGGGGTGTTGCTGCCAGGACTTGTTGAGGATTGCACGCAGCATTCTTGTGTAATTGCCATCTAGTTTCTTCTCCAGCCGTTTTGTTAGCGTCCATGTAGTGCATCCATATAGCAGTATCGATGTGACCGCTGCCTGGAAGAAACTGCGTTTCATTTTATCGGTTAGGTCTGATTTCCATATAGTCGATAGCCTATTGATAGCTGTCCATGCTTTCGTTAACCTCGTTTCGATGTCCTTTTCGGTTGATTCGACGCTGCTTCCTAGGTACGTGAATTTGTCTACTAGTTTAAGAGGGGTTCCTTCTAGAGTGGAGATGTCCCCTGTTTGGTTATAGCACATATATTCCGTTTTGTGTGCATTAACATGGAGGCCTATGCTTGCTGCTGCTCGTTCCAGGCTATGCAGAAGTGTTTCGGCTTGGTCAGGTGTATTTGCCAGTATCGCTATGTCATCGGCGTAGTCGGCGTCGGTAATTGTTGTTGCGGGATATCTTCTGTTTCTTTTCTTCGTCAGTTCGAAGCCATTCTCTTTGATTTTGTCAATCGATGTTCTAAGTACGTAGTCTAGACAAATGATAAAGAGATACGGAGCCAGCGTGTCCCCTTGTAGTACTCCTGCTACAATGTCGAAGTATTCTGTGTCTCCATCTGGTGATCGTACTTTTACTTTAGTGTTTCTATAGAGAATCGTTATTGCCGCTACGGTTTCTTTAGGTATGCCGTACGCTAGTAGGATTTGTTCCATCTTTCCTCTGTGAATGGAGTCGAAAGCCTTGGTAAAGTCGACAAATATTAATGTCGCTTGTAGGTTCTTTGCCCGTACACCCTCAAGGATTCTGCGGATGGTTAGTATTTGTGAGGTCGTAGATCTATTTCTTCGGAAGCCATTTTGGTTTTTTCTAAGTATGTTGTCGATTTTGGGTTCTATGCGGTTTCGTAGTAGGGCATTGTAGATTTTGGCAGCTATGGATGTAAGTGTTATGCCTCGGTAGTTTTTGGCTAATCCGAGGTCTCCCTTTTTAGGGAAGGGGAGTATGCATCCCTTCGTCCATCTATCTATCGGATTTTGATTGTATACTGCGTTGCAGTGTCGGAGCAGTATGTCGTCGAATTGTCTGGTCTTCCATACTTCCGGGGGAATTTCGTCCAGTCCTGCAGCTTTCCTATTTTTAATTTTTCTGAGGACCGAGTCGAGTTCTCCTTGTGTGAACGGTCCAAGTTTAATGTCTAATTGTTTGCTAATTATTCTGGTGATTGGTTCATGCGTTATTTTTGGTGGGTTTCCAAGTAAGTTTTCGAAGTGCTGTTTCCACAGTTTTATTCTTTCTTGTTGGTTTGCTGCTTTAAGTTTTGCTTTGGTTGTGTTCTTTCTTCTGCTCACTTCGTTTATTGTTTGCCAGGCAATTCTAGATTGTCTATCTTCTACCGAGTCTCTGATCTTATCTATCTGATTTTGATTGTATTCTGTCTGTTCCTTTATATATATGCCTGCTAATTGATATTGTGCCGTTTTTAGTTTTAAGGCATTTGTGTTTGTTGGGTTTTTTCGATAGTTTTTGGAGGCTGTTTTCACTAGTGCACGTTTTTCTCTCACCGCTAAGGTTTCCCATGGGACTCTATATTTAGTTTTAATTTTTGTTGGAATGTATTTTGCTGCTGCCTCAAGGTGTGCATTGACAAAATTTTCGTATTCGTCGTTTGGTGTACTTTTTTCCGTCTTTCCTTGTAGTGTTTCGAATCTGTTTCTCAATTCTAATACGTATTTATCTCTGACATCTTTGTTGTTTAATAGGGCCCAGTCATAGTGTTTGGTGGTCGCTGTTCGTTTGTCGTTTTTTCGTAGGCTTAACCGTATTTTCGCTGTGACTATTCGGTGATCGGTGGACACCCCCTCAAAAGAGGAGTATGCCTCGCAATTCAATGCACTATTCTTCCATTTCTTGTTTATAAGGACGTAGTCTATCTGAGCTTTAGTATTGTTTGCGTACGTGTATGTCCATAGTTTGCCCTCTCTTTTTTGGTAGTTTGTATTGAGGCATGCTAATCTATTTTCTATCATGAAATCTGTTAGATGTTGTCCATTTCTATTTGACGTGTTGTGGAGGCTGTATTTGTTGTTTCCGTTTTTCCCGATTTGTGCATTCATGTCTCCGCCAATGACTAACATGTTGTGTTTCGGGATGCTACGCACTAATGAGGATAACTCATCGTAGAAGGTGACTATTTCATTTTCTTCACTAACATTGGTGGGGCTGTAGCATGAGACGATTGTTGCTCTGGGGTTTCCGTTAAATGTAGCTACCATCATCCTAGGTCGTATTTTCTCTATGCTATTAAGCGTTTTTAGTGCTCTAGGTCCTATAAGCAATCCTACCCCTCCTACTGCGGCGTTGACAGAGTTTTTCCATGCGGATACAGTGGCGAGCGACCATCCATTGCCAGTTTCGTGATATTTGATATCTTCTGTGTGCGTGTATCTGTGTTCTTGTATGCAAATTATTTCTATATTATGTTCTTCGGTCGATGCAATTAGCTCTGGGAGTTGTCCTATTCTATTTAAGGTTCTTACGTTAAATGTGGCTATTTGTAGTGTTTGCTTACATTTTAGTAGTTTTGATTGTTTGAGCTCTGTAGCTGATTTTTCGAACACCGAGGCCAGGGCTCCAACCTCAGCAGGACGCGCCCCTTTTTTACCCGCGCGAAGAGCGATGCGGTTTGTGTAAGTGGTTTGAGTGTGGGTCATGGTTATCTTTCGATGGCTGTTTTGTTCTCTTCTATAGAAGCCACTCTTATAGAGGAGCAGCAGTAGTTCCCCGATCGAACTGTCGATCCTGAGCGAAAAGTCGTCAAACTCACGTCCAGGACCCATTTGAGTATTGACTTTTGTCGTCCATTGGTTTATTCAAATACCTTAACGTACATCATGCTGCTTCCCATGTGTACATAATAAAATAGATAAAAAATTAAAAAATAAAAAAGAATTAAAAAATAAAAAAAAATAAAAAAATAAAAAGGGGGGGGGAATTTGTTTTAAGTTTTAACTTAGTTAAAGTCCAACATTAAGGTACTTTCTTATGACTTTCACTAATACTGACTTATACTTTTTTGCTGTATTGGGACTTTTCCAAGGGCTTTTCATTTTTTTTTTTTTTTTTTTTTTTTTTCCCTCCATCCTACAGTTGGGGACCTAGCAGGCTTCAGGAATTAGAGCTGTGGTAGAATTTGGCGTTCTAGGCTTTTTCTTCTAAACTACTGTTAGGGCTTTCTTTACGAATTTTTAAATTATTCGATAGAAGATATTTAAAAACATTCTGCCTTGTTCGCTGACATGTGGATAGGCTTAATATCAAATTGGCTTTACAGTAGAGTAAGCGTGCCTTTACATTTAAAACGCATAGTTTAAGCATTATTTTACAAACAAAATCTAGTATCATAGTGAATGAAAAATCACCGTATGCCGTGCCATGGGCTGACTTGATTTGCGTATAATCCTCTACGCCGCCGTATGAACTTAGATAGGCGGCGATAACGTCCCCATTTAGTTCCATGGACACGTTACATACGGTGATCTTAATTCTTCTTTGTCCTCTGTATTCAGGTTGAAGCCGGTAGTACTTGGTGGTGATGTTACTAGTGGCCAGCTTCTTAGCTATATCTTCTGTTGGGAGCAGGACATACCAGGTAGCAAAACTCCTTCGGAAAAAATACTTACCTGGGATGCCTGCGGTTTTCAATAGCTCTTCAAACGCCTCTTTTTTAAGGCCAGCCAGTCTCCTGGTCCTTAAGTCGGTCACGATGAACGATAGAGTCTTAGGCTTAACCGCCTCTACTAGTTCGGGAATGGGTAAAATTTCGTTATTTTTGAAGTATTCAGCATACTTCGTGACTCTATCGTTTTCGTAGTCTTTGGGGGACTTTTTTTCTTTTTTGAAGCTGCGACGACCAGGAGACTGGCGTTGCTGGTGGCTTCTGGGCTGGCTGTATGTACGATGAAGACAAGTCTACCGGCTTAGGGGAGGGTTCCGATTCGGTGAACATGTCTGGCGTTTGAGTCCGGGATGGTTCCCCCATCGTTGCGTTTAAAAAGGGCAACTAGGGGGAAATGATATTTTTTAAAAGGCGAATGGACTTCAAGAAATGCAGTAAACGTTGAATGAAAAAATGGCAGTCGTTTTGTTTAAAATAAAATACGACAATAAGAGGGAATAGAGGTTTGACCCTCCTCAAAACCAAACAACAATAACAATTGTTTGGGAGGGTCACGAAGCAATAACGATAATTTTAAATACAACAATAACAATTTTTAAATCAATAATTTCAGCAATAACGTCAACAATAACTTACTTTTCAAAAAGTCGTAGTAATAAACACAATCTAAAAATCGTAGGTTTATTTTATTTCGTTGTAAGGATACAACGGAGGCACAAGGCCTCAAAGTTTTGGGGGGAGGGAAAGGGAGCGGTCTTGCTTTAACTAAGGATTCTAAGGGGAACCTAGCTAGCCACATTCACCGACCCATTCAACAGTACAATATATAACCATTCGTCCTTCATCATGTTCGCAACAGTTACCAAAATACCACATTTTCTCTATGAAGAAGACCTACTTAAAACCCGAAAGTGATATGATTTTTATTTACAAAATATGGTTTATGTACAATGATATGATGGGAATGGGAGAAAAAAAAACGAAAAATATATGTACACGAAAGAAAACTAGGAAAAAATTCCCCATTTGGTTTCCCTCCCATCCCCCCGTCTATAAAATTGAAGGCCGACTGTTTTCCGGGTCGAAAGAAACCGAAAACAAGCCGGACCTACCCTAGGTGGTGTAGGAATCCTAATCTACAGAGATAAAATAAATAAAGAGTCGGGCGCGGTATGGGTCGATAGAAGCAGATAATATGATTTTTTACATATGAATATTCAAGATCTTCAATAAAAGCGGACTGGGATTCGGGTTGAGGTACAAAAATAATAGGGAGGGGGAAGATCTCGAGAAACTAACGACTAGATGACGGGGACAATGACACACAACATACTGCTAACTAGGTTACAAGGGGAAAAAAACAACTCTACTTACCAGGGGTGGGGTCCCTAAGGACCCGTACCGTAGACGCCATGGGCCGGCAGAGGAGGGAAGGATGACTCCAACATTGCCCCCTTTCGTACGACCAGGCTCGCTGCAGTCACCCACCTTTTGCTGAATGTTATGCGATCCAAGCGTTTTCTATCGCATCTGATTTTGACCCTCAGCTGATGCCGAAAATACAAAACCAGATCACGATGAGAAAAGTTTGCATCGTCATATAATCCCTTGTTTCGCGTCGTCCAAATCACCATTCGGGCTACAGCTAGGATCGCGAGAAACACCACACGCTTCTCACCGTGAAACGGAGGAAGAACGTTGTCTACGACGTAACCAACGCCGAGCAGCACAAGCTTTTTGGGTTCGATGCGAGCCGTCCACTCCCCGACGTGATCACAAAACGGGCGGACTCGCTCGCAGTAGTTGAAGGCGTGCTCAGCCGTTTCTTCCAACCCACTGCTGCAGCGAGGGCAATCAGGCATGTCTGCCAGGCCCGCCTTGTAGTTCAAGTCGCGAAGGGGTAACGCATTCCGTGCAAGTCGCCAGGTGAGCGAGAACTCGGAGTTGTTCAAGAAGCTCGATCCTGGCGCCCAATTCCAGTGAGAGCGGATCTCCTCCGCCGTACAGCCGTGCCGCTCGCTGAGAGGATCAGAGGCGGAACCCACCACTAATTCCCGATACAGTTCCTTCCGATGTCATGAAAGGTCACTGGACCCAAGAAGGTTACGAAGGGCCTTTCGGCACTCGCGGACAAACAATGCTTCGCCCAAAGGCCTACGTCGACCTTCAGCTTTTGGGTCTGAGTTGAGGCGAGGAAAAGTCCGACTCGCCTTTCGTCTCCACACTGAGTCCCCTGTCAAGACACGGCCCAGATATGCAAGTCTTTCAGCAAGCCAGTGGCTCTCCAGATCAGGCATACCCAGACCCCCGTTGCGAGTACGTTGGATACAGACCTGCCTACGGACCATCGGCCTTGCACCTCCCCAGAGCAATCTGGAGAGGGATCATTGCAGTGCCAACCGATGTGCCTTAGGCAGAGGAGGTACAGCTAATCGGTAAAGGATCAAGGGGAAGACGTACGCGGCGCACGCCTCCGCCCTGCCCTTTAAGGACAACCTCCTTGAAAGCCAGATTCCCACCTGAGCATTCACCTTAGCATGTACCTCCGACAAATTTCGCTCCAGTTGGAGTTCGGGCCCAAACCACATCCCGAGGATGCGGATGGGTCCGTCTCTCCAGCGGAAGGGCCCTGGAAGACTATTGCTACCCCTCCAAGCACCGACCCGCAAACCTTCGCTTTTGTCAAACTTGACCTTGGCCCCTGCAATCCGCTCATACTCGACAACCGCCTCTTTCACAGCCTCTATATCCTGGCGGCGGGATACAAAGACTGTGACGTCATCAGCGAACGCGGTAGCCCTGGCCGCAAGGTGGCCAACGAATGGGATACCGCGCAGTGCCGGACTTGTCCCCTCATCCCTAAGCCTGCGCAGGAGGGGGTCCAACGCGAGGAAGTAGAGAAGAGGAGATAGAGGGCAGCCTTGCCGGACCGAACGCTCGATCGCGATCACCCCCGAACGCCTTCCGTTCACCTGCACCACTGCCTGAGGGTTGTGGTACATCATGCTAATCCATCTGCGGAACTCCGGTTTGAATCCGGCAGTCTCCAAAACAGACGCCAAGAACCGATGGTCAACCCTATCGAAGGCCTTGGACTGATCTAAACTGATCAGCGCGGATTCGGTGTCGTCTTTTATCCCCTCTAGGACCTCGCGAATCAAGTGCAGGTTGTCCTGGATCGATCTTCCCTTCACAGCAAAGGTCTGCTCGGGGCCGATCAGATCGCTAATGACAAGCTGTAAACGATTCGCTAAGACCCGGGCCAAAATCTTTAACTCTGTGTTAAGCAGAGTTATGGGCCTGTAATCATCTAAACCCTCCAAAACATGCCTGCCACCTTTCTTCAGCAATGTGATCACGCCCTTGGTAACGCTACCAGGGATGGCTCCCTGGGCGAACCAATGGTTGAACATATCCGTCAGAATAGGTACAAACATGTGCGACATCCTCAAGTACACTTCGTAGGGCAAACCATCTAGTCCCGGCGACTTGTTGAGGCCGACCTGCTTCAACGCGTCACGGACTTTGCATTCAGTAACCACACCATCGCAGCTAGCCGCTTCAGCCGCCCCAAGGCGGGGGAAGTCGGCGAGATAGCTACGAAACTCCCGGAGCGGGAGATCAGTGCAGCGGGCAAAGCGATCCCGAAAGAGCGCCCGAAAGGCGTCACGTATCTCACGACCCGATCGCAGCAGACGCCCGTCCGGGGTCTTAACAGATGCGATGTACCGATCGGGGAACCTTCGCACTTCTTCTTCACGTGCAGTTGCGTTCGATTTCACAGCTTCGTTGAGAACTCTTTTTAGCCTAGATCTAACTAGTGATCCCTTGTAGCGCTCGCTACTCTCACGCTCAAGGTCCCTCCTAGCTAGCTCTACACCTAGGGAGTCCCCCCCAGCCACCGCCCGGGAGAGTCTATCATCCGCGGTCATATCTAAGTTGAGCTGTCGACCGTATTTGGTGGCGAAATCTCTAATCCTATGCTTAAGAGAAACCCACCACCTATTTCTGGTAACCGCCCCCACTAACGCCCGCTGAATAAGGGATTCTAGCCGATCCCGGAAGTCCCGTATCTTCAGTAAGGAGGTATTGAACTTCCAGTAGCCGGCTAGACTAGGCCTATTTGCTAACCGCAGACTGACTCTAATGAGTTTATGGTCAGTCCACGCTATCAGGTGGAACGTGGGACAACTAACAAAATCAATGTCAGCTCTTCTCACTAACACTCTGTCCAAGTAGGAACCTACTTTGGCAGAGGGCGATCTATCTAGCCACGTGCACATCTCCCGCCCTGGGTGATCCAGACGAAACCTGTCGACGAGACCGTGACGAGTCAGGAAGCCGTCAAGTCTGCTTTCACACCTTCCCAATCTGTTAGCTCCCCGCCCGACCTTATCTATCTTGGGATCAAGGATCGCATTCCAATCACCCATTAAGACTAGCCGCTTCGTATCGTCCAGGAACGGCGCCAACCGACGAAAAAAGGAAATCCGCTCCGCAGCGATATTGGATGCATAAACCGCAACCAGACGAAACTTGAAACTTTTCACGGCAACATCGGCCACAACCAACCGGCCCCCGTCACCTGCAAAAACAACGTCAACATCAGCATCAAGGCTGCGTCCAACTAGCAAAGAGACCCCAGCGCTGGTGGGGCTGCCGTATGCTGAGAAAACGTTAAAATCGCTTTCCTGCACCCGACAGTCAGCACCGCAAGTAAAGTGAGTATCCTGCACTGCAGCAACATTTACTCCGAGGTTCTTGAGTTCAGCAAGCAAGCGCGTACACTTGCTTGAATCCCTCAGTCCCCTCACATTCAAACTGGCAACGTTTAAAGCCATTAATCCGACTTACCTTACTCACTGTCAACTACGGGCCGGAAATCCTTCGGGGTGAGGATGCCGACGGCCTAACGCAGGGAACCGGTGCCGAGTTCAGTGCTAACTCGGTTATCCCTGGTTATTCCACCGACATCTATGGGGAACCGCAACTTTAGGGACCTATAAAGAGAAGGGTGAACCAAGATAGGGACCCACCCTGCACAAAAGGTAATACATTTCTTTAGGGAGGATTGCTCCAACTCCGCCAACTTCATGCCCGTATCAGTCTGACAGACCCTACTCAAGAACTTCCACACGCCCTTGGTACGGTCACCAGCTGACCGGACAAAAGTGGTCACCATGGCTGCACTCCTAAAGTTCTAAGGATTTCCAATGTTCTTATTGTTGATTTTTTCAAGGTTGAGTAGCGGCTTTAATGCCTTCCGAAGCTGGAAGTCCCCAACTGCTTCCAGCTCCACCGAACACAAAGACGCTGCCCGCTGCATCTGTTCAATTGACAGTTCATCCTTCTGCTGATTCGGTTTCTTTTTTCCGGCAGGAGGATCAGGTTTTCTTTTGGGTGACGGGATTGCAGGGAATAAGTTTTGGGATGAAAACTCTGAAGGACTGAGTGAGGGAAGGGATGGGGTTCGAGCTAAGCTCGAGGGCTGTGCCCTTTCTGCCGACTGTGATCTAGGCAGGGGGATTTTGTAAGGGCGGTGGTGTTTATGAATGAGATGTTCCTGTTGTGGTGAGAGAGGTGAAAGTGGGGCCATTCGTTGGGGAGGTGATTGTAGTGTTATTTTTGGAGGGGGGAAGGTTGGTGGAGGTAGTGTTGATGTTGATGGTATCGCTGGAGGAGGTAGCTATGGTTGTGGTTTTGTTTGATGGGATGGGCCTGCCTCGGGCTGGGGTTTTTTGGGCACAATTTTTTTGCGGCCCCATCCCCACTGTCCCTTCTCCTTTTCAAATTGATGTTTGTCTCCATTTCCTCGTGGGCTGCTGATTTTTTCTTTTTTAAATTTTTTTTTGCTGTTGGGGATACTGGAGATGCTGGTGTCGTTAAAGTTTCTGGTGTTTTTGACATCTCTAGTACTTTTGACGTTACTCTGTTGTTGGTTGCTGCCTTTGTTGAAGTTACTGCTGGTGTTTCTGATGATTCAGTTGTTGGTGTTGCTGGAGCCTTGGTTTGTTTTTGAGGAGGGGATGAAATTGGACTTTTTCCCCCTTGCTTGGGGGATCCCCTCCTCTTCCGTGTCACCTCGGACCAGCCCTGTTGGTCGTTTGTTTTGGGCTGGCCCTGACCCGGGTCCTGGACCTCCGCTGTCTTGCTGATTGTGGTGGTGGCTGTTGAAGCTGTTGTTGTTGCTGCTGCTGCTTTGTTTTCTGGTTTTTCTGGGCAGAACTTTGCTATATGTCCAATCAGCTTGCAAGACCAGCATCTTGGTCTTCGGCCCTCCACCATTACAATCATCTGCCGGTCCCCGCTGATTAGAGTCTCGGGGATGGCTTTGAAGCCATCCCTCGTCAGGCACAGCCGGAAGGCATTATCCCCGTAGGCTGTCCCGGCCAGGGATCTGAGGAGGTTAAACTCTTCCACTTGGCCATACGAGCTTAAATAAGCGGCCAAAACCTCCCCAGTAATGTGGGCCGGGACGTTACAGATGGTGACGCGGAGCCTACGGGTGCCCCTATATTCCGGCTGCAACCTGAAATACTTAGTCGTGATGTTATTTGCTGCTAATTTCGCGGCCTGGTCCTCGGTAGGAAGGAGGACATCCCACGTCGCAAAACTCTTACGACAGAAGTACTGGCATGGGATGCCCGCCTTCCCCAGCAGCTCCTCGAATGACTCTTTTTTCAGCCCCACTAACCTTTTGGATTTTAGATCTGAAACGACCAGCGAGAGGATCCTGGGTGTCAATTTTTCGACCTTTTCAGGGATGGGCAGGATCTCATTACCTTTGAAGTACTTAGCATACTTCTCTACCCTATCCCTTTCATAGTCAGCAGGTCCCCTCTGTTGGCCCTTCCAAGGCGTGGGGCTCTTTTGGCCCGGCTGTATTGGGCTGTCCTGTGTTTCCTGTGTTTGAGAATCAGCGGGGATCGGCAGCGTTGGCCAGTTTGCCCCAATTAGACTATCTTGTGAGGTTTGTTTCAATGGTTCAGTTTTCTCTTTAACCTCATCATTTTTTTTTAGGTAGAACCCTCCATGACTGCAGTAGGGATTGCAGCCAGGAGGGTAAAACTAAGGTCTCCACCTGTTGCAAGTGTGGAGGGGGGGTTCTACTCGTTCAAAAGAAAACTGAATAATACAAGAGTACAAATACGCCGGGGAAAAAAAGTGCAAATAAATTAGAACAAGTAGATACCCCTGAAATAAAAAAACACTAAAGACAAAATACGTTTGGTACAAGAATCATGTCCAATCCCAAGGGACAAAACAAGTTAGACAAAACAGAACAGTACCAAGTAACAATTTCTCGGTAAGCTTGCAAAAGAAAAAATACAAAGTCCAACGGAAAAAAAAAACAAGTCTTACCGAGATAATAACAATGTTTTAACAACTTTAATAATCCAAGAATAATCAACTTTAAAAATCCAAGAATAATCAACGATAACGGTTTGAATGACGTGAGGGCTTATCGCCAGACTAATCTCCGCTATTGCCACAATGGCAGATGGAACAGCTCATTATACTGAAAAGGGAGGTGATACCCAACAAAAAAAAATCTAGCACAGGGAGGATATGATTTAAGTGTGAAGTATATCTAGCTATGTATTGAAGATGGAATAAAATTGTAGATTAAAAAAAAGCACACGTATATTAGGAAAAAGGGTAGTATGTGTTAGTTATGTCATTATAAACAAAAATATGTATCCTACCAGCTGAGGAGGAATTGTTAAAAAGAAGAAATGATTTAATGGTAAGAGTAAAACCTCAATGATAATTCTTATACACATTTGCCCACTGACTGGTATTGTCGCGCTCGCTCTCTCTCTCTCTCTCTCTCTCACACACACACACACACACACACATTCTCTCTTTAAACACACACACACACACACACACACACAGCAGAGCGGTCTGATACTTAGTCTAACGTAAAGTTGGATGGGTTCCAATCCTGGCTTCGAGCGTCCTACGTGTCTAGTCACAGTGAAGAATTCTGATAGAACGAAACAGTCCGTCTGTGGATGACTATATATATATATATATATATATATATATATATATATATATATACACTATCTTGAGTTCTCCCCTCTTCTTTTCATATCTTTACTTTTCGGCGCAAATTTTCTGTGTCAATCATCATAAAAATAAACGGATTAACTCTCGAATCAGTGTGCATCGGTTGCAATTTCATCTGCAAAAAACCTCCGAATGGCAACAAGGAATTTTTGGTAACTGTTTTAATATTTTATATTTTATTACAACTTCATTCATTGTAAAGGTATGAATCCAATTATCCTCCATCCAGCTATGTGTAAAAAGTAGGAAGAACTGGGGTCTTTTATTTTAATAGGTCAACCGGGTCATGAAAAGGGTAATTCTAAGTTTAAACCTGTTAAAGTACGCCAAGAAAATTACTCTGTGTAACATCCTACTTCTGCGGATGGATTAGGTAAATATATATATATAAATATATATATATATATTTAGAAACTACAACTTCCATAATGAATTATTCAAAAGTTGACAACAGAGTAAATTTGTATTAAAGATCCGCCAACTAATATAAATATTGCAATATAATGAATGAGGATAATTAATTATATTAGGTTATTATTTCATTTGTATATGTAAATTTTAAGTTGGTAAAACCTTTGAGAGAAGTGTAGGATGCATGCGAAGGTTATATGATGCACTTGTTGTAGGATATGCGACGACAGTCAGTCTGTTATAAAACATGTTCTGGAATGAAATCCTCGGGTAGTCTGGATATTGGACAGTAAACAAAACTGAGTATTATTCCACATAAAAGGTGACGACGCGTGTCCTTATATAATTCAAGTTTGATATAGATAAGATATATCATATAAGAATCCTTTAATGGCATTGCGTTGTAAATCGTTGAATTTAAAGGCAGATACAATTGGTTGAGACCAGAACACTTTGGGGCGAGAAGAGCGAAGAAATTGATGCCGGGTGTTTTTGTCAGTCTCGCACGAACAAGACTCTTTGCATTTCTATAGTAGAACTAATACCTTTGTTCTGTTTCTCCCGTGTTTTTCATCTGACGGCTATGTTGCTGTCAGAAATAGACCTTTCGTATGTTCGAGATGGTGCCGAGTGGCTGAGGTAACGTTACACTCAGTATATTTGGTCCTGCAACCTTACAATATATTTGACAATACAATCACAAAATAACAGCAAAAATTCAGTGTGTTTGGAAAGAATAGCAAATAAGTGATTAGTATCACTGCTGTAAAGTTACATTTAAAAAGTAATTAAAAGGCATTTTTTGTGACTATTAAGGAGGATATATCAGGCTTCACATCAAAGGAAGAGCATAAGCTTTTTAAGTTCTACAAACAAACAAAGCAAAATAACTTAAATTATCCTGGATAGGATATGCAGTGATCTCTGGAATTACACAGAAAGTGCATTTGAGTGCGTTGTAAGTACTAAAGATTTTCAGAATATAAAATATCACTCGTTTGGATTGGCTCTTATATGCCTACACTCACCCAAAATACAGTTACTTTGGTATTGTTTGCATTACCTCTCATATCTTAGATTGTTAATTATTTTCTTATAAAGTCACTGGTTGTTAGAGTCTAACTGATATGCTGAATTTTATATGCTGATTTTCAAATCAAGCAGACCCTCAATTGAAATTTCAGAGCAATTTTCCCGTGTGCTAAACTAAGCTGAAATTCATAATTGTTTATCTATACGATCTCTTCTTTATGCTATATTGGTTATACTTCCTTG
Source organism: Sepioteuthis lessoniana (assembly GCA_963585895.1). Classification (NCBI taxonomy): domain Eukaryota; kingdom Metazoa; phylum Mollusca; class Cephalopoda; order Myopsida; family Loliginidae; genus Sepioteuthis; species Sepioteuthis lessoniana. The sequence continues at coordinate 13,469,791 of OY757904.1, read as the reverse complement.
CCGATTCATTGATAATCCCTTGCAATAAAATATCCTTTTGAAGCAAAGTGGAGATAAATCTGGGAATGTCCCAGACGTCTAAGTCTTTAAGTATATCTAAGATACTTAAGTTAAATTTTCCAGTATTTATGTGATAACAGATTTCAATAAATCGCATAATTCCAGGATTAATAAAGATTATTATGCCATTCGTTGATTTGACGATATTATTTAGTATGTATTCAACAACTAAATCATAAGTGTATGACAAAGCTGCTCTAAGGTATAAAAGTAGTTCCTTACAGCGTTGAGGCCCCAAAGACAATCAACTGTTTCTTCTTTCATATGATTGATTGGTATCAATGGCATGTCAACCCGTCTGAGGTTATTTATGCATATAGGTTTGTTAACTCCATAAGGACGAACTCATCAGTGATGTACTCCTATGGACCCCCACATATGGCCAAACAAAAGCAGGACGACCAGCTCGAACATACATAGATCAAATATGCGAGGATACGGGATGTAACCCTGAAGACCTGCCAAAAGCGATGGATGATAGGGAGAAGTGGAGAGCGAGGGTCAGGTATATCCGTGCTGGTGACACGACATGATGATATTTACATTTTTCTGAACATTCTTAAAAGTTTTTTGCACGCGGTTACAGTATATTGAGTATTGCTATTTGAAATAAACATTTTTAAAACATATTGGTTTAACGGATATATAGGACTCTAACAAGTACTAGCATAATGGTACACGTACCAAAACGTTATCAACATCCCTCAGATCTTCAAAACAAGTCTCACCATCAGATGCAGTTGAATTTTATTTGTGTTATACCCAGCAGAATTCTTTTTGTGTTATATCGTGCACATTCCATTTTTGTGTTACATCCAGCACATTCCTTTTTTTTTTGTTATACCCATCACACTCCATTTTGCGTTATACCCAGTACATTCCTTTTTGTGTCATACCCAGCACACTCTGTATTTGAGCTACAGTCAGGACATTCTTTTTTTCTGTTATACTGAGTACACGATCTTTGGTGTAATACTCAGTACACTCGCATTTTGTAATATAATCAACGCAGTCCTTTTTGTTTGGTTGGTTGTTTGGGTTTCATGGCATATCATCATTTTTATGTATTTAACGCCAAATCCATTTTTATGTAAATAGTCAATTCAATTTCAAGCAATTCAGTTTAGCAAGAGTACGAAGTTTAATTGTCAAAAAACATTTCTATTTCAAACTATTCTGTTTATTCAGAAATTCTAATTCATCTAATATTGTTTATACACAGTTAAATGTCAAATCAGTTCTATATATAACAATTCAGTTTAGTGTAAGAACAGTTTCAATGTCAAAAACAGTTCCATTTTAAAAAATTCGGTTTAGCATGAATACGCAGTTTAAATGTAAGTACAGTTTAATTGCCAAAAACATTTTTATTTCAAGGTATTGTTTAGTCAAACAGTTCGAATTCAAACAATTCAGTTTAGCATTAGTATGCAGTTAGTTCTATTTAACCCATAGATAGGGCCCTGTCAGGCGCTACCATTCCGGGCCAGAGTGGACCTCGGAGTGATGTCAATGAAGGGGTATTCCCCAGAGCTCCCGCATCTCTGGAACTTCACCATCAGATTGTTTAGTGTCATATCCTTGTGGGCGGGCGGGGGTAAGCCTTACTCCTCTGCAGAGGTGCAGTCGGTGTATTCTACAGCCCTAGCCGAATGCGCAAACTCCTTTCAGTGTTATATCCAGCAAACAACTTTTTGTGATATACCCAATACGCACCCTTTTGTTATATCAAGTAAACTCCATTTTTATGTTATACCCAGTATACTTCTTTTTTTCTGTTATATACATCACACTCCTTTTCGTGTTATACCAAGTAGCCTCATTTTTGTTTTTCTTCGTACACTTTATGTAATAACTAATACATATTTTTTTAAATTTTGGGTTATACCCGCTATACATTTTTATGTTATACCCACTACAACAATTTTTGTATTATACCCAGCACAGTATTTTTTGTGCTATACCCAGCACAATATCTTTTGAGTTATACACATTTTTGTGTTATACTTAGTACACTCGTTTTTTGTTATGCCCTGTACACTCCATTTTTTGTGTTATACCCACGAGGCTCTTTTTTGTGTCATAGTCAGTACACTTCTTTTTTTTGTTTTATACGCAGCACACACCTTTTCGTGTTATACACAACAACTTTTTATGTATACCCAGTACATCCCCGTTTTGCGTAATACCTAAAACAATCAATGTGTTATATCCAGTATACTCCTTTTGTGTATACGCAACACGCTTCTTTTTTATGTTATACATAGGATACTTCTTTTTGTTATACCCAGCACACTCCGTTTTTCTATTATTCCCAGCACACCCCATCTTTGTGTTATACGCACCAATTTCTGTTTTGTATTATACCAAGTAGACTCCTCTTGGTGTTATACCCGTCACACCCCTTTTTGTGTTATACCAAATACACTTCATTTTTTTATTATTCCCAGTTTACTCCTTTTCATGTTATAACCAGTAAACTCCTATTTTGCATTATACCTAAACACTCAATTTTGGTATTATATCCAGAATACTTCTTTTAATTGTTATACATTGAGCACTCCGTTTTGTGTTATATTGAGCACACTCCATTTTGTAAAGAACAGAACACTCATTATGTTATACTCGGTACACTCCTTTTTGTTATACCCAGTATACTCCCTTTTGTGTTATACCAACCGCATTCTTTTTTGTTATATCAAGTACACTTCATTTGTGATATTCACTGCACACTACTTTTTGTTTTATACCAACTACGCTCCTTTTTTGTATTACACCCTGTTGACTTCTATTTTTGTGCTATACCCAGCAGGCTCCATTTTTGTGTTTTACCTAGTACACTACTTTTTCTGTAATACCCATTATTCCCTATTTTTGTGTTATACCCAGTACACTACTTTTCGGGTTATACCAATCACACTAATTTTTGTGTTTTACCAAGTACACTCATTTCTGTTATTCCATGTACACTCCTTTTTATGTTATAACCAGTAAATCCTTATTTTGTAGTATACCCAGCACACTTTTTTTGGTGTTATATCCAGCTTACTCCTTTTTCTGTTGTACCCAGCATACTCGTTTTTGTGATACACCCGGCACATTATTTGTGTTATACACAGTACATTCTTGTTTGCGTTATAGCCAGCACATTCGTTTTTGTGTTATCTAGTACACTCCTTTCGTGTTATAACCAGCACATTATCTTTTGTGGAATTTTAACCCTTTACATGGGATACAGTCTGCGTATTCTAAGCCCCACTGACATGGCGGATTTCCCTTTGAGTCTTTTCTTCTTTTCAGTTTTATTAACCTTTTCCTCATAACTGTAGATATCAGAGAACCAGGTTCTCCAGATATGTCAAAATATTTTTGAAAACATTTTTTTTCTAACATTATAAAATTCACTAGTCGCACCAGTATTTTCGACTGGTTTTCTCTTTCCTGTGCTAATTGGGAGACCGGGGTTTAATCCCAGGTTGAGTCATACCAAAAACTTTAAAAATGGTAATTGATACCTTCTTGATTAATACTCAGCATTATAAGGTACGTAGCCAGGGTAAAGTAGAGCAATCCAGGAAAAGGACTAGCGTCCTCTCGTAGACCTCGGTGTAGTAGCTATTGAAAAGGGAGCCTCGACTATAGTCGCCAACTTTAATTACGTCTATGCCACATTCGCTCATCTGGACGGTATGAAATAAAAATCATTTTAATTGAAATTATTTCGTTTTTTCAACTCATTCAAATATGAATATTTTTTTTCTGTGTTATTAACCTTTTACGAATTTTAAATCATGGGATGGTTTAGGTTTTCATGAAGTGACTTGTATTTTAGTGACTGTAGTTTGAAAGATTTTAGATTCGACGTTATCATGAAAAAATACTTTTGTACATTGTGAATGAAAAAAGCTAAATTAAAGATCGTATCGGGAAGAGTAGCCTAGCTCCCTTACTACTTTTTAGACGTCGCTTCTTAATTGAAAGTATTTTACCATAAATATTAAGAAATATTGGGCTTCTAATTACTGAGGATGGCGTAATAGCTAACGTGTTGGACTGCACCCTCAAAGTAAGCGAGTTCGAGCACCAGTCACCCTATTACGTTCAATTTCGGACTAAAAACATTGGGAAATATATAAAACTCCCGATCTTAACAGCAATGAATTAAATATGCTTGATTTTCTTGTACATGGATAGCATTAAATTACCCACGAATGTTGATATGCCATTAAACCAAACCAAACCAAACCAAAACCTGGTCATTGAGAACACGTCGTGGAACTTGTTAAAACGTGAGGAATGGTGTGTATGAAATCCTATTTTTTCAATAAAGGTTTTAACATAGATTTAAAGACTTAACACGGATACGGAGCATCATATCTTGAAGTTGAGTATGTAACACAAGGATTCACCTGTTAGTTGTTTTAAGCCAATGCAATTTGATATAAATAATTATGGAGGTTGACTGATATAAATAACATTTTTTAAAATAATTTTTAACAATAGTTTGCAAAATTGTCTTCCTGTATTAAAACATGAACCCTGAAAATATTTGTGATAGTGCTAGGTTGATTTTTTATCCTCTTATGTAAAATCGAAGTATTTTGGGGCCTTAAGATCTCTATATAAATCTTTAATACACGCTATTTATTGAAACCCTCATTTGAAAGCAAAAATAAATTAAAAAACCTGAAAAAACGGCAAAACTTTATTCTTTATTCAGCATAATGTTTTGTTTTAAAGATCAGTTTCCTTTTTACATTATTTTGTATAATTCTGTACATATATTTTCCGCAAAAATAAATTCGTGTAACGTGTAAACTTTTATTTTTACCATATAAAAATTTTTTCTTCAATATCTATGTAACAGCCAAGAAAAAAAATAGCGGACGTACGTTGTTCATTGATTCTTGGGGAGATTTTAAAAAATATCAATGTACATCAAAAGAACTTTAAAATAATTTACACTGTTAACTGTTTCTAACACGCGATGTAACTCATAAGCGGAAGTCTGAAGAGATAAAAATCTAGATACCATTGACAAATACACATTGTCACTGACACACACATTGTCACATGTATTTAAACATGGTAACATTTATTTTATTTTAAAAATTGAAATTAGGAATAAATTTCTAATTTTTGCTTTGATCTTGTGATATTTAAACGCGTTGTACAACGCACATCGGCAAGTTCACAATGTTCTAGATAGGTTTGATAACAGATTTTGCATTCTATTAGCTGATGTTTTAAATTTGTCTCTGGCCTAATATCAAACACACACACACACACACACACACATACACACACACACACACACACACACACACGTGTACATGTCCGTTTATATATATGTTTGTGTATATATGTCTCTCTCTCTCTCTATATATATATATATATATATATAAACCATCGTACAATAAATGCATATCATACAATATAGGTAGAGACTTCCTAAACTTAATCTCTCAACACTTCCACAATAATAGCCCCCGGGCCAAAATCTTCAATAACAACAGCGTGAAGGTTAGCTACAGTTGCACAAACAACATGTCATACATAATTTTAAAAAATCGCATCCACCAACAATACACCACACTCCTCTAACCAATGCAATTGTAGGGTCAAAAGCACATGCCCCCTACCAAATAAATGTATGTATAGAAACATCATATAAAAACCCACGTAAAAACAAACAACTCCTTCTTACATTACATCGGTGCAACGGAGGGCACTATAAAACAAGAATTCCAAAACCATAATCTTTCTTTCAAATACTGGATCAACGCATCCAATACCTCCTTAAACTCGTACATATGACAACTAAAAGACACAACCACCTCTCCCACAATCACCTGGGAGATACAAAAAGAGGCACCTGCCTACAACAAAGCATAAAAATACCTTCTTTGTCTCCACGAAAAAATAGCCATCATCACATATCCATCCCAAAATACCTTACTAAATAAAAAAAATCAGAAATCCTTTCAAAATGTAGGCACGCATTTCAGCCCACCCACATAACCCACTTAACACCTCGAGTATATATAAAAAAAAAAAATGAAGCACCGTAAGTACCATTTTCCTCCTCCAACCATTACAACCGCCACACAATATATGTATCATCTATTCTATTAAACCCCATACTCTTATCCACACGCCTCCATTATCAGTTACTTTTACTTTTTAGGAGCTTTAAAAATAGGCCCCAACGCTCTACATTCAACTTATCAACCAAATTCACTCTAAACTTTTCTACAATAGTGTATTTACCACACAACATCAACAAAAAACATATAACTATTAAATAACCCCCCAACCCGCCATCTATTTTCTTAATCAATTTGCTTAATTTTTCAATGACAACACAGTAAAAAAGTTAGCGACCATAGTTGAGGGTGACCCGAAGGCTCCCTTTTCGATAGCTACTACACCAAGGTGTAGGGGAGGGCGCTACTCCATTCCCAGGTAAACACAGTAACCCTCAGTTATAATCCTCTTCGTACACAAACTCACTATTATTCAACCCCTTTATTATTTTATTACGCACATACCACCAACGAGATCTATAGTACATAATATTTACGCAATATTTCATTCATTTATTATTATTATTATTATTATCATAATAAAATTCCCTCCCTAAATATAACACCAACATATTACAATTCTCTATAACCTTACTTATACCCACTGTGATTCGAGCCTACCTTAACACAACCGTTCAAATACGCTTACAAATCAAATTCTTATTCATTCTCCCAGACATGCAGTGATGGTGTTTTGTTCCATAGCTATAGACACCTAAATAAATAATGTAACGAATTATTAAAATACACTTGAATTCATTTCCGCTAAACATAACGCGCTACGTTCCAAGCCAGACTTAACCTCACAAAAACACGCATCCATACGTAACTATAACACATACATGCATACGCACCCACCCACACACTCTCACACACTTACAAATACACACAAACGAAATCCCAACGGTTTTTTCGTATTTTCGATTTTCAATTCATTCCATCTTCTTAACTGCCTGGTGATTGTTGTTTTGCCAAAGACTTCATAAAAGCCAGGGTTGCAGAATATTTCCATGGATTATATATATATATATGTGTGTGTGTGTGTGTGTGTGTGTGTGTGTGTGCGTGCGCGCGCGTTTATATATGAATGTGTATGAGTGTGAAGAAAAGGTAGATTTTTGGTAAATCTGGTAAGATGATGAAAAATAAATGGAAGAATGTGAATAAACTAAAACACAAACATATACAGGTCAGCGTATTTCGTTCTTCTTTATTGATAGAATTTTTTCAACTAGCCAAAGAGGAAATTGATAAAAGTTTACGGATTCAAATATGAAAGGGATAGGGTCCAAAGACAAAAGACAGAAAAAGAAAGAAGAAATGGATCTACAATTGAGTCGTGTGGTAGGGGTTGTTAGTTTTAACTTAATTTCAGTGAGAAAAGAGAAAGTTAAATGAGGAAGGGGGAGTCGTGTGAGGGAGGAATGAAAGGGAGGTGAAAAGGGGAAATGGTTGATATGTATATTGGGGTAGTGAAGGTGGAATTTAGGCATATCCTGTTTCGTTAAAAAGTTTGACTATCTTGGAATATGTAATTGAAAAGCAAAATTAAAAATATGGAGGTACTAATGGAGAAAAAAAATATAGCTTTGTTATTTGGTTAAAAATTTTCATCCATTTTATATTTTGATATCATTCTCATGTAGGATGATGTATAATAAATTAGTCGAAATCTGGTAAAATCCAGATTTTTGTGGAAAGTAGTTACTTATGGAAATGACTGCAGATTCTAAAATCTACGAGATTATTTGCAGTGTATGAGTTTAATTAGAGTGGCTTAGGAAAACCTGAAAGTGTGTTTGAGATGTAACACGGGGGGAGAAAAGTACATTTCAGTCGTCACTTAATTCAATTGTTTGTTTTTGTTCGTAGTTTCTTTTTTCTAGACAACGTTGGATTTAGCCGGTGTAATGTTTTTCACAATCTTTACATGGAATACAATTTATACCTGTGTGATAGGTAGGTTTTGTTTCTTTGTTTAATGGTATATCAACCTCTGTAGGTAATTTAATGCCAAAGCCATTTTCCTAGAAGAACAGTAATGGTGCTATTTAACCCATAGCTAGAAGGATAAGGGAGTTCATACCTTTCCCAAGGGTATTTGCCCGAAAGTGAACGTAATAGCGCGACTGGAGTACGAATTCGCTTACTACGATTCCGTAGTCCATCGCTTTAACCATTACACCACGAGGACACCCCCTATGTGTGTGAGAGGTAGTTACGTTGTTGGTGCGTTTGGAGATATCATATGTTTTATTGCTTGCGATGTGGTTTGTATAATTGATATTCCTAATTTAGTTTATTTTCGTCGAAATTTGTTATGTGTTAGTGCGTAGAGAGATAGGTGTATATATGGGTAATAGGAATATTTAGAGTGTTTTTCTTAAGTTTATTTGAAGAGTATATTAGGGTAGGTTGATTTTTCACTTTTCTTAAAATATTCAAAAATCTCACTTACCGAAAGTTGTGTATGGACCTAGTAAGTACTTATACAAAAAAATAGATCAAATAGTTCAACAGTTTTTTTTGAGCATTTGGTATCAAAGATCGTAGACAAAAACAAACAGAAAATTCCTCGTTTTTGCGAGATTTGGCTTGAATATTAATGTGAAAACGAAATAGTGCTATTATCTAAATCAGGGAATGTCCTTTTATTTTATAAAAATGATATTAATTAAAGAAATGATGACTAATCTTCAATTTGAAAATATTCTCCCACACCTCATTTACAATGTCTGTTTCTATAAACCCCTTTTTAACGTTATCAATTAAGCAATAATATTTGAATACCTTAGAAATTAATTTTTTTCGGTTATAAGTGAAAATATAACAAACAAAAAATAAGGAAAAACAAACACTATTTTAATAGAGCTTAATATATTGAGTCAAATTGCTCCTTATAAGAGCCCTTAGACATAAATGCCGTTCTCAATTTCTGACTCAAAACTTTGGCTGTTATGTGTTTATGCTTTGCTTCAAAACCATATTCAGTTTGTGAAGCTTCCTTTGTTAACTTGACTGCCCATTCCATCACCTGAGAATGTGAGGGCAAATATGGCAAGTCAAGCTTGGTTCCATTTAACAATGATTCTCGAAGTTCAAATTAAAAAAATCTTTCATCATTGGTGGTTCAAAAATGCCATATAATGTTAAATCTATTAATTGTGTCCAATGTGTGGCATTAAAATTAATAGTTGGTTTTCTTATTAACCTTTTCCTGGTTGACTCCTTACTCCTGAAAGAATATAAAAATTAATTAACTGAATTATCAAAATATTCCAATCTTTACTGCTTCAATAATTATGGTTAAAAATGATTCTATAAATTGGAATCATTGAGTCAGTGATATATGAATAAATATTTACATACCGAATGGCCAAAATTCTTTTTAAAGCTTCTTCTCTTACTTCAACTTCTTCAGATTTGTCCATGGAATATAGGTTTTCTGGCAGTCAACAAAATGTATCACCTTGTATATTTCTTAACGCTATCTGTTGGAATTCATGAGGCTGCTTCTTAATTCTCTGGATCATATTAAAAATGTACAGTTGCTTAATGTGGAATTTATTATTTCTTTTAATTTCAAACCAACAACTGGCATACACAATTACGATAACATTTATTAAATTGTGGAGTTTTGTTGTGAGCCTTTGTGGGTATGCACCACGAGTCCATAAACACATGAGCCTGATGGCCAAAGTTAACCATCTTGCCTGGTTTAAAGGACCAATTTTCCAGGAGGTATATCTAGAGTCAACCTTACCTCTAGAAATACCTACTGTGTATTCATACAGTAGTCTTTGGTCACAACTGAGATCATCATGTATTTCATCAATTTTCACAATTGAATCCAGAGGTTTGCTAATAGTGGAAAATGATATTTGGGGTAAATTATGGCAATCCTTTGAGCATAATTTCCCCAGCGAGCCACTGAATGCTGTAGGGCCTTTTGCGCAACCATCTATATTTTTAAAAAGGGCTCTGAAATTATCATGGTGCAGTGAGGAAACAATTGTGTGAAGATTTAAAATATCTTTTTCTAAAATTGCAACCATTTCACCTTCACTTGTTGGCATTAGTGTTGTCAACAAGGATAGCCTTGATAGTGTTCTCACTGTTGAATTCATGCAAAACATCCACCACTAGCTCTACATGAACAGCACCTGTAGCACCAATGTGAGGAAGAACTCTGTGTGTCAGATATTTACTTTCATATGGTGTCTCCTTTGTAAAAGTTTAATGGCATTCTGGTCTCTTAGTTTTTTTCATAGTTTTCTATCCATTTTCATCCACAAATTTCCTTATACAGCAATGTGTCCTTATCCATTCTCCCATCAACTGCAATATATATAAGATTTTCCATACTTTGATCATGTTTTTGTTGGGCAGTTGTTTTCACTCTAGTCTTTGCCCTGTCAACTTTACATTTATCAATAATAATATCGTTTATATTAATACTGCGTATAAGAAGGCCCATAGCCATCAAATCCAAGAGCAAGGCATTGGCAAGTCTGTCTCCAAGATTAGAAGATATGTCTTACCTGACTAACTGGGGGGGCATATCTTAGAAATTCTATAAGGCTATAAGGCCTTTTTGGATGACTCTTTGCTTTCAAATATTCTTCTTCTAGTTATTTTCTAGGAGAAGATGAGTAGGTGGGGGAAAAACATTATCCTGGAGATTTGTTGTTGAAGCTGTTGGTGTTGAATGTAACCCATCTCCTTTTTACTATTTTTATAGCACTTTTATCTACCGTATCTAGCTTGTAAACAGTTTTTTAAATGAATAAACACTAACTTTAAAAATATAAACAAATCAGAATAATAATATAAGTTGTATTTTTTAATAGTTAGGTCTGTTTTAATTATAATTAATATCCTAAACAGTAAACAAAGAGAAAACAATAGTTTAGGGGGAGGTAATTTCAACTGGTTAATACCATAAAAAATATACAATGAATAAAACGACATATGTAAATAGTTATTCATATATTAAATTAAATATTATAGTGATTTTATTCTTTTCAAATTTTCATATTTTCATTTAATTTCTAAGGAAAAGGAATGCTAAATTTAAAAAGATTTTTTCTTAAGTGTATTTTATTATTTCAATTTTTACTTTTACCGAGATAAAAATCCCAATTTATTGAGTCTTTAAGTTTGATTGCTCGAATAAATACAAAAATTTGAAGAAAAATATATCTAGTGGTAACTTTTGACATTATTTTGCAACTTTCTTCGAGTGTTTTTTTACAGTTCCAAAATCGACCTACCCTAGAGTATATGTCATGAACTTTTTTCTAACATTTAATATGAAAGATTTTAAGGGAATGCTGTATATACTTGAATCCTTCATCTAAGTATTGTGGGCTGGGTATTTTAAGAGCTCATAAATAAAAGCCAATGATGAGGCCAGTTTTTATTTTGTTCTTGTGGTGGCAGTAAAAATGTAAATAATCGTTTTTATATCTGGTTTTTCAGTCGACATTAAAAGTTAAATCATTTTGGGATTTAATTATTAGGATGCCCAGAAAAGGTCTGATTTCATAAGATTCTTTTTCATGATGGAGGGTTCGGCATTGTTTAATTTCTCTGCGATTTCTTCGATTTTTATGTTTTGGGATAGAAAAAATGGGTATAACCACACACACACACACACATACACACACACACACACACACACACACACACACACACACACACACACACACACACATATATATATATATATATATATATATATATATATATAAGTGTATCTTTGTGTGTGTGTGTGTGTGTGTGTGTGTGTGTGTGTGTGTGTGTGTGTGTGTGTGTGTGTGTGTCTAAGTGTGTGCGTGTAGAGAGAGAGTTGGTGGTATGGATGTCCCCTGGGCAACGTGCTATTTGGCCAATTTAATGCTTTAATTTGCAACTCAGACCACGGTTCTGTCTAAAAATTGTAGTATTTTGTCAAACTCACTGATATACTTTGTCAAGCAATTGGCATCAACGAAGGGATAATCTCCTTTTCTTATTCTATGTGAAAAAAATCAGTCCTGGGACAAATTTCTCCTCTTTTACAGTTTAATGGATACTGATATTAACTGCAAAAACTGCGCACAAGGAATTTGATATCTTTATTTATCAAGCATAGTTGTGACTTAAGGTTACAAGTTTGGAGCACGCTGTGAGAACCGAACTTACTATCTATCGTCTGTTATACTTTACATCATGTGAGGTGGCTAGGAATTCTATATAGTTTATTTACAAAGCTGAGACATACCCTACATGTATGGGCACTCAGTGAGACTCAAATTCATTGGTAATGTACAACCAGCCTAAACTGCTTACTGTTATACCAGATGCGTTGGAACTCGTTATAATGTAAAAGAAATCGACGCATACCTTTCAAATTTTCTGGCATGAATACATGGCGCGAACTATTGTCTAAAAATTTTTTCTTCCGTTTATTCTTTAAATAACTAAAGAGTGATTTTAGATTTAGCACGTTTGTGATGTAAAGAAAAGTTTTATAATTGTTTTTCCAAATATGTTTTTAAAATCTATAATGTTTCAGTACTGATTTTCTTTTACAATGTAAAGGCTACGATGAATGAGGAAATTTTCAATTTCGTATAAATGTTAAATCAAATCGTTAACAAATTTTCTGTGGTATAAAGCAAGTATTAAAGTCAGTTTCCGATTCCATTTGTTGTTACTCGAGAACATTGCTGCGGTTTACAAATATTTTTTTTTATTAATAACACTTCAGCCTCGAGACAAAAATGAAAGCTATCTAATACCAAACGATTTCAAATGATATGTAAATGAATGGATTTGGAATATCCGACTGAAACCTTCTAACATAGTAATAAATGTTGAAGCGTGAATGCATGTAGAAGTGAGTTCATGGACGGGTAATAAAGAATTCCAACTTTGAAGGAGTGACCGGCGAAAGTAGTAGCAGACTTGCTAATTGGAGTTAATGAAATGTTTTTCTTTTTACCTTGAACATGTGATTTTAGAATTTGAAGTCAGAGAAGATAAAATTAATACTTAAGTGAAAGACAATTTTTGGTACACAGCAAATATTTTAAAGAACTATACTTTTTCATCATCATCATCATCATCCTGTACCGCTAGCATGGATATCACTAACCCCCTCTCGCCATTTCTCCCTATCGTTCATCGCCTCCAGCAGGTCTTCAGGGCTACATCCAGTATCCTCACATAGCTGCTGTATGTATGTTCGCGCTGGTCCTCCAACTTTTGCTCGGCCATATGAGGGGGTCCATTGGAGTACATCACTTATAAGCTCGTCCCCGTTTCTTCAACTGTGCCCTGCATGTCTGGTTCGTCTAACTTGGATAGTTTTCGTGAGGGGGGCATATGGCCGTATAGTTGGTGCCTTGTGGGGTGTTGCCGCCAGAACTTGTTCAGTATTGCTTGCGACATTCTTGTATAATTGCCGTCCAGCTTCTTCTCCAGCCGTTTTGCTAACGTCCAAGTAGTGCATCCATATAGCAGTATCGATATGACACTGCCTGGAAGAAACTGTGTTTCATTTTATCGGTCAGGTCAGATCTCCATATAATCGATAGCCAATCGATAACTGTCCATGCCTTCGTTAGCCGCGTGTCGATGTTTTTTTTTCGGTTGATGAGACACTGCTACCTACGTAGGTGAACTTGTCTACCAGTTTCATAGAGATTCCGCCTAGTGTGGAAATGTCACCTGTTTGATTATAGCACATATATTCAGTTTTGTGTGCATTGATATGGGGGCCAATGCCTGCGGCTGCTCGTTCGAGCGACACATGATGATGATGATGATATGTAACAAGTAGAAGTCATTACAAGAAACAAATTTCGTGCGTGAGCAAAAAATAGAGAAAACTAGAGAAAAGGTGAAGATAAATTTTATGTATTTTCTATTGGTGAAAACGATTTAAACATTTACTCGTAAATTTTGTTGAGTATGGGTGTATTTACCCAAATCTCCCACCATAGGTAGGATACAACAAGGTTAATCTTTAAGCAGAATACAGCTGTTTTGAATTCATTGTTTTTCTTCTCCTAAATGTATTACCGTAACGACGCTAAAGAGTCCAGTTTGCTCTACTATTCCCCGTAAGTGGATGTGTGTGGGGGGGAGAATGAGATGGATTCGGACCTTTGTCAACGCCATCATCATCACCATCATCATTTCGTGCAGCTAGCACGGATATCCCTGGCCCCTATCGTTCATCGCCTCTGGTAGGTCTTTGGGGCTACACCCCATATCCTCACATAGCTGCTGAATGTATGCTCGAGCTGATCGTCCTGCTTTTGCCCGGCCATTTGTGGGGGTCCATATGAGTACATCCAAACACATCCTTGTCCAGAATCTGAAGTTGGGGTACTAAGTTCATTTCTTACGCTAGTAACTGTTACACTGTTGTGTGTTAGAAAGATCGAAACTCTCTGCTTTATTTGATGAACGATGCTAGACCACTTGGCTTCATTTACAAACTGCACAGTGGGTGTCTTATTATGTATATCATGATTTATATGTCTGAGCGATCATCTAAATTCGACCTCTAGCTTCAACTACCAACTAACAGATTTGGTTAGCTTGGCTCAGGGATTTCGGTCTGTTTTATGTGTATTCATTTTGAATTCCCGTGGATTAACAATTATAATTTAATAAAAAAAAGTCTGCAGATTTTGATAACTCAAATATTTCCCTGTCCCACGGAACAATATTCTCGTTGTTATTGGTGTATGTTTTTTTTTCAAGATATATTAATCTCTTTTAATGTCTCTCCAATGAACTAATGGTAATGTAATACGCGTCATGTAGTGTTTCGGGACTTCATCACCTGGTGATAGACGAGTTAGGAAGATGCCACCCACCCGAGTCAGCAGTGAAGGATAGATATTCTGTGAACCACTATATATATATATATATATAGAGAGAGAGAGAGAAAGTTTGTGTGTGTGTGTGTGTGTGTGTGTGTGTGTGTGTGTGTGTGTGTGTGTGTGTGTGTGTGTGTGTGTGTGTGTGTGTGTGATCATGGATTTTGGGATCGGTTATTTTTTCTTTCGTTTGGTGGTTGGTCTTTTAGAGATAAACGTTCGCAATGAACGGAAGAAGGAAAGAAGCAAAGATGCAGGAAGAGAATTGTTCCTAGAATAATAGAAGTAGTTAACTGCTTGATGTCTATTTTCCATTTCTCTGAGAGACAATTATCAATGAAAAGTCGTAACACTTAAAGTCAAGTTATAATTTTGTGTGTTTCTTTTCCCTATCGACAACAGCAGACATTCATTCAGATGACAACTCTGCCGACATTCATTGGCGCCCCAGACCACGCTACAGTTATGACAACACTTCCTATTGGTAGAGTTATAGTGCAGCGATTACTCTATCTCACTGTGTACTTAATATTTGTTTGCAGACACAGGTCAGATAAACGAGTCAACATGCATGTAATTTACTGGTCAATTTATCAATAAACAATGTAGCAAATAAACTATTTCAATATTTTAATAAACATACATGAACACTAAAGGCAGGAAGGCTTTTATAAGTAACTAACAGAAATAATTGTCTATGCATTTGATACTTGTAAAAACGTGGAACCTCTTCAAAGAAAATGAATTAACCAATTATATACGAGGTGTATTCAATAAGTTTCCAGGCTTTTTTCGTCAGGACACTTTTATTGATAGTACACACATGAAACTCTAGTCCCCTTCGACGTAATCTCCTGCAGCAGCAATTCCTGCTGCAGCTGTTCATTTGAACCTGAAATCATAAAAATTGGTCAGTCATCTCATAAGATGTATAGCAATATCATACTGAATTTTATAGTCTTCGATAATTTTAAATGCCTGTACAAAAACGTCAGGAAAATTATGGAGGGCACCTCTTATATCTAAGTATTTTACAAAGTTGATTATGCGGTCGAAAAATTGAGCCAGTTAAGTGAATATGAATGTTGGATGGAAGCTTTTGCTTCTTATTCTCAGAGTATGTGAAGTTTTTTTTATATGATAAAATCTGTCTTAAAATTATTATTAGCAATATTCTTCTGGTTGTTGGTATTTTTTGCCTTAAGGTTGAAATATTAATCTCTTTATTTGCTACTTGGAAAATTTTAGAAGTGTAATGGACTCTAATAGAAAACCCTTAATCTTATTTATATATAATCAAATTAACAAGCATGCTGGTAATTTCGTAAGTGCGTACCTATCATTCGTGTTTTAGCATATTGATTTATACATGTAATGTTGGATGTGTTTTTGTGAACGTTTCAGCATAGAGAGGGAGCATTTTAGATAAGTTGGGAAGGAGAAAAAACTGGAGAAAAGAGAAGTTATGTAAGAGGAAAGAGTCGGTAGAAAAAGAGGAAATTAAACTGTGATAAGAGGATGAAAAAGAAAAGATGGGGTAGAGATAGTAAACAATAAAGAAAGAAACGGCATGACAATATGGCTGATCATAGAAGAACTGAAATTATTGTCTTTGACTTATTTTGTTCTGGTAGAATTGTAAGACGATAATATTAGCTTGTGCACTACTAATATGGTTGACTACTTTGTAACAATTGACACTGTAAAGAAACTAAAGCCTGTTTGCTAAGCGAATCTAATCTGATTAATCAATAACTCAACGATGGCAGGATTATATTTTATTTTCTCAGTATGAGAAATTAATTTTCTCTCTATGCAAACTTTTGAAATATAGATTTTGTAATGAAGTAGAACAAGTGAATTTATATTCTACGTTTTTCAAGTGATTTTATCCGATCAAGCTCATTAATACAAATTTGTAAGATCATTTTATTCAATTTATGTTTTTTCAGAAGATGATTCAGTACTTTAAGTTAAACTCTATCTCTCTGTATGTCCGTGTGTTTGTCTGTCTGTCTATCTCTTCCCTTCCTCTCTCTCTCTCTCTTTCTATATATACATATATATATATATATATATATATATATATATATATATATATATATATATAATTAGGGTTTGACAGTGAAGAAATAAATGAGCTTGCGCCAAAATTTACACTTCCTTTTCTGTAACACCATACGCCATCTAGCAATCAAAAACAAAAGGCTATTTCTTATCTATAAAGCTGTTAATATCTGCATGTTTGTCTTGGTCCAACATGGACATCCCACATTGAGTAATGGCTTACAAGGTAAATTTGTATACCATTGTTTGTGAGTTCGATTCTAAATAGACGCATGCCAAATAATCTGACCTAGAACAACATTTAGGTTGCAGGTTTGGAGGGTGTTGCTTCGAGGAATTGTTCAAAAGAGCTCTTAGCATGCTGGTACAGTTGCTGTCTAGATTTTCTCCATGCGTCTTGGTAGCATCCATGAGGTACAACCATACAGTATTACTGACACAGCCACAGCATTGAAGAGAATCATGTTTTATTTTGTCGGAATGATCAGATATCCATATGATCAATAACTTGTCAATAGCATTCTACGCCTTGACAAGGCGTATGTTGACATCACTTTCAGCAGATGAGATATTTCTGTTGAAGTACGTGAATTTGTCTACTAAACATATGTGGTGTTAATGTATTACTTTACAAGACTCTAGCCCCCATGTCGAAGCAGTAGGTGTCCGATTGCTTCATGCATTTGTAGAGTAATATTAAGTAAAGTTGGCGACCGTAGTCAAGGGCAACTAGAAGGCTCTCTTTTTAATAGCAACTATACCGAGTTGCAGGGGAGGGCGTAACTCTTTTCCCTGGATTGCTCTACTTTACCCTTGATACGTACCTTATATTGCTGAGTGTTAAGCAAGGAAGTATATAATACCATTTTTAAAGTCTTTGATATGACGCAACCTGGGACTGAGTCCAGGTCTCCCGGACCATTGTCGAACACTAAGCCAAAGAGAAATACTATTGTATAATCGAGGAAGTATGTCAACAAGTTCACTTGTCTTACATACTTCAGTGGATATTTAATCTGATTATTTTCTGCTTTTAGATATTTTCAGTTCTGCGTCAAGTTCTTCCCCAGTAAAGTGGTCTAATTTCATCCCAAATTAGCTATTATTAATTTTTCGATAGTTGCATCAATGTCTTCAGAAGGATTTTACTTATGTTAATCGTGATTGTATATTTCAATCAAGTTTCTAATTTTATTAATTTGACATTGAATTTATTCTGATTGTTTAATTTAGCATGCATTGGTTAGTTTTGTTTGAACTTTCTTAAGTTTCTGTGTATTGTCATTTTTTTTGTCTTTTTTTTTTTTTTTAGTAATGATGATTTTAAATGTTTAAATGTTGTTTTTTTCTCTAACTGCTATGTACTCCCACGAATCTCTGCAATTGTCTCTTGGTTGGGTTTGAATACACTCAGCTGCTTTTTCTGAGCAAAAATGAAGCTTTCATATTTGTTAGTCGGAGTATATCTTTCAGATTTCTGGCAATGTTTTGTAAATAGTTATACAGGTTCAACATAAGTTATATCGTTAGAACAATAAAGTCTACGTGACCGACACAATTTTCTCAGTAGCCTCCTATATTATGTATAAGTTTATCAACGGAATATCATATACATAATGGGATTAAATTAGTCGTATATGTTGATTTTAACGTCACTTATCAAAGTAGTGAGCATTTTATTAGGAAAATAAGATTGGAAAATTATAAATGTTTCATTAATCATTTTGAATCTTATGCTTAAAAAATCTGTGTGTTTTCATGTTTGATGAATAATTATTTCTTCATAACTTGTATTATTATTATCATTGGGCATAATAGCGTTGTTATCTACCTTGACTTTCTTGTGAATCGGTGATGTTAGCCTTATATTACGTTGAACCAATCTCCTACATAAGTAATTAAATTATTCATAAAAATTAGATAAAAATATTTACGTACAAATTTATTTTACAAAACCGAATCAGCAAAACCTATCACTTTTTACCATTGTAAAGTTATATCTAATTTAGTTTTGGTTGATATTTGAACTGATATTAATTTGCAGTCTTTTAAATAAAACTAAAATTTGACTTATCCTAAAAATTTCTTTTAGTTTTAAATCCATTCAATTGCTATGTATATATTCCCTGGAGTTTTGAAAGGTCTTGCTCATGCATTTAATATTATTAAATGTAATTTTTAAAAAAACTATAAAAGCAGGTTTACATTGAGACAAATAAATAGTCCAGTGATTCTTTTTTTATATAATATCAAATAAGACAAAAAATATCAACAAAATAATTCAAGAAAAAATGAATAGATGAGAACTACTGAATATGCTTTTGCGTATTTTGATTGTACATATCGATGTAGCATAGCCATATACGGTTATGTGAAACGTACATAGAATATTCATAACAAATATACATAGAACATAGGAATCCCGAAACACGAAAAACATGTAACGACTTCTAAGATCTGGTACGAAACCTTTCATTACTTTTGAGTGAAAGGTTTCGACATGAGGAAGAGAGAGGCACAATCTTTCTATGCTGGATTTTCCATCTGCCCTACCCAACAACACGTGTGGCACCCGCCACAAGGCAACTGCGAGCTAGCGAAAGTCACACTTCTTCTTTGGACCGCAAGACTCCGCTCCGCCTTTTTTTCAAATCCCCCAAAATCCTCCACGAACGCGTCCGCTGCATGACGTCATTCACGTCCCCTGGTCCTGGGATTTTTATTTTGACATCTGTGAATGACACATCCTCCCCGCGCGCGCATTAACACCTGCGCTCAAGTTTCACCTCACCCACGTGCTGAGCCGAAAGGTTCTCAGCCTAACTAAACCCAAAGGCAAGATATATAAAACGAAATCCCTCGGCCATTATATTACATCTAGTCAACTTTTTATTCAGGTTCATGAAATGCTTAATATACGGAATTAAATTTGGGGTCAATGATATCTTCTCATACTTGACATTCTATTTGAATTTCAACCCACACAACATTATGATTCAGATATAGGTGGACTTGTTGTTTTTCTTTTTATATTCAAATTTGGACGTTCGCACGAGTATACTGACATTAATGAAAACTATAAAAACGTTCGATTTCGTTTCAATTTATAAATAAACAAAGACTTAATAATTTCTGTCCAGTGTGGGTATACATTTAATGAATTATATGAGAGACTGTCTAATATATGGGGAAAATATTTACGTTTTTAATTCTAAGTTTTCAGTCATGAGAGGGCATTGTGAAAAACTTATGACCAAACCAAAAAGGAAATAATCTTTGCTCTTCCTCTCTCTGTCTCCTTCTGCCTCTCAATCTCTCATATTCTATTTTTATTTAAATTTTTTGTAAAGGTTATCGAACCTTAAAAAAACTGCCTCAAATATGTTTTTCCTTTCCGCTTTTACAATATATATATGTATATATATATATATATATATATATATATATATATATATATATATATATATATATATATATGTATGTATGTATGTATATATATATAATTATTTCTTTTAGTTAATTCATTTTCGGTTGACTAGATACGTTTTCATCATTTTATGGTAGGTGTATGGAATTAAATAAACAAAAAAATTCATTAAAAATATTTTGATTACTGTAGCTATCCATTGAAGTTGTACTATATTCTTTTGCATTGTACATTTTTAAATTGAATCTATATATTGACAGTCCTTTTTTGTTTTTCATCTCATCGATCATCAAAGAAACAATTCTTGGTGTTTTTCTTTAGGTACAGAGAATGATTTCTCTATTTACTCATTTTTTTATTTGTAAGCTAGAGAAAGGAAATGCAAAACTGATAATCCCAAACCGAAAATTATGCTACAGCAAAATTTTCATCATTATTGTCTTGATCTATGTCAGCATATTCTTCAATAGAAAGTAAAATAAAACTACTTAGCAGAAATCTGATTATATTTAAAAATTTTGAATCATTATCAGATGAAATGATTAGCCTAAATTTTCGCCTTTCTCTTTGTCTCTCTCCAACAACCTCCTTTCTTATTATTATCTTTCCCTGCTTAATTACTTTTTAATTATTTAAATAAATTGTTTTTAGGAAAAAAAGTAGCCTTCCTTATTGAGAATTGAATAATCCTTAAGCACTAATATTTTGCTTTCTTAAAAAAGAATAAAGAAAAATATTCATATAAAATGCATATAAAAGACTGAAAGTAAATAAAAAGCATGAAATATATTACACATCTATAAATTATAATTATCATTCATTATTCTTTTGGGAAAATATTTTCAAATAAAAAGGAAAACAAAACTAAAATAAAACAAAAACAAACAAAAAACAAAAACATAAAAAACAAATCATTGATGACATATCAATTGGTTATTTTCAGAAACGAGTTTTGATTTTTTTTCAAGATATTTATATTTCAGAAAAAAAAGAACATCGATTGAATTACACTGCTTTTGTTTTCATATAATTTTTTTTTACCTAGCAATTTATTTTAAGGACAATGATAAGTGATTTTCCTCTATAAAATCATAACGCAGCCAAAAATCCCAACAACTGTTATAGAAATAAGTTAGCATTTAAAATAACACATTCAATAAGGGTAATTACTTTTGGTCATATAACTATAGTACATTTTATCAAAATATTGCATGCTCTCCAGGAGACCAGGGTTCAATTCCAAGTCGAGTCATACCGTAGACAAAAATTGTACTTGATGCGGCCCTGCTTAACATTCAGCATTAGAAGGAACGTAGCTAGGGTAAATTGGAGCAATCCAGACAATGGAGTAGCGTTCTCCCGTACAACTCGGTGTAGTAGCAATGGAAAAGGGTGCCTTTGGGTCACCCACAACTAAGATCGCCAACTTACATGAAATAATAAAACAAAAGAAGAGGATAATATATGAGGAATGTAGACACAGTCAAAGATGCCTTGTAACTGTCACTTTCTCTTCTATATAGCAATGTTGACTCTGGAGAGAGAGAGAGAAAGAGAGAGAGAGAGAGAGAGAGAGAAAGAGAGAGAGAGAGAAATGGTGTGTCCTCTGAATTATTGAACGAAATTGTTTTTCTATTATTAATGCTCTTTCTTACTAGTCTTGATACTCGTTTCTATGTTCGCATCATCCACCACACTTTCTCGCTTAATGCAAGCGTATTCAAGTAAGCAGGAGTAGATTTGTGGATTATCGGAGACAGATATGTCTTTTAGTAAAGAACATAAAGTGACAGATCGCCATCCTAAGAGAAAACTAAAGACTAGATGTTCAAAAAGACACCGAACTTGACAGATATATGAATGGAAATAGTATAAAACTGAAATCAAATTGGGGGTTACTGACTACATCACCGGAAGGCGACCAAATGCGAATGACATAGAACAATGTCCACCAATTATATCGACAGGAATTTTGCGCGAAAAATATCAAATAAGATAAAACTGGTTCAAATGAATAAACGTTAAATAGAGATCGATATAGGTTAATAAATTGCACCGAGGAGAGAGACTGGATGAGTAATTCCTTCACACAGTGATGTAGATAAGAGATATTAGAAAAGAATCTTCCTCCTGTGCGTACATATCTTTGTGAGAGTATTCATAAGTATCTATGTATGCATATGCGTTTGTATCTGCATATGTATCTATCTCGTCTTTCGGCCACGAGCCAGATGCAACTCAAGGTCATTTTTTTGTAAGTACAGCTGGTTTAAATTCAGTTATATTTCTCTTTTACTGGCTGCCTTATGAAAGCTAAATAACCTAGTGTGTACAACTATTAAGCCCTAATTCGCTGAAGAAAACAGGGGGATATAACTTTTGCAATGGTATTAGCATTAAAGGAAACTCAAAATGTATAGTTTGGTTCGGTTTGGTTTAGTTTTATTTTATGGCATTTAAACCATTGTAGTTTATACAATGCCAAATATATATATATATATATATATATATATATATATATATATATATATATATATATATATTTATAAACAGTTCTATTTTAAACAATTCAGTTTAGCATAAGTTAACAGTTTATTTCTATATGACCCATAGATAAGACCTTATCAGGTACTGCCACTCCGGGCGAGAACGGACCTGGAAGAAATGGTAATGAAGGGGTACTCCACATTCCCCAAAGCTCCAACATTACTGGAGCCTCACAATCAGATATTTTGGTGTCATATCCAGGACACTCGTTCTGAGAGTTTTACCCCTCTACAGTAATGTAGTCAGTGTATTCTGCAGCACCAGTCGTTTGGACCCTCATCTGGGGAGTTTTACCACATTGCAGAGATGCAGTCGGAGTATTCTACAATCCCAGCCGACTTGGCCATCAAAATGTCTAATTTAGAACTTTAACACAGGTTGTCGAGTCCGTTTTTTTTTTCTGACGATCGCTACAGTATTTAGCCCGCCTCCATTTGTATGTGGGTACTTATGTATCAACTGATTTAGCGTGATATTTCCTGTAATAACCCTTGCTGCTTAAGTAATTAAAATTTTAAACATCGGGCAATGTGGTTACTTGTCTAATGCAAACTTTTAACCACATAAATCTAAATCTTCATTTAAATACTAATTTGGAAATCGCATTTTGGATGTCTATACACATTTTCACTTTTCGGGAAGAAGAGAGCATTTCTCTATAAATAATAACATTTAAACATGGATGGAAAACTTTTCAACAATCTCTGAACAATTCGACGAACAGTTTAAATGTCAAAAGGTTCTGTTCGACCCATAGATAGAACACTATCAAGTGATACCACTCCAGGCCAGAGTGGACCTGGGAGTAATGGTAATGAAGGGATACCTCGCATTCCCCAAAGCTCCAACATTACAGAAGCCTTAACATTTGATTGTTTAGAATCATATCCGGAACACTCGTTAGAGAGGCTTACTCCTTACCAGAGATGCAGTCGTTGTATTCTGCAGGCCCAGCTGACAGGGCCAGATATTTTGAGGATAAAACTCACTATACCAATGTCTCTGCACAAAACGTTTTGTATTATATCAATACTGTAGGTAACCAAAGCATTTAATTCAGTTTCTTTAATGGTATATCAATGTTTGTGGGCACTTCAATGCCAAATCCACCCTTGTTGAAGAACATTATTGGTATTACTTAACCCATAGGTAGAAGAGTTAAAGGGGTTCATATATTTCTTAAATGTATCAGTCAGAAAGTTAACTTAATTACGTAATTGCAGTTCGAACTCGGTTACAAGGATATCAATGTTCATCTCGTTAAAGATTACACCACGGCACCCCCCACAAAACATTGTTTTCAAGTCTAGATGCATATTTTCCAAGTTTAAAATGTGTCTTGAAGTGGCTATGTGTGTATGTATTCTCACGAAGATTGGTGTATGTTGATTCATGAAACTCGCCGCAAGGAAAAAAAGATGCAAGTTAAATTGAGCGTAGAGAATAACCCCCTGGTATCGAGATCCCTGCAGGGTGGGAATAAATGTGTTTATTTCCTCCGTATTTCTGGAATACTGTGACATAAATTCATCCCTAACCCCTTTTAGACAAGGGATCCGGTTGTTATTGGATAAAGGCCATTCTGACTCTGCTGATAGTCTTGCTTCACCCATCCATTGCGAACGTCGAAGTATATTAGTATGGCGATATAGGTGTGACGAAAAATATTCTGATTATTGTTCTGGATTATCGGAAAACAAGTGGATAAAACATTTGTATCTATATTTTATCTCTATATTATTGCCTTCACGAAAAATCAGCTACAGAGCTCAAACGACCAAAACTACTAAAATGCAAGCAAACACTACAAATAGCGACATTTAACGTAAAAACCTTAAATAGAATAGGACAACTACCAGAGCTAATCGCATCGGTCGTAGAACATAAAATTGACATAATATTCATACAAGAATACAGATGTACGCAAACCGAAGATATAAAATATCACGAAACTGGCAATGGATGGTCGCTCGTCACTGTATCGGCATGGAAAAACTCTGTCAACGCCGCAGTAGGAGGGGTAGGATTGCTTATAGGACCTAAAGCATTAAAAACGCTAAATAGCATTGAGAAAATACAACCTAGAATGATGGCAGCTACTTTTAACGGCAACCCCAGAGCAACAATCATATCCTGCTACAGCCCTACCAACGTTAGTGAAGAAACTGAACTAGTCACCTTCTACGATGAGTTATCCTCATCAGTGCGTAGCATCCCGAAACACAACATGTTAGTCATTGGCGGAGACATGAATGCCCAAATCGTGGAAAACTGAAACAACAAATACAGCCTCAACAACACGTCAAATAGGAATGTTGTCGATTTTGGGTTCTATGCGGTTTCGTAGTAGGGCATTGTAGATTTTGGCTGCTATGGATGTAGGTCCTCACATAGCTGCTGAATGTATGTTCGTGCAGGTTGTCCTGCTTTTGCACGGCCATGTGTGGGGGTCCATGAGAGTACATCTCTTATGGGTTCGTCCCTGCTTCTCCAGCATTATCCTGAATGTCTGGTTAATCTAACTTGAATAGTTTTCGTGATAGGGGGCAGGTGGCCGTACAGTTGGTGTCTTGTGGGGTGTTGCCGCCAGGACTTGTTCAAGATTGCACGCAGCATTCTTGTGTAATTGCCGTCTAGCTTCTTTTCCAGCCGTTTTTTTAGCGTCCATGTGGTGCACCCATATAGCAGTATCGATGTGACCGCTGCCTGGAAGAAACTGTGTTTCATTTTATCGGTTAGGTCTGATTTCCATATAATTGATAGGTTATTGATAGCTATCCATGCTTTCGTTAACCTCGTTTCGATGTCCTTTTCGGTTCATTCGACGCTGCTTCTTAGGTAAGTGAATTTGTCTACTAGTTTAAGAGGGGTTCCTTCTAGAGTGGAGATGTTCCCCGTTTGATTATAGCACATATATTCCGTTTTGTGTGCATTAACATAGAGGCCTATGCCTGCGGCTGCTCGTTCCAAACTATGCAGTAGTGTTTCGGCTTGGTCGGGTGTATTTGCCAGTATCGCTATGTCATCGGCGTAGTTGGCGTCGGTAATTGTTTTTGCTGGGTACATTCTGCTTCTTTTCTTCGTCAGCTCGAAGCCATTCTCTTTGATTTTGTCAATCGATGTTCTAAGTACATACTCTAGACAAATGATAAAGAGGTACGGAGCTAGCGTGTCCCCTTGTAGTACTCCTGCTACAATGTCGAAGTATTCTGTGTCTCCATCTGGTGATCGTACTTTTACTTTGGTGTTTCTATAGAGAATCGTTATTGCTGCTACGGTTTCTTTAGGTAATCCGTACGCTAGTAGGATTTGTTCCGTCTTTCCTCTGTGAATGGAATCGAAGGCCTTGGTAAAGTCTACAAATGTCGCTTGTAGGTTTTTTGCCCGTACACCTTCAAGGATTCTACGGATGGTTAATATTTGTGAGGTCGTGGATCTATTTCTTCGGAAGCCATTTTGGCTGGAATTATAGGATTCACCGACTGTATGTCGTCAGAAGGGTGATACCTCTCAGGGAGTGTCCTGTATATGACACTTAACTTGTGATTGTGCGGCTCCAGAAAAGCTGGAGTTTTTGGCGAATACGAAATACCTCTTGATATCTCTCAGGTCCACTCTGACCTGGAGTGGTAACACCTGATAGGGTCCTATATTTTGGTCAAATATAACTGTTTGACATTTAATTTGAGTGTGAACAAACGACTTATGCTAAATTGGATTATTAGAAATATAACTAATAAACTGTTGTGAGACCGAAACTTACTTGCATCATGGACTCTTCCAGCACTATATTACTAGCGTAGTAATATCCTAATACGGAAGTAGTATCGTAACACTAGTCGCAGTTGTACAAGAGTAACGGAAGTACGACTACCAATATTCGACACTATCCTTTGTAACTTTTCTTGATATATCTTTTTACATCTAAACCGTGTTCCGTGTTTTCTTTGCTGTGTACCGACTTTGGGTCCACATCATAAACTGTGTATAAGCGAATGACTGATGTTTAATTCAATTTTTAGTGATACGTAGCAATACTTTAAACCATTTAACATTGTTGACTTATATTAAATTGATTTATTAGAAATAGAACTGTTTGATCATTTAACTGTGAGTATCTACAAATTTTGTTTACAAGTAATATATTTAACATATATGTCAAAACAGGATTTGACATTTGATGAACAATAATTGTTGATATACCATAAAACTAATCCAAACCATAAATCTCAGAAAAAATATCTAAAAATATAAACTATTTACTTTGTTTTTCAGCCAAAGAGAAAATAACACTAAATATCTTCCTCCTTATTTTTTTGCCGTTCTGATATCAACAAAGCGTTTTATAATAGAAGATAGGTCAAAAGATTTAAAGATATTTGTTATAAGTCCATATTTTCCATACGTAGTTATCGTATAATTAGTATATCAATAAAATTGATTGCTTAGCAAATATTGATTTGTTTTACTTGTTTGATGGTAACTCCTTATTATTTCTAAGGAAAAAAATTGATTAATTTTAAATGTTTGATTGCAATCGTAACTATATTCCAACGACTACTAAAATATTTTCGAAACTGTTCTTTTGTCTATAATTATAGACAAAGAACAGTTTCGAAAATATGTTCGTTGTCATTATACATAATATGTTAGTAATTAGTATACATAATAATGAATTATTATTACATATGAATGGGTATTTGAAACTATGATTGCTTGAATTATTGTATTACATAGGACTACTTGAAACCATGTGAGTGTGCGTAAATTCTGTTTATTAAATTGGAAAGCTTGGTATCGAAACTATGTATAACCAGTCAATCATAATTGTAATAAAATAAGTCAAGCAATCATAGTTTCAAATACCCAATCATATGTTATAATAATTTATCATTATGTATAGTTTAAAATATAACTACCTAATACTAACATCTAATTTTTATTTGATACATTGAATCTGTGTTTGAGTGGAGCCAGATATAAATGGCAATTAGGAATTAATCCACACTTCTCTAAATTATTGAAGTATCAACACTGGACCCAGTTTAGTTTCATACCCAAGATCCCGATTTAAAGAAAACTTACCTCTCCAAAAAAATAACATTTGACGTATTGTAAGCTACACCAACAAGACAAATAACGAAAAAAAATCTGAAAAAATACAAAGAGAAACGAATCAAATATGGTACAATTTGTCACAAAACCAAAAAAAAACTCTCATTACAGAGAAATACATTTTCATGTGACACAGGGCTTTTTCTAATGATAGATACTACGTTAAATCAATAACGTGTGTGTGACCACTTGATTTAACACAAATTTAGACATAACCATGATTGAAAAATTTTTAGTGAAGAGTGTAGAGAAGAGGAAAATCTCGTATTTTGGTTTGACGCTCAATTTATTTCAACACTTAATTTCACCCAATCAGGATGACTTATCCTATTCAGCCCGGACCTTCCTTTCCGGCTTACAAAACGGGTGAGCGGCCAAACCCAGTCTCTTTGGCTTGAGACGGCGACCAGAAGAGACGTTCCTCTAACCGTCCCTGCTTGGCGATGCTTTTTAGCATAGCAACACCAGCAGCAGCAACCATCTAATTTATGGATTTCCTAAGAGGAATCCCAATTTAACATACAACATGCCTCACACAGACCCAACTTTGTGTCACCCCAAAAATTGGCTATGTCGATCTGAGCGTAACTCCGCTCTCGACACTAGTTCCCTTTTCATCTCTGGTCCACACATGGAGACAACGAAGACTCTCCCCCAAATATCAGATACAAAACTACACGGTGACTCTAAACACAATCCCTCACACGTCTCGCAACACACGCTGCCATATCAACATCCCGCTACGCCATTCTTTCTCCAACACTAACAAGCCTAAACTCCACGAGTCTTGCAGCACCAAAAGCAAACCATATTCAAAGCTGCAAATAAAAAAAAACTTTCTTTGTTGTGTTGTTAAGGAAAAGTTTCGTCATTCATTTGTGTTGCCTTAAAAATATAGTGCTAGAGAAATTAACAATTTCCCGAAACGCTATAAGAGTGGAGACTGTAATCTGTTCTCTTAAACCTGGTCAAATCATTGTATACAAGTTCATTATATTTTTCTCCACATGGCTTGCAATAACTATACTATTAATTTAAATCCTTAACTGTGTAAAGAATGTTTTACGAGGCCAGAATGTTCAGTTATTGAATAACAATGTTTCCGTGTTATTTTTGACTTGGTTATTTACTGAAAAAAAATAGCTACATACTTTGTGTGCTAATTCTATTTTTGCAGCAGGTATATAGCATCATCATCATGTCGCGCTGTCAGCACGGATATTCCTGACCGTCTTTCGCCGCACATCCTTATCGTCCATTGCTTCTGGCTGATCCTCAGGGCTACAACTCGTATCGACACAGAGCTGCTTTAGGTAGGTTCGAGCTAGACGTCCTGCCTTTGCTCGTCCATGTGAAGAGGTCTATTGGAGTACACCACTCACGATCTCGTCCCTACTTCTCCTGCAGTGTCTCGCATGTCTTGTTCGTCTAATTTTTATTGTTTTTGAGATGGGTGGTAAGTGGCCGTATAGCTGCTGCTTTGTGGGGTGTTGTCTCCAGGACTTGTTCAATATTACTTGCAGCATTCTTGTGTAATTACCGTCAAGCTTTTTCTCCCTCCATTTAGTCAGCGTCCATGTAGTGCATCTATATAGCAGTATCGACACGATCGCTGCCTGGAAGAAACTGCGCTTCATTTTATCGGTTATGTCTGACTTTCATATGACCGATAGCCTAGCGATAGCTATCCATGCCTTTGATAGTCACGTATCGATGTTTGTCTAAGTTGATGAGACACTGCTACCTAGGTAGGTGAACTTGTCAACTAGTTTCAGAGTGCTACCGTTTAGAGTGGAGATGTTGCCTGTTTAATTAAAGCACATATATTCCGTCTTGTGCGCATTGACATGGAGGCCGATGCCGGCAGGGGCTCGTTCCAGACTATGTAAAAGGGTTTCGGCTTGGGCGGGTGCATTTGCCAGGAGCGCTATATCATCGATGTCGTCGGCGTCGTGAATTGTTTTTAACGGGTATATTCTGCTTCTTTCTTTTATTAGCTTGAAACTGTTTTCTTTGATTTTATCGATAGGTGTTCTAAGTACGCAGTCTAGACAGAGGATAAATAGGTATGGGGTTAGTGTGTCTCATTGTAGTACTCCTGTTACTATGTCAAAGTAGTCTGTGTCTCCATCCGGAGAACGGACTTTTACTTTGGTGTTTCTATAGAGCATCATTACGGCAGCGACGGTTTCTTTTGGTAGGCCATAGGTGAGTAGAATTTGCTCTATTTTTCCTCTGTGAATTGAGTCAAAGGCCCTAGTAAAATCAACAAATAATATTGTTGCCAGTTGGTTTTTTTTAGCTTACACCTTAAAGAATTCGACAGATAGTCAAAATTTGTTATCTCGTGGATCTATTTTTCTGGAAGCCATTTTGGTTCTTCCAAAGAATGTTGTCAACTTTGGGTTCTCTGCCGTTGCGTTGTAGGGCATTGTATATCTTGGCCGCTATGGACGTAAGTATTGAGCCTCGGTAGTTCTTGGCTAATCCGAGGTCGCCTATTTAGGGAAGGGGAAGATACATCCCTTCATCCATTTGTCTAAGGATTTTCATTATATACGGCATTACAGTGTCAGAGCAGTACATTGTCGAATTCTGGTCTTGCATACTTCTGGGGGTATTGCATCAAGCCTTGCTGCCATTCTATTTTCATTTTCTCTCAGTACCGAGTCGAATTCTTCTTCAGTAAACAATCATACTTTGACGTCTAGTTGCTTACTTATAATTCTCATGATTGCTTCATGAGTGACTTTTGATGGATTCCTGAGTAAATTCTCGAAATACTGTTTCCACAGGTGTATTCGATCTTGTTGGCTGGTTGCTTTCAGTTTAATTTTGGCTGTGTTCTTCCCTCTGCTCACTTCGTTTATCGTTTGCCATGCTATCTTAGATTGTCTATCTTCAACTGAGTCTCTAATCTTATCGGTCTGATTTTGTATGTATTCTGTCGGTTCTTTTACGTATATGTTAGCTAATTCATTTTGTGCCTTTTTAAGTTTCAGGCATTGGTAGTGGTTGGGTTCTTTCAGTTGCATTTGGAAGCTGTTTTCATGTCTTCCCGCTTTTCTTTAACCGCTAATGTCTCCCATGGGACTCTATATTTTTATTCTTGATTGAGTTGGAAAAAATTCCTCTGCCGACTCTTGGTACACGTGGACGAAATTCTCATATTCTTCATCCGTAGAGTGTGGTTTTGTCTGTTCTTGTAGAGCATCGCATTTTTCTTAGTGCTAACGTATATTTATCTATAATATCCCTGTTATTAAGTAGAACCCAGTCATAGTGAACAGTTGTCCTTGTTCAGGAGGTATTCTTTCGCTGGCTCAGTCGTATTTTTGCCTTGACGATTAGGTGATCGGTGGACATACCATCGAACGAAAAGTATGCGTCGCAATTCAATGCGCTGTTATTCCATTTCTTGTTTATAAATACGTAGTCTATCTGTGCTTTAGTATTGTTTGGGTATGAGTAGGTCCATAGTTTTCCCTCCCTTTTTTGAAAGTTTGTATTGAGGCAAGTTAATCTATTTTCTATCGAGAAATCTGTTTGATCATGTCAATTTCTGTTTGACGGGTTGTGTAGGCTGAATTTGTGGTTTACGTTTTAACCAATTTGGGTATTCATGTCTCCTCCTATAACGAGGACGTTGTGTTTCGGGATGCTACGAACAAGAGTGGATAACTCATCATAGAAGGTGATGAGTTCAGTTTCTTCACTAACATTAGTAGGGCTTTAGCAGGAGATTATTGTTGCTCTGGAGTTGCCATTAAACGTAGCTACCATCATCATAGGTTGTATTCTCTCTCTGCTATTTAGTGATTTTAAGGCTGTAGATCCTATAAGTATACCTACACCTTCTACGGTGGCATTGGCAGAATTTTTCCATTCTGATGCAGTGGCTGGCGTCCATCCATTGCCACTATCCGGATATTTAATATCCTCACTATGTGTGTATCTGTGTTCTTGAATGCATATCAAGTCTATATTTTGATCCAATATATATATATATATATATATGCAATTGAGGAAATATATTAGCAGTTGAGGAAATAGATAAAATAAAGGAGAAAGTACGGGTGTAAAGTGAGGGGAAAGGGTCTAAATACAAGAGGCAGATAAGGGAAGAATAGGTAGAGAATAGATATGGATTTAAGCGATGGTAAATCAGACACATACAGTGGGTTTAGAAATATTTCGTTCTTTATTCAATGAAAAATGTTTTGTCTGAAGAAGTTCTGTTTAAAATGAGCTAAATATTACTAAACCCGATGGAAGAGTCTGATTTCATATCTACTTCCCCTCCTCTTCTGCTCATTTTTGCATTTTATTTTCAGAGCCCTTCCTTCCCTTTATACATTAGTGTTATCCTTTATTCTATTTATTTCCTCAATTGCTAAAATATTAGAAAAAACAATTTATATATATATATATATATATATAGTATTGTGTGTGTGATTGTGCTATGCGAAGAAAGAACCTATATTTCCTTTCTGCTAACCCTTTCGGATGTTGTTTGGAGCCAGTACCAAATCAGAATATCTAATTTACAAAACGCCGAATGATAATTAAAATTTTTGAAACGTATAAAACCAAATGATAAATTTTTAGTATGCTCTCCAAAAATCTCCGACAGACGAATACAAACTTTCCTTTCGATGTTCAATGTAGGGCATTTAAAATTTAGTATTCTTTGATTTTTATATTGCTGCATTTGACTTTCCCAGATTTCCTGAACTGAATAGTTAAAAAACAACACTTTGCACAAATTCAATATATTGAACTTCATATATGCAGCAAATTGCAATGCTGGTCTCACACGCAAAACATGCACAACAATTAAAAACCATTAGATCAATCTGAGATATACGAGATTCACGCTGAGAAACGGACGATCGACCGTGGAGCAAACATATACGAATGCATTAACTCTATATTTAAACAGAAACATCAGTCGTCGAAAATCACGTGGTTAACACCATCATCCTCGCTTATCATTCACACATCAAGTTCTTCTTTACTGTGATAATTTTAAATTTGTTAAAATTTTTCATACAGGCTTAAAGTTGATTTGATGATTAGATATTCTTAGCTAGTGGAACCAACCTGGCTCCGAGAATTTAAAAAAAATGTATCTATTTCAAATAGACAGAAATGATAAGAAGTGGTATTACATAGGTGAATCAATAGTTTTACAATCTCGTGCATCCCTTAAAAAACAGCTCATTGTCCGAGTGGGTAAAGTGTTCGTCAGTGGTCGGGTCATACCAAAGACTTTAAAAACGGTACTTGATACCGACGAATTAAACATTCAGCATTATAAGATATGTATCAAGAGTAAAGTGGAGTAATCCAGGGATAGGAGTTGCGCTCTTCCCTACACCTTGGTGTAGTAGCTATTGAAAAGGGAGACTTCGTGTCACCCTCGACTACGGTCGTCAACTTTACTAACTTATATCCCATAAACGAAGCAATTTAAGTCATTAAAAGGTTCCCGGTGGGCTTGGTAGTATTGAAGTTGTTGGGCATTGTTTCACTCTTTATGTGATTTGACATCTACACAGATAAATGAGCAAGGAAAACGAATTCAGAAACTTATGTTTTTCAAAATGGAAAAGGATCAGAACGCCACGGAAGGGACTAAACCCCAGTTGTTGTGTAAATAATATAAATGCACCCGATCAAAGAAGATGAAAGAGATAATCCAAGAAATTTCGCTAGGGATTCAAGAACCTCGACGATTAGGTGAGGTATGCTAACTGTAAAACCATGGATTCAGAAGCTGAGCTTTAAACTATGGAAGCCAATCCAGAGTGTTACATCCGGGAGGGTGTCAAGAAAGTTCGGCATCTTGGTTACCTTGACGACCTTGGCATAGAACATCATAGGTTGCCGAATTGTGCCTCGAGATACCAAATTATGAAAACCTTTTATCTTATCCTAGTCCTAGTCGGTATATACATATGAGAGTGTGAAGACTTGGCAATTTCATTTCTTTGTTAATCAAGAGTTACAAGTGAAGTTTCATCTTAGGTTCAAATTTATTGTGACAGAAATCCATGAAAATTTGTGACAGAGATTCACCTAATAAGGATAAAATAATGGGAAGTATTTTAGAACTTATTTTCCTGACGCAGGTATTACCTTTACAACGCTTTTAACTTCACCCACACACACACACACACACACAGACGCATATATATATATATATATATATATATATATATATATATATTTGTGTATATATATATATATATATATATATATATATATAAGTTCTAAATAGGTTCTAAAACGTTTGGCATTGTTTTCCCTTATCACACTTTAAATCTGGACTGTGAGAAGATTTTTGTCTAAACATGCCATTATTGGGTATGAAGCGATCTCTACATATGCATATCATGAGAGTAGATGAGAGACATTCCAATGAGTCATTCTCCAGCCAACAATCTAGGATCAGTTTAATATCTGTGACGTCTACCAAATGTAACATTTTCAAGTTAACTTTAGCGTCTGTTCAAGCAACAGAACGTTGCTGTATTGGACATGTCATTCTAATACTTATCTCTAGTTTTTATGTTGGAAAAAATAGGATATCAGTTTCCGTTAGCATGATAGAAGTAAACGTCCGAATAACAAAAATAAACTTACAGAAAACGCCATATCCTTCAATATTATGATATGAAAAATGAAACAGATATTCAATGTAATGCAGATAAAATACTCTGAGCAGTTTAAATTTGAGTAAGCCAAACAGTAATCAATTATCAAGTAAAAATCACAAGAAAACAGGCATTGAAAAGAATTGGCTAAAGACTGAAAAACAAAAATCTAATGCTTATCAGAATTTCTTTTTTAAAACAATTTTAATTATGTACTTTATACTGATAATATTAGGGAAGCAAGCAAACCTGATTATGATAATAGTTTTCCTTTTATAGTTGTCTTTAAAATAATCATTGCCCGTTTTCATTCTATTTCCCTGCACTCACAACTGCTTGTCCTATAAAATCCGAATAATATACAATAGCATATCCTGAGTCAATCAATATTGATGTGACACGACGTGCCGTTGAGTACTTAATCCATAAGTAAAAATTAGATTTTATGAAATATATTCTAATTATCTCGAATAGAAAAAAGATCCTTAAAATAAGTATCTTTTTGGCCATGGCTTATATGACCTAAACAGCTGGTTGATCATTCCTAAAGGTCAGTTAAGTGCGAGTCAATTGTTTTTTATTTTAAAGGTTAGCCAATTTATTTGGTTCTTTCAACTGAAATTTCATCATTCACAATAATGAAACCAGTCATTTCGTAAAATATATTTTTCTAGTCTTTATCTTGAAGGTCAGTGTCAAAAGGGAGTTTTAATTTTGCTCAACCCGAAATAAATGTGAACTGGGCAAGGCTCATTCAGTCAGGTGAGGCTGAGAATTTTTTTTGTTCAACCCCATTGCTCTAAACCTGTTCCTATTGGTCAAAAATCTAAAAAGGGTTTCCCCTATACCTGTAAGATATAATCCTGAACTATGGTTCGCTGACCAATAGAAATATGACACCTAATTGTCTCTTATTGGACAACCAATCAGAAACCATTTTTAGTCCAGATATAGATCTATAAAAAATGGGATAATTAAACGAATCCTCAGAGAGGATAAGACAAAGGGACCAAGAAGAAACTTAAGACTGCCAAAGAAGCATCTCTTCCATTCTAGACCCAAAGTACTCCGAACAACCTTCAGACCTTACAAAATTTCAAAGTCACAGTCTTTAGAGACGTTAGTGTAACTCTAAGCGCACCTCATCGTCACTCTTCCTCTCTCGATATTCTTTCTTCTTCTGTTTTTCAGGAAAGTAAACCTCGTTTGTTTGTTATTTATTGTCTCACAAACGTGTTTCAATAAAAACGATTTTTCCTGTTGTTAAACAACGGGATTTCTGTATTCTTTGAGTTGCAAGACAATCTAGCCATTTATATTACCTGACCGTCAGAAGAAGATCGGGCTGAATAGTGTCAACCCCTCTCCGTGGATCTTTCAAACATAAGGTGGGCACGGAAGGATTTGACAAAGCAAACCACCGGAAGCTAATGTGGTGGTCACGAAGACAATAGCCACAACAAGTACTGTGACTAGTATTCACAATACATTGGGCTCCGTGACTAGCACAGGACCACACTGAATTTAGCAAAAAAAAAAATGATAACACTTTAGTTTTGATTTGGTATATAGATGGGATTTTAAAAAAGAAAAGCATGTATTAGTTCCAATTTGAATACTGATTTAGTATTTGAGCAAAAGAAACAGAAAGAATGCGGATTAAAGCTGTTGGCAAGGACAGATATTACATTGACTTAGTCACAGGGAGAGCTGGTGTGATAATAATTTATTTGGCAATCTAATTCTACTTGTAGCTGGTGCAGTAAAATCATATGTGCGAGGAATAAGTTTCACTTCTACACATCTTATTTTTTCTGGGAACATGCCGAATCCCAACGATAATAAATTCGATTGGCAGTAACAACGATAATATAGCATGTTATTTACCCAACCTCTCCGCATAAGCAGGATGTGATACAAGGCTAAATTTTTGTGATGTTTAACAGAGATGAATTCAGAGTTTTCATTCTAGACAGTTTGCCGTAGCAAAGTTATAGAATCAAGTCTGCTCACATATTTACACATAGTTGGAGGGAGTACAGTTGGTTTATAACATTTTCTAAGTGCATAAGCGCTATATGAAATGCAAATAACCTTTTCCAAGATTTGAACTCGGTTCGCTGTCCCCATTAGCAGACAAGTTTAATATCATCAATCTCAAATTGTAATGACAGCTCAGAGTCTAATGACTTCTGGAGTTCAGAGAAACACGGAGTACTTTTGACATCACAATATTTCAAAATCTTCCATCAATCTCAGAAGTTGCTCTAGACCTCATCCAATGCCAGCAGAGTACAAATGAATGTATTTGCTGGCCGACCGACAAAAGTTTATTCATGTTTCGGAGCCCACAAGTGGATTTCCCTTATAAGTTTTTCCTTACTTACCCAGCCATATCCAGCATGTCTCATAGTAATTATCTGGAATTTTGAATGCTTTTCTGGGATTTTGCGATACAAGTGGAATACTTAATCCCTGCCAGAAGACCTGACTTAGTATAAATTAATCCCAAAAAGTTGTCATCTACTGGATTTTCCGTTCTAATGTATAATAGAGTGAAAATCAAAGAAAGACGAGAACCGGTGTATTCAGTGTGATATGTCCGTAACCATCAAAGAAAGAAAAGAGATAGACAAAGGCGCTGGTCTTGCCAGATTATTAAAAAGCTGTGAAACACAAGGGTAACGGTAATATCAATTGTAGTTGGTGTACTTGGGACTGTCCATAACTTCTTTGAAAAAGGGTCGGGAAATTTGAGGAAGAATTGAGACCATCCACACAACAACACTGTTAAGATTGGTCACTATATTGAAAAAAAGTCCTGGAGACCAAAGGAGACTTGCTGTCTGTCAGACTCCAGTGGAAGACCACCAGATAACGCTGCAATCAAAAACTCACAAAGAGTAAAACAAAAATAAATGTAAGGCAAAAAGTATCAACGACAATCGTCATAACTAATTAATTGCAATGCCAATAATTGGAACATTTGAAAATAAATGGAATTGAACAAAATCTTAGAATATTCATTATTTCGAAAAATGCTCTCAGACTTTTTTTAATTACACTGAAATTAATGTTGTAAATGTGTCGTCAGTTTCTAATTGTAACAATCAATGAATGTGTTGTCTGACAGAAAATTATCTTCTTATAAAACAATGTTGGAATTTTAATAAAGATAGAGCACGGATAGCTGACAAATCCGTTTTAATGTGCCTTTTGAAAATTTAAATAATACTAATTATATTAATTCAAAAGAATATCGACGTATTCATAATAGTGAAGCTGTTTGTCACTTTTATGTCTCGAGTGTGATTTAGCTCTCTTGTTCGTGATTAAACATTTTTAGAATCAGTGATTACCTTGTGAATTTCATTTTATTACTTTAGTTCATGGAGATCAATGGACAAAGAAGAGTCCAACGAGTCATACATGTGTCATTTAGTTTCCGAACGAAATTATTCGCAAATATATAATTCAGTCCGGTAAATAGCTAGGGGTCAGTTGGAATCCAAGTTTTACTTACAGATATGTGAGTATAGATTAGTAAAATTCATAGGGAAATAGACGCACAAATACCTCGATGATAAAATGGAATTTTTTGGTTTCTTCATCTGAAAATGAATCTTGTTTATGACCACTCCTAAGTGTTAGACTAAACTGCTTCTGATGGTGAGTTTCTAATTTCTAATATCTGGGAAGCGTAGAGTACCTATTCATTGCAATTATGCCCATATCCGATTTAGTTTGTTTTCTTCATTTAATAAAATATCAAACTTCGAAGCTAATTTAATTCCAAAGTTATCCTTTCGAAGAACAGTACTGGTGAGACAGGTAGAAGCGAGGGGGACAACCCATGTCCTTTTCATGTATTAATATCGAGACGTGATAAGATAAAGACAGTTGAACCCCTGATGCGAAGATGAGATGAGGCGAAAATATCCGAGCCAAATCATCAAGGGTGCGCTCTAAAGACGCACCCCAGCATACAAGCATGTAAGAACTAGGTAGTTGTCTGCTCGTCTTCTCCTCACAAGGTTATGTTGCTTCTGTTTGTCTAGTTAACGCGGCCGTCTCATGTTTCTATTCTCTCTTTCTTTCTCCCGCCGGCTACCTTTACATAGTTATACAAGGTTTCTTGCGTTCATCAACTGTTACAACTCTGGGTCACAATGGGGTCTAAATTCTCTTTAGTATCGCTACGCTACAGTTTACACTAATTCAAAATACTAGTGTCTTTTATTATCTCATAAAAGGAGATAATAGATCAGCTGAACTTTTTTTCGTAATGTATAAGAATTCTCGATATCATATACCAAAACTGTTTGTATTAAAAATATTACAATATCATTATTATTAATTACTTGAAATCATATAACTCACCTGTTAGAGTCACATATATGGAGAAAATAGTACAATTTAACCATGTAACAGTCTGCAAACAATTGACAGATATTAAATTGATTTATTAATGCTACATAGGAATACTGGAAACTATTTAACTCAGCGCAAACAAATTTTGAAAAGAATTGTTAGTGTTAAATAGGAATACCTGAACCATGTAACTGTGTGCAAACAATAAAGCACGGGCTAGTTTAAAATTATATAAAATATTTTTTAAAAATCATGGAAATTAATGTTTTTGTGTGAATAAATTTGTCATTAAATAACGAACAAGGGTTAATATGCCATAAAGCAACCAACCAACCAACCATATAAATTTTTGCAAACAAATAACCATTATTGAATGAAGGTAATTACTTGAAACCATGTAATTGTTTGTATTAGATAGGAATACTTGATAAATTTAAATATATTCAAAAGCAAAAAGATACTTTAGAAACAACAACATAAAGTGTACATATGAATGTACAGTGAACGTAATTACCAAAACCTTAGGCATAGAATAGCCCTTGACGGGTTGATATGCTGTTAAAATCAATCAATCAATCAATCCCTTAAAAGTGCTGCTCTTACCTTATTTGACTGACCAGAAGGCAGTTTAAATGACCTATTGGATTTTTAATGTTCCTGTGAAAATGTTGAAGTGAAAAAAATCTATATTTAGCTGGTAAAACAAATCGGTTTTCCCAATTCCGTTGATTTAACTGACATCTGCCATTCAACGGTAGATTTGCTGTAAAATAGAAAATGCACAGAAAAACATTCTGCTATTTTTATTGCAATTTCATTGAGTAGATTTTAAGCACGGAGCTGTGAACTTCTACAGAGACAGGTCAGAGTCTGAAGGAACATATAAATATATCGGCAAGTATTACATGATTAATTCGATGCATTTTAGCGGATGAATTATATAAAATCAGTTATAAACCTGACAAGCAAAAGCGACGCATATAATTGGAGAGTTCGCTGGCTGACAGGACAGACGTCAATTTTGCTTTGACGCAGCTATTAAAATTCTCATGTGGCCTCTGACTTTTATATGCTTGTTGTCACTACTCTAAATGTAAGGAAACACTTCAACTGATTTCCTTATTTATCTAATGCCGATCTGTGATCTAAGTTTCTTTTTATTTAAATCCTGGATGGCCACATTTGAAAAAATCTCCCACTTGCTGTTATATGTTATATGTGTTTTTTCTAAGGAGTAAATACGTTTTCTAAACCTTTTTTTTTGTAGAAAACAGGACAAACAAATATAGAAAACATTCATTAGATGAGATTTCAACGCTTCGCTTATGAAATTGTTAATCCCTTTGTAATATTTTCATCCTTATTTTAATTTTTGAATACTTTTTCATGAATGGTCAATTTCACATGAACATATTACCTGTATATATGTCATGTACATATATAAGTATTTACCTATGAGTGAATCAGCCTGGGTAGATTCCATAAACCATTTGTTTTGCTTTTAATAATGAAAGTAAGAATAGAAAAAATATTTTGCTGAATGAAATAATACTGTAGGATAAGCCCCTTCAATCACAGAGAGATATATTCAAAGATACAAGTCAATATCTATCTATCTATCTATCTATCTATGTGTGTGTGTGTGTAATCAGTGAGTTTCTATGGTGTAATGTCTAACATGTTGGACTGTGACTTCGAACTAAGCGACTTCGAAACACAGTCACCGTAGTACATTTATTTTCAGACAAATACCCTTGGGAAAAATATGAAAGCCATGTGTTAAATTATATCACTACTGTTCTCTGCATTAACCCATGAAGGTTGATGCGCCAATACACAAACAAGCTAAATCAAACCAAACAAAATTCATTTATTCGAGATTCTGTGTGGACCCCCGAGTTTGACAAGAAACACCTGAAGAAGGCTGAAGAAATTATCGGCCTAAACGCTGTGAGTATAACAATGAAGATGAGGTCAATAGTCCGAATATTCTAAGTAATAACAATTGTCAAGCTTTATCTCAGAAATTATGATGACCTAATGTATCTATTCTTTATTATACAGTCCTATAAAATGTTATTCCATGTATTAATCGCTAAAAGATATTTATAACTGTATCTAATTATAAATTAAATTGTTTATCATAGATTGAACAATTATAACAAATATGGTGAAATGATGAGTTTTCATCGTTCTAGATATGGAAAACAGGGTAGAGTACTGAAAATGGATGCGCTACCCAGTGACAAAAATAATAAACAATCACAGTTACTGAGAGAGACTCGAAAAATTAAGTTTAACGACTTCACTTGAAAGAAGAATGTGATGAGCTAATTAAAACTTTCAAAAAAATGTAATTTCTAATTGCTGTAAGAATTTTGTCTGACTAAAATCACCATCACTTTGTACATGATGATCCCCTTGACTCCATTTGAAATTATGTCTTGCTCTTCTCATAAAATTTAGAGAAGCAAAGTTATTTATATAGCCAGCATCACATTCCTCTCTCTTGTGATTCTGAATCCTGGGACTGGATATAGATCAATGTCCTATTGATTAATGGGTTGCATTATATTGTATTGTCTGAGCTTCCATACGAGTTTATGGTTGCATATACAAATGATCCAGGGGTTAGAATCAGAATAGTCCTTTCCCTAGACAGGTTGCCAAATGTGACTAAATTGTTAAGTTTGCTTAAAAGCGAGGGTTAATTTATGCTTTTCCCACAAAAATATCGTGAAAGGATAAGAAATGTGTTTACTTAAGCTTGAACTCATTTTGCCGATTTAACATTTAAGGTATTTTTGAAGCTTCAAAGGAGGCTGTGTAGATATTAAGTTCCCGCTCAATATGACAAAAATTCGTACGTGATTTCAACCAATTCGTATCATCGACCTTCCTTTGACTGCGACGCAAATATCATCAATCAATTATCGTTCACTTGACAACAACTATATTTATTTCTAGTTTCTGCTCCGGCACATCGACTGAAAATCACCTGTCAAATGGTGAATTATAACGCATTTATAATGATACATTTTAATACTCAAACAGGTAGGAAACGGCTTGACGAATCAAATATTTGACACTGTACGAATAAAGACAATGCAAAGATATTGAATAGTTATTTGATATCTGTGATAAAGATTTATGAATTCATTATCCTTTTCATGATTCTGTTGGCATTATGATGAGTTTTAATATTGTAACATGTCT
Source organism: Sepioteuthis lessoniana (assembly GCA_963585895.1). Classification (NCBI taxonomy): domain Eukaryota; kingdom Metazoa; phylum Mollusca; class Cephalopoda; order Myopsida; family Loliginidae; genus Sepioteuthis; species Sepioteuthis lessoniana. The sequence goes on along the minus strand of OY757904.1, from coordinate 13,427,364 downwards.
GAACTAGTTTCACACATCAAACACTTTTCATTCTAAGAATAATCACAAAAGGAATATATTGAATGGTTATTTGATATCTGTTATAGAGATTTATCCATTCCGAATTAACTTCCTGATTCTGTTTGTCTATATATATATATATATATATATATATATATATATATATATATATATATATATATATTGTAAAAGAGATCATATAAATGTAATATGTACATTAACCATTCACATAAGAGTAAATCTCACTCACTTGTATTTTTTCCTAGATAGTTATATTAAGATCAGGAAAAAGTTCTGAAATCGGCCATGAATCGACACATTCTTAGTGGTGGGGATTGGGGAAATGTAAAAGAAATACAGTCAATCAGTGAATAGTTGCGAGGTCAAGACTTAATATTTAAATACAACTGTCTTATGAAATATCAGCAAGTGATTGCAGCTTACTCGTATTTGTATAGTGAATATATGTATTACATTTCTCTATTTTATTTACAAATTTCCAAATATGTTCATCTATTGAGCCATTCTATACAAGTCCCCGCTATTGTTTAACTTTTTCTTTCTTCCTAGAAAGAAAGCCAGTTTTGAAAGAACAGATCGACTTTATAAAGTTATTCTTAATAGTAGATATAATAATGATCCTCTGTGAGGAAAGACTTCCTTTCAAGTAAAAAGAAAAAGCTGAATAAATTGCTTGAAATTTGAAGAACATTTGACACTTGATCGTTTAAACAGTACCATTTTTTTTCTTTTAAGGGTCCTTTTTATGCACACTATCGAGGAGAAATAAAATTGAGATAAATCCACCTGTAGTATCCTTAAAAACTGGACTTTTGTTACATACTATCTCAGGCAGAGAGGTTGGTTGGTTGGTTGGATTTTATGGCCTATCAACCTTTGTAGGTTATTTAATGTCAAATCCATTTATAAGCAAATGTCAGTTCTATTTAAAACAATTCACTTTAGCATGAGTACACAGTTTAATTGTCAAAAATATATCTATTTCAACCTATTCAGTTTATTCAAACAGTTCTAATTCAGCCAATTAGGTTTAGTATAAGTACAGATTTTATTTACACACAGTTAAATTTCAAAACAGTTCTATATTAAACGATTCAATTTTGTGTACGTAAAGTTTCAATATCACAAACAGTTCTCTTTCAAACTATTCAGTTTAGCATAAGCATGCAGTTTAGATATAAGTACAGTTTAATTGTCAAAAAACAGTTGTATTTCAAGCTATTCAGTTTAGTCAAACAGTTGTAATTCAAACAATTCAGTCAAGCATAAGTATGCAGTTAGTTCTATTTAACCCATAGAAAGGGTAATTATCAGGAGCTACCATTCCGGGTGAGAGTGGGCTGGGGAGCAATGACAATGAAGGGGTGCTCCACATTCAATCCAAAGCTCAAGCATCACTGAAACTTCACCATCAGATTGTTTAGTGTCATATGCAGGACACTCATTTGGAGGTTGTGGAGTCTTATCCCTCTGCAGAAGTATGCAGTCAGTGTATTCAACAGCCCCAGTCGACTGGGCAAAGAGGTTGATTTAATAGAAATTGGTGTTCGAATATTAAAAACTTGTATCCTAAAAGAAACTGAAAATGTGAGACATGTGTGATTATCTATATAATAAATATTGAAACATATATAATACAAAGGAGAGAATATTGGAATATAGAGGAGAATTTGCTACTTGATCTCGAGTGCGAGACAGAAGTTTCTTATATCGTGAAAATTCAGCAGTTAATATATTAATTAAAATGGACACGGCAATACGAGTTCAAATCCTGGACGAGACTGATTGCATTTCACATAGCACTAATACCCTTGGGAAAGGTATGAATCCTATAATTCTCCCTCCAGCTATGGGTAAATAGTAGGACTGACTGGGGTTTTTGGCCTTGGTGAGGCGACTAGTGTAGGAGAAGGAAAGCTCTGAATTCAAACCTGTTAAACTCCGCTTAAGAATTGACCTTGTGTCATATCATACCCGAGCAGATGGGGTTGGTAAATAAGAATATATTAATTAAACAAAATTATCAGAACATTTCCCATCAAAGTGAAACTCCCAGAAATAACCAAATATGGATTGTACAGAAAAAGAAAGGACATGAAATACTTTTAAAAAATACAATTAGTTCTACCCAATTATTATTACAATAATAAACACAGTGTGAGAAAAGCAATAATTTATTTGGCAATTTTTAATGTTTTATGTTGTTAAGTTATAAAGATAAGATTTTGAAAAAAAAAAGAGTTTTTCTTGATTAGCAATTTGTGGTAAAGTGAGAGAAAAAAAAATGAGTGAAATGTGATGTATATCCTTCCAGACTGCTGTGTGTTGAAATAATAGAAGAGATAACAGATGAATAAATAAACATTGCCTGAAAATTAGAATAAGAAGATGAGTGCTGTAAATAGAAAGCAGTAAACAATCAGATTGTCCCAAGATATTGTTCTAAAAAAAAAAACAAAAAAAAAAGAAAATGAAATTTTGAAAGTTTTTGAAGAATTTCTGTTACTTGGGAATTTGCCCATCAAATCTTTGCATACATTTCTCTCTCTCTGACTCTCTGTCTCTATCTTCTCTCTATCTTTCTCTTTCTCTGTCTCTCTCTTTATATATATATATATATATATATATATATATATATATATACGCGTGTGTCCATTTTGAAAGTTTTAGAAGAATTTCTGTAAGTTTTAATGCAATAATATTTTATAAAAATTCACGAAACTAATAGTAATAATAGGTAATGTGGAGATTATTAAACTATATATATATATATATATAATCTCCCTATTACACATTATTGCTATTAGTTTCATGAATTTTTATAAAAATGTATACAAATTCAGGAATCTAATAGCAATAATATGTAATGTGAAGATTATTAAACTATATATATATATGTGTGTGTATATATATATATATATATATATATATGTGTGTGTATATAATTTAAAATTCCCCACATTTCATATCATTGCTGTTATGTTCATGAATTTTTATAAAAATGTATAACATTAATAGTAATGTGATTGTCCTAATGAGCTGAGCAATTCTTTTTTAATTCAAGCATTTGCGTTTCTCAACTCTCTCGTACGTGATCACATTTCTAATTAACAGAACTATTTATCATGTGCTCTGCTATAAAAGACCCGGATGTATTTGCAAGCTGCCCTCTTATAAGCCTAAGATTTAAAATGTGTTTCAGACTTCAATGTTGACGATTCAGTATTCTGAGTCGGTCACATTCGCTTTTTCATCTCAAAGTGTTTGAGACTCTTTACGTTCGATCCCTTCAACCTTCCCTCTGTAAGCAGAGAGATTGTTTGTTGGGATTGAATATAATTAGTCTCTAGCCATCTGCTCATTGCTACTGCTACCCCGCCTCTTAGTGTTTGTTTTCCTTCCCTTTTCTCCATTCCTCTACCTTTTTTTCTATTTACAATCCCCCTTTTAAATATTTTTCTGGCGTTAAGATCTTGACAAGAGCCAGACGAAACCGGTCGTTCAAAAATATATAATTTCTTTTTTTTTCTTTAAATAATAAACATGCCCACACCTTCCCTAGGGCAACATGTTTTCCTGTCAATCAATCAATCAATCAATATGTATATATATATATATATATATATATGTTTACTCTTCTAATCACATGTGCACTCACAAACCCACAACACACACACACACACACACACACACATATATATATATATATATATATATATATATATATATATATATATATATATACTGATAAATATCACCACTGATTATGCTCTTCACTCCAGATTGTAATTTTTTTTCTATTTGGAAATAAATTCTAAAATCATATCTAAATTGTTTAGAAGATATTTGTTATTTTAGATATATATTTAAATATTCTGACTTTTTCGATTCCTATTGAAGAAAGCTATTATAATCATCGCTTGGCATTAAATGAAAAACCAAAGGAACATAACGCTTTGTGGGGAAAATACGTGATAGAGAAAAAAAGGTAAGACGTTTTTATTCACCCAGTTTAGAAAAAAAGAAGTAAATTGCCTCAAAATAATTTTAGTTAAAAACTAAAACTAAATCCTTTTTGATAAAAAGAAACAAAGTTTTCTCATGGTATATAACACTAATAAATACATCAGATCAATGCAAAAAAAAAAATTCTGAAAAATTATGAATATTCAAATATAATTAAAATTGTGATGCACAAAATTCCAGTCGATAAGTGAGATTATACTGGATAACACAACTTGTAACCAAGAGAAATTGTAATATTTAATTTATCATTTTTCTACTGAGTCCACACAAAATTAAAAAAATCCTGAATAATAATTATGGTTAATTCATTTGATATGAAGATACTTATGAAAGTCAAATATATAGTCTTTCTAATGTCTCATCAGAGAATTTTTGGATAATTGTTACCATATTTTTAATTCATATAATGATCTTAGAAATTATTCTATTTCTAAACTGAAAATCATACTACTTTCTTCTTCAGCAGTGCGGACATTACTTAAGTTTATTTTATCATGTATTGAATAACAAAGCGTTTGATTTGGATCGAGTCGTCCTTCTTTCTGTAATTGCTTCTTTGATGTAATAAACATCATAGGCTTGTTTGTATCCATGTTTTTCGCGCTGTGATTAAGTTCCAGAAACGGATCTCTTTCAAAGTTCAAAGATTGCATTGAAAGCTAAATAATACTACGTTATGATTCTCGTCAGGTTGACTGGAAGGGATTTGATATTTCCGCTTGTTCGAAGAAAAATTTTTTTTAGCATTTTCTTAGTGCATTTGATGACAAACATGTGCAACGTATCATTAAAAAAACAACAAAAAAAAACACACATACAAGCTTCCAAGAGACATCGAGATCCCAAAGTGAACGTTTTTATTCTATCAAAATTACAGGATACATTTTTGATAAAATACAGACGTTCACTTTTCAATCAATATGTCTCTTGGAAGATCATGTTTATAGTTTTTAACAGTCTATTTCGTTGTATCAAAACTCGTCTGTGTGGCTAGACACGCAAGACACTCAAAGCCGGGATTGAAACCCGCTTACCTTTACGTCAGGCTGATGACATACTTCTAGTCCAAGCGAACGACTCATCGTTAGTTCAGCAATTAATGCATATCAAATTTCGTTGTTTTTTTTAAAATTTTGCGCTATCGAATGCTGGATTGTTCAATTCTTAAGAAGAGCTTTGCATTAACCGAGTAGTAACCGTTATATTCATTCACCAGATTGTTCAATAAGCCCGGGTGGGCAGTATATATATATATATATATATATATATATATATATATATATATAGTACACTTTGTCGTCATAATAAATTTATTTCGGAGGAGAATATTACTATATTCTCCGTCTCGTCAGATGATTATTTACATACTTCTCTCTAGTCGCAGAGTAGTAAATGTGAAGTTACAGTTCGTATTCAGAAGATAAAAAAAAGTAACTAAAAAAATTTAAAAAAATTTAAAAATAGAAATGAAAATAAAATGAAAATAAAAATAAGCATAAAAATAAGACTAAAAATGGAAATCAAATTACAAATTATTTCATTCATAGGTGTGGGCCGAGGGGGTGAAAATTTTAGGTGTTAGACCGATGAAGAAACAGGGGTGGAATTAATCTACCGGTCAACCCCTCCCTATTTGCTTTTGTAGGTTTTTTTTCTTAGCAGGTGTGATTTTCCAAACAGACTAAGATCGTATATATATATTTATATATATAGTAATCCACAGACAGACTGTTTCGGTCTATCAGAACTCTTCAGTGTGGCTAGACACGCAGGACGCTCGAAGCCGGGATCGAAGCCCATCTAACTTTACGTTAGACTAAGTTTCAGACCACTCGGCCAACAACCGGACCACGTTGGCTAAGGGAATTTTAAAGGTATTAATGTATCAACAACAGCAGCGTCCGTTTGTTAATATTTTTATGCCCTATCGACTACCAGAGAGCTGAATTCTTTCGAAGAGCTTTGCATTATGCGAGCGGTGACCGATAATTCCTTCGCCAAAGTGCTCGTGTGTGCGCGTGTGTGTGTGTGTGAGTGTGTGTTTATTTATTTCTCAGATATGAAACATGCAATTGACATATTTTTCAAAAATCATTTGCACATATAAATACACATTGTAAAAGTGAAGTGTACGTTTGCATACACATATACACATACTTTATGCTTGAGCTTTTACTTGCAATGAAGTAATGGTTTGCTGACTGGTTTTCGAATAATTCAAGTACAATGAGTTGTTTCCTAATTGGGAAGAAGAAGTCTTACTTAATAGAAATCTGAACTGATGTATGCATTTACTTTACAATTTTTCGACGGACTGGATGTGACAAAATCTATTTTTAAAAGATCACCCGCTTTTAATTCAGAATTTTGTTTTTCAAAACGTGTTGCCTTCCAACGTTGAATAGTCCATCTACCCGACTATTTACCGAAAGCTGAAAAGAAGAGATGAATTCATGTCTTTCTCAAGGGCATTACTGTTAAAAAAGTCTTAAACAGCCTTGTCCAGGATTAGAACTCGAAGAACCGAGTTCCATCCCTTTAACTATAACCGTTACGCTACTGTATCGACGCAAGGTTTGCATTTCTTCTGATATTACTGAATACCTCAAAAATCGATTCTTTTTTAGCTTTCTTCATGTGCATTATTTTTTAAGAAAACATTATTTTCCAGGAAAATTGTGACATCAAGAATTGTTTATTTATATATATCAAAAAGCACCATTCAATTTCAGAATATTAAGGAACACGCATGTAAATGTGCCATCCTCCCTGTACCCAAGTAACCCTAAACCCTAAAGTGCCACTCCCTTACATCTTTGTTGGTAAGTAAAGAAAATTATATGGTTTTGAAATCCACAGTTCCTCGAAATATACACCTGGACGCCACGTTAATCTCTGCCACCTTCTTCAACTTTCTCCATATCCAACGCTGCTAACATCTGGAACAAAAGTGAAATTCTTCTCAAAGATTAAAAAACGTAATGTTTCTAGGGTAATGTTTGTATGTTCGTTTTTAATCACTGTATTCTGATAATAATAATAATAATAATAATAATAATAATAATAATACCTCTAACTTGCTGGGGAATTGAAAAAAAAAACTGTGGAACATGCAGGTGACAAATATACCTATTGTAATTGGTGCGTTTGGAACAGTAACTAAAAGATTACTAAAGGGACTGGAGGACTTGGAAATTGGCGGATGGGTGGAGACCACCCAAACAACAGCGTTATTGAAAACGGCAAGAATAGTGAGAAAAGTCCGGGAGACTTGAGGAGACTTGCTGTCACTCAGACTCCAGGGGAAAACCATCGACTAACGCTGATGTTAAAAGCTCTAATGAGTGAATAATAATAATAAATTGTCAACTTTGCTGTCCTGGCTGACCTCAGAATAAAACTGAAAGAATGTGAAAAGAAGGATAAGTACCTCGACCTTGCTAGAGAATTGAAAAACACTATGGAACATGCAGGTGACAATTATACTGATTGTAATTGTTGCGTTTGTAACAGTAACTAAAGGATTACTAAAAGGGACTGGAGGACTTGGAATTTGGCGGACGAGTGGAGATCATCTTGTGGAGACTTGCAGTCACTCTAACTCCAGTGAAAGACCATCATCTAACGCTGATGTAAAAATTCTTATGAGTTATAATAATAATAATAATAATAATAATAATAATAATAATAAGAAGAAGAAGAAGAAGAAGAAGAAGTATCACGACCTTGTTAGGAAATGAAAAAAAAATGGAACATTAAGATGATGATTATACCAATCACGATTGGTGCTTTTGGTACTGTCACCCAAGGATTATTAAAGGGACTGGAGGACATAAATTTTGGAGGACGAGTGAAGATTATACAAACTACAACATTATCAAGAACGCCCAGAACACTGAGAATAGTCCTGGAGATTTGAGGATACTTGTTGTCACTCAAACTTCAGTGAAAGTCCATTAGCTAAAACTAATATGAAAAACTCTCAGGGAGTTAATAATAATGTCATCAGTCGTTTTGTTTTTAAACGTGAGTTCATGAGAGAAATGATGTCAAGGCTGCTGATGGTCAAGTGATATTGTAAAAATGTTATTTTCATATGTAAAAAACATATCAAAAGCCTAAAATTGAATGTCTCTGTCTTGTATGTTGATATGATATTTGGCCATGAATGACGATATTAGTCGATTAACAATAGATCAATCTAATGTCAAGGATAGCTTACGCTAAAGTATGTATATATCATGGCTTTTATGCTTAACAAGAGATTAGTCACAAAGTTAAAAAGAGATACAAAGCAAGAACATGTCAGAAAGAAAGAGTTGCATAAGGCTGACTTTCTAAAAAAGACCAGAGGAATAACGAAATATTAAACCCTTACAATATACCTTGATATCAGGGAAATCTCATTGCCTAATGAAATAAACAATAGAAGTCCTATGTTCCAAGCATACTGTTATTGATATTATTTTTGTTCCTTAAGCATTATTTAATCTAACACAGTGACTAAGTTTCTCACAGTACATGCTGTTATGAAGTACTCACCAATATAGATTTGCCCAATCGGCTGGGGCTGTAGAATACACCAACTGCTGACAGACCCACCCTGCAAGTGTTATGAATATGACACTAAACAATCTGCGTCTTTGGGCAATGCGGAGTACCCCTTCATTGCCATAACCCCCAGACCCACTCTAGCCCAGAGTGATAGCACCTGATAAGGACCCTATCTATGTGTTAAATAAAACTAAACCGTGGTTTGAGTTTACTGTTTTTTGCATTTAAACTGCGTAGTTATGCTGAACTGAATTGTTTAGAATAGAACTATTTTGACATTTAAACTGCGTACTTATGCTAAACTGAATTGCTCGAAATAGAACTGTTTTAACGTGTAAACTGTGTACTTATACTAAACTGAATTATCTGTTATAAAACTATTTTGAAATCAACTCTGCGTATTGCCCAGTCAGCTGGGGTTGTAGAATACACCAGCTGCACTTCTGCAGAGGAGTAAGACCCCCACCAATTAGTGTCCTGCATATGACACTAAACAATCTGGTGGTGAGGTTCTTGAGCTTTGGGAAATGCAGAACACCCCTTAATTGCCATTGTTCCCAGGTCTACTCTGGTGCAGTCGCACCCGAGAAGTCTATGTCTATGGGTTACATAGAACTAACTGTATACTTAAGCTAAACTGAATTGTTTGAAATAGAACCGTTTAACTAAACCTAATTGCTTGAAATACAAATGTTTTTGACAATTAAACTGTACTCACATTTAATCAGCGTACTTATGCTAAACAGAATTGTTTGAAATGGAACTGTTTTTGATATTGAAACTGTACTTACACTAAAAAGAATTGTTTTATATAGAACTGTTTCGACATTTAACTTAGTGTAAACAAAATGTGTGCTTATACTAAACTGAATAAGCTGAATTAGTAGAGTTTGAATCACCTGAATCGGTTGTAATAGAAATGTTTTTGACCATTAAACTGTGTACTAATTGTAAACAGAATTCTTTGAAATAGAACTGATTATTTGCATTAAAATGAATTTGGCGTTAAATACATAAAAATGATGATATGCGATAAAACCCAACCAACAAACCAACCAACCAAACCAATTTAGATACTGAAAAATAACATTGCTGCTTAACGGGAACCGATGTTTCCTGAAGGATTTGACTATAAGTCAGTCATTTTTTTATGTTTAAACTAGTTTAGCTCGAGTCTAGAATTATAGCTTACCCAGTAAGAATTTAACACTATGCTTATAGTGCACTTGTATGGTTTAGGGTGACTTGGGTACAAAGAAGATGTTCCAATTACATCCGTGTTTCTAAATCTATTGAAATTGAATGGTGCTTTTTGATTTAAAAAAAAAAAATTCTTGCTGTCGCCATTTTCCAGGAAAATATTTTTTCTTACAAAATGGTATACGACGTATAGAAGGCTAAGACAAATTCGGTTTTTGAGCGGTCTGAAGAAATACAAACCTAACGTCGATACAGTAGCGTAACGGGTTTCCTAGTAGGAAAGGAACTCGTTTCCTTCATAACCATTATACCCCATGGAGTACATAAAACGCTTGTAATTTAATCCTTATTTCAGATAGTCACTCAAACGTAATTGGTTGCCACAGAAACCCTCTGCGGTAAACAATTTCTATTTTTGAGAAATGAACTAACTCATTTTTCTCCACTGTCGGCTGACGTGATAAGTTAAAATTGTCCTTTACACTGGGGTTATGTCAATTAGTATGAGGTGTTCTGCTCATGCCAATAAAGTGCATGTGGTGGTTAGGTATAAATTCTGGATAAAAGGAGTGTGGAGTAACACTTCATTCCCATTACTCTCTGAACCAATCAGAAATGGAGTGGTAGTATCTATTGTGATCCCATGTATGGATATAAAAAAACTGGTTAAAAATTATGTGTATTCGATAGAACATTTGTAACCTTATCCCTATTATTATTATTATTATTATTCATTAGGTTTTTCATGTCAGCGTTAGCAGATAGTCTTTCACTGGAGTTTGAGTGACTGCAACACTCCTCAAGACTCCAGGACTTTTCTCAGTATTCTGGCCATTCTCAATAATGTTGTAGTTTGGATGATCTCTACTCGTCCGCCAACACCCAAATCCTCTAGTCCCTTTAATAATACTATAGTTACTGTACCAAAAGCACCAATCACAATCGGTATAATTGTCACTTTCATGTTCCATAATTTTTTCAATTGCCTAGCAAGGTTAAGGTACTTATCTCTCTTTTGACATTCTTTCAGTTTTATTCTGTTGTCAGCCAGGATAGCAAAGTCGACAATTTTGAAGATTTTCTTTTTTTTTTTTTTTGGTGATTATTATAAGGTCTGGTCTTCTGGCCGAGATTAGGTGATCTGTGTGTATTTCAAAGTCCCATAGGAGTTTGTATGTATCATTTTCTAGGACAGGTGCTGAGTTGTGCATATACCATTTGTTGGCATAGTCAAATTTAAATTTCTTGCACATTTCCAAGTGGATCACCTTGCCCACCCAGCCATGTCTAGCCTTGTACTCCTTCTGTGCCAATTTTCTGCATTCGCTTATTATGTGATTGGTGGTTTCATATCTGTCACCGCATAGTCTGCATTTGCTATTTTGTTACATCTTATCTATCCTCGCCTTGATATGATTGGTTCTTATGGCGCTGTTTTGTGCTGCCATTAGGAGAGATTCTGTTTCTCTCTTAAAGTTTCCTTTTCTTAGCCATGTCCAGGTTTTCTCGTGTGAGATGTTGTTTATTAGTCACTTCACATTCTTTAAGTTTTATTCTATGGACACTTTTTCAAATTCTGTTTTTTTTTTTGGTTGATTATCATAATGCCTGGTCTCCTGGCCGAGATTAGGTAATCCATTTGTATGTCAAAGTCCCATAAGTATTTAAGTGTGTCATTTTCTTGGACAGCTGCTGGGTTGTGCATATACCATTTGTTTGTATGGTTGAATTCCAATTTCTTGCAATTTCCCAGTAGATCACCTTGCTAACCCAGTTGTTTCTCGTCTTATACTCCTTTTGTGCTAACCTGCTGCATTCGCTTATTATGTGATTGATGGTTTCATCTCTGTCACCGCATAGCCTAAATTTGCAATCTTGTTGTGTCTTATCTATTCTCGCTTTGATATAATTGGTTCTTACGGTGTTGTTTTGGGAAAGATTCTGTTCCTCTCTTAAAGTTTCCTTTTCTTCGCCAAATCCAGGTTTTCTCCTCTGAGATGTTGTTTGTTAGTCGTTTAAAGCGTCCATAGAGTTATTTTCCTTCCCATTTTTGTTTCCTAGTTATTGTAATTCTGCTGTCCATCATGTTGTCAGTGACGTCTATGATGGCTGTAATCAATCCTCGTTTGTGTTTTTCTATGTAGTCTTTGGGTCGTTGTATCGATGCGTAAACGCTGTCTTCAATGCTGGCAAGTCCTCTTCCACCCACTTTCCTTGATACATATAGTCTGTCCACGTCTTCTCTGGGATGTAACCCCTTATGCATGGTCATTAGTTTCCTTGTTCTTTGGTCCATTTGCTTAAGTTCATCTCTGGTCCACTTCTGAAAGGGTCCGGAATATCTAACGAGAGGTACAGCCCAAGTATTTATTCCTTTAATAAGGTTTCTGCTATTGTGTTTTGTCTCGAGTAGTTTTCTAGTTCTCTTGAGATATTCCTTTTGAATTTTGTCTTATATCTCTACTTGTTTGATGGTGTCCGCCTCCAAGATGACCAAGTATTTCTGTTTCGTTTCCTGCAAGCGTTCTAATCTTGTCTTGATTTTGTAGTTCCATTCTGTCAGTTAGATGTCGTTTGCCACTTTTTGTTACGAGCATTGTACATTTTTCAATGCCAAATTCCATTCATATGTCATGACTTTATATTTTAATAGTATGTATTAGATTTTTCAGGTTTTTTTCATTATTTGAAAATAGTTTGATGATCATCCATGTACATTAAGTGATTGATCTTTTCGTGCGATCAACTATGTTTGTATCCGGCTGTGCATTTTTTGAGTATCTGGTTAAGTAGCATCAAGGCAATTATGAATAGTAACGGTGATAGAGCATCTCCTTGAAAAATACCTCTTTGGATCTTTTTTTCAGCTAAGTCTCTTCCTCCTGTTGTCAATTCCACTCTCTGGGTTTTCATAGTTTTCTCGATAAAGTTTATGACTTCATTTGATATCTTGTACATTTTGAGGTAGTCTATTATCAAGCTTTTTGGAACCCTATCATATACCATTTTGAAGTCAATCCAGGCCATAGCTAAGTTTTTCCGTCTGGTCTTGCTCTCATTTAGGATGTGTTGATCTATGAAAAGTAACTCTGCTGTGCCTCTGGATCCATTACGTCACCCTTTCAGTTCCTCAGGGCACAATCCTTGGCTTCTAAGTGAGAAGTAAACCTCTTCCCTTTTTTGTGCTGTTAATATTTTCCACATCATCGGTAGGCAAGTTATGGTCTGTAATTGTTTGGGGCAGTCCTTTGCGTAGGTCTTTTTGATCAATGTGGTCCTTTTTTTGATCATTCATTCGTGTATGTGTGCTCTTTGTAGGCATGTATTCATTTCTACTGCTAGTCTGTCGTGAATGGAGGTGAATTTCTTGAATCAGAAACCAGGTGTTCCATCGTGGCCTTGTGTTTTCCAGTTTGTTATATTTTTAGTGTTGTTTTGAGTACATTGATGTGCATTTCGCGCTTTCGGATTTTTTTCAAGTCCTTCTAGTTCTCTGTTCATATTGTTTATCAGTTCAGCCTTTTCATTATGATTTTTTGGTTGCCATATTTTAGTCCAAAATTGTTGGGTTTCTTTTGCATCCGGTTGTTGGTATGTTTTCGTGTCATCCCTTCCCAGTTGTTGATAACAATTTATTTCGTCGATATGGAATGTCCTATCTTATCTATATTATTTTACCCTATGTTGATATCTCTTTAATATTCCTTGTGCAAAGGATTATTATAAAACAAAAATCATTCCGTGAAAGCACATGATTTTGTAAAAATTAATATTAGATATTAAAGTTGAAACAATTCAACTCTATGCAAAAATAATTATTATTAACAATATTGATATCATATACCTGTGTAAAAATATCTTTAGAAACAACATAAAACTGTACATATTAACGTACAATATCTGCAGTTTAATAATCATTAGGTGTATAACAATCATAGATCTGTTGATATATAGTTAAAACACTTCAATCAATTATTTAACAAATCTCAACCCTAAGCCTGTTTATATTTATTAGCTTATCCTAAATCAAATACCAAATAAAATTCAATTCCATCCAATAAGGTTTGTAAAGGATGAAATATTGTTTTTCAATCGATTTTTAATCAGTTTCTTAGTCGGCTTCTGATATTTTTTTCAGGAAACTGGTAAAGTATCTTTTAAGAATTTCTGACAATTGTTGCATCACATAATCCTTAGCAGTTTAAAATAGAATAGAAGACAACTTTAATCTTATAGCAAAAAAATAACTTTATTGATAGAACATGGTACTGGGCAAAAATTTGCCATAAGATTATCCACAAAATTTAGTTTATAGAAATAAAGTGGAATATATCTCACGTCACCGTATATAACATTTCTGGACTTAGTAGTAAAAAAAACTCAAATTCCAGTCGTGCTATTTCCTTTACGTTCGGACAAATACACTTGGGAAAGATAGAAACATCTTTATCCCAACAACTATAAGTTAAATACTACGATTAGTTTGCTTCTAAAAGGATGCTTTTAGCATTTAATTGTCCACGAAGGTTGATATTCCATTACATAAAGAAACTAAACCAGTACATATTGAAAGTACGTTACTTTGTAGCATCACATTTTCATTTTCAAGTTTTTGTATAGAATAGTTTATATATTATTTTGTGAGTAAAAGTATCAAGCTTAGGCAGTTGTTAAAAGATTAAATAGATTTCTTTCATTAACTGTTTTTTGGTTATCTACTTCAGACTTCTGAAATGTGTGAGAGTTTATTATTGTTCCTATTTATTTTGATGAATAAAAATCAGTTTCCCACATTTCCATTAAACAATCTATTCGTTATGAAACAATATATATAAATAATCGGATACTGTTAAACTCCAAATACTTTTAAATTTATCTTAAATAAAATCCAATTTACCTAAAATAATTTCAACATCAACATCAAGTTTCACAGAGAACACGGATTTCTCTTTACTCTCTCTATTTCTCTCTCTCTCTCTCTCTCTCTCTCTCTCTCTCTCTCTCTCTCTTCTACTGCCGCCATTTGTTGCTATTGACAACTGCTCTTTGAAAGACATCGAGAAAACAGTCTGTGTCCACACAGAGCTGACAAATGTAGGGTTTTAATGGTTTTCCAAAATTGATGTGTTCATGTGTTGAAGTTTATCTGAGACGTCTCCTTATGAATTTGCAATTACATCAGTTTTATTCGTCTCACTTGGATATTTTGTGTGATGCGAGGTGAATGGCTGTATATATGCTTTGTTGTTGGGTGTTGTTTCTAGGATTTATTCAAAACCCTATACCTGTGTAGTCTCTATCTCAATTTTTCTCTAAGTGTTTCGTTAATGTTCTGGTGTTGTAACCATACAATAAAACGGGCATGAATAGTGTTTGAAATATTTCATCTGAGAGATTAGTTTTCAAATTGTTGATAGCCGGCCAATGACGGTTCATGCTTATGTTGAACCTCTTTTAGTAGATGAAGTATTGCGACCGAAAAATCTGAAGTGACCAACTAATTTTAGAAACTTGCCATACAGTGAAGAGATTGCAGCATTTTGATTAAACACATCTTCTCGTTTTATCAGAGTTCAAACATTGAGTCTAATATCTCATGCTGCCTGTTACTGGGTATTCGATGGATATTCGGCTAAACCATCTACGAAGTCTGTGTCTGTGTTTTTTGTAGAATATTGTCTCCTTGCATTTTTAAGTATGAAACCATTTTTTTTCTTTTTTTGATCTATGGAACTTCGTATTTCGAAATATGTACAGAATATGAAACTAAAAGGTGGTGATAAATCTCCTTGCAAGACTAAAGCAACACTGTTAAAGGACATGATTATAACCATAACAGTTTCTTTGAGAATACCATGAACTAGAAATATTTGCTCCATCTTCCTTCTGAGTAAAGAAATAAATGTCTTGAAAAAAACTAAGTAAAAGTGTTGTCTCAAGATGTTTTATCCGTAGTCAATCTATAATTTGATAAATAGTCAAAATATCAGAGAAATAAAAGATCTATTAATCCAAAAAAGCATTCCGTTTACTTAAGAATATCACGACTTCTGTTTGGATACATCTGAGAATTCGAGGATTATAAGCCTTTCTAACTATAGCAGTAAGAGTTAGACATCCGTTATTTGTGATTCCAAGGTCACCCTTCTTCGAGAAGAGACGTATGCAGCTTTTAATCTAAGTTAGAAAATCTTAGATTCAGTCAACGGTTATTGGTGACAGAGGTTTTCTGGCCTCTGAGTTTAATGATATATATATATATATATATGCTCATACATATAAATGCTCATATATATATATATATATGATTTTTTCTTCAATACATGTGTTTCTGTTATCAAAATTTTCTTTAGCTATATTTTGAAAAATGATTGTTTCCTTAGCTACTTCCTGTCCACATGAATCAAAACCTTGCTTCCTAATCCTAATTTAGGAGCTATTGAGAATATGCTACGGGTGGAGACGAAAAGACTGTCATTTGGAGACTTTCAACACTTTTTCTATAAGTACGAATGACTTATGTGATTATGTACTTTTTTGAACGAGGACATTTTGAAGTCGATAGAAATGCTTTTTAAGTTAATGACGCAAACAGCTTTACACTAGTAGTTTCCTCACTTAAGGAATAGAGTATATTATGATCTGAATTTAAATAGAAAGAAAATTTCTTTCCGCACATCCAATTGAAATTTTATTTATGACGAAAGGTTCTATGAACCGCGGTAAATTTAGGGTAAGCATTAATTTCAAGATAAAGATAATCAGGAACATATGAGCACTAGGGCCAGCAGTTGGCTATTCCTGAGCAAGATATTAACGGATTCCTTTTAATCTACAACTGCGTGCACCTAAGATCTATATGGAATAAAATGCAAGCAGAAAGAATTATTATGATGTTTGCGAAAACCAGTATGACGTTTTAATTCAATGTCAGAAAAAAGTTGCAAATAATGGGGAGATTCTAGTGCCACATAAAATTGCCCTCAATATCAGCCAATCGTTTTGGCAACGTAGTGTTTACTGTTTTTTATAAAAAGTAAATATTCAACCTCCATATGTAAATAGGATGGGAAGAACGAATTAATTCAAATAAAAAATGACAACGTAGTGTGTTTAGGGGTCTCGAAAAGATTGGACACAATAAAGAGATGACAATGAGCTCTTATCAGAGAATGGGAAAAAATCAGAGACATTGTCAGGGACAAATACCTCTCATTTTCTAATCTATTTTGCAACCATCCTCTGGGCTTGTTGCAAAATAGGAAGACTTGAAGTAATATTCTCGAATCGATGATGGGAAGATGTATTTTCTGACAAATCGCAACTAACCTCTAATATTGACGGTTTTTTAGCCCCGAAATTTAGGACGTTAATTGTCACCCAATCACTGGCAGATTAATTGATCTTTTTTAAAATGATCTAAATCTCGGTTAGGACCATTTCTCACACGTACCTCGAGAGTTCTCGTGACTGATATTTTATTGTCGGTTATACATGTGGGAACCAGGGGCTCCGATTGAATAAAACCATGCATTACACAACGGCAGGAATACGATCATCGGTAATGTCAAGTGGAGACAACCCATTATAACAATTTGTAAGGAAATAAAAGACTCCGGCGATGAAACAAACGAACCAAAAGAAAAACATTTCATAAACATTTCAACATTGAAAATTAGAACGTAATGTAAGTTGTGGCTCATTGCAGATTCGGAAAATCGCTACTTTCTTTGGCGAGAATTCACTCTCTCAAACATAAACAGGAATCACTTTAGCCATTTTTTCAAGTCCCCTGCTGTTCAGTTTCACGGTGACTATTTGAACATTTACGAGACTCGTACACTAGCATCTTACTCATTTATAGCTTCCATTCACAGAGTTCTGTACAGCAGTTTGTATGAATGACAACAGGGTGTTACCGGTGTTCTGAGGAAACGGAAGTGACTAGGGTGTGTCGTGAACCTGAGACTTTCTCAGAAAAATATAATCAGTATTTTGTTTATTTGTGTTATGTTGTTTTAGCATCCAAATTCCTGCGATCCACACCCTGCGGACTCGGCTTTAAGGAGAGAACATTGGGCGTTGGCATATTGATATTTTACGATGGCAGAAAGTGACAGTGGCTGATGTTATATTTTAGAAGTACGCAATAATTTCATAAATACGAAACGTACATATTTAAAATTGAATTACGCTGGTTTCCACCTTCAAATCAGTGTAAAAAATTATGAATTTGTTGGATTAGAAATCTCAGTTGACAATTATGCATATTAAATTTTCGCTATAAGCAGTTACAGTTAATTTATTGTAAATTGTAAAACCATCCATTGGTCCCGATTGACTGATTGATTTCAATGGTTTGTCAAGCTTTCTTGGGTAATATTATGACTAGAGGTTTGTATTTACGCAATCCCTTAATTCATAGAATAGTGTGTCATAAGTAAACTTGGTTTTCCTTTTCCTAGCTTAGTTGCCTAACCCAATCTATTCTTCTATTTTCTATTTTCTTGTACAGAGCAGTTAAATGTATGCGTTTCTTTAGGGCAACAACGCGAAGTTAGGGAATTTATATATTTGGTAGTTGAGGTTTAAGAATTTTTTTGCCTTCAATCAGAGAACGTAATATATTCCTATCTAATGTTAATTATCATATGGTTACAAGTAATTATTTTCATTTAATAATCGACATTATGGTTTCAGGTAACAGATAAAAATAATCATTAATTAATGATGATAGGCTCAAGTGGCTAATTAATTAATTAATTAATTGTTTTGGTTATCTTTGGTTTTATGACATATCAGTCATTTTTGGTTATTTAATGAATAATCCGGTTTTTACACATAAAATATAAGATTTGTAAACACATTTTGTAGACAGGCAAAATTAAATGACTCAACGTTTCTATTTCTAAAAATTTGATTTAGGATAAGTCAACAAAGTTAAATTGTTCTATGTATTGCTATGTATAACTAATAATTCAAATTAATATCAATCATTTGTTTGCACACAGTTAAATGATTAAACAGTTCTATTTGCAACAATTCTATTTAGCGTAGGTCATTTGTTTTCACTTAATTCAAATGTCAAACAATTCTATTTGACCCATAGATTGGACTTTTCCAGGTGTTACCTCTCCAAGCCAGAGTGGACCGAAGAGCAATGGTAATGAAGGGGTAATTCCTTATTCTCCTAAGCTCCAATATTATTCGAGCCTCACCATCAGATTGTTTAATGTTATATCCCGGATAAACGCTGGGAGCGTGGTCTTATCCTTCTGAAGCGATGCAGTTGGTGTATCCTTATTTGAATTAATTCACAATTATAAGGAGTCAAGTATTCTAATACGATTAATTTTTAAACAGATGTATTTAACTGATAGATGCGAACCAAAGAGGAACTACCACTCCGAGTCAGAGTAGACTTGAGAGTAAAGGCAATAAAAGCTACTTGACACGCAACAGGGATCAAGAACTTGAGCCTCAACATCAGGTGAGTTTTAGTGTCATACACACGTCCCGCTTTTTTAACCCTAACATCTCTGCAGACCCCGCTGTCAGATTATTACGAGCCTCACAAACAAAGTGCGTTATTCCGGATAATATAACTGCGCCTCGATCAGGACTCAGTCCAAGATTGTTGAGAGGGTATATTATCTATGCATTAGACCTCCCATCTAAAGACAGACAATGTTAATCAAGGAAAAGATAAAACCCGATACTACATGATACCAGTGTTATAGTTGAGATTGCAAAAATAACTTCGAAGTCAAATTTGGACAACCTAAGTAGAACTAATAACTAGATTTGAATGTAGAAGTATACTTCTGAAGAGGTTTTTCAACAAATGTTGAAAGATAAGTAGGTCCAAGAAATTTACCCGTATCTGGTGGGGGAGAAGATTTATTCATGCCTTCTATCAGTTTATCATCGTCATCATCATGTTAGCAGTGATTTCCCTGACCCTCTCTCGCCACCCATCTCTATTATACATCGTTCCCAGCAGTTCCTCAAGGCTACGTTCTCTATCAGAACTCAGCTCTTGTAGATAGGTTCTTGCTGGCCGCCCAACCTTTTGCTCGTCCACGTGAGGGAGTCCGCAGGAGTACATCGTTTATGAGTTCTCATTTTATTGATTTAGAAGAGTGTAATGTAATTTTGCAAAGTGAATTTTTCGGTAAATAAACATAGGAATCAATAATATAGCAGTAAATCAATTTATATCAATATTCAGAATTATTATCAAACGCTTTTCGAGAAAATATTTGCTTTTTTTGCTTTTCTCCTAGAATCCTTCCGTGTCATGGGGATAGTGTCACCTTTCAAAATTATCCTATTCAGTACATTTTTTTTCAATTCACAATATTATCCTTTAACTCTTTTACGTTCCCTCTGACACCAACCCCATCAAACATGGGGGTGTTGTATAATTGCCATAGCAATTTATTTGTCAAACTTCTTTCTGTTTCCTTGAATGTATGCTATTTAGGCTACCGGGAAAAAAAGAAGCCGTATTTCCTGCGCCGACCATTCATGGAAAATTCTTAAAAATGATTATACTTGCCCCAGAGACCTATCTGACTGATTTAAAAGAAAACAGCGCTTTCATCCCAATCTAGAATCCGTTCTCTTTCTGTGTTATTATCTATCAAAACCTGATTGATCTTAATTGTTTTGGCTAACCTGTTGATATTACAATATGGTGAAATGTGTAACTCTAAATAGACATTTGTACCAGGATGGTTCTCAACAGACGTTCGTTGCACTAGAGCAACACATAGACATTTTTACCGTGACGGTTTCTAACGGGTCTATGAATATACAACTACACCTTAAGTTCCAGTAGAACCCCCGTTGTAACCTCGCCATGAAAAAAAGTGACGAAAACACAAATACTGTCTACAGACTCGTTTGATAAGAAGTTTATTCGTTCTCAGTTGTCGAAAAGAGAGAAAAAGACTATGACATATTAGTGAACTGTTTTGATATACAAAGACAAATACGTCATTGAAGAACGAGTGTCAGATTTAGACATTGATATTATCTTTTTCGTTTTGTGTTGTAGTTCTAGTGGTGACTGCTTGGGGTAACGTCCTCATATTTCCGTGGTCTGTGTGTGATTCCTTCTCGGAGTGCACCCAAAAATGGGTGCCATAATTTTTAGCCCATCTTCACATCATTTGGTTTCGTTCTCAGCTTTTCTTCCCTTCTATCCTGCGTCCACTTCAACGGCTCCACTGTTTAAGCTCTTTTCAACCAATCACAGCTGATAGCCGATTTGCTACAAATACATTTCTATTTTTAACCCTCGGTTCACACTCTCGTTCGATTTTCTCCATCCATCGTGCCTCTCTCCCTCCTGGGAAGACCATATATGTCCCTCTGTTTCTCTGTATCATGGTTGACCTCTAAATCTAGCTAGGAAACAACTTATTACTTAAACAATCAACCAAAATCCCTAAATATATATATATATATATATATATATATATATATATATATATTGTCGTGCCGCTAGCATGGATATCCCTGTCCTTCTCTCGCCACTTTTCCCTATCGTTCATTGCCTATATCAGGTCTTCAAGGCTACATCCCGTATCCTCACATAGCTGCTGTATGAATGTCCTAGCTGGTCGTCCTGCTTTTGCTCAACCATATGTGTGGGGGATCCCATAGGAGTACATCACTTATGATATATATATGCTAGCTTTGCTCAAAAGCATCCATATAGATATGCTCCTTAACCCCACATACACCTACATATGTATGGAAAATAAACTGAGCAGTAATTTTTATATCTGTATTTTCACTTTCATCTATCAATCGGTACTTATGCATAACCTTTAAAATTTATTTTAGATTTCACAGACGATTGTATTTGACTTGCTGCACAAAATCTGATGGATCAAACCCAAATTACAAAGGATATCATCTCCTTCCTAGATTGTTAACAATGTATTTGTTAATTAAAATCATAAACAAATCATCAACCATTTTATCAAATCTTGTGCCAACCTTAATCTTAAAAATAATTCAGTGCATTTTTTTTATTTATTCTGTAAATCTAGTCACAACTCTATGTATTTCTTTTAAGCGAAAATTTAACATTCATCGCCTTCAAGTTACATTTAATTTCTACATTGCTAAAATATTTTAAATCGAAGGAAAATATTTTGTTTACATATATACTCGTATTACGATAATAGTCTTTGTCTGTTGATGAGGTTTTTTTAATTGCATCCGCTTACATATTAGCACATAAGTATATTCTCTAACCAATATAATAACATATTCACATTAAGATATTTTATACACGCAAAATATATTAACGAGATTTACATAATGCAAACAGCTACATTGAATGTGTGGAATTTTCTTTCTTGTAACGTAAATATTGGATAATATTTATTCTCTAACAAATATTATCGTTTAATATCATCTTTTCTTACAAGAAATTATCTCTCAATATTATCTTTTCTTAAAAGAAAATACATATTCAGCTCTCTATTTCAAAAATTCTTTTCTTTAAAGTTGAAAATAACAATCATTAATTTTGTTGATCAGGTTTTTTTTTTATTTACCTACTTTTCCGCAACATATACTTACTCGTAGAGATATGTTCGCTTCAACACGCATATGCTTTATTGTACCTTTGTATATGTATCCAAGTATAAAAGGAGTCACCGTGGCTTGATGGCTAAAATACTATTTTCGTTTTGGAAATAACACTCTTGAGAAATTTATGAGTTTCCTAATCCCCAAGCTATGTATTAAACAGTATCACTGCTGTTCGTCTACAAAAATGGGTTTGTCAATAAATAAGCCTCGAAGATTGATATGTCATCAAACAAAGAAACCAACCTGTCAATCCGGGACGTAATAGCTTATAATGTTACATATATTCAATGTTCCTTTCGAGTCATAAAGTTAAATATTGAGATATAGAAATGGATTCAATTTATCATGGACTTGTACAAAAGAATAATTGTCAAAACATAAAATATCAATGAGCGAATCGCTGCCGGAAGTAATGTGATAGTCGTGTGCGTCTTTGTTGGTAAGTTCGATTCTCCTCATTTCTTCAATTGACGTGTCCTTGTTCTGAAAAATCAATAGTTGTTTTTGCATAGAAAGAGATGAAATGTGTTTATTATTTTAATATTGAATGATTAAACCTTTTATCATGTCATATCCAATCTTTTACTTACATACGATAATCAATTACGTACATTCAGACGTTATTAACGTTTATACATTTTATTTATTCATGATGTTTTAGCGTTCATGATTCATATCTGATATTCTAGAAATTTATATTCTTTGATATCTTTAAATTGTCTACTCGGAAAATATCTGACACAGATGCAAATCTCAAATTAATTAATCTTCCTTCAAAGATAATACAAACTGTATATACTCGCATATCATGCGACGTTTTGGGAACTAAATCTTCACATAATATAAAGGGGTCGTATGATCTTGAAAGTAGAGTGCTCGCTAATGCCTCGGAAGACTGGGGTTCAGTCTCTTGTCGAATCATACCAAAAACTCAAAAAATGCTACTTGATGCTTCCTGGCTTAACACTTAGACCCACAAAGAAACAAAGTAAGGTAGGGATCAAGGCTAAAGTGGAACAATCCAAGAAAAGAAGATACGACCTTCCCTACACCTCGGTGTCGTAGCTAATGAAAAGGAGGCCTTCAAGTCTCCCTCGACTACGATCGCCAACATTTTTTTTTACTTACTATACGCGAAATCGGACGATATATCAAGCTATATGGTATTTACGTACACAAAGTCTGTATTTTGTATAATTTGTTGTCGCGAAATATTTGACTAAATGTTAGGTCTCAGAGCGTTACATGATACTAGAGTACTCTTATGAAACTGTCAGTGAGCATGACAGTTACCCTCCAAATATTTCAAAGTTTAATTGCGAGATTAAGGAACAATTTCTGACACAGTTGCATTTTAAGCATTGGATCAGAGCCAGAGGAAAATCTAATATCATAAACAGAAGTTAAGTATTATTTCCATGTGTTTTCAATTAATTTTGACTGATTTCTTAGCACACGTCGCTGATGATATTAATGTCTGTCTCTAATCTTCATCTATCAGAAATTATGGTTTCAACCTTGGTTACATAAAACATCTCTGAATAAATGAACATTATCGAAAAATGAATAATGTCATCATCTTCTAAAACAATTGATAAAAAGATCGCGGACCCAGGATTTTACTTATTTTCGGTAATTCTTTAGAAATAAATTTACCAAAATATATTCACTGACAAATTATATATATATATATATATATATATATATATATATATATATATATATATATATATACTTTTATTGATACTCCGTGTAGATAATGCACTTCGGACATCCATGGATCTTATGAGAATATGGTTTCACTCAGAAAAAGGCAAGAAGTTGACGATATTCAACAAAAAATATGAAAGATTCGAATGACGCAGATTGTATTGTACAACTCCCAAATAACAAGTCTGAGCAGAACCCTCACTGCATAGCTGAGTGGAGGCAGCAGAAAATATTATCCTTTAAGTAAATGCACATGATACAGCGTGACTGTGTTTTAAACAAAAAGGACCCATGTCTACCCTAATTGAAAAGCATCTAAAATCGGTTGACCACTTCACATACCTCGGTTGCAATATCTCATCTACCGAAATTGATGCAAACATAGCTATTGTGAAGGCGTGCAATGGTAGCAAGAGGCAATTGATCATATGGACATCTAATCAATTCAATAAAATAAAGTGAAATTTCTTACAAGCAGTGAATGCAACCGTATTTTAATATGGATGGACCACGTATGTTCACGTTGTGCATGCATATTATAATAAACAGAGACGAATAAGACATTGGGTACACTGCTGGTGAAGCAAAGATGAACTCCTAAAATATTTCTTTCGGGCCCCTGCATTTGAATGTGCCATTGTTGGTCAACTTAAAACGCCTCTGCAGGTCCTAGAAGACCTAGCGATAGATAGTAGAGATGAACTGGAAGAGAGAGTTAAAGAAATTATCGTCAGTATTACGTCACACACACACACACACACACACACACACACATATATATATATATATATATATAATTTGGCATTATATCACTCCCAAATGTTGATAAGCCATGAAGCACTAACCGACCAACAAAAACTATATCTGGGTAATATTGATTTCACCTTTATTGTCATTATTCCTAGAACCATTCTTAATTCAAGTAGTAATACCTGTCACGGTACTATCAATGGGTCTGCTAAAACCGTTTAAAAGTTATTTGAATTCGAATAAGTTACTCGCATCCCTGAATTATGGCTATGAAGTAGTACAAAAATAAAACCCTTAATTAATTTCACCGAAATGTAAATATTCAATGGATACAATTCCCTAACATCGAAGCATGAAATGAAAATATACGGGATGATATGCCATTAAAATAAATGAATGAAAGAATTAATGAATCATCAAGGTGATAAGTTCCTGTTTGATGTAATTAACAAAATACAAATTTTAATTTTACGAAGAAAAATATATAAGTGGATTACGCTGACGATAATTCCTCAAAGTAAAGATATAAAAATGATTTTAACTAAACTACGATAAACGATTAAAATAATATTTGAATTAATATATCTCTCAGGTGTGAGTATATATATATATATATATATATTGACACACACATGTATACATGCATACATGTATAAGTACATCTGTAAATATGTTTATATGCCTGTGAATTTATATATATGTATATATATATATATATATGTATGCATGTATAAATAGTGTATATATATATATATATATATATATATATATACAAATATATTTACGAGTATCAGTAAATAAGTTTACAGACTTTTTTCGTATGGGCACTTTTATTAATAGTACACATGAAACTCTAGTCCCCTTTAAAGTAATCTCCACCGGCTGCAGTGCACTTGTTGTACCGTTCCAACAACTCCTGGAAGACCCCATGCAAATCCTCTTGTGTGAGCGTGTCAATGGCCTTCTTCACACCCTTTCATCTCCTCAATTATCTCATAACGACAGACTCTGAGCTTAAGGATAACCAAAAGTCACAGGGAGCAAGGTGTGGACAATAGAGAGTCTGAGGAACTGTCTTGATGCCCATCTTGGTCAAATAGTCTGTGAAAAGGGTGGAGGTGTGGACTGGAGCATTGTCCTGTTGGTGGAAATGTCACTGAGCCGATTTGAAGTTTTGGCCTCTTCCCAAGGAATCTCTTCCTGAACTCCCTTAAATCCTCCACATAGTAACCCTAACCCTGACCCTTTGGTCAGTCAACTCTGGTGTTCTGACTTCCTTACTCCTCCCACACCTCTCATCATCTCTCACAGACTCCCTGCCTTCCTTGAATCTCTTATGCCACTCAAAAACTGATGCTCGATCCATGCAAGATGTTCGAAAAGCAGTCTGAAGCATTCTATACGTTTCCGTGGCATTTTTTCCAAGTTTAAAACAGAATTTTATTGCATATCAATCTTCTAAAGTCCAGATTGCATCTTTGAAATTCCCCAGCTGTGACAATCAGTCTTTAGTAATGTGTATTCCTATTGCTACTGTAGCTGTTTATTTGAACTTATAATCATGAAAATTGGTCAGTCATCTGATAAGATGTATAGAAATAACATACAGAATTTTCAAGAGTCTACGCCAGTTTTCAATGCCTGTATAAAAAAGTCTGGAAACTTATTGCATTCACCATATGTTTTTATGTCATTATTTCGTGGATATGTGAGTAAAAACTATATTATCGATATAACGGAAATAGAATCGTTGGGTATCATACATTTAGATGAAACACTCTTGAAATTTAAGGAAAAGGCGCATAAAGACCCACAAAGAGACAAAGCCATGGATAAATCTAGTTTTTCTTTATAAAATGGATAAATCAGGTTTTTCTTTCGTTATGTAAAAAAAAGCAATGTTTCGTGCAAAATGTGCTCATTTTAGTTATTTTGGGAAGAGTCAATCATGATGAAATGTTTGTTTTCTTGAGGTTAATTGCTAAAAGTCCGATACATTTTTAATAGGAACATTGGTGTATAATAATGTTACGTCGAGGCTGGTATCAGATTTGTTTTCCATGTTTAAATTATTGATTTTATTGAGTAAATAACCAGAGTTCGTCATGTGCAAATTGTTAATCGTGCTTAAGAAAGGGGATAGTATTTTAGCTAGAGATTTTGCGATGTTACGGGATGCAGATCCAATCCTAAAAATAATTGGTCGAATAGAAATTACATGTTTATTAGTTTTTGGAAGACCATCAATTTCAGGGATTGTAGGATGTTAAACAATTATTGAAGACCAGAGGTTTTCTTCTAAAGTAATTAGATTTTTATTGGTTTTATTAAAAAAAGAAACATCTATATTTCCTTTATGGTTTGTAGAAAAATTTGATCATGTGAGTTTTGCCATTTCATGGTTCTATTAATTTTGTTGTTATAGGAGTGGAATACTTAATGATGACACAACCGCTTTTCAAAGAAAGGGGTGAACCATTGTGATGATATACCTGGACAAATATCTTGATCCAGTTCACGTTTCCATGGTAATGCAAGATAATCTCTTTTAAAATTGGATCCCGCTTCAAGTCGTTCTTTGTTGAAATCGGAATCATTGTGTCTATAATTTTATTAAATCTACACAGTTAAAGTCATTTACACATGTAGCGAATTTTGGATTATATATTTATTTATATATATATATATATATATATATATATATATATATATATATATATATATATATGTGTGTGTGTGTGTGTGTGTGTGGATGTTTTTTTTTGTAAATACAAATATGTTTTCAGTGTGTGTGTGTGTGTGTGTGTGTGAGTGTGCGCACGCACGCGCACGTGTGCATGTATTTCAACTGATGAATAAAATGACTCGAACACATTTTCATGTGTACTGGGTGAACTTTAGTATTTTTTGTTTTTACCCTCATTTTATTTCTATACAAAGTTATATATATATATATATATATATATATATATATAGCGGGTAAATTACCAAATCAAATTATCAACTTTTTCGTTTCATTAAATTATTTACACACCCTGATGAAAGTAGTTCTAAATGCCAAAGGGTTTAAAGTTAACAAATATTTGTTGGAATAAAATATTCGTTTGGTGATTGTATTTTTATCTCTATGAAGACACACGCACACACGTATGCATGTACATACATACGTAGGGCTTTCAATAAGTTTCCAGACTTTTTTGTACAGGCATTGAAAATTGGCGTAGACTCTTGAAAATTCAGTATGTTATTCCTATACATCTTATCAGATGACAGACAAATCTTTAGGATTTCAGGTTCAAATGAACAGCTACAGCAGCAATTGGAATACACCCTACTAAAGCCTGATTGTCACTGCTGGTGAATTTCAAAAATGCAATCTGGACTTTAGAAGAATGATATGCAATAAAATTCTGTTTTAAACTTAGAAAAATTGCCACAGAAACGTATAGAATGCTTCAGACTGTTTTTGGAGCATCTTGCATGAATCTAGCATCAGTCTTTGAGTGGCATTAGAGATTCAAGGAAGGCAGTGAGTCTGTGAGGGATGATTAGAGGTGTGGGAGGAGTAAGGAAGTCAATAGACCAGAGTTGATTGGCCTAAAGGTTAGGGTTAGGGTTACTATGTGGAGGATTTAAGTGAATTCAGGAAGAGATTCCTTGGGAAGAGGCCAGCACTCTTCAAATCGGGTCAGCGGCGTTTCCACCAGGACACTGCCCCGATCCACGACTCCATCTTTGTCACAGGTTATTTGACCAAGATGGGCATGAAGACAGTTCTTCAGCCTCCCAGTAACTTTTGGTTATTCCCTATGCTCAGAGGCTGCCGTTATGAGACTATTGAGCAGATGAAAGAGGCTGTGACAAAGGTCATTGACACGTTCACACAAGTGGACTTCCATGGGGCCTTCCGGAAGTTTTTGGAACAGCACAAAAAATGCTTTGCTACTGGAGGAGATTCTTTCGAACGGGACTAGAGTTTCATTTTTGTACTCTCAATAAAAGTGCCCATACGAAAAAAATCTGGAAACTTATTTAATGATCCTCGTATATACAGAGATATATATTCATACACACACACATATATATACAAGCACACATATATACACACAGATATATATATATATATATATATATATATATATATATATATTTTTACCAATTATTTTCATTGTCATTGTAAAAGTTCACGTGTTTAGTTTAATTTTAAGAGATAGCTTTATGATTTTGAATATTATTTGAATCATTTATCCAAAATTGTGTTATTTCCGCTCTCTGGATTCGAATTCCTCTAATTCTTGTTTATTTCTGTTTTTTTTTTTTTTTTTTAGGTGTGTGTGTGTTAGCTGTCTCTTCAAAAGTGGCCTGTTGAAAGGGAAATAAAAGCGTAGGAAACTGTTTGACGTGCGAGAACATTTTAACTCGTAATACGCAACACGGCGAGTATATAAAGTAGTGTTTTTTTCTTCGAGCATCAAAAAAAAAAAAATGCACACACACACACACACACACACACACACACACACACACACATTCACACACACACACACACACACACACACACACACACACACACACACATATATATATATATGTATCAAAATGAATTGGTCCTCAAAGAGATTTACATTCTTTTAAAAAAATTATCTGTTAAGATCTTACGCAACATTTCAAGGCTATGGGTTTCTTCAGAGAACTTTTAATGTTTTTCCGATGTGGTGTTCCGTTTATATCGAGGTTACTGTTGTGATGGGATGGTTGTTTCTTTTAATTTCGTGATAGATTCCTTGTTGTGATTGGTTCAATCTTTCTTTTCTCTGGTACGCAATAAATCTACTTTTTGTTCTACTCTGGATCGTTGTGTGTATGTACAATGCATTAAACTCATCTAAACGAATGACCATTTACTTCCACGAAGCTCTCTGAAACTAGTAGACAAGTTCATATACCAAGGTAGCAGTGTGTAATCAACCGAAAAAGACATCGACACGTGGCTAACGAAGGCATGGACAGCTATCGATAAGCTATCGATTATATGGAAGTCAGACCTGACCGATAAAATGAAACGCAGTTTCTTCCAAGCAGCGATCGTATCGATACTGCTATATGGATACACTACTTGGATGCTAACAAAACGGCTGGAGAAAAAGCTAGACGGCAATTACACAAGAATGCTGCGAGCAATACTGAACAAGTCTTGCAGGCAACACCAAACAAGGCACCAACTATACGGCCACCTACCTCCCACCAAAAAAACTATCCAAGTTAGACAAACCAGACATGCTGGACACTGCGGGAGAAGTATAGACCCCAACATATGGCCGAGAAAAAGCAGAACGGCCTGCTCGAACAAACATACAGCAGCTCTGTAAGGATACTGGATGTAGCCCTGAAGACCTGCCAGAGGCGATGAACGATAGGGAGAAGTGCTGAGAGAGTGTCAGGGATATCCGTTTTGGCAGCACGACATGATGATGATAATGATAATTACATCCAGATAACTGCGGAATATGCAGAAAGTTTTTTTTTTCTGATGGTCTCTCTGTTTAAATTGATGAATGCTGTCACTATTCTTGTCTTCAGTTTTTCTTTGCTGTTGCACGAAATTTTGTTGGTCTTTCGCTCAACCAAAACCCACACATGATAATCAAACGGATGAAAACTGGAATTAGGTAACCAGATGTTAGGGGTGATTCGGTCCCAAAATTTTTCTTAAAGTTAACAGTGTGTTGTCTTGCTTGTGCGGTATGGCACAGTGTCCTGTTGTCAGAAGTAGGAGCCCCCATGAGGTAATTTCTATATCTCGGAGCTATACTGTCTTCGAATACTTGATGTCGGTCGCTTGAGTTTTAGGTCATGAGGGTAGAGGAATGAAGTGTAAAAGTCATTATTCCTTGTAACCACCTCAAATAGCAGAACGCGGACTTGGTATTTAGTTTTGACCATATCATGATATCTTGTGAGATTAGAGGATGCAAATGGTTGTTCTATGACTTCATTAATTGGATGAGGCAGAAATTTTTTCCCATCTGAGAAAAGCAAAGCATAGTCAATTGGTGAGAAAAATTACGTTTGTTGAAAAACATTGCAGCGCGGTCTTTCGTCGTGCCCTAGATAGTCTCCGATAGAAATTGTTCGTTTTTCATCTTGTAAGAAAAATGATAATTCCTACATGCTCTACCTTTCAGATAATCTTTGTATACCCAGCTATGAACCTTATTGACATACTTAGATTGTTATCAATCATGGTCTGTAACTCACCAATCAATTCGTTTGTTATTTTTATCCAAACAATCGGAGTGAAGGTTCTGAGCTGCTGTTAATTTGTAAACCCAAGTAGAATCATTCAGCTCTTTTCAAATCATTTACTCTGTCCTCAGTTTAAAACCTGATCACTCTGAAACATCCATGCTGGAGCTTCAACGGTTAACGAAAAATGTTAAGTATGCAATTTCCAGATCACTCGACATGAGATTCATGTCATGCATTTGCTTTCTTCAAAGACAGTGCACAGTAAGTTCTAGTTTGCTGCAGAGTAGATAGAATATGAACCTCACGAAGTGCGTGCACGAAAATAACAATTTTAAATGGTATCAATTTTACCATTGCACCCTATATATATATATATATATATATATATAAAGAAAATACATATATATATATATATATATATATATATATATATATATATATATATATATATATATATATTGGGTAGTATTAATGACAAATTGGAAAAGTTTTGGGTAAATGATGTTTTTTACCCAACATATTTCGTTTATGGCATAGTATTTCAACGGTAAATATGAAAAATAATGATTGTTTTATGCAATGCTGTCGTTGGTAATAACGCAGCGTTCGTTTTTGATTTAACGTAATTGTTTGTTTATATCAACCAGAGTGAGAGATAATTGATTTTTTTAGATCTTTGTTTCATTATTTCTATGAGAGGAATAACTGCCGATTCTATGGTTAATATTTTCTTTTCATTGCACATATGTTTTATAATTTTCATAATTTTAGATCAAAATTATGTTTTTCTGTGTTTTTGTGTAGGACTAGAGCATAGCTAGTGTTCTTTTTAAGAGAGCTTGCTCGTGTTCATAAATCCACTTTTTGAGAGGTCTGGGTATTTATACAATATATGTTTTATTACAAATTGCACAACTGATTGTATAAGCTCCTGCTTCTTGAGTGGGATTTTCATTTTATATATATATATATATATATATATATTAGTACATGATCTTAGTACCACTTCTGTAGATATATTCAATCATCAGTAAAGCCAATAAAGCATTATGAGATAGACCTCTACGATCCGATTTTTTAAATTATTTCAGCAAGTATGCTTTTATTTTGTCCGTTCTTTCCATTATTCCTGTATATATACTTGTCTTTAATTGGAATCATTTTGAGATGAGGTTTCTGAGAATTAATTTTTTTTTTCTTTTTTTTATTGTGGACATTTTTCCCCAGTAATTACTTGGGATACGGTTACAAGACTCAGCATTCCTATCCGAGGTCGCGGTAAATCACCTGAAGAAGGCCAGAGGTGAAATTTGGCCGAAACGTAGTGAAAGAAGAAAAAAAACAAAAACAAAACAAAACAAAAAAAACAACCAAGATGAGGGAAAAAAAGTTTGCAATAAAAAAAAATTAATTCCTGTATATATGTTTTTACGTTTAAGTTTATTTGGATAAACACGCAGACATCGTCTCTCATAACTAATACGCATTGTAAATGGAAAGTAAGAAATAAAAGTAAAGTCTGATTTGTTATACATGTCTGATACCATTTGTGTATGCATTATTTCGATTCAGTCTCTTATCTTCGTTTATTTTTTTCACTCAGTGGCTTATTTCTGTGCTTCTCGCTGAGAATGCCTAACAGGCAGTTTTTTTTCCTTTTTTAAATGGTTGATACCGCCTTTTATTGTTAACAAAAATAAAGAAAGAGATGGAAGGAAAATGGGAAATGAAAAGAAAAGAAAAGTATTTTGAAATCCAGCCTGATTCCAAGTAAGACTGCTTCGTTTACGATAGGGACGTTCCTTTTCAATCTCAAAAAACAGTTGGGGGTCGACTTGTTGCTACAATCCATTCTTTGTTCCCATTGTTCTCTGTATATGATCTGGTTCAATCCTGCGGGTAATCAACTGTTTTGAAACATATAGAAATGTTTGTTCAATATATCTTCAGTGCGCAAATATAAAACCGTAAGAAAAATCCCCTGAATGCTTGATAAAAAAAATACAACAACAACAAAAAAACGAAAACAAAGGTGGAATATAACTGAAAAAAATGTTCTCCATGTTTAAGAACGAACATTTAATATCTTTTAAGGAAGATCTTAAACAGACTTCCTCGTATTTCAGCAGATATCGACATTTCTAAGTACACAATATACGATTAAGTAATTACTGAAATTGATATTAACGGAAATATAAAGTTTTAATAAGAAAGTAAAGAAGTAAAGTTGGCGACCATAGTCGAGGGTAACCCGAAGGCTCCCTTTTCGATAGCTACTACACCAAGATGTAGGGGAGGACGCTACCTCTTTCCCTGGATGGCTCTACTTTACCCTTGATCCGCACCTTATAATGCTGAGTGTTAAGCAAGGAGGCATCAAGTACCATTTTTTGAGTCTTTGGTATGACTCGACCTGGGATTGAACCCAGGTATACCCTTATTATAATACCCAATATTCGTTTTTATAAACACCAACACACCGACACACACACACACACACACACACATATATATATATATATATATATATATAAGATAATCTACAATCGAGTAAATCCGGAGTAGGAAACCATTCCGTCAGGACAAATAAATTATTCAAATTTCGAATACTTAAATAATCCAGATAAAGAGCTGAATGCAAATAAAATTCACAGAGCAAATAATATTATTTTAAGAAAAAAACCGGTATTCTGTCACATTAGGATAGTAAATTTATTTCCATCCTGTTAAGAGCATTGATATGAATCAAAGACTTTAAAATGATTTTCAACAGGACTTCATCAGATACAATAAGAACATTTTATTTTCTTAATTGATCTGATGAAGTCCTGTTGAAAATTATCTTAGAGTCTTTGATTCATATGAATGCTCTTAACAGGATTGAATTAAATTTACTATCCTAATGTGACCGAATATCGTTCTTTTTTCTTGAAATGATATATATATATATATATATATATATATATTTATATATTTATATATATATTGCTTTGAGTTATATATCATTTCCGTTTTGGGGAAATATGATTTATTCGTTAATAATTTGATAAACAATTCCATATATAAATTTGCCATTCCTTGGAATCATACCTTACTATTTATTCGTTATATTGTTGGTTCCTCTCGATCAAAATTAGCTTGTATCGAACTTAAGATGTTTTACACCAACGTCGTCACCTGATGTTCTTGAGAACAACTTTTAATTTAGAGTATCTTGAAGTGAAAGAAGAAGATGGAAGTCACTAGCTGCAAGATCTGGTGAATATAGTTGATGTGGTAGAATAAACCAGATATCATTTTCGCCCGTGTGATTGTAGTTAAATATAGTCATGCACTATCATAGAAAACAATGTTTCTTCTATTGTGAGAGTGAGGAGCGTTTACGTTAAAGATATACTTGATCATATTGCAGGTGTTGAGTTGTTTTTGTTCTGTTTTTTATTTATTTTTGGTTTCCTTTTCTTAGTTCATAGCATGTTGATTTACGAGAGTTATTTAATGCAAGAGCCATTCTTATCGAAAAACATCAGTGAAACTACGTAACCCATAACGGATGGGATAAGGGGTTCATGCAATTAACAAGCATATTTGTCCAAATGTGAAGGTAATAGCATAGCTGGGGGATGTTGAGAGTATCAATCTGCAATCAGTGTCTGATTGTAGTTTATAAAATCAAAATGAAGAATGAAAATGATCCCAAAATAAACATAAAATACATTATATTTCATGAACTCCTTCCATTAGGGTAGTCTGAGGACACACATCCTTGTCAATCCGCTTTTTCACGTTAAACATATTCATTAAAGACCCATTTTCCATCATTTGTAATAATAATCTGAAGAAAAGAGATATTACTTTGACTTGAAAAGTTGTTGCTATATATATTCAATCTAGCATACACTTCTTACAAATGGAATGAGAAGCCAAATGCCCAGGTTTCTCCTTTTTCATATCATTTTCAAGCTGCTGAGTACAGATTGAGATATGGTAAGAAAAAGGACTTTTTGATTATCACAATTTAGTGTGGCCGCCATCTCTGTTGAGGTATTTTAAAACTACTACTGTGTCTCACAAAAGTGAGTACACCCATCACATTTCTGCTGATATTTAAATATATCTCTTCATGGGACAACACTGACAAAATTAAACTTTGACACAATGAAAGTAGTCTGTGTGCTTCTTATATAACGGAGTTGAGTTATTTTCCCCTCAAAATAACTCAAAATAAAAGCATTAAAAGCTAAACCACTGCCAACAAAAGAAAGTACCTCCCAAAGAAACTACATCCCTAAATGTCCAAATTGAGTACTGCTTGTCATTTTCCCTCGGAAATGTCATGTGACTCATTAGTGTTATTAGGCCCATGTGTGCATAGGGAACAGGTATGTTAAAATTTGTAGTGCAGCTCTCACACTCTCTCATACTGGTCACTGAAAGTTCCAAAATAGCACCACACGGCAAAGAACTCTCTGAGGATCTTAAAAGACGTATTGTTGCGCTACATGAAGATGGCCAATGCTGAAAGAAGATTGCCAACACCCTGAAACTGAGCTGCAGCACAGTGGCTAAGATCATTCAGCGTTTTAAAAGAGCGGGGTCTACTCAGAACAGGCCTCGGGTAGGCCGTCCAAAGATGCTGAGCGCACGTGCTGAGCGTCACATCCAAATGCTTTCTTTGAAAGGTTGGCGTAGGAGTGCTGTCAGCATTGCTGCAGAGATTGAAGTGGTGGGGGGTCAGCCTAATAGTGCTCAGATCATACACCGCACTCTACATCTAATTGGTGTGAATGGCTGTCACCCCAGGAGGAAGACTCTTATGAGGACGATACACAAGAAAGCCTGCAAACAGTTTGCTGAAGACATGTCAACAAAGCACATGGATTACTGGAACCATGTCCTATGGTCTGATGAGATGAAGATTAATTTGTTTGGTTCCGATGGCTTCAAGCATGTGTGGCGGCGACCAGGTGTGGAGTACAAAGATAAGTGTGTCATGCCAACAGTCATGCATGATTGTGGGAATGTCATGGTCTGGGGCTGCATGAGTGCTGCAGGTGTTGGAGAGTTACATTTCATTGAGGGAAACATGATCTCCAACATGTACTATGAAATACAGCAGCAGAGAATGATCCCCTCCCTCCGAAGACTGGGTCGCAGGGCAGTGTTCCAACATGACCATGACCAAAAACACACCTCCAAATGACCTCTGCTTTACTGAAGAGGCTGAGAGTAAAAGTGATGGACTGGCCAAGCATGTCTCCTGACTTGAACCCAATAGAACATCTTTGGGGGATCATCAAGTGGAAGGTGGAGGTGCGCAAAGTCTCAAATATCTGCCAGCTCTGCGATGTCGTCATGGAGGAGTGGAAGAGCATTCCAATGGCTACCAGTGAAGCTCTGGTAAACTCCATGCCAAGGAGAGTAAAGGTAGTTCTGGATAATGTTGGTGGCCACACAAAATATTGACTGTTGACATGGTGTATGTTAATATTGATAACTTTCCCTAATATATATATATATATATATATATATATATATATATACCTATCTATCTATCTATCTATCTATCTATATATATATATATATATATATATATATATATATGCGTGAATTATCTCTTTCATTCATTAAATACAGTTTCGCTTTCAATATTATAATAAACATAAATGAGTAAGCCCGAATTTTAATAAATATCATATTTCTTTAAATAGTCATAGGTCAATACGAACATATCAAAACTTATGGCAATACTTTATATATATATATATATAAATGGTGGGGTGATTGTTTATGTTTCCCCGTGTTCTAATTCAATATACAATTAAACTTTAAAATCGTGGAGTTTACATCCTTTTTTTCAAATTCTATACTTTCATAGATATCAAGTTTTTAATGAAAGAAATAAAAGCTGACGCAATATATATATATATATATATATATATGTACATACAAATCAAAATAAACATATATATATATATATATATATATATAAACTCATTAAAGAAATAGTATAGTGAATAAAGATCAGGATAACACATTCATGTGTTCATGATATGGAAAGGCACATGTTTTTTTTAAATAATTAAATGATATAATTCAATACTTAAAAATTAACAGATTTACATTTTTTAAAGTCGAGGAATTATATTGTAATTTGAATTACCATGAACAGAAAATCCGGCAAACACTTGCGCACGACTTACATAGTGTTTCTCGGATTTTCAGGTCATGGTAATTCAATTTACAATATAATTCCTTAAAAAAGAAACCGTACATTTATTTCCTTGCCCTTGAGGTGATAATAGTTACGCGGATGCGGATTTCCAATCCTCTTCGGAACGCGTGACTCCTGAGGTGACCGTATTCTCTGTAAAGAATACGGATGCAACTTACAAAACACATTCAGGTTAATTGGCCGTGCAACTTGGCATCACCCGTATGGGATGTGGACTGATGACCTAGTAGTAGAGTTTCGGCTCTGGCATCTACGATCACTGGTCGATCTCCAGTGGAGGAGATTAGAGAATTCCTAGCAGATGAGATATAATACGGTAGAAACAGCTATCGAGTAGTTTCGTATGCCACGCGTCAAGGTAATTCAATTTATAGAACTCTTTACAGTTTTTCTTTATTAAGTACACCTCTTAGTAGTTGTCAAGAAAAGGGAAACAAAGTATAAAAAGTGAGTCTACCACTATAGTTAGGTAGAGAAACAAAAAAGTCATGAGAAGAGAGAGAGAGAGAGAGAGAGAGAGGGATCAGACACAGAATTTTGTATCATTTTCTCGTTTTCTTTTGGGGTTCCCGCATGTGCTTGATCAATTCGTCTTCACAGCTTCGCGGCGGGTGTGAGACCCCTTCGTGGAGCTCACTCAATAGGGGTGCCGTAATTTTTAGCTGGCTTCACCTCATCGAAGCTAGAGTCAAACAGACTTTCTTTTCCTGTTCTTATTTTTTTAAATCCTGCGTCCACTATCCTAACGTTTGAATTTCTTCCAGGCACACAGAACTAGTCACCGATTTTTCTATTTTTAACCTTGGCGTCCGCTGCTATCCCGACCTAGACTTGTGGACCCTCCTTTCACCATCCCATTTGTTTGTCCCTCAGCTTTTCTTGCTTTACTAGCCACGAATCCCTCTCTCATATATATCCTTCCTTTTCCACCGTCTTGTGGTCAAACAGTAAACCTCGTCAGGTAACAACCGAAGTCCCTAATCATTTTACAATTGTAATCTGTCTAGAGAATTTAGCTAGAGAAGTGTAAGGGCTAACACTAACTTTAAAAGCGAGAGAGAGAGAGAGAGAGAGAGAGAGAGAGAGTGTGTGTGCGTGTGTGTGTGTGTGTGAAGAGGATCCAGATTGTCAGAATGCATTGATGACAATCCTGATGATATCCGTGAAATGCTTACTCTGAACACATTGGAAGGAAAGAACGGATTCATTCGAAAACACTGCCAGGAAATTTTACCATATAATAACTACAACATACATTCTTTTCGCTTTAAAAGAACTTTTGGTTTTGGTTTCTTTCTTTACTGGCTTATGAATCTTTGTTATTTAATTTCAAAGTCTTCCTATGGAAGGACAGTTGTAGTACAATTTAACCCATAGCTGAGGGATAAAGGTTTTCATACCATTTCCATTGTTATTAGTCTGACGTGAACATAACAGCGTGACTGGAGTCCAAACTCGCTTACAACGATGATTCAGTCCAGCCTGTTGGCGATTATGCCAAGGATACACTTCTTTAAATAAAAGAATATACATGTCCCAACATTAAAATATAATAATATATACATATTTTTCCATAAATAAGCTGTGTTAAAAGGCATACCAAAATGGAAAAATGCTATTTGAGGAGTGTTGATAATAATACGTTTTGGTTTGAACGTGCTGGTTGGGTCAAATACAACTTCCATAGTTTTGAAAGGACAAATATTAAAAGAAACCAAGGAAGGGTTCCTAAGACCATCATGGGATACTCCTCGAACATCTAACGGATATATAAGTTATCTAATGGGTATAGTTATTTCTTATATCTTTACACTTAGAATCAATTTCTCAACCTGTTTCTCTTGTTCACACATGTATTAAAAGTTTACATACGGAACTTTGCAGGTTATCTAATGAAATTAAGAACGCCGGATGATTGTTTTAATAGTACGTTGATTCGTAGCTAGACTAAGGAGTTACCCAAATTTAGGCTGGAATAGCAGCAGATACCCAAGTTTAAAAAAAGAATTGTATACGCTCACAGTGACTGGCGGAAAGAATATCCAGCGGAAGAGCCGTGTTACTAAAGGCTGGATAGAAAAGAAAAAAAAAAGAAAGAGTTGGAGCTCAGACGCAAAAAGGTGAAGACTGAATCCCGAGCATGCACGTGCGAGAACTACAATAGAAAACTAGAAAGATAATATGAAAGTCTGTGCCTCCCCACCTTCTCTCTCTCTCTTTTCAAGACGGTTTATTTCATTCGGTCTACCTTAAGTGGTTGACCCAGTTTCTCTTTTCTTGACGAATACTAAAAGTTTTGGTAGTGTATAAACTTTTTTATTAGCGAACCCAGGCGGTGTTTTTGTGTTCCTCTCATTTTCTCGCCGTAAGGTTACAACGGGTCCCGACTGGAACTTAAGGCGCAGCGCTACAAGGGTCTGACGAGAATCGTACAAGCGTCTATATGGTGTACTAGTATTACAAAAAGCAATTAGATTTAATGTATAAATGGCTTAGTCTTTCTATCCGATCTCACTCTATGTGTGATGAATGCTAAAATCTAAAGACTTATGTTGTTAGGTAGTTACAATTGGATTTATATGGGAATTTTAACTGTGTCAACCCAGTTATTAAAAAAGAAACTCAGAACAGAAAAATATAGGTAGGATCAATGTAGTGTGACTAATATCGCACTTCTGTAGAGAAAGCTAAGCATAATGACTGAATAAGACAGGTATCACATACCTAAGTTCGAATATTGAACATTTATATTGATTAGAGTATCTTTATGCTTTCATAAAGACAGATTGATTAATCGAATAGACAAATCCCCTGCTTCAGATAATTTTTTTATTTCTCTTAATCTATAAACGAACATATTCTAATATCATCAGTACTGATTACATTTTGGACTTATTTCACTTGAAAACTTAGAGGTGACACGAACTTTCTGGACAAACGTGGAACGATGTACTTAGTTTTAAAAATGTAAAAAAAAAGTCAAATAATCAACACAACGATTGATAGCGATATGTGTACGTGACAAAATACCTAACCATTCAGACGTAGTCAAATCAGACGTAGTAATAGCGTTCCTGCTATGTATTTTCGAGTCTCGATTGTAAATCTATTTCAGTACATAAAGAATTCAGATGAATAAAACGCAAAATCTTCCCTCGTCAAATCATTTAATTCTTTAACAATTATAATCGTATCTATTTTCATTTAAGAATTAGAATGAACATTTAAAGCAACTATCAAATAAGTTAATATGTCTAATCAAGAATTTATCGAGGTAATATTAAATCTAATTTTGACCCGATAATTACAGCAGACTGTTACGTATTTTCCTTATAGTGTTTTAACTCTTGTTGATCTCATTCAAACAATATCAATGTCAGTATTTACTGATACTTTTTGATGTTTTTGATAAATATCCATGTGTTCATCCAATTTATTGATTGGCCTTAAAAGGCTTCTCATTCGATTATAACTTGTGAGAAACGAAAAGCGAAGTTATCTTTCGCTCTGTTCTCACTGTAATTATGTGGGCAAGTTCGTAGTGTTTTATGACATATCAACCTTTGTAGGTATTCGATGCCAGATCCTATCAATACATTTATACGTATCTGTTGAATATATATCTACATGTATAAATATCTTTTAAATGTATATCATTTGTAATGAAATAGTTTGTAGGTAACAGTTTTGAAACACGCCAGAGATCATTTGTTTGCATACAGTTAAATGATTTCAAATAAAGCTAACTAATACTAATAGTTTTATTTGCACACAGTTGAATGGTTTCAAGTATCTGTTATGAGCACTAATATATCTGTTAAACAATAATAATTTGTTGACGCACAGTTAAATGGATACATGTGTTGCTATGCAAATCTAATGATTCAATTCAACATCAGTCATTTGTTTCCATTGTTAAATGTTTACAATTATTACACGTGATTAATATTTCTAATTGACCTATAGATGTGACCCTTACAGCATTAACCACTCCTAACTAGAGTGGAATTGAAAGTTATGACTATGAAGGAGTTCTCCACATTCCCCAAAGCTCTAGGACAGAAGTCTCCCAACCAGATTCAGTGTATACCTAGGACACTTTTTATTTGACTCATGGATAAGAATATCACTCCGGGTCAAAGTAGAGCCGGTATTAATGGTATTGAATGAGTGCCCCACATACTCCAAAGCCCCAGGAATTAAACCTCACAATCAGATAGTTTAGCTTCATGTCGTGGACTCACATTGGAGTGTCTTAACTCTCTGTAGAGATACAGTCACCTTATTCTACAGCCCCGCCAGTAAGTTAGAATGAGTTAGATTGTCAAGTAATATTCTACACTTGTATCCTCTACCTCACATGCCATTAGAGTGAGTTGAATGAATAAAAATGTTTGTCCTATACTTAGCATAATCATATCCCGCAGTGAACTAGTGTCTTGTGTGCGATCCTGGCTATATGCCCGCACCTGTAGCTATGTGTTCAATTTAATTAGGTTTTGTAAATATAAATTTTCATTGACTAATAAGAATCATTGGCATATTTGTCATTAGAATCGATGTTCATCATTTTAAAACGTTTCTATTTTCATTTCAAATTATGGATAAGTAAGAGCTTTATCCTCAAGTTTTATATACGCTTTTATTCGAAATTAACGATTTTTTGACAGATTATTGCTGATTTTAGGATTGACAGCGTTTTGATTCTGTTGTGATTACATCTCTTGCTCGTCGTTTATTTCTACTATTTGGGGTTAGGTGACATGAAAGGTGCTTATCTCCGTTCCAAACTAAAATAGTTCTACAAATGACAACTAGAGAACGTGGTCAAAGTAGTATATAAGGAGAGAGGCAAAATTAAATTCTGTTTCTGCCTGTATCACCCCAAAAGACACATGCCTTGACGATGAGCTAGCTTCCAGACAACAATAGACACAAGGAGGTAGGACTGCACACATACATACACACATACACACACATAATTGAGGACGTTCATCAAAGCACTTTTTCTCATTTTTGTTCACATGTACATTTTCCTCTAGTTTTTGACACGTGTCAATGAGAACTTTACTAAAGGATTTTTCCCTTTTATTGTATTCATACGTTTCTCCTCTCTCTTTAGTCGTTCACATTTTTATTAAATATTTCAATGGTATTTCCTACAGTTATTATCTTTTCTCAAAATATTCACGGGAGCTTTAGGGTCTTTTTTCACAATTCTTATTATGCACTATGCCACAATATCATAAAATTTTAGAATTAGGTAGCGTTGAATATACTCTGGTAGTTAGGCATATTAGAATTCTCACAAGAAGGGGTTTCAGTTACAAAAAAAACGTGGAAACTTTTCACAAAGCAGTATTTTTTTAGCTATATGCCATCATTACTTATTCTGAGTGGTAACATT
Source organism: Sepioteuthis lessoniana (assembly GCA_963585895.1). Classification (NCBI taxonomy): domain Eukaryota; kingdom Metazoa; phylum Mollusca; class Cephalopoda; order Myopsida; family Loliginidae; genus Sepioteuthis; species Sepioteuthis lessoniana. The sequence goes on along the minus strand of OY757904.1, from coordinate 13,384,597 downwards.
TAAATAATAAACTAAATAAGTTAACCTGGATTTAATATAGTCTTTAAATTAGATGCATCTATAAAAGCAGTAACCCGTTATGAATCGTTGTGGCCGTGGTGTAATGGTTATCGTCGTAGGAAATGGACACGGCGACACGAGTTCAAATCCTGGACATGAATGATTGCATTTCACATAGTACTAATACCCTTGGGAAAAGGTATGAATCCAACTATTCTCCCTCCAGCTATGGGAAAATAGGAGGACAGACTGAGTTCTTCAGCCTTGGTGAGGGGACTAGTCTAGGAGAAGGTAAAAAAAAATTACCTTGTGTCATATCCTGACCGAGCGGAGGGCTTGTTAAATATGGTTATGTATCGTTGTCTAGCTAATGTTATTAGCCAGTCAACATATACTCTACGGGATACATATTTCATAGCCATGGCGTCGCCGATAGGATCCTTAACTTCGCTTGACAACCCAGAGCATATGGATTAGATGTTTTACTACATTGGAACGTGTTAAGAAATTGAAAGACGAAAAAGCTAACTGAAGGGGAAAATAAATGATTTACCTATTTCCTGCAGACTGGGATACTCTAAAGAAAATATCGAAAATAGCTAGCACAAAAGACTTAGAAGAATTAACTTACGAAGTGATTGTAAGTGTAGTTAAGGAAAATATACGACACTACCAAAATAGAATAGGCGTCGCTGAAAGAACTAAATTCATGGAGACTTTACAGGACTTAAACAAGTTTAAAATACAATTTATGTTAAATGGGGCATCGAAATATTGACGAATGGAAATGAGAAAAAGCGAATAGCAGTTTCACTGACCATCAAAATGTGCATGTTTATTGAAGAAAGTGTTGGTGACTTTATGAAACTTTTTCAACAATAACTAGTATATTTTTCTACCCATTCTGTTTTTGAAATCTATTTTAACAAGATAATTTAGCGGGCATTCACCTACCTAGGAAGTAACGTCTCATCAACCGAAAACGACATCGACACACGACTGACGAAAGCATGGACGGCTATCGATAGGCTCTCGATCATATGGAAATCAGACCTGACCGATAAAATGGAACGCAGTTTCTTCCAGGCAGCGGTTGTATCGATACTGCTATATGGATGCACTACATGGACGCTAACTAAACGGCTGGAGAAGATGCTAGACGGCAACTACACAAGAATGTTGAAAGCAATATTGAACAAGTCCTGGCGACAACACCCCACGAGACACCAACTATACGGCCACTTCCCTCCCATCATGAAAACTATACAAGTTAGACGAACCAGACACGCAGGACACTGCTGGAGAAGCAAGGACGAGCTCGTAAGTGATGTACTCCTATGGACCCCCACATATGGCCAAGCAAAAGCAGGACGACCAGATCGAACCTACATACAGCAGCTATGTGAAGACACAGGATGTAACCCTGACGACCTACCACAGGCGATGAATGATAGGGAGAAGTGGCGAGAGTTGGTCAGGGATATCCGTGCTGGCGGCACGACATGATGATGATATTTCTTGATATTTTACGTAAGTGGTCATGCGGCCGTACACCCAACTTTTAAAATGTGCTCTTGGCCTTTTGATTTTTACGGTAAAGGAATACCGTTATAACTGCAAATGGAACTCGTTAATCTTCACTTTTCTGAAAATTAAAAGTGCAAATTTCTTTTTTATGTCACATTTTCAATTTCTAAAAGCCTGATATACTTCTATCTGAACGATTACCCAATTTTTGTCACCCACGCTCAGCATTTAGTGCGCATGTTTGGCACTACATACAGCCATGAATAGTTGTTCTACAAAATGAGGAATGCCAATATTACACTGCTTTCACAACTGTTAAATGATTGCTTGTCAGACATGCTCATTCTACTAAACTCTTAATGTAACCATGATAGTACATCTTCTTGTGATACCTAACAATATTAGATGAATCAAAAATACATTATTGCGTTTAAGCAGCGATATTAGTTCTTTTTCTGTCTAAAAAGATCGTGGCCCTGGGATCTCCCAAATTAAACATTATTGACCCCAAGGTAAAAAGTTTACATCTATCTTTAACGTGTGACCAAGAAGAAAACGTCAATCACGTGTACTCATGTAGTAGTGTCAAGAGGCAGTTACATTCGAGATGTGTTGAACTTCTAAAAAGAGTCGGTTATTCGTTAACAAGAAGAGCATCAAACGAAACTGCAATGTATTGGAGGTGGACTATGATTTTTCAAAAAAACAAATATTTCCTTGATCGATTTGTAAATACTTCTTCATGACTTTTTTTGAGACAGATCCAGTTGGAATTTGTAACGTCGGCAATAATTTGAGGGATATTTTTTGACCACATGTATGACTTTTCCTTTCATTTTGTCCCTGTACCTTCATCTTTGTCAACTCTCTTCGGCGCGAAAGATCCAATACAACATAAAAGATTATAATCACTGATTTAAAACTCGTCGATTCCTCAATATCACGTGTCATTGCAATTTTCCCAATGTTATGCAATCACTAGTGGTCATTAATAAAGAAAAACATTCCCACGAAATCTGAGATTGCTTCACATCATATAAGATGCCACTTTGACCACCTTACTTTTTTGTAACCAATTGTTAAATAAGCGCCTAAATTACGCACTACAACAGGAGGGTATTTTTGGAAACAAATTTGAGCCTCATATCATTGATGATTGATAATTTTTAAAAGTATCTAAACCAGTCTCAGTTTATTTTGTTGATAGATTGGTTTGGTTTGTTTGGTTTTATGGCATATCAACCTTTGTAGGTTATTTAACGCCAAATCCATTTTTATGTAAATAATCAGTTCTATTAAAAACACTTAAGTTTAGCATAAGTACACAGTTTAATTGTCGAAAACATTTCCATTTCAAAGTATTTAAGCAGTTATGTGTAATAATTCAGTTAAGTGTAAATACAGTTTTAATGTCGAAAAACAGTTCAATTTTAAACTATTCAAGCAGTTATATGTAATAATTCAGTTAAGTGTAAATACAGTTTTAATGTCGAAAAACAGTTCAATTTGAAATAATTCAGTTAAGCATAAGCACGCAGTTTATGTGTAAGTACGGTTTAATTGTCAAAAACGTTTCTATTTCAAGCTATTCATTTTACTCAATTCATTTTAGCATAAGTATGCTGTTAGTTCTATTTAACCCATAGATAGGACCCTTATCAGGTGCTACCACTCTGGGTCAGAGTGGACCTGGGAGCGATGGCAATGAAGGGGTACTCTGCATTCCCCAAAGCTCCAGCATTGCTGGAACCTCACCATCAGATTGTTTAGTGTCATATCCAGGACACTCGTTAGGGGGGGTCTTACCCCTCTGCAGAGAAGCAGTTGGTGTATTCTACTCTTGTTACAAGAGGTTAGTAAATTGCGTTCATTATATGTTCATTTTTACATTTTTCCTTTAGTACTTTCTTAAGAGTTTTTTTCTCACGCAATTATTTGATATCAAGTATTCTTATCCAATAAAACAGTTTGCACACAGATGTATGGTTTGCCAAAACTAATAATAATAGTCCTAAGTAAATGACTGAACATATTTACCGTACCACTCCATTCGGGTAGGATATGGCAGAAAGTCAATTTTTATGCGGAGTTTAACGGTTTGAATTCAGAGTTTTCCTTCTCCTAGACTAGTTGCCTCACCATCGCTGATGAACCCAAGCTATCCTACTATTTACCCATAGCTGGAGGGAGAATAATTGGATTCATACCTTTCCCAAGGGTATTAATGCTATGTGAAATGCAATTAGTCTCGTCTCGAATTTGAACTCGTGTCGCCGTGTCCATTTCCTATGACAATAACCACTACACCACGGGCACCTTTTTATTTCTTAAGTAAATGACTGGACAATTCTAGTCGATTAATCAATGTGACCATTTTTGATAGAGCAGATTTGGGAGTTTTTGCAAGGGGCAGGACAACACACTTCCTAAAGTTGCAGAACTCAATCTTCAATATCAGATTTAGTTTAATGTCAAGCCTAAGACTCCATTTTTGATGGGAGACCAAACCACAAAGCAGGGAACACATTCAGCATATTCTAAGACCCATTTAACCAATGATCATCCGAAACCGAAACTCTGATACCGACCGAAATATCAAGGAGATATTCGCATCTTCTTCGCTTTAGATCAACATCAATTACACTTTTGATTTTCAGGATTAGCTGTCGTTTTGTATATATGCATGTGACGAATTGCAGTATTCGCCATTGAAGGCTGAAAACTCAAATCTGCATTTTTTTTTATCGTGGAAGACGCTGTCTGTATTGTATTATAGCAATAAGTCTGAACAATATAATAACCGACATTCGTTTTCCATATTTGAATTTAAAGGAAAACTTGACGTCATGTTGCATTTTATTTAGATATTCTTTTTTTAAAGAACGGGAATTCTAATTTGCATAGTGATCTTAATTTTCTTAAATTTATTTTAGTTAATAATCACTCGGTATTATTGATTTTTTATTGTTTGGTTTTATTTTAATTGATATGAAAAAATTATCGTTGATAAATCTTAAAGGAAACTCATTAACACCCCCACCAAAAAAAAACATTAAAGTAATTTTATTCTTTCAATTTAATTCAGTTGAATAGTTAAATCAGCAAAATGAAAACCTGGCCTGATTGAAATTCCTAGCGTCCAAGTTGTTTTATTCTTCGATTATACACCATTGATTGACATAAGTTTCACGTAATAGTTAGATTTTAAATGATATAAGATGATTTTAATCAATATTGATATATTATTTAAAGAAAATCATTTACACATTCATAAAAGAATATGTAAGTCATGAAAATTTAAAAAATAAGCGTAGTTTTGTCTGATTTAGTAAAATTAGGAAAATTTAGCAAAAAATCCGGGAGAGATGGGAAGAGCGATGTTCTATATTTCGATTACTCAACCACCGATTAAAATATATTTTATTATTATATTACAGGAAAGTTTATATATTTGTGACCGGTAATATATGGAAGTAAATGATGGGAAGCAATCCGACAGTAAGGCGAACAATTGAATTTTTTTCTACGTATGGCATTATATATATATATATATATATATATATATATATATATATATATATATATAATGAGCATAGGTTTATTGGTTGGGTACATAATTAAACATCATCTTGCGATGTGACACTAATTCTGAGCTTTAGGGAACGCTGAGCCGCTTATTTGTTGCTATTACTTCCAGGTCCACTTTGTAGAGATCCCATATAAGAGTTAAATCACTTCGATTAACATATAAAAAGATTTTTCAAATCTGGTTATCAGGACATTAATATTACAACTGTTTACAAAGCTTTTTTACCTGATTAAATGATTGGGTACTTGATTATAACCTGGTCTCCTAAAACATTGTTATAGCAGTTAAGTATGAAGGGTTTTTTTTTCGGTTTAAACAGTTCTGGAGAGAGATTTTGTATCGTTTATAATTAGGGAATGATAGTGTTACACCATCTAATACAAATTGTTTCAAAGATAATTTTAAAAATCATTAACTTATTTGCTGGTAATTATGAAGTACATAGCAATAAAAGTGTCAATATTAGAATGGTCATTAACAGCGTGTGGTTTTGGACAAGTTGCAGTTAGCCATCGGCGATTTGTTTCTATCCGCAGTTTGCTATTAATTTTAGCATAGAAATCGAATTACATTTTTCATATCAGAACAAGCAAAACAGTATATTTTGATTAAAAGGTTTAAGAAAGAAGAAAAAAATTTCGTTTCATTGACTTGGGATGTTTTAATGTTCAGTAAATGGAAACAATGTTTTAGTAATAATGTTTCCTAATTTTTCTTCGTTCCATAAACGCAGTGAGCATTTCTTTTTCATAGAGATGATGTAATACAAATAAAAGAAAAAAAATGTCTGTTCACAAATGGCTCTCGTGTATTTTTCATCAATGAAAGATCAAATGAAAATCTTAAGAGGCGTCTTTACTATTATTGATTTTTGGCGTCAAATAGAGAAATTGTTACTGAAATGAACAAGAAAAGTGAGTGAGTTATCACACGTAGCTTTAGTGTTTGGTGATGCCTGTCGTAAACGCTAAGAAATTATTTCATTCTTAATTGTCAGTTTTGCCAGCTTTCAGTCTTTTCTACGTTAATACGTACAAAAAGAACGATTAAATTTTGGTTTAATCATTTTCATAATTAACCACGTATATATATATATATATATATAGCCGTTCATACGCTAATCTAACGATTCACACACACACACACACACACACACACACACACATATATATATATATATATATATATATATATATATAAATGCGTGTGTGTGTGCGCGTGTGTGGGTTTGTGGTTGTGTGAAAGGGAAAAATATATATATATATATATATATATATGAGCCTGTGTATGTTTGTAAATATATATATATATTTTATATATATATATATATATATATATATATATATATATATATTGCGAGTGAGTGAGAGAGAGAGAGACAGAGAGAGACAGAGAGAGAGACAGAGAGAAAGAAAGAGAGAAAGAACAATTTAATTTGTCTTCAACTTGACTCTAGCATCAAAATCGGTACGTGCTTGTAGCCCATAATTAAATGTAAATTACGCAACTTCCCTCACATTCACCATTTTGAAAAAAGAAAGCTTTTCTCTGAGGGAAATATCTTAGAAAATGACTAATATATTTGGGAAGTAATAATTTTCTATGAAAACTTTCTTTCCTTCTCTTCGTCAGTGTCTGTATGTATATACGTATACGTATAGTTGTTTGGATGGGTTTTATGGCATATAAACCACCATAGATTATTTAATGCGAACTCCTCTTTTGTATTTTGTCGTATTTTCGATTTTCAATTCAGTCCATCTTCTTAACCGCCTGATGATTGTTGTTTTACAAAAAACTTCATGAAACCTAGGGTTACAGAATATTTTCCATGGATTAAATATATATATATATATATATATATATATATATATATATATATTTATTTATTTATTTATTTATTTATTATCATTATATATATATATATATATATATATATATATATATATATATATATATATATATATATATATATATATATATATATAATTGTTTAACAAGTAGTTTGTGGGTAACATTTTAAACACCAGAGTTCATTTGTTTGCACAAAGTAAAATCCTTTCAAGAAATGCAATTTAACAATAATACTTCGGTTTATTAATAATAATTTGCTTGAACACTGTTCAATCTAACACTAATCGTTTTATTGACACACAGATAAATGGTTTCAAGAATTGACATTGAACATTAATAGTTATTTTCAACATCACTCTTTCGTTTATACACAGTTGAATTATTTCAGGTAATGCCATATAACACTAATTATTCAATTTAATATCAATCTTTTGTGTGCACAGGGTTAATTCGTTCAACTGTTTAACTTAACCCATATATGGGACCCTAGCAAGTATTAACACTCTTGGTCAGAAAGAACCGTGAGCATTGGAAGTGAAGGAGTACTTCCCTTTCCCCAAAAATCTGGGATCAGATGCAGTTAAGAGAGATACCCAAGACACTTTTTCAATTTTTCCCATGGGTAGAACCTTAACAGGCACTCGTTTTTCAGTTCAAAGTGGATCTGGGAGTAATAACAGTAATAAAGGAGTACTTTATATTCACCAGAGCTCCAGAACAGCAAACTCACCGTCAGATAGATTAGTTTCATATCATGGAGCGATATGATGTCTTCACACTGATGCAATTGTAATATAATGGCCGAGGGATTTCGTTTAATATATCTTGCCTTTGGGTTTAGTTAGGCTGAGAACCTTTCGGCTCAGTGAATGGGTTATTTAGGTGCAAACATGAGCGCAGGTATTGACGCACGCGCAGAGAGGATGAGTCGTTCACAGATGTCAAAATAAAAATCCCTGATAGTATGACCAGGAGATGTGAATCACGTCATGACCGGAAGCGTGGGCTGAGATTTGAGAAAAGTCGGTTAGTTGAGATTGAGACTTGGGCGAGGCAGACGAATTTTTGCGCTACGGGCGCCGCACGTATTGGGGGTGGGCAGATGGAAAAGTCAGTATAGAAAGATGTTGTCTCTCTCCATTTGTCGAAAAACTTTTAAACTCAAAGGTAGTAAAAAGTTTCCTACCTGAACTAAGAAGTCGTAAGTGTTTCGTGTATTTCGGATTCCCTATGTTCATTTCACAAATGTCGGAATCTATTTCGAACGGCTTGTTAAGGTGATGGAAGGAGAGAGAGAGAGAGAAAACACAAGGCTCCCAGAAAAAAAGAAACAAGAAAAAAAAGCCAAAAACAAGTAAAACAAAATGCAGCGCTCCTAGAAAAACGAAAGGAAGAAGAAGAGAAACAGTTCAACTCCAAGAGAAGAAAAAAAGGCATAGAAAAAAGCCAAAGAAAAAGAAGGCGTGCGGCAAAAAAAAAAAAGAAAAAAAGAAGATTGCAACCAGCGAAGCCAAGAAAAAAGGCATGAGAAGAAAAGAAAAAGAAAAAAAAGAAGGTATTTGCTCATTGTATAGGTATTATCTTTTCTCTGTCTGTCATAGATTAATTTGTGAATAGAATTTAAATAATTGTAAAAGATAAAATTGAAAATAACTTTTTTTTAAAAATCCACACGATTTTGCCTAGATAGAAAATTATGATTACTGTTATCTGTGATTTTGTATCGTAGTGTGGGAGAAAAAAGAAAGAGTAAGAGGGAATCATGCTGGCAGGTTGCTGTGAAAAGAAGGGAAAGAAAGATGGCCCCTCTGGGGGACAGAGATAGCGGCCTGAAAGTGATTGCCGTTTTAATAGTAAACAATTTTTAAAGAGGAATTTTATAGTAAACGGGGTTTATATGAATGAAATTTTATAGTAACTTGTTAGGCTGTCCTGGCAAATAGTAATTGGAGATTGGGATCTTGATTCGAGAGCTTGGAGAATTCGCTCATCGGTGGAGTTGTTCAAAGATTGCGCATATCTGTAGTTAAGACTTTTTGGACAGGTTTCGATAATTGTGAATCGCTATTTTGGGCACTGGTGGAATCAGGCCGGGTTTTGTGGATGTTTGTTGATACCGACTATTCGGAGGCGCGGCTGAACTTTTCGCGGTTCGGTCAACCAAAATTGTCACGAATAATCTCGCCATTGGGGCAGAGCAACTAAGAGAAAGATATCTTTTTGTGTTTGACAAGGCAGACGGATATTTTGTGGATCCCCCCTGGAGTGGGGCTTTGAGATTTTTATTGGGGAAGATATTCGGAAACATGGGGTTGGAGATAATTTAGATATGCGCAGAGTTTTGGTGATCTCATTGGATGTGTTCGGAAAATTCGCAGACTTGGATTTTGAATTGTTTTGAGGAGGAAATTTTGTTGGCAGAATTATTAAAAGTTTGGTTGGTTTAGGAAAGAACACCCGGGATATTTTAAGGCAAAAGAAAGAAGATAAGAAAGAAGAGTATTCGTAAGCTATAGATAGGAATAAAAAACAGAAAATGAGTAATGGACCTGATAGCGAAAAAAATAAAAAAAACAATCTAAAGACTGAATATATATATATATATATATATATATATATATATATACGATTCAACTTGGGTAAAAAATGGATTAGATAATTTTGACGTTCCAATGGGGGGGTATGATTCCTCCCAAATAGCAGACCTTGTAGGATTATATATATTAGATATACTCACTAGAATCATTAGTCCTCAACAAGTAGGTATTTATAGGGATGATGGGTTATTATATATCCCAAATAGTAATGGCCCTCTTAGCTCTAGCATACAAAAAAGGATTATAAGGGCCTTTAAGTTTTTGGGATTTAAAATAGAAATCTCATCTAATATTAAAATAGCCAATTTCTTGGATGTCACTTTAGATCTATCTAATAATTCCTATAAACCTTTTATAAAACCCAATCAGAACCCATCGTACATTAATGTTAATTCGAATCACCCTAAAAATATAATCAAGCAAATCCCAAAAGCAGTAAATTTAAGAATAGGTAAGCTATCTGCAAATGAAAAGATTTTCAAAGAGAGTAGTAAAAGATATATAGAAGCCCTTAAAAATAGTGGTTTTAATGAGGATTTTAGGTATTTAAAACAAAATATAACAACTGAATTTACTAAAGAAAATAATAATTATGTTCAAAAAAATAGAAAAAGGAAAATTATATGGTTTAACCCCCCTTTTTGTAAACTAGCCAATATAGATGTAGGTAAATATTTTTTGAGACTGATAGATAAACATTTTAAACAAGATAATATATTGCATAAAATATTTAATAGGAAAACCTTGAAAATAAGTTATTCTTGCACTAATAATATTTCTCAAATAATAAATAACCATAATAATAAATTAATTAATAAATTTCATAACCAAGTAAATAATAATAACATTAATAGTAAAAAAATAGAATGTAATTGTAAATCTCAAAGTGATTGTCCAATGAATGGTTTGTGTAGTTTAGATAATGTAGTATACCAAGCTATTATTTATCCAAAAGAGGACATAAGTGATAAGAAATATTATATTGGCGTTTCTTCTACTAATTTCAAGATTAGATATGGAAATCATAAATATTCCTTTTCCCATGAGCATCAAAAAAATCAAACTGCTCTATCAAAACATTATTGGGGATTAAAAAATAAAGGGTTAACCCCTGACATTCAATGGTCCATATTGAAAAGATCTAGTACCCCAAAATCTTTCGATAGTAGGTGCAATCTATGTCTTGAAGAAAAGATCCACATTTTGCTTTTTCCTGAGCCAAAAATTTTACTAAATAAGAGAAATGAACTAATAGCCAGGTGTAGACATAGGGCCAAATTTAAACTATAAATAATTAAGTAAAAAAAATTTTTTTATAAAGCATAAATTTATTTGAGAATGAGGTTTAATTTTGAGAATAATTATAATAAATTATTAGATAGAAAATTATGAAATAGCATATAATATATATGTACTAAGCATAAAAAATGTGACTGATATTTTGAAATTTTTGAAATTTTAAAATATTTAAGTAAATTAAATATTTGTTTTTGTTTTAATATATCTATTACTGCATCTTTACGTGAGATTATTAATTAAAATTTAAATCTAATTAGAAATATCTGTAATTTAAGTCTATAGAAAAAATTTTTTTAAAAAAATTGTTTTAAAATAAATGTACTACATTGCCAACCGTAAATTTAAATTTAAAACGGAAGTGGGCTTAATGAAGAGATAACTCTTCACCCCTCTTCTATCCCCTCTCACTTTTCTATCCCCTCCCACTCTCATGTGTCTACTCCAGTTTTTTTATCTAATTGATCTGATGAAGTCCTGTTAATTTTTTTCGTGTTTTTGAAAATTTCAAAAATGCGTAACAGGATTGAAATAAATTTATAATCCTTTGTGATTGGTTTCGTTGTTTTTTCTTAATGAAAGTATATATATATATATATATATATATATATATATATATATATATGAAAAATAAAGGAAAGCAAAGTAATCCAAAAGTGATGAATTTATTATGATGGAAAGTCTATGTAAAAAGTTTCGATTTTATTAAACATTTATCGGGACTTTAAGATGGGGAAAAATGTTACTTGAACAGCGATGGATGCTTTATTAAAGTAACAGTAGAAAAAAGAATATATATATATATATATATATATATATATATATATATATATATATATATATATATACTTTCAGATTTATTTCCATTATTTCCTTATATATATATATATATATATATATATATATATATATATATTACTCATTAATCTACATCATTACAAAATGGGCTGTGGCATTTTTAAACAGCATCAAACCATTGTTTATATAAACCCTAAATAGTCGGGAGTGTCCTCGTGGTGTAATGGTTAAAGCGATGGACTGCGAGTTCGTATTCCAGTCGCGCTATTACGTTCACTTTCGGGCAATTACCCTTGGGAAAGGTATGAACCCCCTTATCCTCCCAGCTATGGCTTAAATAGTACAACCACTGTTCTTCTAGGAGAGTAGCTTTGATATTAAATAACCAATAAAGTTTGATATGCCATTAAAAACAAAGAAACCAAACCGAAACCATAAATAGTCATAAAAAATGGAGGTGCCAGTGGTGTAATGGTTATCGTCGTAGGCAATGGACATGGCGCCACGAGTTCAAATCTTGTACGAGACTGATTGTATTTCACATAGCACTAATACCCTGAGGAAAGGTATGAATCCAATTATCCTCCCTCCAGCTATGGGTAAATAGTAAGGCAGAATGTGTTATTCAGCTTTGGTGTGGCAACTAGTGTAGGAGAAGGAATACTGTGAATTCAAACCTGTTTAATTCTACATAAAAATTGACATTGTGTCATATCCTGTCCGAGCGGAGTGGTTGGTAAATCTGATAAATAGTCGTAAAAAATGACATTTCATATCGAAAACTTAAATACATGATATGATTAAAAAATTCATCACGGTCAGAAAACATTTCTATTTTTTTTTTCGGTTAATCATAACAACTGGTTACCCAATCCATCTCAATTTCCCAATTGAGATATTTACATAATTCAGAAATCTCAAACTATTAAGACTGTGGCTGACACGTTTTTAATATGATTTCAAAGATGAGAATAATTGTCCAAAATTTTTAAACAAAGTAGATGGGATTATTTACGTGAAAATTTGTAATATTTCTTAATTCACTGAAAAACTTTGTGTATAACTTCGTTTACTTATGGAGGTTTTCGTTAAGAAAATTCTGTCTGAAATACCAGATGAAGTCTAATTATTTTCGGCAATTCTAAAAATAATTTTAATACCTTCAAAATTTTAGAGGTAACATATATTGTCAAAAACATATATTGTCAAGCCAGATAAAACTTTCGTTGTGTCATTTTTGTTATCAAGTGAAGTGTAATGTAAACTTCTATCTTTTAATCTATTTGATTAACTATACCGATACTGGTCTGACCTTATCTGTAAATAATGTCTGGAATTATTTTTACACACATCATATCTGGTGAATATAAATGTGGAAGGTGCTATTCATGTTGGGTTCCCAACATTTGGTTTTATTAGATAAAAGTCTATTTTTGGAAGAATCAAGGTCTAAATGTGATTTTTATTTTACATATCCTGAGTTGCATTTATGAATCAATATTATGTGTATACTTGCATTATACGAGATTTTTATACGCAGAAATTATTTAACAGATGATTTAGAGTGATCAAATATCATGTTTTTTCCGGTGAGAGTAATAGTAATATTGAACATTTTCGGGATTCTTAGCCGTTATGTTATTTCTTTCGCTTGAAAATTAATGGAATCTTTCGTTAAACAATAGGAAATACTAAACGACATGTGAAACTTCATTAATATGACCCATTGTTTATTTTGATACGAAATTATTTCGAAATTCATTCTGTTTTAAAAGCTTTGAATGATTTTTTTAAATTCTATTTTTTAGAGTCTTAAATACTTTTACAAAATTCCCTTTTAGGATTTTCCACAAAACAACAGATTCCCCATCACACTTTCCTCTTTGCCAGTTTTTCTTTCTTTCTTTCTTTCTTTCTTTCTTTCTTTCTTTGTGATTATTCTGTTTTAGTGGCAGCCCTGTTACTGGAATGGATGAAGGACGCTGGCTCATTAGCTATCAAATTTATCTGTCAAATATCATCCATTATAAGATTAAGCATTGAGTTGTAGTTGAGCAATAAAACTGAAAATGCTCTGCCAGAAATGGTTTAAAGAAAGCCATTTTGAAATGACCTGGTCTGACCTGAGATCAAGCCTAATCTGCTTTCTGTTGGATATCCTCATAATACTCTCAAAAAGAACTGGAGAAAAATGGAGTATCATAAAATAGGATTATTCAAAGTGACATTTATATTCATTTTATATGAATGCAAAGGGAGACGACAACTTCTACAACCTATTTCAAGTGAATATTTTTTTTTATATATATAAATGTTAATCCAGGTAAAATTCAGTAGGTTTTCACTCTAACTTCTATAAAATTTGGCTTTATAATTTAATCTTACATTCTGAAGATTATGCGATATTATCAATGAGAATTATATCGGAAACATGTCATTACAACTGATCACAGTTTCGGAGTTAGAATACAGATCATTTAAAGGAATAGAATTTCAGGAAATAACTTAGCACACATGAATCCTTTTTCTGTAAGAGTTACCAGTTTAAAAGAGTAATTTTTTAATTGAATAATACAAGATGTCTTGATTTTCTAATTGAATTTCACGTTCACCCCTATAATTCAACAGGACAATTCAATAAACTATTTTTTCTGGAGTCACAAACATTGGCTGAACAATTTTTAACTCCTGAAGAATTTTATAATACCATTATATATTTTTATTTTATTTTGTTAATTGATTGATTGAATAAATAATTTTTCTGGCTTGTCAAACTATGTAGGGTTATTTTATGCCTAAACGTTCATGAATGGAGTTAATAATACGTTTATATCTCCTTAATTTTATGTAGTTGTCTATTCAGAAATCATTGGGCACATGGCTATGGGATATCAACTATTTGTATCTAACATATCTATTTGACACAGAAATGAGAACCTAATGGGTATCACCATTTTGGCTCAGAGTAGACCTGGTAGCAATGAAAGGGAAAGTGGCTCTATGATTTCCAGAAGAGGAGCCTCACTATCTGTTTAGAGGCATAAGCAGAAAACACTTGCAAGCTTCTTTCTACTGTACCTCCAAGGGGTTGGGGAATAAACGATGGCAAGGTATTTTACATTCTATTAATTCTACACAAACACGTATATACTGTAAAGTGCTATATTTATAAAGTGCACAATATCAGTAATAATGATTATATATATATATATATATATATATATATATATAAGTAAAGTTGTTGACCATAGTCGAGGGTGACCCGAAGGCTCCTCCCAGCGGTTAGAGTGTTCGCCAATGGTCCGGGAGACCTGGGTTCAATCCCAGGTCGAGTCATACCAAAGACTTTAAAAATGGTACTTGATACCACCTTGCTTAACACTCAGCATTATAAGGTATGGTTCAAGGGTAAAGTGGAGCAATCCTGGGAATGGAGTAGCGCCCTCCCCTACATCTTGGTGTAGTAGCTATCGAAAAGGGAGCCTTCGGGTCACCCTCGACTATGGTCGCTAACTTACAACGGGGTGCAAGAGAAGAGCGCTACTCATTTCCCTGGATTGCTCCACGATACCCTTGATCTATATCTTAAAATGCCGTCTGTTAAGCAAGGAGGCATCAAGTAGCATTTTTTAGTCTTTGGTATGACTGGACCTCCAGAAGAACGGGGTGAAATCCTAGGTCAAGTCATAAAAAAGGCTCAAAATTGATACTTGACGCCGCTTTGCTTAGCACTAAGCATTACAGGGTAAGGATCAAGGATAAAATGGAGAATTCCTGTGAAGGAGTGGCGCCCTTCCCTACACCATAGTGTAGTAGCTATTGAAAAGGGAGCTTTCAACTAAGATCACCAACTTTACTTTATATATATATAAAGTTAGCATGATGTCGATAAAGAGCCAACGATGTGTGGGACGGTCAATTTTTTGCTTATAGGATCATTATATTCTTTGTCCATTTGTCTGTCTGTGTGTATTGGGCTTTTAGAATAAGCCAACTACACTTCTGCAGAAGAGTAAAACTGTCCCCAAAAATGTCAAATGTTGGCTATAGATGGAGACGCAGAATGGAAGAGGACAGGGTCTTGGTGGTTGAGCAGACTTTAAACCTGGAACCTAAAAGGTTACTGGCCCAAAACACTACATTTTGGTATTTGATGAGCTAACTGAGTGGTTGGAGGGTCCCGATCCAATCAATCAGCTATTCAGATCAAGCCCTAGTACCTATATGATTATCCCGACCGTATTTTTCAAATTGCTCATTTTTGTCTTAAAACTAGCAGAAAGAGGTGGCTGAGTATAATTTGCACTGAGATAGCAATAGCTGAACCCATTTAAACAGTGAGCAAACAAATGAATGATATAAATAACATTAGTAATATTAGATTGTACGAATTGTTTCTGTGCTACCAAATGGGTTCTAACTCTTTTTAAAATAATGATACCTCCAAAATATTTGATCACCAATTATATATATATATATATATATATATATATATATATATATATATATATATATATATATATATATATATTATTAAGCTAAAACACAAACCGGCCACATTGGGATTATAAATTTATATCCATCCACACGAAAAAAAAAACACGAAAAAATTGATAGGTCTTCTTCAGATCTTATGAATAAAATAAATTAATTTTATCCATAAGATCTGAAGAAGACCTGTTATTTTTTTTTGTGCTTTTTGATTTTATCAAAACACATAACAGGATGGAAATAAATTTATAATCCTAATGTGACCGGTTTGTGTTTTTTTCTTAGTAAAATTATTGCTCTGTAATGTCTGTTACATTGAGCTCTTTACCAGGAAAATTTAAATGTTCACTTTTGAATAGTTTTCTTGTCCTGATGGAATTACTCCCAACTCCGGTTTAACTGGATCAAATAATACTTATATATATATATATATATATATATATATATATATATATATATATATAAGGAGTGGTGATCAAATATATATATATATATATATATAGTCATCCACAGACAGATCTGTTTCGTTCTATCAGAACTCGTCAGTGTGGCTAGACAGTATCTTCCCGTAGCTGGGATCGAAACCCGGTTGACTCAAACGCCAAAGTTTTTAACCACTCAGCCAAGAGGAGACATTATCTGCGAAGTAAATTTTAAACGATTACGAATCAGAATTACTATTGTTTACATACATCCGTTCAACGGTTGCCGAGACCTCAATTCATCTACGAAGAGGCTTGCAATAGACACAAATGGCAATACGATTACTTCTACGCAGAGAACTCAACCCCACGGGGGTTGGGGAGTATATATATATATATATATATATATATATGTGTGTGTGTGTGTGTGTATATATATAAGGATTTGCCATAAATAACTAACATGGATTGATATGCCATTAAACCAAATAGAACATCACCAAATTTGATCCTATTTATGTCTCTGCTAAAAAAAAAAAAAAAAATGATATCGCATAGAATTATTAGTGTTAGATTTTTATACTGATACCATTTAACTGTGCCGACAAATCATTAACAATAAGCAGAATAATTAATATCAAATCGCAATTTTTTAAACCATTTAACTGCATCCAAACAAATGACCACTCCATGTGTAATGGTTAAAGCGCTGAACTGCAGAATCGTAATAGGCGTGTTCAAACTCAAGTTGCGCTATTACGTTCACTTTCGGACAAATACCATTAAGAAATATATGAACCCATTTATCCTCCCAGCTGTGGGTTAAATAGTACCATCACTGTGCTTCAAGAAAGATGAATTTGGTGTTGAGTAACCCCAGGAGATTGATATGCCATTAACAAACAAACAAATAAGCCATATTTATTTTGTTAGGTGTTTATATGTGATAAAATATTAGTTTACATGAGAATCCATACAGGTTTTTGCACTCCAAATACAATAGAATAATTCGTGGAATTAGTTAGATAGTAAAAAACGCAGGAAATATTTATTAATATGCCTACACTTAAATAACTATAGGGCTTTGGGTGTTCAGAAATCCATTTTCGACTTATTGCAGCATACATAATTTCTCTCACAGAATAATCTGTGGTTGTTCACCAACTTTTTTTATACGATTGATATTTTTTTCGCAAAATCCAATTTAATAATAATGGAAGAAGCAAGCAATAAAACAGCATCTGTACTACCAAGAATCTCCTATCTTAAAAAACATCAAAGTAAGACGAAGATATGTTGGGCGCTGCTAGAAAGCAAGGACACCCTCAAAAGTAGTGCTATTCTATGGATACCTCTAAGCGGACACTAAATATAGATTGGTGGAGCTGCTGGACCGATTGATGATAGGAACGGATAACTAGAGATAATTAGATAACTTTGTACTCTTAACGAGACTTGATAATGAGGATATATATATATATATATATATATATATATATATATATATATATATATATATATATATATATATATCCTCATTCGGCTTCGTGCGTCCTGCGTGTCTAGCCACACTGAAGATTTCTGAAAGAACGAAACAGTCTGTCTGTGGATGACAATATATATATATATATATATATATATATATAAGTGTGTGTGTGTGTGTATGTGTGTAGTTGGGCAGTAGTCTTTCATTTAAGCATGTTTGATTAATTAATAAAGAAAATTTGTCAATTTAATTTTATTAAGATCCTTTCAAGTTTCCTGATTAGTGTCTTCTTTTCAGTTTGGAATTGGTGGATGAATTTACGAAAATTGTCCCGAGCGCTTTCGGACATGAAATTAAAACACTTATCAGGAAACTTAAAAGGATCTTAATAAGATTATATAGGCAAAATGTGTCTTTATTATTTAATCTAATATTCTTAAATGAAAGACTGCTGCCAAACTACCCATATCTTAAAATACATGATCCTGCCGCTCACCATGATACTGACACCCAAAAATATCACTGTAGTCTTGTAAGACCTATGAAAGGTTCGAAAACACTAGGGACAATTTTGGTAAATTCATCCATCAATTCCAACCTGAAATCAAGACACTTACCAGAAAACTTGTAAGGATCTTAATATATATATATATATATATATATATATATATATATATATATATATATGTTAGATTTTTATATTTAATGCCATGTAATTTAGTCTGCGAACCCCGGGTTTCATGAAGTTTTTCAAAACAATAATCATCGGAAAGTTAAGGAAATGAAATGAATCGAAAATCGAAAAATACAGTCAAAAACCGCTGGGATTGTGTAGGAATCTTTACGTGTGATTGTAAATGTCTGTGTGTGAATGTGTGTTTGTGTGGGCATATGTGTGTTTGTGTGGGTTTTAGTCACGTATTATTGTCTGTGTATGTGTCAGTGGTATAAAGTGCATGTGTACGTGAAGGTACATGTGGAGTGCGTTTTTATTTTTCCCGGATGTTAGTCGTTGCTACATTATTGTCGGGAAAGTTTCGCTATCTATTTTTGTATGTGTAGGTGATTATAACAAAGGAACAAAACATCATCATTGCATGTCGAGGGAAATAAATAAAGATTTGATTTGTAAGCGTATCTAAGCGTGTAAAATATAGTAGACCAGAATCAGAATGAATATCAAGTGTTAGGGATATATTGTATTGTAATATACTATGGAATATTGTACAAGGTTGGTATTATCGGTAAGGAAGACATTGGGCTTTATCTAGGCTCTATTCTAGATATTGATCACTCTCCATATTATATTGTACTTCGTTCGCCACAAACCCCAAAAGTGATTTAGTGACAAGGAACACTTTTATAATATATATATATATATATATATATATATATGATACATGATACATGATACATACAACACCTATATTTTCTGAATGAAATATGAGTTGTAAAACAACAACGACATCTTTATTAATGATTTTTAATCAGCAATATGCAAATGAGGCTGGTTTCTAAGCAATGGTAGAAGCGTAAAGTTCAATGAGATTCTAATTGTAATGTTTAAGTATAACACAAATTTAACTAATCATTTTCGTTGCACTTTATAAATTTTCGCTTTATGACGAAATGAAAACCTCCGAATGCCATCTATAGACCAACAGTGTAAAACAATAAGAGAAAAGTTTATTAAAAAACCCCACCAAAGACTTGCCGAACACCAGCGTAATTAGTGGACCATTTAAAATAATATTCATAGCTTTGATACCTCTAGCTCGGTTTATTATCCAAAACATGTGAATTATTTAAATAGTATAAAATCCGAGGAACAATTGAGAACATTCGGTTGTTGTCCTAGACGATTTCATGGAATTTATTATTGATCTAAAGGGAACCGCTAAAAATCTTTCAAACAGTTAGCAAATGTAAAATCATAAAAAATACTGGGCCCTATTGAACAACAGAGATGTAAGAGATAAATACTATTAGAATTAAGAAACAGATTGAAACACTACAAGAAAAGACGGAAAAAAGTACACCAAACGACGAATATGAAAATTTCTTCAATGCACACCTTGAGGCAGCAGCGAAATGCATTCCAACAAAATTCAAAACTAAATATAGAGTCCCTTGGGAAACATTCGCGGTGAGAGAAAAACGTGCACTAGTGAAAACAGCCTCCATAAACTATCGAAAAAACCCAACAAACACAAATCCCTTAAAACTAAAAACGGCACAATATCAATTAGCAAGCGTATATATAAAGGAACAGACAGAATACATTCAAAATCAGATAGATAAGATTAGAGACTCGGTGGAAGATAGACAATCTAGAATAGCCTGGCAAACAATAAACGAAGTGAGCAGAAGAAAGAACACAGCCAAAGCAAAACTGAAAGCAGCAAACCAACAAGAAAGAATAAAACTGTGGAAACAGCACTTCGAAAACTTACTAGGAAACCCACCGAAAATAACACATGAACCAATCACCATAATAATTAGCAAACAATTAGACATTAAACTAGGACCGTTCACACAATAAGAACTCTACTTGGTTCTCAGAAAAATTAAAAACAGGAAAGCTGCAGGGCTGGACGAAATTCCCCCGGAAGAATGGAAGACCAGACAATTCGATGACATACTGCTCCGACACTGCAACGGAGTATACAATCAAAATCCGATAGATAGATGGATGAAAGGATGCATACTCCCCTTCCCTAAAAAGGGGGACCTCGGATTAGCCAAAAACTACCGAGGCATAACACTTACATCCATAGCAGCCAAAATCTACGATGCCCTACTACGAACCGCATAGAACCCGAAATCGACAACTTACTTAGAAAAAACCAAAATGGCTTCCGAACAAATAGATCCACGACCTCATAAATATTAACCATCCGTAGAATCCTTGATGGTGTACGGGCAAAAAACCTACAAGCGACATTAATTTTTGTTGACTTTACCAAGGCTTTCGATTCCATTCACAGAGGAAAGATGGAACAAATCCTACTAGCGTACGGCATACCTAAAGAAACCGTAGCGGTAATAACGATTCACTATAGAAACACTAAAGTAAAAGTACGATCACCAGATGGAGACACAGAATACTTCGACATTGTAGCAGGAGTACTACAAGGGGACACGCTGGCTCCGTAGCTCTTTATCATTTGTCTAGACTACGTACTTAGAACATCGATTGACAAAATCAAAGAGAATGGTTTCAAACTGACGAAGAAAAGAAGCAGAAGGTACCCCGCAAAAACAATTACCGACGCCGACTACGCCGATGACATAGCGATACTGGCAAATACACCTGACCAAGCCGAAACACTACTGCATAGTTTGGAACGAGCAGCAGCAAACATAGGCCTCTATGTTAATGCACACAAAACGGAATATATGTGCTATAATCAAACTGGGGACATCTCCACTCTAGAAGGAACCCCTCTTAAACTAGTAGACAAATTCACTTCCCTAGGAAGCAGCGTCGAATCAAACAAAAAGGACATCGAAACGAGGTTAGCGAAAGCATGGACAGCTATCAATAGGTTATCGATTATTTGGAAATCAGACCTAACCGATAAAATGAAACGCAGTTTCTTCCAGGCAGCGGTCACATCGATACTGCTATATGGATGCACTACATGGACGCTAACAAAACGGCTGGAGAAGAAGGTAGACGGCAATTACACAAGAATGCTACGTACAATCTTAAACAAATCCTGGCGGCAACACCCTACAAGACACCAAATGTACGGCCTCCTATCACGAAAACTATTCAAGTTAGACGAGCCAGACATGCAGGACACTGCTGGAGAAGCAGGGACGAACTCATAAGAGATGTACTCTTATGGACCCCCACACATGGCCGTGCAAAAGTTGGACGACCAGCACGAACATACATTCAGCAGCTATGTGAGGATACAGGATGTTGTCCTGAAGACCTACCTAGAGCGATGAACGATAGGGAGGAGTGGCGAGAGAGGGTCAGGGATATCCGTGCTACCAGTGCGAGATGATGATGATGATGATAACAGAAAAAATAGATGGATCTAAGGGAATCACATTAGTTCTGACAACTAATATACTATCAACGTATGTTTTACTTGGAGTTATAGAAAGAATAAAGTTATTATGTGCCCAATAAATTCAAATTCAAAGATGTTAAGTAAAAGACCAAATGATACGTAATATTGGAATAAAAGAGGGAGAGAAAGAAAGAAAGAAAAAATGAGCGAGGAGGTATAAAAACATCGCTGGGATATTTTATTAAGATACGAGGTGCATTCAATAGTTTTCCAGCCTTATTTTATACAGGCATTTAATATTGTCGTAGACTCTTGAATATTCAGTATGTTATTGCAATACATTTTATGAGATGACTGACCAATTTTTATTATTTTAGCTTCAAATAAACAGCTACAGAAGGATTTGGAATACACCCTACGAAAGCCTGATTGTCACAGCAGGTGAATTTCAAAAATGCAATCTGGACGTGAGGACATTTTAGAAGAAAGATATGCAATAGAATTATGTTTTGAACTTGGAAAAAATGCCACAGAAACGTATGGAATACTTCAGATTGCTTTTGGAGCATCTTGCATAAATCGAGCATCAGTTTTTGAGTGGCATAAGAGATTCAAAGAAGGCACAGAGTCTGTGAGGGATGATGAGCGGTGTGGGAGGAATAAGGCAGTCAATAGACCAGAGTAGATTGGCCAAAGGGTTAGGGTTAAGTTTACTATGTTGAGGTTTTATGGGAGTTCAGGAAGAGATTCCTTCGGAAGAGGCCAGCACTCTTTAAATCAGCTCAATGGCCTTTCCACTAGGACAATGCACCAGTCCACAACTCCATCCTTGTCACAGACTATTTGACGCAGTTCTTCAGCCTCCTTATAGTCCAGACCTTGCTCCCTGTGAATTTTGGTTATTCCTTAAGGTCACAGGCTGCGTTATGAGACAATTGAGGAGATGAAAGAGGCTGTGACGATGGTCATTGACACGCTCACACAAGAGGACTTCCATGGGGCCTTCCAGAAGTTGTCGGAACAGTACAACAAGTGCATTGCAGCCGGAGGAGATTACTTCGAAAGGGACTAGAGTTTCATGTGTGTACTCTCAATAAAAGTGCCCATCCGAAAAAAGTCTAGAAACTTATTTAATGATCCTCATACTACTGATTCACTCTAATGACAGCCACTTGAAGAATGTGAGTTTAGCAACCAATATCAAGCCAGGTTTTGTTTATAGATATGAAATTAGATAGATACATTGATAAATATGTTTAAAAAATGACTGATCTGCTGAGTTTACTCTGACTGTCATACATTTTAAACTTAGTCTAATTCTTTGATGCAGCATTATCTTCCTACTTCTAGAAGACCAATTCATTTATTTACTGGGATAAAACTGACAGAATTTTCCATTTAAGAAGAAATACGTGCTTACACGAGGTGTGTTAAAATTATCGAGTCGAAAGCTGAATTTACTCAGATGGAAATAAACATTGAATGGAATGGTTTCTTTAAAATAATCCCCTTGGCATTCAACACACGTATACTAGCGAGTTTTATTGGAACTAGCTCTATAACACAATCGTTTTATATAGTTTGAAACTGTGACGTCTTAAGTCTTTCAATCTTTAGTTCCTTAATTTGTAAACTTGAAATGAATTTTCAGTTTAAGGAGAAAAAATCTATGTAAGAAAGTTGCGTTGAATAATGTCAGGTAAGAGTGAAGGGCACTTCACTTGCACATACCTGAGTGTCCTGAAAACCTGATGATCCTTTCCCCACCAAAACAAAAGTATCAATAATTGTAACTGAGTCGTCTAGACGTCTAGACAGCTAACTAAATCAAGTCTTTATTATAAAAGTTGCTTAATTGTGCTTTAAAATTAAGAAAAAATGTTAAAAGATTTAATCTCCTTTCTCTTTGATTACACCACGTATACAGCAGAAACGTCAGATTAAGCAGCATTGTTTATCCCACGAATTCTCCATCTATCTTTCTTTTTCTCTCTCTCTCTCTCTCTAATATATATATATATATATATATATATAGTTAACACTGTCGTCATTTTCGGCATATAAAAGGCACACAAATCAATCAACGGTTGGAATTGTTTGACTCTTTAAACATGATTTTCTTCCTACCGGTGAAGGACTGCATAGAACCAGAAACACTTTTTGGATAAGTGGATAACAGAAGAATGCTTCAAGAAATTATTTCGGGACTGTGGGTATCTGTGTACCTTAGATACTCTTTTGGTTTTGTTTTGAGGTTTTTTGATAGGTCAGTTACCCTACAATTTCCCTCTTAGCTACGCGGGGAAAATATTGATCTTTGCATTCCTAAAAGCAGGAAGGGCAAGTAAAAGAGCTTCTTCCAGTATATGATACAACTCTCTCTCTCTCTCTCTCTATATATATATATATATATATAATCTTTACACCACGATTATTGTCATAAGAAATGGACACAGTGAACATAGTTCAAATCCAGGAAGAAAATTTTTGCATTTCACGTAGAACTAATTGGAAAATGTATGCATCCAACTATTCTCTCTCCAGTCGGTCAAATTGTTGGGTAGACAAGGATGTTTAATTTTTATGAAGCCACCGGTCTTGAAGTAGAAACACTGAATTCCTACGTGTTAAACCCCACTTAAAATTGAAATTTTGTCACATCCTATTCGTGCTGAGGGTTTGGTAAATGCATATATCAGTGCAGGGTTTATCTGTCCCCTAACACAATGCAATTTGACTAAAAATATTTGAAATCCCAAAGGCTGACTTTTCCCTGTAACTCGTATAAGGATATAGTTTACTAATAAAAATTTCTGTTCAGCTCACTGCACATTCATTATACATACATATCTCACCATCTCCATCTCTCTCTCTCTCTCTCTCTGTGCCTCTCTCTCTCTCTCTCTCTCTGCCTCTCTCTCTCAATATATATATATATATATATATATATATGCATTGGGATGGCAAGAATATACGGTGGTTAGGATAATATTTCTACTTATTTAAAGAACACGCTCTTTCTCTCCTAATCTCTCTTACACACTCACACACATACATTCTCACTTTTTCTGCGTATATATATATATATATATATATATATATATATATATATATATATAAAGAGAGAGAGAGAGAGAGAGAGAGAGAGAGAGAGAGAGAGAGAAATGAACGTGCTGGAGTTAAAATATCTTTTGTTGCACGACGCAACATATTACCATATAGACACCGGAAAAATAACTTACATTTCTTTTGTTGTGCTGAAAAAGAAACTTGTTCAATGTAAATGAACTTGTTGGCCAGTGCAACGTAATCTATTTCATGGTATTGTTTTATCCAAGTCAGTAATTTTTCTTGACAATACAATCCTAAGGATACAATTTAATCAAACCTTCAATGACCAACACTGACCTGGGAAATCTAATTAGATCTTAACTGCTCCGCCGTTTGTGAGGTTAAACTGTGTTTTTCCTTCATAATCAATATATTGTAAAATATCTTTTATCAAATCGCTTCATTTTGTCAGAAATATCATTATGGCCTCTTTGCTAACCCACACGATGACATTAAATGACTTCTTACATAGACATAGTATACCGACCGCCCCAACTTGATTTCATGTTTGTCTTCAATTCAAATATTACAGCGTGGCCATTTTAGCGTGATCTTGGCTTGGAAACACAGATATATTCGATATAGTAGAGCTTAGGCACGTGTACACACACACACACACACACACACACATATGTATATATATATATATATATATATACCGTAGCATCCATAATGATGCTATACAGAAACACAGAAGTACACGTAAAAGTCCGCACCCGGATGGAGACACAGACTACATCAACATTGTAGCAGGTGTACTGCAAGGAGACACATTAGCCCCATACCTCTTTATCATCTCTCTAGGCAACTTGCTCAGAACGTCTATGGATAAAATGAAAGAAAACGATTTCAAACTAACAAAGGAAATAAGCAGAATGTACCCCGCACAAACAATTACGGACGCAGACTGCACCGATGACACAGTGATTCTGTCAAATACACCCGCCCAAGCCGAAACACTGCTACATAGTCTGGAACGAGCAGCTGCTGGTATAGGCCTCCATGTCAATGCACACAAGATTGAATAAACGGGATTCACACAATGAGTTGACGTTTCCACACTAAACGGTAGCTCTCTGAAACTAGTTGACAAGTTCACATACCTAAGAAGCAATGTCTAATCAACCAAGACAGACATCAAGACGCGACTAGCAAAGGCATGGCCAACAACGATAGGCTATCGGTCATATGGAATACGATAAAATTAAACGTGTTTTTTCCAAGCAACGGTCGTGTCGATACTGCTGTATGGATGCACTACATTGACGCTAACTAAACGTATGGGGAAAAAGCTTGACGGCAACAACACTCAAATGCTGCGAGCAACATTGAACAAATCTTGGAGGCAGAACCTCACAAAGTAGCAGCTGTACGGTCGCCTATCACCTATCACAGAAACTATACAAGTTAAATGAACCAGATATGCAGGACACTACTGAAGAAGTAGGGATGAACTCATAAGTGACATACTCCTTTGGACTCCTCCACATGTACGAGGAAAAGCAGGATGACTAGATAGAACCTACACAGAACACCTCTGTGTCAATACAGGTTATGGCCTTGAAGACCAACTGGACGCAATGGACGATTGTGAGGAGTGACGGGAGAGGATCAGGGAGATCAGTGCTAAACGCGTGAAATGGTGATATATATATATATATATATATATATATATATATATATATATATATATATATTACACCTGGCTAGGCCCTACTGTTCTAATGTCTGTTCAGAGGTATCCTGACGAGGGATATATATATATATATATATATCCCTTGTCGAGATATCTCTGAACAGTCACTTTTAAAAAATTAAAATAGCTATAACCCACGACCAAATGATGAAGATATTTTGCAGAATTTTACAGTTTTCGGTGTGTAACCCTCATCTAACCCTGTTTGTTTGAGATACAAGTTTTGTTCAATAGCAGACTTGTTAGAATAAGAAAGCGTCTGAAGTCTTGGTTTGACTGCTAGGTCTTGTCATGAATCTTTATCATAAATCGTTCTGTCCACCAAAGTATAATAGGTACCTGTCATGACGTCGTAACTGGTATCCCTTTTTATCCTTCAACTTTTGGATCGGACTGGATCTACTTCATAAAAAACGACTAAATTCCCTGAGTAACTTATAAATTAGATTAATCATCCGCTTTTTATATGTAAGCAAGAGCAAAAAAGTGTCCTTTTTCAAAGTTCTTCTTCGGCGCTACTTTATTTTTGCTGATGGTGATTCGGTTCGTTTTCTAGTTATTCTACCCTGGCCATCTTTCTTTCCAAGAGTCAAGGGTCAAATGATGAATGCGTTGACAATATCCATCTGTACTCGGCGCACGCCACTCCCAACTAATCCAATCAAAAGGCTGATTTTTTCTAGCGAAAGATGCTCCACCTACTTTGACCGCCTTAGAAGAACTCTTCATCTTTTTTTATTTTATTTAAGGCTAGTCACTCTTTAAATCTGAATATAGCTTTGAATCAGACGATTTGGAGCCGATCACTCCTTAAATTTGAGATATATTTTCCCTTTCTGTGTCAAATTTAATTGCTGCTTCTCAGAGATCAATTTTCCACCCAATTTCCACAGTAAAATTTTCAGCATCATTAATTCTAATGCTCCACACTTATCATTCACGAACCGGCATGCAGTCACTTCTACCCTATACCAGGTTCGCACTCCGTCACGGATGGGTTTTTTTTGTTTTTTTTTATTCACCGAAATCTATGGTGAAGTCTTTTTTTTTTTTTGCAATGCGTTAAGGAATGAACCACATCGTTGTTTTTTGCTTTTTTCTTGCTGTTGTTTTTTGGTATTTTCATCTTTTATTTTGGTTTGGACTTAAGTAATTTTTTTTTTATTTGACTGCTGTTATCTTTGATAACAATTAGTAAAAAGCAGTATAATCGGATTTAATCTCATTTCTTATGCGCTGCACTATTTGTTTAATCAGTTTAAAATTGTTTTGGACAGTCTTCAATAACTTGAAAATTTGACTTTATTTCACACAATATAACATTTTTCTTCTATTCTTTTTAAAATAAGAGAACCCTTCCTCACGGAATGAATGTTCCGTTGCTTCCTAAAAAAAGAAAACACGGAGACCATAATTTCAAGTATAAATAAACCAGGATAAACATCATTTATTTCGTAAACATTTTCATGGTGTTGTTTATTGTTCTACTATCAACAATCGAGCTGTTTCTCTAAGCGTATGGGAACTACACAATGATGCTACGAGCTATTGTGAACAAATACTCGAAAAACATCCCACAAAACAACGGTTGTATGGCCACTTTGATCCCATCAGAAAAAAAAATCCAAATAAGACGAAGAAAACATGCGATATAATGCTGGAGAAGCAAGAACGAGTTCATAAGTGATGTTCTTCAATGAAACGATTCATATGGACGTGCTTGTAATGGCCAAACGGCAAGAACTTATTCACATCTGTTCTAAACAGATAAAGGGTGTAGTTTGGAATACCTGCCAGGAGCGATGAATGATAGGGACGGATGAAGAGAGAGAGAGAGAGAGAGAGAGAGAGAGAGAGAGAAGGAAATCCGTGATGTCAACGTGACTTGATGATGATGACTAACAACTCTAGATGATTACAATTTTTAAAAAATGTTTTTGGTATAGTTAAAATTGCTTTTCGAGAAAGTTTTCTTAAAATTTTGCCTTGAGCTTTGATATGTATATATAAAGTCGTTCATTGGTTTACTTATTTTGCTTCTTTTTTATGGTGTATGAATATTCCTGGGTTATTTAATGCCAAATTATTATCGAAGCAGAACAGTAGCTGTGGTATACGAGAGTTTATTTTCTCATGGATATTTGCCTGAAAGTGAACGGAAAAGGACTAGCGGAATTCGAACTCATTTTCTTTAAGGACGTTGTCTAGCGCTTTGGACAATAAGCCACAGTGACTCCTTCCAATATTCTATTAACATATTTTCCTGAGTTCAATCCCAGGTCGCGTCATATCAAAGACTTTTAAAATGGTATTTGATACCTCCTTGCTTAATACTCAGCGATATAAGGTACGAATCAAGAGTAAAGTGGAGCAATCGAAGGAAAGGTGTAGCGCCATCCCCTACACCTTGGTGAAGTAGCTATTGAAAAGGGAGCCTTCCGGTCGCCCTCGACTATGGTTGCCAACATTACTTTTCTTACGTACAAGAACTTTCTAATAAAGATAATATTGCATCATAAAAGGTGCAATTTTATAGGCGTAATAAAAATATTCATAATTAGCTGGAAGCGTTTACGAGACAAAAAGTAGTGCTAACTGGGAAGCAATTTTCGCATAGAAAAACGTATTTCAATAAAATACAAATACAAACAAGTTGAATAATTCAAACCTATTTATCTGAGACTTTAATTTTTTATTTGCGGTGCATTTCCGTTCGAATATTTATCTAAATCATCAATATTTTAACATCTTCAGTAACTATTTTCATTGTTGAGCTCAATTATCGGCCTATTGAACGCTATTCTTATCTATATATATGAGTATATTTTGTATCTTATAAATATATCTATATTCTATATTCGTAAGAAATATATCTGAGTAGAAGCTAAAATTCTTTTAAGCCTATCAAAAACAAAATCATCTTTTTTAAAAACTATTTCACTGAAATTCAAGGTGATCATCACCTTACTGGAAAGGGAGGATCGTTTTTTATTTAAATCTTGAAATACAAGTGAACAGTGAGTTCTTTTTTCGAGAAAATACATTTTTTGTGCGGATCCTATTCATCAGTATGATTAGATTTTAATAGCTTGTGCAAATTCTCATTCTCCACGTAGTCGTGTCTGCAATTATACATCTACGTCAGTTTCCGGCAATATCTATAATGTAGTTGATTGATTTACATCCCCGACCCTCTTGAAAAACTACGCTTGTTATTTTCTTACGTCTTATATAAGTTTGCTTTTGTGTAATATACTGGCTTAGCTGGCGACGTGGATGAACCTAGCAGATTCAATGCAGTCGCAAGACAACATCAACAAAGTGGTTTCCTAGGAAAGAAAGCATAAAGGGGGATGGCAAGAATATAATTCATTGCCTATGTAGAGAATAGCATATATTTCCGTTCGCAGATAAGATCAATAAATTGCCGAAAAAAAAACAAGTTTGTAAGTTCCGATGACCAGCGATAAGCAAAACATCTGTGAGGTGAAGAGGGTGTTAATATTCCCGCATGGGACATGAAAAGACAATATAAGGTCTGTAGTTTTTGACTAAAGGCAGAGATCCACTGGTCATTGAAGGAAAGGAGAGAGACCTGCGGGTGACTCAAGCAAACATGCCGGCTCCCCCATATGTGTTCTCTGGTCGTCGCTCTAATACACAAAAAGGGTCCCCGCCTCAGAAGAAAGATGTGGGCGAACTCTCTTTGACTGTATTCCAACTTAACACAATCATCGCAGTCGAAGAATAGAAATATAAATTATATTTTTAAATATCAACGAGTCCTTCGTTGTCTATCCAGCGGTTTGATATACGACTTTTGTATAATTTGATATTTAGCCCAGCTTTAAAACCGAAATTCATTTCCTCGATTCAGTTCCCTCTGCTAGAATTGTTCAAGTCGTCTCATGCAAGTTCATTTCTCTCTCTTCCGATGTTTCTACGAGTATCATTTAATAAGTTTCCAGACTTTTCCGTATGTGCACTTTTATATATTTGATAGTACACACATGAAAGTCTCTCCACTTCGAAGTAATCTCCTCTGGCTGCAATGCACTCGTCGTACTGTTCCAACAACTTCTGAAAGGCCCCATGGATGTCCTCTTGTGTGAGCGTGTCAATGACTTTCGTCACAACCCCTTTTATCCCTTCAATTGTCTCATAACGACAGCCTCTGAGCTTAGGGAATAACTAAAAGTCACAGGGAGCAAGGTCTGAACTATAGGGAGTGTGAATAACTGTGTTGATGCTCATCTTGGTCAAATTGTCTGTGACAAGGATGGAGTTGTGGGCTGTTGGATTGATGCTGCTACTTATATCCCCTCGTTTTTATAACTTTATTTTTCTTAATGTCATTAAATTCTTTACTGATTTAATTGTTATATTTCTTCCGTTAATTCAACTTTTCTTTTATTCAACAGAATAATTAAGGATTTCACAATCCCAAATTCCATTCCAAATCGTGTCAAGTTATTTTTTTTTAGTGGAAGAGAAACTATAATATGATTCTGACCGCAAAATCAAATACTAAGCATCAATACTTGGCAGAAGTTTCAAGGACTAAAATGTTAATCCTACTTCGTAGAAAAGCTGATCAATACGTAAATCCTTTATTTTTGATTGAAACATTGTTAATCTAAGCCTCCCTCTAGCTCTTAGCTTTCTCTCTCTCTCTCTCTCTCTATCTATCTATCTATCTCTCTCTATATATATATATGTATATATATATATATATATATAAAGCGTGATATATATATATATATAGATAGATAGAGAGAGAGAGAGAAAGAGAGAGAGAGAGAGAGAGAAACTGACCATCAGTGAGAGAAGGAGAGATATATGCGTTCTATAAGATCAAATACCTTTTATGGATAAACCTCTTTACGAAACTGTATGAAATGGTCACTTCAATTATAAATTATACATCTTAGATATTTAAAAAAAAAATTCTATATTAAATGCATATATATATATATATATATATATGTGTGTGTGTGTGTGTGTGAGTGTGTGCGTGTGTGTGTGTACGTGTATGTAAGTATGTACGCATATATGTATGGAGAGAGAAGATCGGGAGAGTATGAAGAGCAGACATATGTATTTCAATGTGATCTTTGAAGGAGCGTATAAATGCAAAGATTTTACCTTTTAATCCTTGATAGAATCATCGATTCTTACTTTAGTTATCAGGCGATATTTTTAAGCATTATGTTCTTTCGTGTATAATGCGTAAATTAAAGACCTCACAAAGGTCAGTAGAGGATATTAAGGTGTGACGTTTATTGGGAATTCAAATATCTGCTTTAAATTTTACAGTTCAAAATCTTTGTTTTAAAATCGCCCAAAACACTGACTACTAATAACTGGAAATAACACACCGGCTTAGTTATTTATAAGAGCAAATAAGTTTCAGACTTTCTTAATCAAACCATATAAAACGTTAGCTTAAATTACAATGAACTTATCAAACATATTAAGTTGATTTTAATATATATATGTATATAGTTATCCACAGACAGACAGCTTCGTTCTATCAGAACTCTTCAGTGTGGCTAGACACGCAGGACGCTCGAAGACGGGATCGAAACCCGTCCAACTTTACGTTAGACTAAGTTTCAGACCTCTAGGCCACCAAGCGGACCACGTGGGCTAAGGGGATTTTAAGGTATTTATTTAGCAAACAGCAGCAGCAGCCGTTTGTTTACATTTTTTATACCCTATCGGCTACCAGAGTGCTCAATTCTTTCGAAGAGCTTTTCATTACGCTAGCGGCGGCCGACAATTCCTTCGCCAGAGTGCTCAACCCCCATGGGGGAGCGTATATATTGTCATCCACAGACAGACTGTTTCGTTCAATTAGAACTCTTCAGTGTAGTTAGACACGCAGGACGCTCGAAGCCGGGGAGATTTCAAGAAACACAGAGACACAGAGAGGTAAAGAAGGCTAAATATATGTTCTTGAATCTAATCCTAAGCTGAGTGCAGTAACGTACAAATATTACGTTTTCCCTGAGAAATACTAATACTGCCTTTCGTAAATAAGTAATAATCATAACAAATTCTTTTCTATAATAAACCTTTTTATTAATCAAAACAAGATGTTAGTTTATATATCTTTGTAATTACGACGGGTTTAAGATATTAAAAACTTCCCGATTTTGTCAACAATATATACATCACTTTCGGAACATCATGCAAAACATTACCTGGAAAAATTAAGCATTTCTTATTTGAAAAACTTCAACTTAAAAATATGTGATGTTGTGCTATATTGTTCGTAGTCACTTTTACGATTCATTTGACGGTTGTTTTTACCTCTGTTGAATTGTAAAATGTTTATTGGAAAACAATATTACCTCGCATTAAAAATGCTTTATCCACATAGTGTTATTCATTAAGATGCTCTTTATATTGTTTCAGGGAAACTAACGCTGAACATGCGTCATGTAGAAGCGTAAAGTATGTTTAATGTATTACTGTATATAAGAGAGAGAGTAAGGAAGCAGGAAAACTTTGTATAAAGTTATTTGTCACGACAAGCAATAATTTATCAGTTATTACCTACAAGACTGACAAACGAAAAGAGAAATAAACTTGGTGTTCTACTCATAACTTCAGATCAGAAAATAAATGAAGTCTTAGAATAAAGAAATGTACAACGATATATTTAGTTATATTGCAGGGTAAACTAAGATCGTTAAACAATTTACTGCTTAGTAGACGACCAAGTCAGCTTGGCCAGTAGAATACACTGACTAAATAACTGCAAAGGGATAAGACCCACTTCCAAACAAGTGTCATGGATATGTCATTAAACCATCTGATGGCGAGGCTCCAACCCCGTAGATTTAGGAAATGTTCAGTACCCCTTCATTGCCAGGTCTACTCTAACACAAAGATGTAGCATATGATAGGGTCCTAACTACAGGTCAAATAGAATATCCTGTGTGCTAACAAATGGCATACTAAATTGTGACTGTAATATAGCAATACTTGAAACCATATAACTGTGTGCGCAAAAGAACTCAGTCTCGTTTAAGAATCATCTACAAAATGTGTTTACAAATCATATATATATTTAATATATATGAATAGAAAGGATTTAACATTAAATAATATACAGTTTTTGATATGCCATAAAACCCAAACGGACCAAATCTTATATATTCAATATATATGTATAAAGATGATTTGGCATTACATAACCTACAATGGTTGATATGTCCTAGACCCAAAGGAAACCAAATCATATATATATCTGTGATATGTATAAAAAGGGTTTGTCATTATATAACCTACAAAGGTTGATATGCCATAAAACCCAACCAAACCAAACCAATTTTATTTGACTGAGCTTGATACTCATTTTGAGAAGACATATGCATTTTTATCATTACATTATCATATGAGAAACTAATGGACTAACAGCTAACGACAGGAAAAAATGAAATCAACGCTTGAAGTTAAAATTCCAGTTCAATCTATAATCATCGGGAATTTCATTAATTTAGTTCTTCTACTCTTGGCTATGTGTGAAACAAGATAGTTAAAAATGTTTGATCAAGAAAGACGACTAACTTCTGAAACCGCTGCAACATAAGTAGACATGCTGCTGTCCGTTACTAACGGAACATTGTTTCAAAGAAAAAATGACTTTGTTTTTTGTGTTGAATGATGGAATAATTAGGAATTTTTTCGGTTTTAGAAATTAGAGTTGAAGCCACTATCAAAGCCATTATTTTGAATACTGTTTTTCTTTGAAGGTTGGCGTCAAAACATTCATAGCGATTTACCTTCCTACTTTTACACTCTTCTGTCTGTTTGCTACAATGCTAAGAAATATTATTTTCCTTTAATCATATAAGTAGAGGAAATGATTAGGCAGAAATCTTCTTACTAAATTTGGTTATAGAGATGTAGTACTTGTTTAAAGATGGATAATGACAAGAGATGAAAATTAATAAATAAATGCTCCGAAGTAGCGAGGACCATATCAAAATAGCCTGTGCAATATGTCCTGCAATGATATCATATATGTAGTATTGTTAGTGTCGTTAGAGGAACCATTACAATGATTACCATTTGGCCTTTTTGCTTCGTCCTTCGGTGTAACGTTACAAGGTTCTTCTGCCTGAACCTAACACGTTCTATCAGCAACGTACGGCTGAACATCGATGTTTTCTGTTGTCTCTACCAGCCTTTTCTGCGACTGGGTTGTCGAAGTTCGTCCCGTCCAGGTTTCCTAGAAAATAAACTATCTTTATTCCTTACCTATGGAAAGTTTCCTTACACGTAACGTTAAGTTAACTGCTCCGGATCACAAGGGATTTTAGTTCAGAGCTCACTTAATTTTCTGATCGTGGAAAGCCGTTCATAAACAATGAATGTAAAGAGAGAGAGAGAGAGAGAGAGAGAGAGAGAGAGAATGTATGTATATGTGATTGAAAAGGGAGAGAGAAAAAGAGAGAGAGAGAGACAGAGAGTGGGTTTGTGTCTGAGAGGGACAGACAGACAGAGAGAGTGAGAGAGAGAGAGTACAATCCCTGTATTTTTCCCAGAGCTCCTCTCTGAACTACACAGTCATCATTTTGACTCAGAGATCAAAAACTTTCTGAATGCATCGAGTATATATATATTTAGTCATCCACTGACAGAATTTTTCGTTCTATCAGAACTCTTCAGTGTGGCTAGACACGCAGGACGCTGGAAGCCGGAATCGAAACCCGTCCAACTTTACGATAGACTAAGGCTTCAGACCAAACGGCTACAAGCGGACTACGTTGGCTAAGGGAATTTTTAGGAATTTTTATATTTAGCAAACAGCAGCAGCATTTGTTTACATTTTTTCATCCCCTACCGGCTACCAGAGTGCTCAATTCTTTCGAAGAGCCTTGCATTACGCTAACAGTGGCCGACAATTCCTTTCGCCAGAGAGCTCAACCCACATGGGGGAGCATATATATATATATATATATAATTCTGAAAATGAGAAAAAAGATGAAACATTTTCATTCAGTAGTCAATTCTGACTTATTTTCCCATCAAGATAAGTTTTATTTCTTTACCTTTCCTTCTTTTCTCCTACATACGTGTAGCTGTTTTCTTTCGATATTTTGGCGAATTTTACTTACCTGTTTATACTTTGACTTTCATAATTATTTGAGATATCGCAGGTTTAGTTGAATAACATCTAACCTTTTAGAGTTTATCTTATGCAGTAACCACTCCTTAATTAAAATTAAAACTTTCGGAAATATGTATGTTCTTTCAACCGTCGGTAAATCATGCAAGCATTAAGGCAGTTTATTTGGTAAGCTTAAAACATATCAACTAATCTCCTTAACTCTTGTGGAACATTTCAGCTAAGATATCTATATAGCACTTAATTTTTTCCTTTTTCATAATTTCCTTTCCCCTGCAGCGAATATTTCGATCTCCTTGGGTTCATTCTCTCGCCTAGCCATTACGCGTCTATTCATTTCTTCATCTTTTTGATACCCACAACTTGTAACTGTCTCGGCGGCTAAGTTATGCATGTAAACATTTGAGTCTCTCTTTCCTTTCTTTGATCGAAGAGCACAATTCGATGATAACTATTTCCTTCTTAGATCATTCAATCTTTGTCGAGTAAATTTTTTCGGGATTTTTCCTAATTTTACCTATTTCTTTTTTTTCTAACCTATCTCTCTTCGCCAAGTGATTAATATTCTTCTTATTGTTGGAGTTTGGCAGCTTTTTTCAGCCATTTTCTCTTGCCTTTTCTTCTATTTTGAAAGTGAAACATCCGATTCATTATTGGAGACCTAGTGTCATCGCTACTTTCCCGTCCGATAGATATTATTTTCTAGTGGAATTACTCTCGGGACCGTCCGAATGTGACGTTTCTTTGCGTATGATCTTCTGTGACAAGAAATATTTGCTCTCACCTGAATCACAATGTACTCGCTCTCTTACTCACCAAACTGCTATTGGCAATTCATTTAAGGCGCGTCCGTGATATTCGATTTTTTATGAAAAAATGTATTACTTGCTTAAAGAGGTGATGTTCGTAGAATAACGAAAAGATACGTACAATAAAAGTGAGCAGAATGAGAAAGAAAAACATGTAATAGTGAAAGTGAAAGTGACGTGAAACTGAGATGAACAGAAGAAGACGTGTAATTGGGGGAAACAGAAGGAAAAAGATATGTAAAAGTACGTTGAAATGATCTGCAACAGCTCAGCCTCAGGAATAAACTATTTATCGATGTCTGAATGTTTTCGGCGTGGACATTTATTAATAAACTCGTCGGCTGGTCTAATTTTCCACACTTTTTCTGATTTCATTCAAATAATTATATTTTTCTAATCATTGGTTCTTCTCTATTTTTAGCCGTTTTTTGTTGCTTATTGTACTCATATTCTCCCATTTTAAAGTCCATATCCTTAGATTTAATACTTAATCAATTGGCTTGGATTTGCAAGAAGTTTTATCCTATTCGTCATTATTTTGTCTCCTTTACGTTTTGTCATAGTTCAGAGTGACTGGAATTGATAATATTTATCTTGCTTGTCTTTTCCTCTAACTTTACTTTCTCGTTCCTGCTTTTCAGAGCTCTCAAATAAAAATGAATTCACGCTCCATTTTCTTGAAGTCAACCTAACATGGGAAGATAATTCTAATTTAAGTTTCTTTCGACACAAAATAAGTGCAAAACAATCTTGATGCCAACAGTGGAGATTCATTCAAATTTATCTTTTCCTTATTTAATTCAAGTCGAGCTTTCAAGGAACTTTATATTCACCAAAGCAAAACTGAAACTTCAGAACCTGTATCTGTCGAAAATACGAGGAAGATTCAATAAGTTTCCATAATTTTTGCTCATGGGCATTTAAAATTGGCGTAGACTCTTGAAAATTCACTATGTTATTGCTATACATCTTATGAGATGACTGACCAATTTTTTATGATTTCAACTTCAAATCAACAGCTGCAGTAGGAATTGCAATACACCTTACTAAAGCCAGATTGTCACTGCTGGTGAATTTCAAAAATGCTATCTGACACTTTAGAAGAACAATATGCAATAAAATGATGTTTTAAACTCACAAAAAATGCCCGGGAAACGTATGGAAGACTTCAGACTGCTTTTGGAGCATCTTGCATGAATCGAGCATCAGTTTTTGAGTGGCATAAGAGATTCAGGGAAGGTAGGGAGTGTGTGAGGGATGATGAGAGGTGTGGGAGGAGTAAGAAAGTCAATACACGAGTTGATTGGCTGAAGGGTTAGGGTTAGTGTTACTCTGTTGACGTTTTAAGGGAGTTCAGGAAGAGATTCGGTTAGAAGTGGCCAGCACTCTTCCAATCGGGTCAGTGGCATTTCCACCAGGACACTGTACCAGTCCACAACTCCATCCTTGTCAGACTATTTGACCAAGATGGGCATCAAGACAGTTCCTCACCGTCCCTATAGTCCAGACCTTGCTCCCTGTGACCTTTGCTTATTCCCTAGGATCACACGCTGTCATTATGAGACAATTGAGGATATGAAAGAGGCTGTGACGAAGGTCATTGACACATTCACACAAGAGGACGTCTATGGGGCCTTTCAGAAGTTGTTGGAACGGTACAACAAATGCATTGCAGCCGGAGGAGATTACTTCGAAGGGGACTAGAGTTTCATGTGTGTACTATCAATAAAAGTGCCTAAATTAAAAAAGTCTGGAAACTTATATAATGTTCTTCGTATTATTGTTAAAACCTTTGTCCAGAGTATCACCTTACACCAAAGGGTACCTTAAAACTTTTTGATCAAATTTAATCTAACCGTCGAAAATCTACAAAAAAACTTGCTGAGGAGTGGTCGCTAATTTTTTTTTAACTCCTCATCCTGTATTTAATATGTGTGCTGGTTGGCCAAGTTATTTATCAATCTATTTATTTATTCGTCTATTTTTGGTTTAAAATTAAGATACCATATCCGTGTGTAAATGAACCGGGTTATTTATTTATTTACTGCCCAAATGGTCTGTTTTTTAGCACTGTTTTGACTAAAGTTCAATGTTCTTCCTTTAAACCGAAAGCCTCAAAGAAAAACTGATTTCAAACAATCTTAACCCGCACAATACACCGTAACACCTATGTCCTAATGGGATGCAAACATCATTTGCTAAGCAATTAATCAGGAAATTAATTGTAAAAACACGGCAGAATTACGAACTTTATTATTCGGAATCATCAGAAATATATGGCAATTTAATAGAATATTCATACAAATATTCATTTCAAAATAATTTTGTCACCCTACCGGAGATTTTCCTTCTCTAGATGATATACAATGAAAGAATTGAAAAAAATATCCTGTAAAGTACAGTGATATATATATATATATATATATATATATATATATATATATATATATATATATATATATATATATATATAACTGGTAAAAGTATTAGTTCAAATACCTCCATTAAAGATTTACTGTGTTCTTTATTGTGAATTGTGCATCAGTTATATTTC
Source organism: Sepioteuthis lessoniana (assembly GCA_963585895.1). Classification (NCBI taxonomy): domain Eukaryota; kingdom Metazoa; phylum Mollusca; class Cephalopoda; order Myopsida; family Loliginidae; genus Sepioteuthis; species Sepioteuthis lessoniana. The sequence continues at coordinate 13,345,197 of OY757904.1, read as the reverse complement.
TAAACATTTAGTAACTGAACTTTCTCATCTTTCAATTGTTAGATATAAATTAAGATTCCTTTTGTTGAAAATTACTCTTATTTAGTTTAATTGTAATTGTATGGAAAAAGTTATTCTTTTATTTACTAAAATTTGGCTTACGTAGGAAAGAAAGTCAGAATCTATTTCGTGAATTGATAAACTAGGTAAATGTGTGTGTCCAACAAAGACTTTAATATGTTATAGTGTAGGCGGAAAGGCTAAAGTACCACACACACACACACACACACACACACACACACACACACACACACACACACACACACACACACACAAGCCGATAAAAGAATTAATCGTCCATATCCAATCTTGTACTATGGACGAAGATGTTAGGTTGGATACATGGCTGGCTTTGAGGTGGAGCGAACTTTACCTTGGTCTTCTGTTGACTGTCAGCATGTCCAAAAGCTATGGTAGCTCAAGAGAATAGGTCTTCTTCGGTGAGATCAACGAAATCTGCATGTACGTCCCTATAAAGGAGGTCCTGCACAAGGGTCGTGAAAGTGTTCGATTTTGCGTTAAAGCAGGTTAGATCAAAGATTTACCTGTAGAACCCAATCGGATGTAGACAACGATGTCGCATTCTTGGAAAGTGCATGAAAGAGTTAAAGCAAAAATATGGTGAAAAGTATTGCCCAGGAATCTTACTTTATTTAACCTTGTTATCGATTTTATGGAAACATGCAAAAGAGGAAAAGTATTGCCAAAATATCGCTTATATATATATATATATATATATATATATATATATATATATATATATATGTATATATATATATATATATATATATATATATATATATATATATATATATATTACCCTTTCTGAAAAAGGGATGATCAGATCAGTGTTTGTCTGAAAATTCCTGTGTGTGATATTACATTTAGAATCTAAGCCAAATGACTCATATTTGTGTGATTTAAAATCTTGAAAGAGCTGTTTCTTCATGGGGGTATTAGACTTCTAGTAATGGATACCGATGACCAAATTCAGTTACCCTTTCAAACTATTTAAGCAGGAAAAACACCTCATTGCTAGAATATTATCTGATGTTTATATCCAACACATTAAGAACAAATTCCTTTGTTATCGAGCGCTTTTAACATCCCCAAAAAATTTTTGTCAAATAAACAAATAGATATGGCTTCTGGATATATTACCTGGAGAGGAAAGATCGTATAAATCAACTGAGAAATCAGTAAGTTTCACAAAGTTTTAAACTAAGAGGGATTTTCCCCATTAATCTGTTTCTAGAATTCCCTTCAAATGCGACCATTTCATTTTATTTTTATTTAATAGTTTCATTTTTATTTACCAGAAAAAGAAAACAGTTCATTTTACAGCGCAAATTGCAAACTTTTTTATTATTATATCATATTATATCATATTTTATAGACCATTATTAAATTAGTCAAGTACGTTGAAGTAAGGTAAGATGTATATTTCAATAAAATAACTTATATATATATATATATATATATATATATATATATATATATATATATATATATATATATATATATATATATATATAAGAATAACTGTTTAAAATAACGGATAAAGTCGAATACATTCTAGAAAATAACAAATTTATGTATGATTAGTGTTGTGTTCTGTTTAGAGAACGCTTGTTGTCGTAATAAAAAGACAAACGACGATATGTGACGAAATAGAGTAATATTTACAGGAAAGAGTATTTACAAGAGAGAGACTGTTACTAAACAAGAACATAGGATTGGTGGATAGAATACGGATATAGTTCAAAAATAGTATTGGCGTCGTTATAAGGAATGGCTCTTCACCTTCTGGTCCTTTAGGCTTCCTGGTATTAGAAGCTACTGCTATATATGGCAGATGGACTAGCTCAATGAGCTGAAAAAGTAGGTGATATCCAACAGTTAGGAAAACAGAAAATAGGAATGAGTATATGGAGATAATTATTAAGCTTTCATTAGCCGTTGATAGTAATTTCAATCAGTCCGCAATTCCTTCAGAATGATTCCGAGTAAGATATTTTTGGATTTCTAAGAACCTCGATTCAAAGTTTTTAAACGAAAAAAACATCATAAGTTTACATATATTTTAATCTTCCATTAAAACATTTCTCTTATAAACCATTAAAAACGTGTGCTTGTTTATATGGAGTGCACATTAAACTATATATCACAGTTAGGTACTAAATCTAACAGCAATATAATTATTTAGTTATCTGTGTGGATGCAATAGAAAAGATAGAGCATAGATATGAACCTGGATTTGGGGGCTATTCTGGTAAAACGTTAGATGAAAGGTAGAAAACTAAATATGAGACACGTCCATTCACTCCTTGCTACACACACTTTCCCACAATAATCAATATTTTCGTTATATTTAGGAGAAAAAATTACGTACCTTTTCACACAATTAAATTTATTTTGAAAATGTTGACATTTAAAAGGAAACGCAAGATCACAAAATATATTACTCGGAAACCTTTCATAATTGAAGAACAAAAGTTGTATCATTATATATATATATATATATATATATATATATATATATATATATAAACATTTTTCTCTATGGGTGTGCTTTTGAACAATTTCTTTTAAGTAATTTAAACATATTTTTCATCGAGTAGAAAGTGCAATATTTGTGATTATTCATAAGAAAATAAGGAGTAGAATGTTTTCCTAATAACTTAAAAAAAAAAATTAATTCAAGTTTTCATCATCATCAACTTGTCGTGCCACCAACACGGATATCCCAGACCCTTTTCGCTACCCCTCCCTATCGTTCATCGCTTCCATCATTCCCTGCCAGGAAAAATAATCTTCAACATTTTGCTTGATCGCACATGATTTATCGTTTCATTGTCAAAACTTGAGGTAAATTTACCAGTGCATGTCACACAAATATGGAGATTAGTTTGTATTTTAATTTGCTCAGGTAACCAACGAGTCAATAAAGAAGGGTGCAAACATTTCAATTTATTGTCTTTAAACACACAGATGTTCACTCAGTCTCTGTTGCTTCCAAAAACACAAACACAAAAAAATATTGCTGAAAAACAAGATTCGAAAAAAATGTGTCAATTTGTCGGAAGAAAGAGCAAAATTTGAAGTGAATGTAATGCCCTACCTTAACCTTTATTTAAAAAAAATGATTATTTAGCATAAAGTGATTCCTTTAGATTACTTTACCTGGGAAATGAATTTGCTCTTGAACGTTCTCATATAGGTAAAATCTCAGGTAAACGGACGTATGTGCTAGCACGTACAATGGCCATTGAATAACAGTGTGTTCAATAATCTGTGCGTTCTCCATACTTCAATTTTGTTTTAGAATTATAGCTTGATTTCTTTGCTTATGATATATGAAACTGTGCGGAATATTTAATATTTAACCCACAGTTGCGAAGGTTCATTCCTTTAGCTAGGATCCGAAAATGAACAAACACACACACACACACACACACACACATATATATATATATATATATATATATATATATATATAACTGGACGGCATTCTTTCATTTAAGCATGTTTGATTAAATAATAAAAAATATATTTTCTCTATATAATTTTATTAAGATTCTTTCAAGTTTCCGGATAAGTTTATTATTTTCTGGTTTGAATTGATGGATGAATTGAACAATGTTGTCTTGAGCCCTTTCTAACCTTTCTGTGGCCATTATCAGGGACCTCTTGCATGTGTAAAGGGTGTTTTTAAAAAAGTTTATATGTACATATATATATATATATGTGTGTGTGTGTGTGTGTGTGTGTGTGTGTGTGTGTGTGTGTGTGTGCACGCGCGCATGTGTGAGTGTAAGTGAATTTACCTTAGGATGGGATGAAAATACATTTTCAAAATATATTTTGAGAAGCCAAGTCGTGAAATAATCTGCAACGCATGAGTTTTGTTCTTAATTTTTGTGCTATAGTGCGAGCCTCAGTTGATTTCATTGAATTAAGTTTTGTCTGCTAACATTCTGAATAATTGCAGCCGGAGGACATTACTTCGAAGGGGACTAGAGTTTCATGTGTGTAATATCAATAAAAGTGCCCCTACGTAAAAAGTCTGGAAACTTATCGTATGCACCTCGTGTATATATATATATATATATATATATATATATATATATATATATATATATATATATATATATGTGTGTGTATTGTGTGTGTATGTTTGTGTAGTGTTTCTTTCTATATATATATATATATATATATATATATATTGTGTGTGTATGTTTGTGTAGTGTTTCTTTCTGAAGACTCATTAAAAAAAACCTATCAAATGTTTTAATTTTATCTTGCAACTTGGTTTAATGGACGGTTCTTGATACTCCTAAGCTCACCTATTCTTACTTATTCATCTTTTATTTTTATATTTTGCTATAGGTGCAAGCCGGAGTAATGAATTATTTCTTTTCGCGTGCAATATTTCTTGATGCTTCACATCTATTTATGAATTTTGATGTCTTTCTTTTCCCAGACTCATTGCCCCAAAAAATAGGCTTTATGCCCGAATATACTTAGTTATATTGATAATAGCTCGTTAGAGAGAGTAGTGGATTCATACCATTGTTAATGTTTTCAATATGAAATTAGAATTATTTTTCTACACAGTTTTTCAAGCAAAGCAGTAAAGCCCATCATTGATAAGATATACGAGGATCATTGAATAAGTTTCCAGACTTTTGTCGTATGGGCAGTTTTATCGATAGAACACACATGAAACACCAGTCACACCGAAGTAATAATATCTTCCGGCTGCAATGCACTTGTTGTACTGTTCCAACAACTTTTGGAAAGCACCATGGATGTCCTCTTGTGTGACCGTGTCAATCACCTTTGTCACAGCCTCTTTTATCTCTTAAATTGTCTCATAACAACAGCCTCTGAGCTTAGGGAATAAGCAAAAGTCACAGGGAACAAGGTCTGGACTAAAGTGAGGCTGAGGAACTGTGTTGATACCCATCTTGGTCAAATAGTTTGTGACAAGGATGGAGTTGTGGACTGGTACATTGTCCTACTGGAAATGCCACTGAGCCGATTGGAAGAGTGCTGACTTCTTCCCAGGAATCTCTTCCTGAACTTCCTTAGTACCTCAACATAGTAACCCTAACCCTAACCCTTTGACCAATCAACTCTGGTGTATTGATATCCTTACTCCTCCCATACCTCTCATCATCCCCCACAGACTACCTGCCTTCCTTGAATCTCTTATGCCACTCAAAAACTGATGCTCGATTCATGCAAGATGGTCGAAAAGCAGTCTGAAGCATTCCATACGTTTCTCTAGCATTTTTTGCAAGTTTAAAACATAATTTTATTGCATATCGTTCTTCTAAAGTGTCCTCACGTCCAGATTGCATTTTTGAAATTCACCAGCTGTGACAATCTGGCTTTAGTAGGGTGTATTCCAATTGCTACTGTAGCTGTTCATTTGAACCTGAAATCATAGGAATTGGTCTGTCCTCTCATAACATGTATAGCAATAACATACTGAATTTTCAAGAGTCCCCGAGAGTCTGGAAACTTATTGAATGCACTACGTATTTCTTATCAAAGAAAAAAATTAACCAACAAAAACGAGATGTAGATATTTCAAATCATACAACTGCATTAATGGTTAAAAAAGGGAATTCAGTTGAGCATAACCTGAAGATAAATGAAAATAATCAGTTGAAGGAAATGATTTTATGAATGAGAACTCTTTAAGAGTTCAGCCTTTCCAGGGGGGATGGTAAACTTCATTTATAAAACAGGCAAGTTCAAACCTTACATGAAGTCTATATTAAAGTGTTTTCTTAAATTGGTTAAGTTACAATTTAATATTCATTTACCAATCCCATTCACCTGGAAAAATTAAAAGACTTTCATTAAAAGTACTGACCAAAAATATCTGAATGAAGATGAACAAACGTAAAATTTACTTTTGCTGATCATATTTCTTTCTTTCTACTGATCTCATCTGTTTTTTTATTTGGTCTCGTTTCTAATTAAAATTTTTGTAAATATTCTAAAAACAAGAAATTTATGCAAATTTCCTATAGATTTATTCAATAAAGAAAAAGTATCGTGCAGTTATTTTGCAATTAATGTACATAAGGAAAGAAGAAACAAGAATCTGAAGAAATCAAACGACTACTGAAAAAGAGTAATTATTGTACATTAAAGATCAGAAAGATAAAACAGAACCAGAAAATAAATCATCATCAAACACTTTAGAGTGACTAAACATTCATTGGAAATGTTACAAGATAATTTCGTGCGTCGTAGAATGAGTATTTCAGGTCAAGTTTCAAAGCAATTCAAACATTAATTGGAGGAAAGGAAAGAGGCAATAGAAAGAGTCCAAAATAAAGAATTATTACATTAATAAAATAGAATTTGATAGTAAAATAATGTTGAACATATTTTCTAAAATGATTTTATGAAGTTGGTTTTACATTCTGTGGAGAACTACGGCACGTCAAAGCAGGTGGGATATTACAATTATTTTTAAATTTCAGTTTTATTTTCAATTTGTTAAAATACTTCTCCGAGTGTTTACCCAAGGCCTATATATATATATATATATATATATAGAGAGAGAGAGAGAGAGAGAGTGAGAGAGAGAGAGAGAGGTAGTGATTATATGTATTCTATATATTCGATATTTTTCTGATTCTTTAGCTAGATATCTTTTATTCAAATTGATAATACTCTCATAAGAGGATGAGCCGTTCCCAAAAGAGCATTTTTAAAATGTCATATAGAATTGAATTGCCAGGTATTTTGTTAATGTTTTTATCTGACTGACCCATTCTTGATCATACTGAGGGTTCCCAATATTACTTGCACGATGGTATCTTTATGGAGCTTCAGTTTTTTTTGTTTTTTTTCTATTTAAATACCTTTGTATTTACTTATTTAATTATCATCTCTGACTGATAATCATCTGTTGCCACTGGCCTTTTAATTAGAAGGCACAGTTTTATTTTATTGTCTATAACTTCTGTATCTTGTCTAATACTTTTTATTTTTCCATCATTTTGAATTCCTGTGTTTCATTAACAAGAAATTCTTTTCGTTTTTGTTATGGGTTCTTGTCTGCTTATATACTTTTTCAAAATCTCATATTTCATAGTATTTAAATATTTTCCCAAGAATAAAATGTCCTATTTTATCATCTCTATCTTTCTATTCTGTTAGTGTTAAGAATAGGGTAACTGGAGACAAAAAGGTCAATTGATTAAGTCTTGTTCGTAAAGTTTTATCCATTTTTTATGATTGCAAGACAGTTCCCAGTTGGTTTGCACTGTTCCTCCGCAGCTTTTATTAACTCCTCTGTTCAGCACTTTTTAACTATCAATTTGTCTTTATTCTATCTATATGAGCCTATTTCTTGGTGCATATCATCCATGTAGTGATTTTTGTTTCCTCGATGTTTTAATTGATTTGATCTTTTTGTATTTGCTTATTTCGTTATGTTTTTGTGACCTCTATTGTTTTATTTTCTATGTCTATCTCGTTCGGTGTGATGTTTAGTTGATGAGTAAATTTATAACTTTTACTGATTGAATATGTTGTCTTTTGCTTTTCTTGTGTGTTTATTAACTGTCGCATTCAATTTGTTATAGAGTCTAATTATTTCTTTAATCCTATAGAATTTATTTTGTAGTTCAATTCTAATTGGATTAATCCTGTTCAACCATTTTGCCTTCTTTACATAAACACTTTCTATATGTACTCTAGCGTGATTTATTCTTTACAATAATTCATTAACTTCAAAATACTTTTTATTTCCTGTTTATTATATAAAAACTATATATCACAATATGTTCCAACTTGTAGTAGCAGAGTGTTAAATGCTATAACTGTATTTAATTGGTTTAAAAGGTAAAAGGTATTCGATTTGTTGAAATAACTCCATTTACCATTAACTCCAATTAATAGTCAGGATTTGAGCCATTTTCGGTTATCAATTCGTTTTATTTATGCATTTTGCATTTTATTCATTACAGTTAATACTTCAGATTATTGGTTAGTGTCTGAAAGTATTTTTAGTAATCACATGTAAATAACGTAAGCGGACCCGCTGAACATTTTCAGCCAAACCAGGAAATGATTGACCTTTCTTTTACAAATATCATATATGCTATTCTATATATTCATTCAGCATTTCATATATAGTAAATAAAGATAGTTTTTTAAAAATAATTTTCCCTATTAAAGGCATGTTTCATCTGCTCTAACTATTCAGGGAAGCTATGATTAAACAGATTGTATTTCATTACGGAACACATTACATCACAAATGATGATTTACAAAGTAAAACATCAAACACTGCCACTATTTTCTACTTTACTAGGAATATCGAGACAATTGATGAATGTATTTGATCCTTCCTTACTGATTAAAATTCAAACCAGTTTTTTTTAAAAAATGATTATGTATTTATTTTCGCTATCATCGGATTTACCGATACTCTATTATTCGCTGACTTAGATTAATGATTTTCTTGATCAATAATCCTGATATCATTGTTTCTATTGATTAATAAATTTAAGGTACTGGTAACACACACACACACACATACACACACACACACACACGCACACACACACACACATTTTCAAATTCCCGTTTTATTTATCGAAAAGATCAGATTTCCGTGTAGTCGATCACCTGCCAGTAGCAGTCCACCATTTGCCTTTGCGTATGTTAGCATTCCTTTCCATTGAGGAAATATAGTTTCCGAGAAATATGAACAAGTCTATGTGTTTTAAAGGTTTAATGAGGAGATGGCATCAGCTCGGGATGTTTGCTCCAGTTGGACACTAACGAGCACTTGGAGAAAAAGCTAGGTAATAACTATGCAAGGTTTCTGCGTGCTGTTTTGAACAAATCCTGAAAGCAACACTCTACAAAATAGCAGCTATACGGCCATTTACTCCTCATCACTTAAACCATCCAAAAATTTGTGCTAGAAGTACTGGGCACTATTGGTGAAATGAGGACGAAAACATAAGCGTAGTTTTATTATCATTAATTTCTCCTTTAGAGTTTTTCACATCAGTGTGAGCAGATGGTTTTTCACTGGAGTTTGATTGACAGCAAGTCTCTTCAAATCTCCAGGACTCTTCTCAGTATTCTGGCCGTTCTCAATAATGCTGTCATTTGAATAGTCTCTACCCGTCCGCCAACTTCCATGTCCTCGAGGCCTTTTAGTAATCCTTTAGTTATTGTGTCGAAAGCACCTATCACAATTAGCACAATCGTCACTTTCATGTTCCACAGCTTTTTCAATTCTCTAGCAAGGTCGAAGTAGTTATCCTTCTTTTCACATTATGTCAGCGGTACAGCAAAGTCGACAATTTTGCAAATTACCTTTTTTTATTATAAGGTCTGGTCTTCTGGCCGAGATTAGGTGATCCGAATGTATGTCAAATCCTATGGGAGTTTATATGTGTCATTTTCTAGGTGCTGGGTTGTGCATATACTATTTGTTGGTAATATTAATTTACTCATTAAAGTTTTTCACATCAGCGTTATCAGATGGTCTTTCACAGGTATTTGGGTGACAGCAAGTTACCTCAAGTCCCCAGGACTCTTCTCAGTATACAAAGTCGACAATTTTGCAAGTTTTCTTCTTTTTGTTGATTATTAATCGGTCTGGTCTTCTGGCCGAGATTAGGTGATCCGTGAGTATGTCAAAGTCCCATAGGAGTTTATGTGTGTTATTTTCTAGGACAGATGCTGGGTTGTGCATATACCGTTTGTTTGTATGGTCAAATTAAAATTTCTTGCACATCTTCCTGTGGATCCCCTTGCTGATCCAATCGTGTCTAGACTTATATTTCTTCTGCACTAATTTGCTGCATTCGCTTATTATGTGATAGATGGTTTCATCTCTGTCACCACATAGTCTACATTTGCTATTTTGTTGCGTCTTATTTATTCTCGCTTTGATATGATTTGTTCTTTTGGCGTTGTTTTGTGCTGCTGTTAGGAGAGATTCAGTTTCTCTCTTAAAGGTTATTATTATTATTATTATTATTATTATTATTATTATTATTATTATTATTATCGTTTACTCATTAGAATTTTTCACATCAGCGTAAGCTGATGGTCTTTCACTGAAGATTGAGTGACAGCAAGTCTCCTCAAGTCTCCAGGACTTTTCTCAGTATTCTGACCGTTTTCAATAATGCTGTTGTGTGGGTGTTCTCTACTCGTATTATTATTATTATTATTATTATTATTATTATTATTATTATTATTATTATTATTATTATTATTCCAACAATAGAATCTGAGCATCATAAACTTACATTCATCAGCTCTACTCTGGTTAAAAGAATTATCAATTACGATGACTGACATCGATGGATAGAGAGAGACAATCAAAGAAATATATCGTTTCGGAAAACCATTATGATGATGATTTCTTAAATTGTAAGGGAATTTAAAGGTTAGTTATTATTTTCACAGTTGTTTTTATTCACGTGACGATTCATTGTATTGTTCTCATATTTACATAACTTTTTTTTTCAGAGCCATTCGAAAAAACAGAAGAAAAACACGAGAAGAAATATTTTGGAGCAAAAAGAAAAATGAAGTACATTTTTCAGGATCTTGTACTGACTTTCGAAGACTTGAGGGTTAAAGACACTTCAATATCATGTCCTAAATGAGTTGAAATATACTTGTACCATGAGAAATTTTAAACTTACGATTATTTATTTTTTGGCAAAGCCGAAACCAATTTCAGCAAACGATCGCATATACATATATATATATATATATATATATATATAAACTCACAAAAATAATTTCTAATCAAGCCTATTCATATTGTATTAGAAATCAGTCATGCATCAAGGGGAAAATAGTAGAAGAATCATTAAATAAAAACGAAGTAGATTCTTTATTGATTTCTATCAGAAAATATTTTGCATCTTCAATAGAAAATGGATTTGCTTAGCGTACTTTGTAAGTAATCAATATTTAATTAGATCACATACAATGCAACTTCATTTTTATTAATATTTTGGAGATGAAGAGAGTAAACAAGGAAGCAAAATCAACAATAAAGATGGAAATAGTTAAAATATCAAGCACATTAATTTTTTTAGCGATATTTAAAAAGGATGTTTTCAGAAGTGTTTTTATGATCGAATTTTTTTAAAACGTTAACTCTGTAATATTTGCATATATACATGAATATATCAGCATTTATATCAATATTATTACATTTTTTTAAAGTTTAGCATCCTATCTCAATATCCATTTCCTTCTCTGTCTCTGTATCACGCTATCTGTCTCTTACTCTCTCTCTCTCTCTATACATATGACCATGCGTTAGCCCGTGTATGTGTCTTCGCACCCACATGCCTTTTAAATACCCTCCAAAATGTTGTTTTTTTCCAACTCCTAGACCATTTGCATTACCTAGGTTAAAGAGGTCCGTATCTTCTACTATTTACTTCAAGATTTGTGTCTTCCCCAAGAGAACGCGTTCAGAATTTATAATTTTTAATTCTAGAACATTTCCTAAAAGGATATTGTTTTGCAATCCGCATCCAATACACACACACACACACAGACACACACAAACACACACAAACACACACACACACACATATATATATATATATATATATATATATATATATAAAGAGAGAGTGAGAGAGAATTCGAAAGGATTATAGTGTTATAGTTTTCGTTCTAAATAATGAAAATGTTGGCATGATTTCAAACCCTGGAAGAGGCTGCATTCATTTTATCAAATAAAATGATGAAGAGATGAAAAGGCTTAACGCTTCCTTTTATAAAAATATTGGTCCATCATCTTTATTTTTCAAAAGACCTTAAATTTGACTGTGTGTGAGTGTGTTTGAGCGACAAAGACAGAGAGAGACAGGCTGACGAAGACAGACTGACCGAAGACTGCTATATTGATACTTTCCTCTTTGCCATGTTGTACCGAAAGGACCCACATAACTCTTTTTCACCTTCTAGGTCGGGACGGCCATTATCGCCTCAGGGCACCTTCCTGTTTCTCTCAATGACTGTGTCTGTGACAGCGCATTACTGCCTGTGACTGACCATCTAACGTGGGTACCCATTTATATATAATTTCACGACGCCCACGTTCTTCATGTTGTCAAACTACCTGACCGGCTTCAAGGGTTAATATGCAACAATTTCACATAGTACTAATATCCTTGAGATATTTATATATCCTATTATTCTCAGGCAGCTTTGGGTAAATAGTTGGGCATAGTGGGTTCTTTGATCTGGGTAGGAGTAGCCAAACTCAGAAATCAAACCTTGAAAACTTGGACTCGAGTCACACTCTGCTCGTGTAGAGTGGCTTGTAGACATACCTACATAACCGTCAATTTCTTGCCAAACCAATTAGTCTGAGGGCCTCATAGGCAAAAAATTGACAGTTTCCTAGCTTCGTTGAAGCTGTGTTATGCAATCCTAAAATTATATATATACATATATATATATATATATAGCCTATAACCGATATTTGTTACTTTTTTATAAATAAGGCCTATATATATATATGTGTGTGTGTGTGTGTGCGTGTGCGTTGTATATTAGTGTGTGTGTGTAGTATATATATATATATATATATATATATATATATATATATATATATATATATATAAACAAACGGGAGTGCATCCAGTATAATTTATGCCTTACGAGATAGAGAAAAAGACAAGCATTTCCATCGACGAATATGCAACTATCATATCATCATCAGGTCACGCTGACAGTACTGACTTCCCTGAATCTCTCTCTATCTGCCTACATTCATTTATCGCTCTTGCAAGTCCTTTCAACATCATCCTGAGCTGATGTAAGTAATATATATATATATATATATATATATATATATATATATATGTGTGTGTGTGTGTGTGTGTGTGTGTGTGTGTGTGTGTGTGTGTGTGTAACTCGAGATGAATTTTTTTTTGTATCCTAGAGAAATGTCTACGTAATCCAATGTAATCACATATATATATTGTAAATAAAAAATAGAAGAAACCGGTATAGTCTTTTCCTGACCCTTCTTTGAAATCGAAGTTTAGCCCACAATTTGCGACCATTATCTGTGTTAGCAATCTGTGCCAAATCGTATAACGCCCCTTTTGGATGTGCGATAATTAAACGTGATGAAGGCATGACTTTGAACCTGAGTGTTTAATTTGTGTCTTAACTTACATCAAGTATACAATTTTCTGGTGTTTCTCGAAGGAATAAAACCAGAAAAAGCCAATTTACAATTAACCGTGCAAATCCTAATTCTGAGGATATTCATCATTACGATTACGATTTCATAAATGCAAACTTATCGTTAAAAATATGACTAATTTTAGAGAATGGGTTGAGATGTGACTGATATAATATAAAAAAGACCGATACTTAATATTATTACGTAGTTATTTGATTTTTATGGGTAAAATAGTAAGTTAGCTAGAAACTTTGAATGTAATGGAAGGTATTCGCAAAAGATCATATGCGCACATGTGTCCCAGAATGAGTAGACATTCAGCCTGTCATAATAAGAATTCTAGAGTTCTGTTTTTTTTTTAAATCGTAGGTTAAACGACCGGATGTCTACATTTGAATTTACTAAAAGCTGATTTAGCTGTCAGGAATATGTAAACATTTCAAAGACACGTGTCATAATCATTAGTAGAAACTGGAAGATTTTACAAAGTTAATCGATCTGAATCAGTCCTGTTCAGTGCTCAGAGACGGAGGGTCAAAGCTGTGAGAACGGTCTGGGAAAGGCAGCGAAGGAATTAGGGTTGAGCGTCCATGTTTATCTTACTTCCACGCACGAGACCCTTAGTACTTCTTCGTAAGAACAACGTATCACTTACTCTGTCTCACGTGTGTTTCGATGACTGATGTATGAAATCTATACTGTCAATAATAAACTCTTTCGTATTTAAATAACGAGTCGCTTTGAACATTTCAAAAATGAACATCTACGGGTATTTATGATCCTGTAACGAAACACTCAAGTTCTAAAATACCGAGTGTATCAGAAGAACTCAGATTTCACGAATATGTTGAACTTAGGTCAAAATTCTTCTCTATTTGCTTTGATTTATCATCCGTCACTACGTAGGTACCAAGCCCCTCCACCACAACCCAAATGCAACACAAGTTGAGTTGTTTAAACAGGATACCACATTTCTGGATTCAGAGATGTCTTTCTCTTCTACCATCCCCCAAAGGATTCAAGCGATATAAGCCAGTCGTTCGGGGCACCGCAGAAAAAATACGGAAGAACCCAAATGCAACATTCTTCAATGGAATTCTACGTGTGAATACCCGAGTTTTGACCGACCACCAAACATTTACAATCATCAGCTTTTAGCCGAGACTGAATGCTCTCTAGAACAACGGATGTATTGAGAGTTTTAAATGAATCGGTGCTTTCAGTGCGTTTTAATGATGATTAGACTGGTTTCCCCATTTTTCTTAAAAAGTCAGTCACTCCTTCTCTCTTCCTATGGCTTTAAAATAACTGGAATCTTAGCTTTCTTAAGGAGATGTGAAATGTAATCAGACTCGTCCAGGATTTGAAAACGGGCCTCCAAATCTATTTAGTTCGACGATATTTGATATATCACGAACATTTTGATCATCTTAGCTCAATGTCAAATAAAAGTTGGCATTGCAACAACATTTTCTTTAAAAATCTGACTCACGTGAGGATTTGTATTCAAAATTCTGCAATAAAATAGGATAGTTAGATTAGGTGGAAAATGGAAACCATTTTTCTCTAGCTTGCATGTCTATAATAAATATGTAATTTTTCTTTTGATCACGTAAATGAAATCTTTAAAATGGAGTCCCCTTTTTATTGAGGATTTGCTCATAACATTTTAATTTCAGTGATCTCAAATAGGCACATTTTATTTAGTCATAAAATCTATTTATGAATACGAAATTCTTTATGTGTTTCTGTGCTGATAGTCAAAACATCGAAACAACCTTTATAACATTAAATCATTATAAACTCATGATCAACGTGTTATATGTATTATATGTACTAATAGATGGCGCTAGCTCTAATCACGAGATAAATAATTTGCATAATTACAGGTTTAATCATTCTGAGAAAATCACTTATAATTAATTATAAATATATATATATACGTCTGCAAGTGAATTTGCTTTCAAGATTTTTTTATTTATTTCTACACGTGTTCCTCACAGGCACACACACACACACACACACACACACACACACACACATGCACATGCCCCCACACACCCACACCCGCATCCCCCCACATATATATATGTTTATTTATTTAAAAAAATACATCTGCAAGTTAATTTGCTTTCAAGTTGTTGTTTTTTTTTTATTTATACACGTGTTCCTGACATTTGGAGTCGTCTTCACTAAATTAATGCCTGACTGTTGCGTTCCCTTTGGTTTTTACAGTGGCTACTGTTTTGATAGGTTTGTAGTTCTTTTAATTTACAGATTTGTGTCAATGAATGTCAAGTGGGAAATGATAGCATGTTTTTAAAAAAAAGTGTTTAGAAGCGTGTGTTTGTGAATGTTCATATCAATGTATGTGTATGTATTTTCAGGTTTATGTATTTTTCATTAACTACTCTTCTTCCCTAAATAATCTCGAACCAGAATTAAAACAGCAGTCATGAAGAGGTAGCACACTGGCTTTCGCCTTTAAGAAAAATAAGTTTGGGTGCAGTGTTTAGTAAAGAAAATCTTGCTTACGTTCTACTATAAAATGAAAGAGCCATAACTATTGATCTGCTTGAAAAATGGCGCAACAGTAAAAACCGCTCCCTATTTTTAAATTAGCTGGCAAAAATCTCATTATTTATTGAATGACCCACGTATAGAGTAATTGTCTTTATGATAATAAATTTCTCGTGGCATCAACCAAATTGTTTTATGTGTATAAAGACGTCTGAAACAAATCAATCCGTTGTCTAAATTTCTGAGACGAAGGTTGTTGATTTTTATCATGAAGGGTTTTCGGTCTATCGTCTTCATCTTTATTGTTATTTTCAAAACGTTTCGACCGATATATCCTCCGGCCTTCTTCATGTGCTTGTAGAACTCATCCTGGAAACATGGCGTAATGGTTATAGGCGTTGGTTCCCTAAGCTTCATAGGAGACAATCATCTGGAGGTTGCAGTTTCAATCCTGACTGCTGGCGAGTAAAAATACAATATACTTAACACTTTTACCCGGTTATGGCCTACGGAATCAGAACAGGCGACCCCGTGGTTTCAATAAAGGACGTAGTTCGATGTTCCGTGAAGGTTCCCGAGTTCGACAAACACCTGAAGAAGGCCTAAAGATATATCGGTCTGTTGCATACATATATATACTGGATAAATACTGACACAATGATAAACTTCGCATCAAGGAAGACGCAAGAGGAAGACACAAGAAGACTTCTTTAGAAAAATATTCACCTCTCACTTTATTGCAAGGGTTCGAAAGGGTTGTTGAAGGGTTGCATGTGAGAGGATGCTGGATATTTTGACTCCACTGTAATGACCGTCACGTTGTGTCTTTATTGTTCTCCTGATGTTGGGGTCTACTCCATCGGGGCTTTCCGAGTGCCCCCTCGGTCTAGTGTGGCCTTCCCTACCACATCTGGTCTCTAACTCTCTGGGAGTCTGCTGGCAACTGCCTGGCACCCCGAACTCAACTGAGTTAAATACTAACTCAACGCCCACACGATCGCCTACTGGATCTTTGAAATCGAATGCTTAATCGTCATCAAGCGGAAATAACTGTCATGCAGTTCAGAGGTTACTCTCTTCCGGTGTATGACTGTAATGGCACAATGAGACCTTCACCTTGTCCCATATCATAAGCCTTAATCCGCCCACGCGATCTCTTTCGATTACTGGCCGTTGGAATGTGTCACTTCCTTCCGGTGTATTACCTTGGAATAGTATTTTTGGGCCGGGTCGAAGGTCAAAATATAACAGGTTGAAACGTTGTGGAAATAAGAATAAAGATGAATTCAATAGACCAAAAATCCTTAATGATAAAAATCAACAACCTTCGTCAAAATCAATCCGTTCTATTCCTTTTTTTTTTCATTATCGTAAATTGAAACACGATTTGAAGAAAGAAAAAAACATCCAGCACTGTAACACCTCTTCGTGTAATGTACCAATTATACCTTTTTTCAGCAGAAGACTAACCTTTAAAAAGTTTGGGTAATAGTATTTTCCAAAAGGAAAACTCATTTTCAATGAAATTATAAATTACATCATTTTTCAGTTTTTTCTTTTATCTAACACTAATAGAAATAACCAAATATTTTTCTGCTCAATATCAATTTTTGTTTTTCAATTCAAAATAAATATACTCCAGTCGTGCTATTATGTTCACTTTCGGGCAAATACCCTTGGGGAAGGTATGAACCCCCTTATCCTCCCAGTTATGGGTTATATAGTACCTCTACTGTTCTTCTAGGAGAATGGCTTTGGCATTAAATAACCTACAAAGGTTGATATGCCATTAAACAAAGAAGCCAAACCAATAAAAATAAACAAGTTCTTAATTAATCAAAACTATTGTATTTCCCTGCATATTTATAAAGTGCTGATTTCCTTGTCTTGACAAAAAATATTATATTTTGCTTGGAAATCTTCGGAACTCGTCGTTTACTAATTTTTATTCATGACTTCGACTAAAACAATTAATTTGATCGTACTGGCAACGTATAATATTGTTCGTCTCTATATGAAAGTTTAATCTGAATCGAAACAAACATGCACAGACGTTTAATTTGATTCGAAACATAGAGCTGGATATTAAATTTGAGGCAGAGTCTTCAGTTTGACTGACTTATTAAATTTTAACAGCATTTCAACCCGTCTGGGGGTATTTGTTCCTAAATCTAAGAGAATGGTTTTTTTACATAATTCATGAACTTTCAAACGAAAATTTTGCACATGCTTATATGAAACTAAGTATTGATATTTGATACAAATAATTTGCAAACAAATTTATTTTATAGGACCCTAACATGAACAACCACACTAAGTAAGTAATCACCCAGGAGCAATGACAATGAAGGGATACTCCACCATTCAAAGGTTCCCAGAACTCGTCATTCATTACCGTTCATGTAGCTTAGGCATAAAAACTGCTAGCAGAGTCATGTATGCCACCTGATCGCTAAGAATGTATCGGAGGCCGTGAAGGTTGACATGGAAAAAACAGCACGAACACTTTAGTATTTTTCAGAGTTTTCAGTTCCGTGCATCAGGGTTTAGAGCTGGCTTGAGTTGTCCGATAGGAGCGAGAAAGACTGGTTGATATTTTCTATATAAATGGCACTTCGTTCTAGCCATTTTCTGTACCTCTGGACCTAATCTTAGCTCGACTTTCCTTTAGACCCAAGGTAGACCCGACTTCCCGGCTAATCAACAGGTACACAAATCATTGTTGGTGTGAATTCATGGTATCACAAAAAAGTTAGTTAATGGAAAAATGTTCAAATTTGCTCTTTCTCAGAACTCATCTTGTCGTGCTACCAGCACTGATATCCATGGCCCTCTCTTGCCACTCCTCCCTATCGTTCATCGCTTCTGGCAGGTCCCAAGGGCTACACCCCGTATCTTCACAGATCTGCTGTATGTACGTTCAAGCTGGTCGCCGTGCTTTTGCTCGGCCATGAGTGAGGGTCCATAGGAGAACTTCACTTAAGAGCTCATCCCTGCTTCTCCAGCAGTGTTCTGCATGTCTGGTTCGTCTAACTTGTTTAGATTTCGTGATGGGAGGTAGGTGGCTGTACAGCTGCTGCTTTGTGGGGTTTTCTCAGTACTACTTGAACTCAATGGGCAGTTAACTCCAATGTTATAATATATTCTGCATTCGTTTGGTAAAAATGTACTTATCTTCTTATTTATTCTGACAGAGATGACCCCACGCATTCAATGAAGGCCGTACAAGTCAAAGTGAGAAATAGCGTTGTTTATTCCGTTATTTTTTTAGAGTTCTCCCATTTCAAATATGTGACTAGCTTGATGTGTGCTTTGAGGGAAAACAGATCGTGAATAACTATAGGCTTTAGAGATTTCGATTGACATCGAACATGGTAACAGCAAACACTCACATTCGGAACATTAATGCTGAAATCGGTTGACCAAAGTAGTCTTGAATAGACCTTGTTTCGTGTAAAATTTACTAATCATTATAGCCATTTAGAATGCTTAGACAGGGTGAGCACACTTCTGAACGTATAGTGTTCTAAGTGAGAATCACTAACAGCTCTCTTACTGGTTATTGGATATTAATGCAAGTTAATAGTATTAGAAATCTTTTTTCAGTACATTATATAGGTGGGTTTTAGAATACACCGAACGTATCTTCGGCTGAGGGTTAAGACGACCCAAAAAGTATGTCTGGATATGAAACTAAAGTACTTCTGATGGTTAGGTTCCAATTCTGGAGATCTGGGGAGTATAAAGTAAATATTAAAACCAGGTACAGTCTGACAAGGAGTGGAGTTTTTTATACAATTACAACTTAAAATTAACCAGTAATTAAAAGCGTCAATGAAACAAATTAATCTGCTTAAGGATCATTATTATTTGATAGGAATACCTGATATAATATCACTGTAAATTATTTTCATTAATAATACTTACTTGAAGCTATATTTATTTAATTATAATAATCATAATAATGATACACATCTTTGGTGACTTTACCGAGCGTGCCTATTACAGTTAATATCACCGTCACTTTAATGTTCCTTAGATTGTTTTTTTTTCAGTTTTTTAGCAAGGTCTAGTTATATTTCTATCTTATCACTTTTCTTCAGTTTTATCCTTTGATAGGTGGAAATGTCAAAGTTCACAATTCCGCTAGGTCTTGTCGTCTGGCCGAGATTAAATGATCCGTTTGTATCTCAAAATCATCGGGAATTTTTGCGTCTAATTTTTTAGGACTGATTCTGCATATACCATTTATTCGAATGCTCAAATTTAAACTTCTTGCCCTATTTTCAGAGGATCACCTTCCCTATCCAATACCGTCTAGTTTTATAATCTTTTCCCGCAAATTTACTACATTCGCTTGTTAGAGAATTGATAGTTTCGTCTCTATCACCACATAATACACATTTGCTATTTTATTGCATCTTGCCTTTTTTTTTTGCTTTGACATTGTCTTTAATGTTTTTTTATGCAAGTGTTCGAAGAGATTCAGTTTCTCTCTGAAAGTTTCTCTTTCTTAGCATTATCGACAATTTCTCGTTTGAGATTTCACTTGTTTGTCACAAGAAATTGCCTTACAGTTGTTTTTCTTTCCATTGTTCTTTTCTGATAATTTTTGTTCGGTTGATGGAAAGTTTTCTTCCTCCTTCTTTTCTTGAAACAAAAGGTTTGTATGTCATCTCTGGAATCTAATATCTTAAGCACCATCATAAGTTTCCTTGTTCTCAGGTGAATTGTTTTCTCTCATCTAATTTATCTCTAAAATCTTACGAGTATCTTACGTGAGGAACAGCCCATGTTTTAATCCTTTTGATGAGATTT
Organism: Sepioteuthis lessoniana; assembly: GCA_963585895.1. Taxonomy (NCBI): domain Eukaryota; kingdom Metazoa; phylum Mollusca; class Cephalopoda; order Myopsida; family Loliginidae; genus Sepioteuthis; species Sepioteuthis lessoniana. The sequence continues at coordinate 13,324,589 of OY757904.1, read as the reverse complement.
CTGCTACGTAATTTGATTTTGGGGAGGCTTCTTGTTCTCCTTAGATACTTAAAAAAAAAAAGAATTCTTTCATCACCGCCAGTTTGATAATGTCCTCTTCCAATATTCCTAAGTATTTATAAGTTTCCTTTTCTTTGAGCGTTCTGATTTTTCCTTGATATGGTAGTTCTATTTCTCCAGTCATTTGTCTCTTTCCGCTTTTCATTATTAGCAAGGAACAAAGGCCCTCCCTATATCGTCACTATATATCCTCACTGCCTCTATAAGGGTAGCTGATTCTTTTCATTTTTCACAAACTGTTCGATTCTTTCCATGAATATAAGGTGGTTGATTTTTTCTAGTGATTTAGTGAGTTTCTATACACCAGTGAATTTTCTATGTATGTGATTGAGTGGCATCATCACTATTACGAATTGCCATGGTGATAGCTCTTCTTACTTGAAGATACCTCCCTGGATATTCACCTCAGCTATGTTTTTTTTCCACATGGTGTTTGTTCAATACTCCAGTTTCCCATGATATTCTCGATAAACTGAATGACTTTACCGGATATCTTGAAGACAGACTATTATTCAAACTTTGCGTGACCTTCAGTCAATCAACGCTATAGCTAGATTTTTTCGTCTCGATTTGATCTCATAGGAGATGTGTTGAATAATGTATTTTAGCTTCTCTGCTCCTCTAGTCTCCTTGCAGAATCCGTTCATTTCGTGGAAAACAGTCCTTGGCTTATTAGAGAATATTATTATTATTATTATTATTATTATTATTATTATTATTATTATTATTATTATTATATTCCTTTAGAGTTTTTCACATCAGTGTCAGCTGATGGTCTTCCACGGGAGTTTGAGAGACAGCAAGTCTACAGGACTCGTCTCAGGATTCTGGCCGTTCTTAGCAGTGCTGTCATTGGCCTTTTAATAATCCTTTAGTTATTGTGCCTAACGCACCATTCACAATCGGAAAATCGTTACTGTCATGTTCCACAGATTTTTTTTATTCTCCAGCAAGGTCGAGGTACTTATCCTTCTTTTCACTTTCCTTCAGTTAAATTCTGTGGTCCGCCGGGATAGCAAAGTCGACAATTTTACAGATTCTCTTTTTTTTTGTTGATTATTATGAGGTCTGGTCTTCTGGCCAGGATAAGGTGATCCGTTTGTATGCCAAAATCCCATAGGGGTTTATGCGAATCATTTTCTAGGAGAGGTGCTGGGTTGAGCATATACCACTTGTTTGGATGGTCGAATTGAAATTTCCTGCACATTTCCCAGTGGATCATCGTGCCGACCCAGTTGTGTCTCGCCTTATACTCCTTCTGTGCTAATTTGCTACATTCGCTTATTATGTGATTGATCGTTTCGTCTCTGTCACGTCATAGTCTACATTTACTGTTTTGTTGCGTCTTATCTATTATCGCTTTGATATGATTGGTTCTTATGGCGCTGTTTTCTGCTGCCATTAGGAGAGATTCTATTTCTCTCTTAAAGTTTCCTTTTCTTAGCCATGTCTATGTTTTGTTGTGTAAAATGCTGTTTATTAGTCGTTTAAAACGACCATAGAGTTGTTTTCCTTCCCATTTTTGTTTCCTAGTTTTTGTTATTCTGTTATCTATCATGTTGTCAGAATTATTTCTGATGGCCGTTATCAGTCCTCTTTCGTGTTTTTTAATGTAGTCTTCGAGTTGTTGTATGGATTTATCAACGCTGTCTTCGATGCTGGCAATCCTCTTCTTCCCTCTTTTCTTGGTACATATAGTCCGTCAACGTCGTCTGTGGGATGTAATGCCTTGAGCATGGTCATTAGTTTTCTAGTTCTTTGGTCCATTTGTCTAAGTTTTTTTACATCAGCAGTAGCTCGTGGTTTTATACTGGAGTCTGAGTGACAGAAAGTCTCCTCAAGTCTCAAGGACTCGTCTCAGGATTCTGGCTGTTCTCTGCAATGCTGTCGTTTGGATAGTCTCTACCCGTCTGCTGACTTCCAAGTCCACCAAGCCTTTTAATAAGCCTTTAGTTATTGTGCATGAAGACCAATCACAATTGGCACAGTCGGTACTTTCATGTTCCACAGTTTTTTTCAATCCTCTAGCAAGGTCGAGGTACTTATCTTTCTTTTCATATTCCTTCAGATTAATTCTGTGGTCCGCCGGAGCAGCAAAGTCGGCAATTTTGCAAATTCTCTTTTTTTGTTGTTGATTATTATAAGGTCTGGTCTTCTGGCCGGGATTAGGTGATCCGTTTGTATGTTAAAGTCCCATCATTATACTCCTTTAAGAGTTTTTTCTCACTAGCGTTAGCTAATGTTGTTCCCGTGAAAGTTAAGTGACAGAAACTACCCTCTAGTTCCCAGAACGCTTCTCAGTATTCTGGCCGATCGTAATTATGCAGTATTTTGGTTGGTTTCCTCCCGTCCTCGTATTTCTATGTCCTCCAGTCTCTTTACAAATCTTGTGGTGACTGCACTGAGCGCACACTTTCATGTTCTTTTTTCTTTTTGTTTTCTTTTCAATTATTCTGTAGGGCCCTCTATGACTTGTTCTGACCGTCTGGTCGAGAGTAGGTGATCTGTTTATATATCCGAATTTTAGAGGAGTTTGTGCGTCTTATTATCATCATTATTATCGGTATTAATTACTTAGAATCATACAACTGTGAGCAAGCAAATTATTATTATTAAAGAGAAATGATTGCTTGAAACCATATGTTTATAAGAATTAGAGAGGTATGTTACCTTATGTTAGTGAGTTGATGGTGCTACTTGTGTTAGAAAAATAAAGTCAATCCCCGATCGACCCACAAACGCAGATAAGACAAATAATAAATTCCAAACGGGGTAGCGGTCATTTGTTGAAGTTCATGGTGAACGATCCGAAAATATGGGCGAAGACTTATGTTTAAATAGTTAGGGTATATATCTAGGGTCGGATGTTAGTGAGTATTCAGAATGGATTCAGCCGTCAAACTGATATAGAATATATTTGATCGAAAAGAGTATATTGGCCATCAACCCGGACAGTCAAAAAGTTTTGATCTAAATTAAAGAGTATAGTAGTAGGTATCAGTGGCGAGTCTCCAGAAATATCGCATTTTCACCCAATCTCTTTCGCTCCTTATTGCCTAAAAATCGATTGTATTTTGATTAATTATTGATGGATAGATAAAAAAAAAATAAAACTTAAATTTCGAACCTTAGTACTGGTGAGTTTTAACACGACAAAATAAATATTTTTGCGTCCGGAAAAAAATCCGAAAACTTCCTGCTTATCGGAAATCCAAAGGATGACGAAAATTTGACCAACCTTTGCAAGAAAGACGGGTAAGGAGCGACTCTCAAAAAATGTAGTCCGAAAAAACCCTATCTCTAACAGACAGTTCGAAGTGGCTATCCATTCACACACAGCTCTGACCAGAAGGAACTAGTAGCTACTGCATTGCAGAACTAAAACTGCACCCAGGCATAAATCATTGTATGGGGATCGCCTGTGTTTATTGGAAAGTGGCACAGAGGGCGGTATAAGAATATTTGAAACCGTAAAAATCTCTGCAAACTTTTGATAATTGTGTAAAAAATCCAATTACATAAAAATTGCCATATAACCATACAATGAATGCGATAGCATAAGTTCCAGGCATAAGATAACCCTTGACGAGTTGAAATGCAGTAAAAATCAATCATTCAATCATGCAAATATCACATCACATCTTTTACTGATTCTGCAAGGAACTTTAAGTCGGTTAATTTTAAAATTTTTAAATGGCAATTGGTACGAATAGATAATTTTATCAGATTATTAAATTTTTTAATACAATTAAAACTAAAATTAACCAGCATTGAAATGCTTGCTTGCTTGCTTAACATGTTACGCTGTTTGTTTTAGAAACTCAAAGAAAAAAATTTGAAGATGCTATTTGATCATGGTGAGAAAAGAACAAACAAATTCTTAGAAACGTCCATTCACGTTTATTCTGAATGTTTCTTTTTTTTTTTTTTTGGTTTGGTCCTGTCTCTTAAACAAGGTGTGAAATGCTGAGATTCGTTTGATGAAAGAAAGATTATCATATATACATTTGGCCACACTCAACATGTGACTGGGTTCGGGTTTTTTCTTACCCCTATTATCTTTTAAGTTAAGCTTTTGAAACACAACTCCCACTTTTAATCAAATTCTCTCTTATTCGAAAGGAATTGTTCACTTACAATGAAATAAGTATTTGTACACTGGCAAATACACCTGACCAAGCCGAAACACTTCTGCATAGTTTGGAACGAGCAGCAGCAAGCATAGGCCTCCATGTTAATGCACACAAAACGGAATATATGTGCTATAAGCAAACGGGGGACATCTCCACTCTAAAAGGAACCCTTCTTAAACTAGTAGACAAATTCACGTACCTAGGAAGCAGCGTCGAATCAACCGAAAAGGACATCGAAACGAGGTTAAAGAAAGCATGGACAGCTATCAATAGGCTATCGACTATATGGAAATCAGACCTAACCGATAAAATGAAACGCAGTTTCTTCCAGGCAGCGGTCACATCGATACTGCTATATGGATGCACTACATGGACGCTAACAAAACGGCTGGAGAAGAAACTAGATGGCAATTACACAAGAATGCTGCGTGCAATCCTGAACAAGTCCTGGCAGCAACACTCCACAAGACACCAACTGTACGGCCACCTGCCCCCTATCACGAAAACTATTCAAATTAGGCGAACCAGACATGCAGGACATTGCTGGAGAAGCAGAGATGAACTCATAAGAGATGTACTCTTATAGATCCCCACACATGGCCGCGCAAAAGCAGGACGACCAGCACGAACATACATTCAGCCGCTATGTGAGGATACAGGTTGTTGTCCTGAAGACCTGCCTAGGGCGATGAACGATAGGGAGGAGTGGCGAGAGAGGGTCAGGGATATCCGTGCTGCCAGCACGATATGATGATGATGATGATGATGATGATGACACTTGTCAAATTCGAAACCGGCCTGGATTGAAGTCTGACCTGTTAGATACCAAACGATCTTACCAAATTATTCCCTTAACCCTGTTTGTTAGTGGGTGTGTTGGTAGGAAAAGTCCCTACTTAACAGTTCAAATGTGTGTGTGGGGGGGTTGTATACCACTGTTATTCTATAAACTCGCAATTATCTATCTTTTTAATCTAACCTAATATAATACGATTAAAAATATTAAAATATTTAGAATATTTTTTTTTACTTTGGACTGAAAACAACGAAGATATAAGAAACAAAAATGTTATGGTATCTAATTGAAAAATAATTAATGTCATGATAGGAACCTTGAAACTGAGCAAGAATGGTAAAAAGTGATAAAGAAGAAAATCTCGATCATATTTTCTAAATGTTAAATGATTCCAAATTTTTGACATCTTTTAAGATTTCTAGTAAGAGGAAGACCTATTATTATGTAAAATAATTCGGACCTCAAAATTGATAGAAATATTAATAATAGTAATGGTAATAATAATAACAAGCAACAGACTGTTGCCCGAGTAACAGAAAAAAAATGCCTCAAAGAGACAAAGAGAAAGAAGAGATTCCTATACGTTGATCAACACATCTTCAACGCGAGTAAAACGAGACGGAAAAATCTTGATTGACTACAAAATGGCATATATGGTTTCGCAAAGCTCGATAATACACTGTCCAAAAATGTTCCAGATATCCGGCGAAGTCATGAAATTTATCGAAAATATCTGTAGAATCGAAATGACAGCACGAGGAAAAAACTTAGTTGAGTTGAAAATCAAGAGAGGTATCTTCCAGGGACATGTGCAATCACCATACCTATTTGTAATATAGGTGATGCTACTGAGTCAGATACTTAGGAAATTCACTGACGGATACAAAATTATTAAATGTCAAGAAAACAATTACCACCTTCTGCACATGGACGACATCAAACAGTTTCCGAAAAATGAAAAAGAATTGGAAACCCGAATACACGCATGGATGATATACAGGGACGAAACATGGATGGAATTTGGTGAAGAAAATTATCATGCTAATAATTAAAAGCGGAAAATGATAAATGACGGGAGGAATAGGACTACTAAATTAAGGAAAAAACAGAACACTTTGAGAAAAGGAAATTTACAAATACTTGGGAATATTGGAAACGGACACCATCAAACAAGCAGAGATGAAAGAAAAAAAAATACCTCAGGAGAACGTGAAAACTACTCCAAACTAAACTACATAGCAAAAAATTACATCAAAAGGATAAATACCTGTGCTATATCTCTTGTAAGATACTCGGGATCATTATTAAAGAGGACAAGGACAGATTTCAACAAATGGACCAGAGAGGAAGAAAACTATTGACGATGCATAAGGCCGTACATCTCAGAGATGACACAGAAAAACCGTGTGTGTCAAGAAACGAAGGATTTAAGATAGCGTTGACGCATCGATACAACGACTAGAAGACTACATAAAAAAAACACCGAGGAAGACTGATAACAGCGACGTGAAACAATACAGAAAGAACAAACATCAACAGAACGAAAATAAACAGAAATTAAAAATGGTAAGAAAAACAACTGTATGGGAATTTCAAATGACAAACAAGCGAAATCTTACATAAAAAAAAAATTTGGATGTGGCTAAGAACAACATGTAATACAATTAGGTTGATTGTTTTAGTAATAAGTTGTTTCCTATCTTGGTTTAGAGGTCAACCACGGGACGGAGGAAAAGAAAGGAACATATATGATAAAGAGAATCGAAGCAAGCAAAGAGATAGTCAGAAAGAGAGAGAGAGAGAGAGAGAGAGAGAGAGAGAGAGAGAGAGAATGATAATAAAGAGAAAATGAATTGAAAAATCTATGCCGAGATAGCCGCAGGTGCTGGGTTAAAAATAGAAATGTATCAATAAGTCGGTAACGAATTCTGTTTGACTAGAAGAAACTCAAATGAAAAAGCTGTTGTGAGAACTCGGGATAGAAAACTGGAAAACAGTTAGTTGGATACGAGACGCGACGAGGTAAAGACGAAAGTTGAATTACTAGCAACGATAATGTGAAACGGCCGAAAATTACAGGCCCCATATTGAGCACATGAAATATACTTTGGTATTAATGAACAAACATGGTGTTTTGGTGTGTTCATCACTTCTTTTAATCACGGCGGAGCTTACCACGGAGGTTCGACTGAGATTTACGACGTAGTGGTACACGTATAGATACGTTAGGATGGCTGTAGTGTAAGCATCTATTTAGTTTGGAAGTAGAATTAACTCTATTTGAATACTGTAGCGTTACAGCTTTCTATTTGTGCTGTATAACGTTACAAAAAGAGAAACTGAATCTCTTCTAATAACAACACAAAATAAAGGCATAAAAAACTAACTAGGTAAAAGCAAAAATAGACGAGACGCAAAAAAATAGCAGAAGTAGATAATGTGATGATAGAGACGAAACGATTTATTTCATTATAAGCGAATTCAGTAAATTAACTGACAAAAAGTATAAGACTAGACATAACTGGGTGGGCAAGATTATCCACTGGGAATTCTACAAGAAATTGAAATTTGACGATTAGAACAAATGGTATATGCACAACCCAGAATCTGTCCTAGAAAATGAGATGCACCGAAATCTCTGGGATTTTGGGAAACAAACGGATCCCCTAATCTCGGTTAGACGACCAGATCTACTGAAATTCAATTAAAAAAGAGAACCTGCTAAATAGTGGACGTTGCCATTCCGGCTGATCACGGGATAAACTGAAAAAAAAGCGAAAAGAGAGATCAATACCTTGACCTTGCTTGCCAACTGAAAAAAAATGAAACATAAAAGTGACTGTGGTATCAGTTGTAATTTGCATGCTTGATCCGGTCACGAAAGGATTGGTAGAGACTGGAGGACGTGGAAATAAGAGGACAAGTGGAGACCATTCGAACTAAAGTATTGTTTATATCAGCCGAAATACTATGAGTCACGGGGACTTAAAGATGAGGTCACTCAAACTCAGGGGGAAAACTCAGCTAACGCTACTGTAAAAACACTCAAAACAAGAAGAAGAAGAAGAAGAAGAAGAAGAAGAAGAAGAAGAAGAAGAAGAAGAACTGTTTCTATTTTTTAAAATCATACTGTTGTATATTGACCTTCGACCCGGTCAAAGTTGCCATTCCAAAGTGATGCACCGGATGCACATTCCGATGGCAGTTATGAGAAGAAATCGCGTGGGCGAATTTTGCAGACGAAATGGGACAAGGTAAAAGCCCATGATACACTCATAGACTGATGCACCGGAAGAGAGTGACCTCTGAATTGCATGACAGTTATTTACGCTTGATGACGATCAAACATGCCATTCCAAAGATTGAGTGGGCGACTGAACTATTATATAACTCGGTGTAGACAGGAAGTCAGAGAGTTGGAGGTCAGTGAGTTGGAGACAAGGTGTGGCAGGGAAACCCACCACCCAGCAGAAGGGGTCCTCGGGACCCCCGATTGAGTTGAAGATCACACAAGTTAGAGACGTGATGTGGTAGGGAAGGCTACCACCCAGCAGAAGGGGCACTCAGGAACCCCGATTGAGTTTGGAGATCAGACCCATTGGTGACAAGATGTGGTAGAGAAAGCCAGCACTCAGCAGAAAGCTGACCCCCGGGCTTCCGGCTCAGCAGCCCTGGAGAACGAGAAAGACACAACGCTGATGGCCATAAGAGTGGGGGTCAATATATTGCTGTCTTTGTCCGGTCTCCAACTCCCTCTCACACACACAACCTTTTCAAATAAAGTGAGAGGTATATTTTTTTAAAGAAGTCTTCGCTCGCCTTTTATTTATTGCGTCAATATGTATTCGGCATGGATCTGCATGTATATATGCATATATATTATGTTTTTGAGTATACAACAAATATACGAATATACGAATATGTCCTTTTGAAGTTGATGTAGATCCATTTAATCAGACAATCTTACACCTATCTCCCAAAATACACACACACACACACACACACACACGCGCGCGCGCAGTATAATAAACAATGAATAAAGAAAGGTAGTAGGAAATGTGAAATACATATACACATCAAAATAACAACTAAGAAATAGACATCACGATATGACATGATTCTTAAAAGATAACTTTCGCGCATATGGTAATCCTAAGTTTCAAATATCCCCAGAGGGTAAATATTACACAGTTAAACTGCGGATCTAGTTTCATAGAATGAATAAACAAAACAACAAAAGCGTTTGATTGACATTTTCATAAATTCTTTCTACACAGTTGTTTGAAATATGTAATGTTTTATTGACAGTTTAAGAGATTTTGTTTAATATATATATATATATATATATATATATATATATATATATATATATATATATATATATATATACAAATAAAATGTGTTATATTTTTTGCTGTAAAAGGAGAATTATCACCGTGTCTATTTCCGGTAAATGTTTCATGGTGTGTCTTAAATAGTTACACAAATAGATTTTTTTTTTAAATTAGAAATTACAACAAAACTGCGAAGCAATTCCTTAAACGGGTTTAGGATATCTTCCTTCATTAAAGAAGTATTAAGGTGATCATGTCTACCGGATATGAACACATAAAATTCTGACGTTGGAGATCATGTCCTGGCCGATGCGTCTAGCTTAACCGGGGAGTTTTCACTGAACTCAGATCCCTCCGCTTTCCATTTAATCTGAGATAACCACCATATTCGCCACGTTGTGAATTTTCGATGCGAATAGGGGTGTTTTAGCTATCTCTGACCGTTTCCACTGTGGGAGTCGATCTAGATTTGGCTGGAATCCACGCCAAAGTAAAATTGCTGTCTGTGGAGAAAACAGTTCTTGCCGCATTTCACAAAAACACACAAAAAAAAGGAAAACCAACGCGTTTGATTTTTGTATAATACTATATTTTCAAAGCTATTACCTTTATGTAGGTATAGACGTAATTACAGAAATGTGTAGAATACAAAAAAAGATGGAAAAGTTCACACGAAACTTATTCGTTCGTTTGGGAATGTGACAGAGATCAAACAGAAGAATCAAGGGGGACAATTATCGCTTCCTGATTATCTAAAAAATATTTCCTTATCTCGACTTTCGTTGACTTGATTATTGGGAGTTCGTAATGACGGTGTTTAACTGTCAGTTATAATCGAAACAGGCACAATTCACAGAGTCATCCGGTCTTATCGAACTTTTGCTTCTGACCTTAATCCTGACTTCGCCTGCAATTCTGGAACTGACTCTCAATCCTCGGATGGGTTCTGCTCCAACCCCTTCTAAGTTACTCTTGATCTCTCTTCTGAGCTGATCTCCACGGATCAATGGACGCTGTGCACTGCTTATATAAATTGGGGGTGGGGTCTCGACAATCCTTGGGTACGCCCATGAATAATGATATGTAAATTGCCAGGTTGACCGAAATTTCCAATTCACAGCTGGGCATTGTTTTTTAAGAGGTACTAAAAATGGATCTTAGTCGACCCGATGATTTTTGCCAGATGAGAGGTCCTTGAAACGGGAAAATCTACTTATGCCGTCTCCGGCCCTGATTTGAACTTTTCGCCATCTAGCCTACACAGGTTTCATTATGGCTTTCATCACAAGATCCACTAAACGAATCCATCACTCAATCCCAGGACATCGGTCAAAGAAAAAAAAAACAAGATAGCGAATAAAATGATATGAAAAATAAAAAAAATATAGGCATTTCCTCTACTTATTCCATGTATTAACAAAAAACAAAAAACTTATTTACAAATCCACCCTTTCATTCATTTAATTACCAAATTCGTTCAAATCCCTTAGAATCGTTAATTGATCAATTAATCTGGGCGGGGTGTCTCTCGGTCACAAAATACAACTCACGTAATTTATGAATTGTATTTTGTTAAATTTTGTAAAATGATTTCAGTACAGTCAAGTTGACATGTTTGTAAATGGACAATGTATTAATTTGGATGACTTTTGAAGAAATTCTTGAAACTAAATGCAGTTTTTCATTGGCCACATGCTTTAGCAATTAACAATACGTCAAGTCAAAAATATTTCCTCATCATAATGCCAAGATTCCCACTTCATACACTCTTTCGGTTACCTTATTATCAATAATAATAGGATCTAACTGATTATTATTAAATTTTGTAAAAATACTGACAAAAACTAATTAAGATGAACTTGTCATTTTTTTTTTTAAATTCAGCTTTCAGCAATTATTTTTAGAATAATTCCTCATCCCATCAAAGACACAATTACTGTTTTAGATAGTGTTACTGGCTTTTCCACATTTGTAAGAATGATATAGTTGGGTATCATCAACATACATGTGATATATTCAAATTCTTTTTGCTTATCATATGACAGAAAACCATAAAGTAAAATTAATGATCCTCAACTCAAACCCTGAATCTCACTATTGACCACTTCACCCCTAGACACGGTCCCATTTGTAATAACCTTTTGATATCAACATTTACGGTAAGTACAAATCCATTTGAGTGCATTATTACGGAAACCAGCAGATGAATTTGTCTGTGGTCTCCACATCCGATAGCTTTAGATTAATCAAACGAAACAAGACAAATTTGAATTATGTTAACACTCATGATTATCATTAGTAAAATCTAAAAGAGCCGTAACTGTTCTGTGGAAACGTTAATAGGACAATTTCAATTTTAGGAAATTATCCGTTTCTCTCAGATAATCGATCATTTATTTATTTATTTATTATCTTTTCAACTGCTTCAGAAAAAAGTTCATAATAAACGTACGGGTCTGTAATCAGAAACACAGTCATAGTTATTTCTCTTCGTTAATGACTTAATAGACGAACCCTTAATTGGCAACATTTCAGGTAGGTTAGAAATTATTTTAATGTTTCTAACCCTATACACATTGTGTTTAATCATGAATTTCAGGAAACTAAACAATTGTAATATCTAAACAAAAAGTATTCGTCTCTGTCAAAAGAACTAATCTCATGATTTGATTTTCAGTTACTGCAGAGGAACAGATTCAAAAGATTCCCTCAGAATTTCATTAATCTAATCCGTCACAAGATCTTCACTCTTCACATAGAGCTGATTCTCGTGAAAAAAGAATTTAGTAAAACTTTGATCAATATTAAAGTGAATTTCATAATTACAGCAAATATTAACAACACTAAAGTTTTTTAGACTCTGAGGAAATTGTTTTGAATTTTCAATTTAATGTTAATGTTCTTCTTTAAAGATTCTAACATTGTGATTCTTTATTAAGTGAAACACAGAATTAGAAAAGTTTGTTTTTTTATTTACTTCAGTTTTGACTTCCTCTGATTATTAGATTTATTTTCATCTTTATTTCTATCATTCATTAAGATTTTAATATCTGTAATAAGCCAAAAGGAATATGAAAATCTGGACGTATTACTCGAAATCATCTCCATTGTGATTACTTATCAATAATCTCTCTAGGAATATTTTTAAAGATCGATACTTCATTATTAATATCTTCATCAATGAGTGCCAGGATATTGCTTCCGAGCCTTCTTTCCAGGTCCCTCACAACAAGCTTTACATCAAAGTTTTAAAAATATTTCCTTCTTAAGCTGAACGTACTTTCTTTCTGAGAACAAGCCATCAATTTAGACACTGAATGCAACCTCCCAACACCATAAATATTTAGATTTGGAAAATTCACCATAAAGTTTAGACCAATCAAGATACTACTAGGTTTTGTTTTACAAGTAGACAAAGAGTAATCTAGTTAACGTGCGTGCGCTTTATCCAGTCGACACATCACTGGGTTGGGTTACCTTTGTGCTACTTCGATATGTCCAGTTCTATGAGCCGTTGAGGAAAGTGTCCTTCCCCGAGCGAGATAAGCTGTAAAAACTTTTTAAAGAAGAAGCAAAAGAAAGCGTGGCTCTTGATCGGACTTTTTGAAAATCTGGAGTCAGGTGGTCCAAATACCTTTCATTATAGCTAAAAATATAAAATTATAGTCTTTATTTTTATTTCTTTATCTTTTTACATTTAGAATAAGATTTATTCTATTATCATTATTCTATCTTATTTCATTTTTTTCTATAATTCTATTGACCAAACCATATACCTTATAACATTAAGAGGTTCAAAAGAAATAAACACGAAATTTTCATAAATAGCTACAAAGACTGAGAAATGAGTAAAAAGGTATAAGTGATTAACTCTCATTGCCATTCTCACTGTACAAATGCTTATTTCAACAAAAATAATTTCATCTTACCCTCAATGATTTGGAAGTTTCATGAGTTTCGCTGGTTATTCAGAACGTATATAGTCACCACACTAATCTCAGAATGACATATTACTATCTCGTTGAAAATTTCTTGACCTTAAATTTACAAAAATATCCACTAGGAATATTGCATGTGATAATCGATTCACATGTTCTCAAAGCCTCACATGTTGAATATATCAAACCACTAGACAAACAACGAAGGACTCGTTGATATATAAAAATATAATATATATTTTTATTCTTTGACGGCGACGATTGTGTGTAGCTGGAATACAGTCAGAGAGAGTTCGCACATATCTTTCTTTTGTGGCGGGAACCCTTTTGGTGAAGTATTGCGACGACCGGAGAACACACACGGTGTGCTGACAGGTCTGCTTGAGTGACCAGCGGGTTATTTCCTTCGTCTGAGAGACCACCGGACCTCTCCTCTTCGCTTGAGCGACCAGCGGATCTCTGCCTTCAGTCCATAATTACAGACCTTATATTGTCTCTCAACATCCTCTTCGCCTCACTTATTATCTGTTTATTGCTAGTTATAGGAACTTACGTACTTCGTTTTTTTTGTTTTTTTTCGGTAATTTGTTGATTTTATCTGTGAACGGAAATATCTGTCATTCTATCCACTGGCAATATATTACGTTTTCTCTTTCCTGTGAAACCACTTTATTGATGTTATCCTGCGACTTGATTGAACCTGCTAAGTTCATCGTACCATATTACAAATATACTTCATGAATTATCTTTATTTTTTGTAAATACTTGTGTATGGAATGAAATTAACATGTACAAGTTTCAAAAAACACTTGAAATTAGGAATTTTATTTTTATTAAAATTACAATGCTTGAAAATTTATCAATAAGAGATGCTGTATTATTCTCTTTGAAGCTAAGAATCAATTGAGAAAGATTAAACTCCTCGATCAAGACATGATGACCATCCGAATGAAACGGAATCTCCATGTAAACTATAATCTATATTTATTGAATAAAATAACTGTAGAATACCACATACTGAAGAAATCCATACTAAAAAGTGGGAAATCGTTTAATGAACAATTCTACGAAGTACAATAAAATTACAGATTATTTTCACGTCTAAACATGTTTTGCAAAAATTTAACTCTTCCCCGCATAAATACTGAGAAGTCTTCAAACATGTTTCACAATCTGTACTACATATATTTGTAAGCTAGGTATGACACTAAACTGTATGTGAAGGTGAAGCTCCAGTTCTTAATCTCTATGGAGGATTGAATACCACTTCATTACCATTAATTCTAGAATAAAATCTTTTAAGGTTCCATCTATGCGTCAAATAGAGAGGTTTAATTGACTCAAAACTATATAGTTGTAATAAAATTAATTGGGTTATTAATAGTTGCTTGAACCTACTCTTGTTTGCAATGGAATATTAATATTAGTTACTAAAACTATATAATAGTTACCCAACAAAAATGTTGCTAATGAGTTTCTCTCTTTATCTACATGAATGATCTGCATGTTTGGATTCTCTTTTTTGGATTATTTTCAAGATAAATGGACGAATAGAAACGGTTTAGTTGATGATGCTTCCAATTGAAAAAAGTACGGTTTGCTTTTGTGTTGTTCTCCTAAGGATTCCAAAGAGTTCAAATAATTCTAAATTTGGCAATTTCTTAGGGGATACACCTGAAATTATGGACACCAGAACATATTTATTTATTAAAATTTCCCACAGATTCAACTAAAAATGAACGATAAAACCTTTAAAAATATATATTTGTTCAATAAAAGAATGTTTATTTTTATCATTAAGCACCAGTATTATTAACATACCTACGCATTTCTTATTCATTGCTTTTTATAATTCTGATTAAGAAAACCCAACGAAGTTCTTTGTTTCAATGCAAATTTGAATTTCATTAATGCTTTCATTCATTAATGTTCACGTTATTTTATCCTTCTTTCTATAAATTCCGGCTCAATACATTGTTAACAGTAGACATTTTTCTTTATGAAGCCTTTATTTCAAATACTGTTTTGTTTTTTTTCTTTACGAGCTTATCAGCCTTTTCCTTCAGCAGTAAAAAAAAGACAGACAATTTTTTGTAATGAAACAAGGCAAGTTCTAAAAAGCACAAACAAATGTGTTAGAAAGTTCGTTTCGTTTTAGATCCTTCTCAAAGAGATTATTTTTGTCATTTCTTCAGGGCAATAGCGATAGGAAACTGACCCAAGACTTATTACATTATCACTGATTTACGCATTTTTAGAGTTATTTTTATGCTATCCGTTCCGATTTTCTTATTTACTTTTCTTTAGTGTATGCAATTTGTATTGAACTTACGAGATATTGTTACTTTTTCTCATTCAGTGATCTAATGCTGGAACGAATCTGTAACTTAGAAAAGATGTTTTCAACGAGACATCTACTATAAATATCGTACTTTGCCTGCTTAGTTACTGAGGTGGTCGTCTTTATATTATTGAGCATATTCAAAACCAAGTTAAAGCCAATATTAGCATGTTCAATTCTAAAGCACATTGGTGGTACTAATAAGGAAGATTCGGGTAAAAACATATAACTGTATTTCCTGTAGCTTTATGTGGGATGGAAATATGTATATAAAACCATTAAATACATATAGGCACCCATCTCTTTGTTTTACTTTTAGTCTATCTCTTTTATTTTATACTAAAGATACTAGGACGTTCATATTTCTGGTGGAATATTATACAA
The DNA here is from genome assembly GCA_963585895.1 of Sepioteuthis lessoniana. Classification (NCBI taxonomy): domain Eukaryota; kingdom Metazoa; phylum Mollusca; class Cephalopoda; order Myopsida; family Loliginidae; genus Sepioteuthis; species Sepioteuthis lessoniana. Next base: position 13,308,603 of record OY757904.1, on the reverse strand, counting down.
TTAAAATGAATATTATTAAACATAATAGCTAATAAACTCCATAGTTTTAGAAAACTGAAAACTAATTAATAAATATGTTTTATTTTAAAAATAAGTAGACGTCTGATGTGTATTTATTAACAGAATTTTATTTGTAGCAACAGCTTTACTCTCAGATGGTTTTGTTATACATAATATATGTTAATATCCATTTTTTCTGTATCGTAGACAATATTCAATAAATTCCAGACGTCTTTTCTTTTTTTTATTTAAAATATTTTGATGATTGATTTTTAAGTCCTATAATGTAAATGTATTGATAATTATTTTAGTTCGATATGAAACATAACTACATAGAATTATTGTTTGTCCCGTAATATGATTTTTATTTTTAATTTGATCAGCTAGATTAATAAAGATAAATTATATTCTGTAATTCTGAAGTGATTCATTAATTTAGTACTTTCTCCATTTACTGAGACGATTTTATATTTCGACGAATAAATTCTATACACATATAAAAGTTGCATGGGAAGGAAAGCATACATTTTCGATGTAAGTTTCCAGTATCAAATGAAAATTATTAGTCCAAAAAGATATGTTGCAAATACAGTGTAATGTATTGTTATAAATAGAGATATTTTTTTACATAAAAGGGAACAATTTTTCTTTTTGTGAGAGAGAAAAAACTTACTCGATACATTAAACTAATCCAGGCATCATCGTATTTTTGATCGTCAAACAAGTGCGCAATTAATCTTGACCATTAGGACAGACACCCGTTTACAACTATCACAGTTCGATAAGCCATTCCCTTGGAGACGATTACCCGACTAAGAATTGCTCTTGAATTTTAACAGTGCTTGGTTTCAGCTGAATATATATATTTACTTACAGATATAAAATACCACAAAGAAGTTTTTTATAGGCGTTACTAAAAATCATTTCCGTTTCTTAATCTTAACCGCCGGGATTAATGAACCAGCTCGTACTTGCTCCCCTTAGAGAAATATTCCACCCGGCAAAGGATCTTCGAATGATTTTCCATTTTGGATAAATATCTACTCTAAAAATGCCTGTCATTTAAAAGAGGCTGAATGTTACAAAAACAGTATCTTTTCATTTTATTTTGATGAATATATGAGATCACACAGCTTCGAAAATATAAACGTGGATTAGTTGTGCGGCCAATTTCATGGTTCCTTGCTGCAGGCAACGTCACATTTTTTTACTTCAGTGGCAGAATTGAATCTTCAGCTTTGTTTTCTATTTAATGAGGATGATGTACCCTATTATTTTACCGATGTTCGGCTGTATTCGATTTCATTGTCCCACTTTGTAGTGACACTTTTCAGTGGCCTACAAATCCAACTTATCTGCAACAAATGAATAGTTTTCTTAATCCATATAAACAGAAATTGCTCAGTTAATTGATTTCATACCCACAGGTTACATTTCGATATATTTTATGGAAATCTGTTTTGTTGAAAAGATGAACACGGACACACACAAGCACCCGCACTCAGATTATATATATATATATATAGGTGTGTGGTTGTTCAATAGAAAAAGGTATATAGTACAGGTAATATCTTTGTATGTTCTCATGTATTTATCTTTCTGTAACGTACATACCAATCTCATTGTTCATACATACATTCGTTCATCTACATACATACATACATTCATCTATCTATCTATCTATGGAATAATCCCTTCTCTCTTTCTCTCTCTCTCAATATATATATATATATATATATATATATATATATATATATATATATATCGGGGAAATATATATTTTTAGAATAAATTTCGAGCATTAATTATCGTAAATACATTGTCATTTTTTGTTTTATAGAAAAATGAATTAAATAAAATGCAGAAGATAGAACATCACATCTTCAAATTGCCTGATGGAGGTTTCATTTAAAAAGCAAATGTGTAAATTTGGCAAAAAAAAAATAGGTATATATAAATTCTAAAGTGGTAATGGATACGGTGGAATACTCCAACAAATTGGCGGACTTGATTGGCAATGGTGGCTATTTTAAAGTAAACAAGGACCCGATAGAAAGGAAGCTGTCACAGATCCTGGTTAAGAATAAAGATCTCATACCACAAACAAAACAAAGACAGCGTATGCAACATTACAGTAAGATATCACGCATATATGGCCTTCCTAAAATTCATAAGGACGGTATTCCATTGAGACCCATTGTCAGCACCCGAGGTTTAGCATGTGACCCATTGAGTCGTTTCCTTGTGGAGATCATCTGCCCACTAACCGGGAAGTCCTCATCCTATATTAAGAACTTAGCCCACTTTGTGGAGAGAATCAGTGATGCCCCCATTCATTCTAACCAGATGATGTGTTCGGATGTAGTAAGTCTGTCTACTGATGATACACTTGCTGTGGTACGGGATAAACTGACTGTAGATCCCTAGCTGAAAGAACGCACTTATATCCTGATAGATAATCTAATGGAAATGTTTACTTTCTGTGTGGAGACAACCTACTTCAGGATGGGATCTTATATATACTGACAAGAAGAATCTATGGGTTCACCATTGTCACCAGTGTTGGCGAACTTATACATGGAATACTTTGAATAAATAGCATTAGGATCTACATCACTAAATCGATCCATGTGGCTTAGATACGTAGATGACACATTCCCTCTCGGGCCTCATCGGGAAGATGTTCAGATATTACTTGATCACGTGAAGTCAATCCGACCATCTATAATGTTCACTATGGTGAAAGAACAAGATAACAAATTACCCTTTCTAGATGTATTACTATCACGCATAGAGCAAGGATTCAGGTCAAAGTATCGCAAGCCCACCTTCATCGGACAGTTCCTCAATTTAAACTCCCATCATCCATATACGGTAAAGAAAAGAATATTCCTTTGCTTACGACATCGAGCATAAACCATTAGTAGTGATACTGATGCAGATTCAATCCTGACTGCAGGCAAGTAACAATACAGGAATACTTAACACTTGTACCCGCTTTTGGCTAACGGAATCAGAACAGGTGACGTCTGTGGATTCGATAAAGGACGTAGTTCGAAGTTCTGTGTAGATTCCCGAGTTCGCAAAACACATGAGGAATCCCGGAGGACATATCGGCCGAAACGTTATGGAAATAACAATAAAGATGAAGACAATAGTCGGAAAACCCTAAATGATAAACATAATTAAACTTCATATCAAAAATTCAGACAGCTAAATAAATCTTCCTCTGAATACCTTGTTTTTTTCCAGAATTATATATATATATATATATATATCAGGATGGAAATATATTCATTATTCTAAAGTGACTGAATTTTGTTTTTCTTAAAGGTATATATATATATATATATATATATATATATATACATATATATATATATATATATATATAATAATACTCATCATCTAAACTTTGCGATGCATCTTTCCTTAAAATTGATTTTCTCTAACCTCCTTAATTAGATAATGGAATTTCGTTGTGAGGCTAATTATTTCCATTGTAATTTTACAAGACATATTGTATTTAAATCACTAGATAGCGACATTTAACGTGAGAACCCTAAATAGAATAGGTCAACTATCAGAGCTAACTGCATCAGCCGTAGAACATAAGATAGATATAATCTGCATACAAGAGCACCGATACACGCACACCGAAGATATCAAGTATCACGAAACTGGAAATGGATGGATGCTGGTGACTGTATCGGCATGGAAAAACTCTGTCAATGCATCAGTAGGAGGGGTGGGAATGCTTCTAGGACCGAGAGCGTTAAAAACACTGAACAGCATTGAGAGAATACAACCTAGGATGATGGCCGCAACGTTTAATGGCAACCCCAAAGCAACAATTATCTCCTGCTACAGCCCTACCAATGTTAGCGAAGAAAACGAAATAGCCACCTTCTACGAAGATCTATCCTCCCTAGTACGGAGCATTCCGAAACACAACCTGCTAGTCATTGGCGGAGATATGAATGCACAAATCGGGAAAAACAGACACAACAAATACAGCCTACACTACGCGTCTAACAGGAATGGACAGCATTTAATAGATTTCATGATAGAAAATAGATTAACCTGCCTCAATACAAACTTTCAAAAAAGGGAGGGGAAATTATGGACCTACACATACGCGAATAAGAGTAAAGCACAGATAGACTACGTCCTTATAAACAGGAAATGGAAAAACAGTGCGATGAACTGCGAGGCATACTCCTCCTTCGAGGGTGTGTCCTCCGATCATCGAATAGTTACGGCCAAAGTACGACTAAGCCTAAGAAAAAACGCCACACGTAAAGCGACGACCAAGCACTATGACTGGGCCCTACTCAACAACAGAGATATTAGAGATAAGTATGCATTAGAATTAAGAAACAGATTCGAAGCACTACAAGAGAAGGTAGAAATAGGCACCCCAAATGACGAATATGAAAATTTTGTAGAAGCACACCTGGAGGCGGCAGAGAAGTGTATTCCAACAAAACCTAGAACTAAATATAGAGTCCCTTGGGAAACGCTAGCGGCTAGAGAAAAACGTGCACTTGTGAAGACTGCCTCCAAAAACTATCAACAGAACCCAACAAATACAAATGCACGAGAACTAGAAAAGGCGCAACATCAATTAACAAGAATATACCTAAAAGAACAGGCAGAATACGTACAAAATCAGATAGATAAGATTAGAGACTCGGTGGAAGATAGGCAATCCAGGATAGCCTGGCAAACAATAAACGAAGTAAGTGGAAGGAAGAGCACAGCCAAAGCAAAATTGAAAGCTGCAAGCCAACAAGAAAGAATAAAACTATGGGAACAGCATTTCAAAAATCTACTAGGAAACCCACCGGAAATAACGGATGAACCGATCACCAGAATTATTAGTAAGCAATTAGACGTAAAACTAGGTCCTTTCACCAAAGAAGAACTCGACACGGTTCTCAGAAGAATTAAAAATAGGAAAGCGGCGGGGCTAGACGAGATCCCCCCAGAAGTGTGGAAGACGAGACAATTCGACGATATACTGCTCCGGCAATGCAACGCAGTCTATAGTCAAAATAGGATAGAACGATGGACGAAGGGATGCATCCTTCCATTCCCTAAAAAAAGGCGACCTCGGACTAGCCAAGAACTACCGAGGGATAACACTTACATCCATAGCAGCCAAAATCTACAATGCCCTACTACGAAACCGCATAGAACCCAAAATGGAAAACATCCTTAGGAAAAACCAAAATGGCTTCCGGAGAAATAGATCCACAACCTCACAAATACTGACCATTCGTAGAATCCTGGAAGGCGTTCAGGCAAAAAACTTACAGGTGACATTACTATTTGTCGACTTTACCAAGGCCTTCGATTCCATACACAGAGGGAAGATGGAGCAAATCCTACTAGCTTACGGCCTACCAAAAGAAACCGTAGCAGCGATAATGATTCTCTACAGAAACACCAAAGTAAAAGTACGTTCACCAGATGGAGACACGGAATACTTCGACATTGTTGCAGGAGTACTACAAGGAGACACACTAGCCCCGTACCTCTTTATCATCTGTCTAGACTATGTGCTTAGGACTTCGATCGACAAAATCAGAGAAAATGGCTTTGAGCTGACTAAGAGAAGAAGCAAAAGGTACCCCGCAAAAACAATCACGGACGCCGACTACGCTGATGACTTGGCGTTACTAGCGAATACGCCTAATCAAGCAGAGACACTACTACATAGTCTGGAACGAGCTGCAGCTGGCATTGGCCTACATGTCAATGCAAACAAAACCGAATATATGTGTTACAACCAAACAGGCAACATTGCCACACTAGACGGAGCCTCTCTGAAACTAGTCGACAAATTCACCTACCTAGGAAGTAGCGTCTCATCAACCGAGAAGGACATCAACACACGACTGACGAAGGCATGGACAGCTATCGATAGGCTCTCGATCATATGGAAGTCGGACCTAACAGATAAAATGAAACGCAGTTTCTTCCAGGCAGCGGTTGTGTCGATACTGCTATATGGATGCACCACATGGACGCTTACGAAGCGGCTGGAGAGGAGGCTGGACGGAAATTACACAAGAATGCTGAGAGCAGTATTAAACAAGTCCTGGCGACAACACCCCACGAGACTCCAACTATACGGACACTTGCCCCCCATCACAAAAACTATACAAGTTCGACGAACCAGACACGCAGGACACTGCTGGAGAAGCAAGGACGAGCTCATAAGCGATGTACTCCTGTGGACCCCCACTCATGGTTGTGCAAGAGTGGGACGACCAGCACGAACTTACATACAGCAGCTATGTGAGGACACGGGTTGTAATCCTGAAGACCTGCCGGAGGCGATGAATGATAGGGAGAAATGGCGAGAGACGGTCAGGGATATCCGCGCAGGCGGCGCGACATGATGATGATGATGATTTGAGTAGTATCTACTAAATAAACAATGATGTATCAGAATGTCCGGAACTTGAAAGCTATTAATTACATTTTCAATGTATAATATTTGTTCTTTAGATTTAATTAAAAGCCGCTGAGTTACGTTCATGGAGAAGAAAGAAATTATGTTGAAAAACACGTTGGCAAAATAACCGTTACCCTAACTTTAACAGCTTCTTGATGTAAATATTTTTATACACAGTAAAAAAATTCCCATTGTGGTTGGTTTTATTATCATTTACTTTTTCTTATTTTACAAAATCTTTTATGAATTCACAATTTAGTTTGATTATAAATGGATATGTTTCCATCTATTTCGATCTTCGGTTTATTTTACTCTTTAAAAACCTGCCTCGCAACAGGGATTTCATAAAAGTTAATAATATCACCCACCGAGTGATAAAACCACACAAAGAAAGGGTGTAATATATATGATACTAAACTATTTCTGGTGGTGAGGATTCAGTTCTCGAGCTCTGAAGAATGTGGACATTATTGTCAGTACACTCAGATCAACTTTCATTCAAAGTGGTCGTATGTCTTTGGGAACCATTTATGTTTAAAATAGATATGTTTGCAAATTTTTATTATTAGGTAAGAATACAGGATATCATATAACCATATTTAAAACATGCTAAGAAACTGTACAAAAATAAATGAACAACGTACATAGTTCCTTACTTCAAGACACAAAATAAACCCGGAGAAAGGAACAAACAATCAACCATAGATTTGAAAACATTTGATTTCTTAAAATACAAAAAAGACACCCTATTTTCTTTTAATTTTCTAAGCCATACGATAAATATTTTTACTATTTTACTACTGGTAATCCTCCCCAAGTTAAAAAATATATTTGCAATAGTCTGCAATAAATTAAAGTGGGGTAGTAAGCGAGTTCCAACTTCATTTGTGCTATTGTTGTATATTGATCTTCGACCCGGCCAAACATGCCATTCCAAAGTGATGCACCGGAAGGAAGTGACACATTCCAATGACAGTTATGGGAAGACATCGCGAAGGCAGGCTTGGCTGACAATATGGGACAAGGTAAAATCCCATGGTACAGTTATAGACTGATGCACCGGAAGTGAGTGACCTGTGAACTGCATGACAGTTATTTCCGCTTGATGACGATCAAACATGCCATTCCAGAGATATTGAGTGAGCGGTTGAACTATTATATAACTCGATGAAGACAGGAAGTCAGTTAGTTTGGAGACCAGTTGGTGAGAAGATGCTTGAATGGGAACATGTCCCAAATAGACTTAACCCCCAGGCCGCTCCCGGTTGAGCAGCCCAGGAGAACGACACACGGCGATGTCCGGAGGAGCTGGGAAGGTCAATATGTTGCAGTTAGTGGAGGTGCCCGTGGTGTAATTGTTATCGTCGTAGGAAATGAACACGGCGACACGAGTTCAAATCCTGGATGAGAATGATTGCATTTCATATCGCACTAATACCCTTAGGAAAGGTATGAATCCAATTATTCTCCTTTCAGCTATGGGTAAATAGTAGGACAGACTAGGTTCTTCAGCCTTGGTTAGGCTACTAGTTTAGGAGAAGGAAAACTCTAAATTCAAACCTGTTAAACTCCGCTTATAAATTGACTTTGTGTCATATCCTGCCCAAGCGGAGGGGTTGGTAAATAGGATATGTTGCAGTCTTTGTTCAGTCTCCAACTCCCTCTCCCACACACAACCCCTTCAAATAAAGTGAGAGGTATACTTTTTTAAAGAAGTCTTCGCTCGTCTTTATTCATTGTGCCATTATGATTCTGCATGCTTATGTATATGTATTATGTGTTTGTATAGTTAATCATGGTTATTGTGTGACTATACAACACTATTACATTCACTTTCAGACAAATACTCTTGGGAAAGTTATATACCTCTTCTCACCCCAGCTACGGGCTAAATAGTACCACTACTGATCTTCTATGAGGAATGGATTGGTATTAAATAACCTCCAAAGGTTGACATGCCATTAAACAAATAAAACAAACAAAATGAATCTATTAGATTAAGTATACTTCTATGGACTGAAAAACTGTCCGTTTTGTGAGAATCCTAAGAATCTATTGTGAGTGCCAATAAAAATAATTTAAGATGCTTAGATATTGCAGTTATATATGCCATTCAAGATTATATAGAAAAAAATAATCGAATTGAACCTGTCAGTCTGATAAGGCACGATTAGTATCCTTAGATTAGGTGATTATCAGTTCTTCAAGGGAAAAATCAATTTACCCTGTTATCATTATATGATTCTCACATCTTCATCAAATCGTCACCATTATTTTCATCTCTGGTAATCGTCACTTCTTTCCATTTCTCTCCCAGCGATATATCATCTCTTCATAAATAGATAACTAAGAATATTAATATCTATTGGATCAATAAGTTTGTACTAGCACCATATTTGATAAACGATTGATAGTGGCAGTGGAAAACATAGACCTCAGACGACAAGTAGAGCCCAAGCGGATTATAGCATTACTAATTTTGGGCAGAATACTGAGAAGAGTCCTGGAAACTTGAAGAGACTTGCTGTCACCTAAAATTCAGTGAAAAACCATCTGTTAACATTGGTGTAAAACACTATCAAAGGAGTAAAATAATAATAAAGTAGCACCGCAGAGATAGTGGAAGCCAGAATAATGAAAAAGAACGACAGTTACGAATAACTTTTACTCCAAATTTTTTCCAAAAATTAAATTTGACATCCAAACTGTGATAGCCTCTCCAACGTGATTAATCAGCCGCTGAGTCCTAAAAAAGAAGCTAATCAAAAAAAGGAAATAGTTTTGTTTAAATCCCTCGCTACGAATAGGAAGAATTAGCCAGTAATAGAAAAAAAATCATTTAAGCGTTCACATGAACTTAGCTAATTTTGTTAAAAATAATTGAATGTTTTTTCTTTCAAAGAATGACCTTCACTAAAATAGAAAAATGTACTTTACCAAGATTTTGGACTATGTAAATGCTTTTGATTATTAAAAAATTGCGCTTTGTAAAGATAATTAAAAATTAAAAAGGAAAAAAAGAAGGGCAAAACAAAAGGTGAGAGGGACAGAAAAATATAAACATATAAAGGATGTCGTTAACTAATTGCGAATATAAAGAATGCAATCAATCCTCAACTATGAAAATTATTTTAAAAATCTATGGGTTTGGTTGAGCAACCCGTGAAAAATGTCAAATAGAAATCAAGATGAAACTCAGATGATTGACCTAATTGTCATGATCAGCAGGTGCTCCATTTGTTGCTACCATGGCGTATACGATTGGCATTCTGCAAATTTTCACCCTTAATTTCAGATACACTAATAACTAAGTTACAATGAATCTCAGAGTCACAGAAAATGGACTATAGAAGACGAAAACGGTATCCCACTCTTATTTTAGAAGCAATCAATCATCGAGAGAAAGAGGACAACTGAAATTTGAGCCGAATCCTCCAAATTTAGTACATCACGCTCAAGATTTGCCGACCAAACAAGTATAATTTTTATGGAAGGTTAGTTTTCTGACCTCGAAGTAATTGAGATATATTGACAGGTAAGTCTTGAGTAATATGCTTAATTGACGTACAAACAAGCTGAAACACAAAATATTGCAAATCAAATATGACAAAACTCATTACAACATCGTGAATGTTTATAGCAAAATCAAAACAAAACAAAATGTAGTTCTTTTTTTAAAATATCATGACCAAAAGCATGTTACATTACCACCCGGAAGGAATTAGGACTGGGAAAACTCATGGTATAAACCAAAAAGGTAAATACATTTTTAAAGAAATATTCTGATCGGCAACGAGAAGGAATAAACCAATTCAGGGAAATGGATCATATCAAGATGTTTGCCAAAAAGGAAAAAACCTGGAAACACTGGAAACAATTCAATTATAAAGCCAGGATATAGGAATGCAATTTGGCATTGAAAATTGTGCCATGGTGATAATGAAAAGCCGTAAAAAAACTGGTAGAAACAATGAAATCAAAAAAGCATCTGAACACTTGAAGAGAAGGAAAAATTCAAGTAATTGTAAATTTTGGAGGTGGAAACCTTTATGCTGAAATTAAAAAAAGTAAGATAGGTGTACTTTAGAAGAACAAGAAAACTACCCGAAACCAAGCCTTGAAGAAGAAATCTCATCCAAGAAGTAAACAATTGGGCAGTCAATCATGTAAGATACTATGGACAATTCCATAAAACGACAAAGTGATGAAGTAAGAGAAATCGATAAAAATAGGAAACTGATGAAAGTGTACAATGTGTTACATCAGACGGATTGCGTAAACAATATAAACCAAAAAACCAATATAACAATGGTAACATTTAAGACACAGAAAAAAAAATCCTAGAAAACAAAAATGAGGATAAAAACAACTGTATGGATACATCATGCGACAAACTGATGATATTGCACACAAGAAGTCCTGAACATGGTTAAGAAAGGAAAACCATCTTTGGGAACCTGAATCTCTTTTAATAGCCGCACAAAACGACAGGAGAACCAATTATAAATAAGTAGATAAAATTGATAATACGCTACAAAAGAGCCTGTGTAGGTTATATGGAGAAAAATAAAAAATTGTAAATCACATGATAATATAATGTAGCAAACTAGCACAAAGAATAGGGATGAATGTGCGGGAAAGTTGGCACACTGGGAATTAAGCAAAAATTAAAATTTGATCATAATTCCAAATGGCGTATGCACAAACAAGAACCCGTCCAAGAGTATAAGACAAAATTCTCAGGAACTTTGAAATATAACCAGATCAACCAACCCCAGTCAGAAAACTACACCTATTATTTAATAGCAAGAAAAAGAGAACATGTCAACTGGTGGTTTTATTATCCTGGTAGTCCACAGAGGGAAAATAAAAGAAAACCAAAAGGTAGATAAATTCTTTGACCTTGCAGGAAAAAAAAAACAAAAGAAAACTCGAACTGCGGAACATGGGAATGACAAGGATAACAATTATAAATGGTGCGCCACGAACGGTTACAAAGAGCTTTAAAAAGACTGGTGGAACTGGAAAATAGAAGAATCAAGACCCTTCAGCTCACAGGATTCTTAAGATATGATAGAATACTTAGAAATGAATGGTTGAGAAAGGTGATCCACTGGGAATCATGTACGAAACTGAAGTTTGACCATACGAACAAATCGTAATGCACAAGCGAGAATTTGTCCTGGAAAATAGGAGGCACGAAATCCCCATGAATTTTGAGATCCAATCTCATCCCCAAATATCGACCAGACGACCAGACCTAGTAATAATCAATAACAACACAAAAAAGAGAACTTTCTGAATTGTGGACTTTTCTGTCCCAGCTGACCAAAAGCGAAAAGAAAGATAAATAACTCGACCTTGTTAGAGAATTGAAAAAACTGTAAACCATCGAAGTGACGGGGGTGCCAATCATAATTGGTGCACTTGATATAGTCACCAAATGTTTGGTATAAGGACTGGAGGGTTTGAAGATAAGAGGACGAGTGGAGACCATCCAAACTACATCATTATTAGGATTGGCTAGAATACTGAGAAGACTCCTGGAAGACTCCTGTCATTCAAACTCCAGTGAGAAACCATCGACTAACGCTATTGTGAAAATCTCCAAAAGGAGTAATTATAATGATAATGCTATGAAGAAGAAGATTCTCAAAGAAATTTGATTGAGGGAACTGGAAATCCGTGAAAAGGTTGAAGCCATTCAGACCACAAGACTATTGACATCTACTAGTATACTATTATAAATAAAATCAGCTAGGATAATGGGAAGAATCCTGGAGATCTGCGAAGACTTGATGTAACTCAGACTTCGGTTTCGCTTTCTTTGTTTAAAGTCATATCTACTGTCGTGTGTTATCTAATGCTGAATAAATTCTTGTAGAAGAACAACAGTAATACAACTTAATCTATAACTGCGAAGATTTGGGTGTTTCCTATCTTTCTCAAGGGTATTACTCTTAAAAATGAGAAAAAATCGCGCCACTGGAGTTCGAACGCTCTTATTCCACGCGGCACTTCAGCACCATAGCCATTATCCCACAATTTATCCCTCAGATTGCATTGAAAAATCACCATTGCTTAAAAAAACACTTAATAATAATAATAATAATAATTTGAAGAAGAAGAAGAAGAAGAAGAAGAAGAAGAAGAAGAAGAAGAAGAAGAAGAAGAAGAAGAAGAAGAAGAAGACAGATTAATATAGCTAGTAACGGTTATATTACAAGAAATAACTTTAGGACAAATAGAATATCAGCAATTAAAAATTCTAAAAAAAATATTGTAACGGCTGTATGTATACTTCAAGCGACACCCAAAAGAATTTGAACTTAATAAAGAAAATTAGCCAACTGGTAAAAAATGAGTAATCAAGAATAGTTTGGAAAGATGTTTCACTGGTAATTGTGCAAGAGATTAATATTGACCAAGCTGACAAATGGTATATACACCATCCATAACCTGTCCAAGAAAATGAGATTCAAAATACTGTCTGGAATTTTGAGAAATAAACAGAACACCAATTCCCAACCAGAAAAGCAGACATAGTAACAATTAGAAAAAAAAAAGTAACTTCAGTCACCGTGGATGTTGCCGTCGGAATAGACCACAAAGGGAAAATCAATAAAACTGAAAAAAAGGAATAAGTATTTAGGCCTTGCTCGGGGACTGCAAAATTTGTGGAATATAAGGGTGAAACCAACTATAATTAGCGCAATTTGAACGGTTTGAAAGGTTTAAAATAAGGACGAGAATAATTTGAAATTGGAAGAAGAATCGAAGCCATTCAGCCAACATGAATGTTAAGATCGGCCTGAATACTGGGAAAAGTCCTGGAGACTTGACAAGACTTGCAGACTCTCAGACTCATGTGACTAAAAATCATTTTAAAAAACTTATCGGATTTATAATAATAATAATAAAATTTGGACACGATCCCATGATCCGACTCGAATCATTAGTACATATATACCAGCGCTCCCTAAACGAATTGCTTTTTTTTTATTTGTTAATTAACTCTAAATTTGGTTTCTGGTCAGAAACCATTTTGTTGTTGTTATCATACTTATTTGAATGGTTTTCACATCAGCGTTAGTTGATGGTTTCCCAATGAAGTCTAAGTGACCGCAAGTGTCTTCAAGTATCCATGACTCCTCTTAGTATTCTGGTCGATTTTAACAACGCTGCAGTTTGGATAGTCTCCATTCATCCTCTTATTTGCAATGCATCTAGTCCCTGTACCAATCCTTTTGTGGCCGTGTCAAGCGCAGGGCAATAACAATTGGTATAATCGACAATTTCATGTTCCTCATTTTTTTTCAATTCTCCAGCAAGGTCTTAGCATTTATCCCTATTTTCGCTTTCCTTCCGTTTTACCCAGTTGTCAGCCGGGACAGCAAAGTCCACTATTTGGCAGATTCTCTTTTTTGTTGACTATCATTAGGTCTGGTTTCTGGTCGAGATTAGATGATCCGTTTTGTTAAACAAAATCCCAGAGAATTTGGTGCATCTCATTTTCTAGGACAGATTCTGAGTTGTGCATATACCGTTTATTTATATGGTAAAATTTATATTTCATGCACAATTCTCAATGTATCCCCTTGCCAACACAGTCGTGTCTTGTGTTATATTCTTTTAGAGCTAATTGACTGCATTTGTTTATCATGTGATTAATCATTTCGTCTTTATCACAATCTACGCCATTCTTTACAAGTTTTTTTCATAGAGTCAGTTGGTGGTCTTCTGAGGTCATCAGGACTCTTCTCAGAATACTAGCTGATCTTAAACACGCTATGGTCTGTATCCAATTACAAGAAACTCTTTTGCATGTCTTTGGGGACTGTTCCTTGCACGTTAACAACAATTGGTACCATACTGACCTTTATGTTTCGAAGCTTTTTTCTTATCTCTTGCACAACCCAAGTGTTTGTCAATCTTTTCGCTTTCTTTCATTTTCACTTCTTAGTCTGCGGCAAAAACAGGATTGTGTAGCTGAAAAGACCTTTCCTTCCTTTAAATTAACACTAGGACTTTACTTCTGGCCAGGTAACTTTATTATTTTACTTCTCGTGGGTTTTACTCTCCAGCGTAAGTCGATGGTTTTCCACAAAAGAGTGAGAGTCAATAACTCTCATCAGGTCTTCAGGACTTTTCTAAGTATTCTGGTCGATCTCAACATTGCTGTCATTTGGATGGTCTCCATCCGGCCACCAACTTCCAAGTCCTTTAGTCCCTTTAGTAATCCTTTACTTACTGTTCCAAAAGCACCAATTACAATTGGTACATTTGTCACCTGCATGCTCTACATCTTTTTCAATTCCCTAGCAAGGTGGAGCTACTTCTCCTTCTTTTCACATTCTTTCAGTTTTCAGTTTCGGGACAGCAAAATCGACAATTTTGCAAGTTCTCTTTTTTTTTTGTCGATTATTATTAAGTCTGGTCTTCTGGCCGAGATTAGGTGATCCGCGTGTATATCAAAGTCCCATGGAAGTTTGTGTGTGTCATTTTCTAGGACAGGTGTTGTGTTTTATTATTATTATTATTATTATTATTATTATTATTATTATTAACGAGTAAATACTTAATAATCATATCGATTGAAGGTATTGCATCAAGGACACATATTAATAAAGGAATACAACTTCGAATATAGGCCACTTTGAGCAGTCTTTCTCAATCCTTTATTTGTTTTGGTTAATTAGATAATGTTGTCCAGCAATGTCCTTTGATTATTTGACTATTTTTAACTTCGAAAACATGTTAATACATTGCTGTTAAGCCATTTATTGCCCTCTTATATATTTCTCATGAAACTGACATAAAATGCAAAGAAAATCGACACTCCGGTCATTATGTTATATTGTCATCTGCTGATTCAAGCAAAATAAATCACAACGACACAATGATAAGACGCAGGAAGACTTCTTTAACAAAATATTTACATCTCACTTTATTTGTAAGGGTACAAAAAGGTTACTCAAGGGTTGCGTGTGAGAGGGAGCTGGAGACCGAACAGAAACTGCAATATTTTGACCTCCACTCTTATGGCCGTCAACGTTGTGTCTTTCTCGTTCTCCAGGGCTGCTCAACCGGAGGCCCAGTGACCCACTCTGCTGAATGATGGCTTTCTTTACTGCATCTTATCAGCATCTTCTCTGGACCCCAATTCCTCAGGGCCCCAAGCCCCTTCGGCCTGGTGTGGCTTTCCCTACAACATCTCACTCCAACTGGCACTGAAACTCAACTGGCCTCGAACTCAACTGAGTTATATAATCGTTCGACGCCCACTCGATCTTTGAAATCGAATGTTTAATCGTCATCAAGCGGAAATAACTGTCATGCAGTTCACAGGTCACTCTCTTCTGGTGCATCAGTCTATGAGTGTACCATGGGAATCTTTTTGCTCGTCCCATTTTATCAGCCAATTTCCACCCACGCGATTTCCTCTCATAACTGCCATTAGAATGTGTCACCTCCTTCTGGTGCATCACCTTGGAATGGAATTTTAGGCCGGGTCTAAAGGTCAAAATATAACAATTAGAGGCAGAATTAGTAACTCAGTTACGGCAAAGAAAATAGCAAAGAACATTAATACTTGTTCTCTTTCGGTAGACCAGCGAGAAGAAACGAGGATATTGAGGAATAAATCTGGAATTATGAAACATTTGTTTTATATTCATTTTTGAATATTTCTACGATAAAATTTGTTTAAATTAAGGAAAACCACTGATTACATTTGAACCTAATAGACACCTGTGTATCATTTCAAAAAACATGTGACAGATATCAATAGGCCTGAGTAATTTAACCGCAGTAAAAATCTATAATCTTGTTTGTTTGTGTTATATTATATTTAGAGAACTGTTCCCTTTGACTGATTGGTGATATTTTTAATTAGTTCTTCATAGATTACCAAGAATCAGTAGCTCTTTATCAGAATATATTTATCAGGGAATAGGCTGCCAACTTTAAAATAATCATTAACATCCTCTTTTCATTCATATGTTTAATGGAATACTTATTTGAGTCTCATGAGACTAGCAGATAATTACAACTGATTTTGAGCCACACTGGGCGCCCCTTATAACTAGCTTTGTTTATACATATTTTAGCTCACAAATTAATTGCTCTCTCTCTCTCTCTCTCTCTCTCTCTCTCTCTCTCTCTCTCTCTCCCTTTAACCTAAGGGCAATATTACAAAAAAAGTAACTATACTAATTAATTCACTACTCTCCAAATCTCCTTCAATACTGGCCCTTTACCAGACTATGCAAGTTTTTCCAATATCTATACATGGCTACAGATTTATTGGATTAATACATTTTTACCACAAACATACAAAGGATTTATAAAATAACTGTTTCAGAAACTTGTCAGGAAGACTTTTATTCCATGTTTCTTGTTTCATGCTGCTATTTCGCCTTAAATAAATTTCTTCCGAGTCTGGGTGTCAGACTGGAGTTTGCAAGTAACTCGAAAGGTTAACCTGCTCAGTGACAAGAATTAATTGAAACACTAAGGAAACCACCAAGCCGTCCATTCATACATGATTCTTATTTTGATTAATACAGGAAATGAGCCGATGTCAGAAGAAATTTGGCTCTCTTCTCGCTATACCCAGCAATTACAGAAGGGAAGATGAATCGTCTGTAGAATAATTTAGATTCTGTTGCAGCTTGGTTGTATCATGTTGCTGTAAATTGGTTAACACTAGCGAAATATTTGATTAAAAGTGGTTATTAACACAGAGACCAGGAGACTGGAACCAACTAATCTTAAGGTTCTTGGAATGAAGCAGCTCTTGTCTCAAGTAACCATCGAGTTATGTATTATATACTATTAGGTCTTTACTCATACTTCCTCCTTTAATGAAAAAGGTAGTTTGCTATTAGAATATTGAGGGCAAAACGATAATTAAATTAGCTGAGATAGGTACTATTCAGAAAATCTGCAAGTGTGTGTTTGTGTCTATGTCTTTATGTGTGTGTGAGCTTTTTTCTCAATTTACTCCACATTCAAGATTTGACTTAGAGTAAATCTATAGCGTAATACGTATTTACCCCTTTCCTACAAGTAGAGGATTTGATATGATGTCAATTTTAACAGGGGTACACATGTAACGAACACTGGCACGGAAGGAAATGACACAGCATCACTTTTGAGACGTGTATGTTTTTAATCAACACCTCCCCCACGGTCAGGATGGGACATGGACTCAATTAAAAAGAAAACGGTAAAGCTGATTGGCATATAGAGTTGCTCTTCTCCTAGACTGGTTGCCTAATCAAGACTAAACGAAACAGTCGGTCAGACTAATTACTCATAGCTGTGGAAGACAACAAATAGAGCCTTGGATTTTGCAATAGAATTAGCACGGAGTAAATCGCGGCAATCTCATTCAATCTTGTTTGTGCTCGAGGCGCAGTTTTCATTTCTAAACCGATAAAACTTATGCTAAGCGTGCCTCACACACACACACACACACACACACACACACACACGCAAACAAACAAATGGATGTGTGTGTGTGTGTGTGTGTGTGTGTGTGTGTGTGTGTGTGTGTGTGTGTGTGATCGAACTATATCATGACAGGATGTGTATCTACCTCGTGGGAAATGAACAATTAAATGAAATGAAACTTAATTCCATGAAAGAATATCCTTTTTTCTTTGTTATTGATAATAAGTGAGCCGAAGCTTGGTAAAATGCTGTCTCAGGTGAAAGCAATGTGGTGTAACTGAATTGTCTCATTCGGAAGAAGCTGAACGCACTTGCATTCCTCTAAACTTAGTAAAATTTTAAGCAAAGCCTGCTGCTCAGTGGTGGGTTATGGATTTCATCAATGGTACCGGTTGACAAGGCAACTTCGAAAAAAGAATATATACTTCTTGATTTACGAAAAATATACCTAAAATATCCAAGTTATAAAGCTTGGGTTAATTTTACTTACATGTATCAGGTGGATTTCGTTTGGTTTGGATTGGTTTATTTTGGTTTGGTTGATATGTCATAATATTTAATGCCAATTCTTTTTTTATACATATAAATTAAATATATGATTTCTAAACACTTTTTGTAGATAACATCTTTAAAGAAGCCTGAGTTCATTGTTTGAAAAAATTAAATGATTTCACTTAAATCTATCTTAAACGAATAATTCTATTTACTATGCATTTGCTAGCACGTTGTTTGATATTTTCAAATATAGCCATCGATAACTAACAATTCAATTAAATATCAGTTATTTGTTTATACGCAGTTAAATGATCAAATAGTTCCATGTCAAACAACTCAGTTTAGCATAAGTTCACTGTTTAAATGTCTAGCAGATCTATTTGACCCATCTATAGGACATAATCAGGTGCTACCGCTTCGTGCTAGACCTTAGAGCCATGGCAATGAACAGGTACTCCAGCTTGCCCTAAGTTCCTGCATTACTGACACCTCATAAACAGATTGTTCAGTGACATATCCTGGACAAACGTTCGAGGAGTCTTATTACTTTACAAAGATGCAGTCGGTGTATTATGTAGCCCCAACCGACTGGGCCAGGCTTTAGGTGGTTTAAAACCTACAAGTTCATAGTAATTGCTCATCAACATGAGGAATACAAGGAAGCTCTTTGTTAATAAGTAATTACAGAAGTCACTTTGTTTTTAAAATATCATTAAAGACAAATTACAATTTATTTTCCTCTCTTAATCAAAATTTTATTGACAGATGGATGAAGGGATACATCCTCTCCTTCCCTAAATAGAGCGACCTTGGATTAGCCAAGAACTACCGAGGTAAAACACTTACATCCATAGCGACCAAGATATACAATGTCCTATTACGCTACTGCATGGGACACAAAATTGAGACCATACTTAGGAAGAACCGAAATGGCTTTCGGAGAAATAGATCCACGACGTCACAAATTTTGAGTATCAGTCGAATTCCTGAAGGTGTACTGGCAAAAAACCTAGGGGAAACAATATTATTTGTCGACTTTATTAAGGTCTTTTACTCCATTCACAGAGAAAAATGGAGCAAATTCTACTCGCCTACGGCCTACCAAAAGAAACCGTCGCAGCCATAATGATGCTCTATAGAAACACCAAAGTAAAAGTCAGTTCTCCGGATAGAGACAGAGACTACTTCAACATTGTAGCAGGTGTACTGCAAGGAGACACATTAGCCCCATACCTCTTTATCATCTGTCTAGACTCCGTGCTTAGAAAATCTATCGTTTAAATAAAAGAAAACAGTTCCAAACAAACAAAAGAAAAAAGGCCGAAGGTACCCCGCAAAAACAATTACCGACGCTCACTACGCTGATGATATAGCGCTGCTGGCAAATGCACCCGCGCAAGCCGAAACCCTGCTACATAGTCTGGTAAGAGCTGCTGCCGGTATCAGCCTCCATGTCAATGTCCACAAGACGGAATATATGTGGTTTAATCAAACAGTTGATATCTCCACACTAAGAGCTAGCTCTCTGAAACTAGTTGATAAGTTCATCTACCAAGGGAGCAGTGTTTCATCAAACGAGAAAGACATCGACACGCGCGTAGCAAAAGCATGGACAGCTATCTATAGCTATCGGTCATATGAAAGACAGACCTAACTGATAAAATGAAGTGCAGTTTCTTCCAAGCAGCGGTCATGTCGATACTGCCATATGGATGCACCACATGGACGCTAACTAAACATATGGAGAAAAGGCTTGACACTAACTACACAAGAAAGCTGCGAGCAATATTGAACAAGTCCTGGAAACAGCAACCCACAAAGCAGCAGCTCTACGTCCACCTATCATCCATCATGAAAACTATCAAAATTAGACGAACCAGACATGCAGGACACTACTGGATAAGTATGAACGAGCTCATAAGTGATGTACTCCTGTGGACACCTACACATAGACGAGTAAAGGCAGGACGACCGACTTGAATCTACATACAGCAGCTCTGTGTCGGTACGAGATGTAGCGCTGAAAACCTACCGGAAGCATTGGGCTATAGGGAGGGGTGGCGAGAGAGGATCAGGGATATCCGTGCTGATAGGTCGACATGATTGTTGTGTTGGAAACCTTCCGCCCCTCTTGAAAGTGAACTGTTCTGCTCGTGGAGTTGGTGAATGAAGACTTTAAGTAAGAAGCCTATCAATTGACATAGAGCTAGTCTTACTACTCACGCGACTTTTGTACCTTTTATTTACTAGCCTAATAAACCCTTTTTATTGTTACATGTTATTAAGTGTTTGTCTTTACAAACCCCAAATTAACATCATAACAATGGTGATGATGATGATGATGATGATTATGATGAAGCCCAGTATAAGTGGTTTCAATTCAAAGCTTTACTTCTTAACTGGTAGCCACTGCATAGTTAAAGGGTCTAGTATCTTTTAATATTTTACCACAGCTGAAGTGAACAGTTGGATTCATATATTTCCCAAGATTATTGGCGTTATGTGAAATGCAAACGACTTCATTCTGAATTTCAACTTGAGTCCACGTCTCCATTTTCCCCCATGATAACCGTTACACTACTTGCTTCTCTCTATATAGCATACTAAAGCATGCTGACATTTAGCAAATGTAGCTATTAAGATATCTTTTCCTCAAATCTCATAAAGCTCTGCTTTTTTTTCAGATTTTGTTTTATTTCATCGAAAAAGTACTAGAAACACATTTTGTTTATTAACCTTTGCTTAGTCCGGAACACAGGCTCGAAAATGTGCATCTTAAGTGTTTTTAATTAGAAGTCAATTATCTAAGTATTCAAAAAACTTAACTTGGTTCATCTACCCAGACGTAGTGCTTTCAGCAAGGGTTGTCAGTATGTCTCATTCATCAGGTTTATATGATATTACAACGTGACCTAATGTTGGAGGCACTCAGTGAGAATCAAAACGTGATATATCCGTTATTTGCAGTTTTGTTAAAGAGGCAATGAACCACAGTGTGTGTTAAAACTAAAATTTTGAAACGGTATTAAATGATTTGAACGAACTTGTTTTTAGCAAGACAGATCAAAGTGCATGTATTGTTTGTTCCTTTTCCCATTTTCTACGAAGGAGACAGTGAAACTCTCTGCTTCAACATTATAGCAATTCTCTGTCTGAAATTCTAAGAGCGTGAACTTTCTATTTGAAGATCTAAAAATACTCTGATAAAATTGAAATGACGACTGTGAATTTTCAAAATAGACTTTGTCTTTGAAGGTCTATGGCCTTTTAGACTTTGACATTTTCATCTATTCTATATAAGATATAAATACAGAATATGTAAATAAACGCACATTTATGTGTAATATAGCACACGTATAAGATTTTCACTATTCAACGCATCTAATATTGATCAAAATGCATTCTCTTGTTCATTTGTCTGATATTGACTGAACACATTTTACAATTCATATTAGATATAAAAACACCAAACTATATATATATATATATATATATATATATATATATATATATATATATATATATATGTGTGTGTGTGTTTGTGTGTGTGTGTGTGTGTGTGTGTGTGTGTGTGTGTGTGTGTGTGTGTGTGTGTGCGTGCTTGTATTTGGTTTTGGTTTGCTTTGATTTTATTTAGAGTCAAATCCTTTTTATACGCATATTAAACATGATATATTAATACATTTTTTTTGACAAATTTTTTAAACAAGCCTCTGTTCATTTTTGTTTGTTCATAGTTATATGGTTTCACTTAATTTCAAATAATTCAGTTTAGCATACGTACGCGTTTTTTGTTTACACATAGTCATTTGTTTAAAATGTTTTTGTTTACACACAGTTAAAAGTAAAAACAGTTCTATTTCAAACAATTCTGTTGAGCATGGCGACAAATTTGAATTATTCCAAGTATCGATATGTGTCGCTAACAAATCAATTAAATATTAGCCATTTGTTTTCACACAGTTTAATGTAAAAACAGCTCTAATTCAAACAATTCAGTTTACCTTTAAAACGGTTTTTTGTTTACACACAGTTAAATGTGAAAACTGCTCAACTTCAAACAAAATTCAGTTTAGCATGAGTACAGTTTAAATGAGGAATATTTCTATTTGACCCATAGATAAGACTCTATCTGGTGCCACTAATCCGGGCCAGATTGTCTCTAGGAGCATTGGTAGTGAAGGGGTACTTCGCATTCCACAAAGCTCCAGCTTTATTGGATCCTTACCACCAGATTGTTCAGTGTCATATCCAAGACACTCGTTGGAGGAGTCTAACTCCTCTGCATGGATGCAGTCGGTGTATTCTGAAGCCCCAGCCAATTAGGCCTCTGTGTGTGTGTGTGTGTGTGTGTGTGCCTGCCTGATAGAATGTTAAAATACCTACAAAGAATATTTGTAATTTTAATTTTCAAATTTAAAATCTTATTTGAGATGCTTGCACCTAATGTAATAAATGATAATTCATAATCTCTACAAATGTCAAGATATATTGACAACGCTCAAGACGAGCGAGTGTAAATTCTTGATTCTTTTAATCAAGAATACTAGTATATCAACAGTGTTTGATCTAGATTCTGCGAGTATAGAACCTTCCATTCGTAAAAAAGCTGGATTTTTTAAAAACTGAGAATTCATCCCAAGTGAAAGAAATCCGAAGTCATGGGGATCATTAAAAGAAAAATGACGAAGAATCTTCACGCCATATCTAAAGATATTCAGCCAATGGGAACCTTACCAAATTATTTTGAATGAGAAGAAAGCTGTTTGAAAGAATATTAATGTTTTAATCAGCTTGCATTTCTATCTTGGAGAATTCAGTTTCAATCTTGTTACTTGAATAAACATTCCGGTGATATACGTGGTGGATACAATAAGGTCCCGTACTTTTTTTGTACTGGCATTTTAAATTGGCGTAGACTCTTTAAAATTCAGTATGTTATTGCTATACATGTTATGAGATGACTGACCAATTATAATGATTTAGGGTTCAAATGAACAGCTACAGCAGCAATTTGAATACACCCTACTAAAACCTGATTGTCACAGCTGGTGAATTTCAAAAATGCAACCTGGATTTTAGAAGAACGATATGCAATAAAATTCTATTTTATACTTGGAAAAAATGCCAATCGATGAAATCTGGATCTACTGCTATGACCCAGTGACCAAGGGAGTTCAGGAAGAGATTCCGTCGGAAGATGCCAGCACTCTTCAAATTGGCTCGGTGGCATTTCCACCAGGACAATGCACCAGTCTACAACTCCATCCTTGTCACAGACTATTTGACCAAGTTGGGCATCCAGACAGTTTTCCATCCTCCCTATAGTCCAGACCTTGTTCCCTGTGACATTTTGTTATTCCCTAAGCTCAGAAGCTGTCGTTATGAGACAACTGAGGGGATGAAAGAGGCTGGGACGTAGGTCATTGACACGCTCTCACAAGAGGATTTCCATGGGACCTAGCAGAAGGTGTTGGAACGGTACAACAAGTGCATTGCAGTCGGAGGAGATTACTTCGAAGGGGACTAGAGTTTCATGTGTTTACTATCAATAAAAGTGCCCATCCGAAAAAAGTCTGGAAACTTATTTAATGATCCTCGTATTTGGAGATAGTGAGAAAGAGTCTAAATCGTAGAGAGTAAAATCGAACTGATCTTTGACTTTTTGAGATTTGTACCCAAAATGATGATTAAAGCTTATATAAAAGGAATTTACTTTTCACTTGCATTGTTCCATCGACTTTTAGAATTAAGAGACACCTTCGAACATGAGGTATCAACGCAGGGCTGTTAGTGTTGCGTAGGCAGATACACGAATATGGCCATGTGCGAAATGGACATATAATGTTCATTACGATAGAACATATAAAGAACATAGGAATGTCAAAATTCGAATTCACGTAAAGACTTCTAGTTCAGGTACGAAATCTTTTTATTAACTTTGAGTTAAAGGTTTTGACATAAGGAGGAGAGAGACAATCTTCTCTGCTGTCTTATTCATTTGGCCCCCAACTCGAGCGGCCCTTCTCGTTTGGCGTCTAATTCTCAACTCTCTAACTTTGTTCAAATCTCCACAAATCTCTGCGTGCTTCCGGTGCATGACGTCACCCGCACCCTGTCACCCGTTTTGTCTCGGAGTATTGTGACATCTGAGTGAGGGGTGGAAGGTTTCCTACACAACAATCATGTCCGCTCTGTGCGCGCTCACGCGTTACCATCTGCATCAAGGTTGCACCCAACTAACCCATGCACTGAGCCGAAAGGTTCTCAGCCTAACTAAACTCAAAGGCACGAACCGAAATCCCTCAGCTATTATATAACATTAGGTGTAAAATTGCTGTAAATGTAAAATGTTGTAATATGGTATTTAGTGGCCTTACAATAGCGATATTGAAAAAGGTATTCAACGAATGGAATTTAAATTATATGCATTTAGGTAAGTACAAAAATATTGGTACCTAATGGTTAAAGAACTATCAAGTTGAAATAACTATTTCTATCCAATATATCGAAAGTTAACTATTTTGGTTGCTTTATTCATTAAATATGATAAAAGAATAAAAATAAATTTTACTGCCTAATATGTAAACAATGTGAAATTTAAAGGAAATCTAAACAAGTGTCATTTTCTGAAAACTTTCCTGTGATATATATATATATATATATATATATATATATATATATATATATATATATATATATATATATGTATTGTTAATATCATTCATTTGTGTTTGTAAAATATTTTTATATATATATAACTCTACTTGACCTATATAACATTTTTGTACCGTCTACATGGGATTATGTGAATTCATGATTCCGATATGTTTTCATTTTTTAATATGTTTTTCAGTTGATTAAGTCTTAGGTGGAGGTTGATGTGGTGTGGGCTGTACGATTGTCTGTTCTTTAAATTAATACCTTTTATATTTTAGTTGTGTTCGGAGGTAAGTTGAAGAATCTATTAGATTTAGTTTCATTTAATAATCATTTCTTTTTAGCTTTTTTATTGGAGTGTACATTATTAGCTTTTCTTTTAATATAAAGTGAACAGAATATTGTGAAGTTTTAACATTTCTTTTTGTTTGTATAATAGTTCCAAGTCGATAAAATCGGGGCTACATATTCTTAATGCTCTTAGGTAGAATCCTATTATGATACTAATTTTTGAAAGTTTTTGTTAGAAGGTTATATATATATATATATATATATATATATATATATCATTAAAGGATTTATTATGTAGATGACAGAGAGCCAATTCTCCTCACTCGTTTGTCTTTTCCTTTTCAAATACATACGTACTGTATACATAAGCGAACATAGATGTGCGTTTACCAACACGCAAACACACATAAATATATGAGAAAAAAATTCCTTCGCTAACGCTGAGAGGGACGATAACTTTGGGGTAAGATATCTGACTGAAGTAAACTCAGCCAGATTTTGATCTTAGCTTGAAGTATCTCGCGTGTCTAGCCATACTCAAGTGTTGTGATACAACGAAACAGTCTCTCTGTGGATGACAATATATATATATATATATATATATAAAGAAATGAGTTGAGTATGACAGAATGTACGTAAAAAAATAAATCGAAAGAAAATATATTTCATCATTCGTTTGATTATTTTCCAACCCGTTTCAACTTCATTTTTTTTTCGTTTGATTGCAAAAATATTTTATCAAAACTATCTTAGTTTAGAGTTGGCGAAAAAAAAAAAATCAAACAAATTTTTAAAAATTTTAACTTGTCTACGCAAACACTAAATTATATATAATTATGAATGGAGGAATAGATATATAAAGTTAGAAATTACCATGACAGGAAAATCCAGAACACACCTACACGGGACATACGGAGCACTAAACAGCTGTTTCGACCTTATTAGATCTCATCAGCCGCACACACCATAATCTCCACCACTGGAGATCGAACCAACAACCACAATAGGTAGAAGCCGAAACTTTTCCACTGGGCAACTGGTTTATGCCATATATAAGAGATACCGAATTAACAAGTCATGGTAAATTGCGCGACCACTTGACCTAATATGTCTAAATTGGTATCGCTTATATATATATATATATATATATATATATATATATATATATAAATTAATTCTACCTTTTGCTATATTTATAAATAAAAAAAACTGTTTTATAATCAATCGAGCAAATGATTTCCTTGATATTATAGAAGCAACGGTGCTTATGCAATCATCAGGCCAAGTGAAGATGGTTTTATCATCACATATTTGAGAATCTGATTCTCGCCAATCGTTATTGACTCTATATCTATGCTATCCTTTTTAGGTTCATATCAACATTATTTTACAATCAATATGTGTTAACAAAGTCACTGATTAAAGGAGGAATGCATTCTCTGTAAACTTTTTATAACATTTTCTATAGTGTCGGCTTTAAAATATTTATTTTTCATGTGGAAGGGTTGGGAATTGAAGATTAACCCAATTGTCAAATGCATAATATACGATGAAAAAAAACAGCCCTTTTTACAATCCCCTGTCTTTAAATGAAAATATCAGTCCATCGTAAGATACATGATTGTCTATAAAGATCAACATCCCGAGAGCACAAAACCAACCCTTATTATTATTTTTATTATTTAGTGCAAACTGATGGACTTCGACTGGAGTCTCTTCAAGTCTCCGGGACTCTTCCTCGTATTATGGCCGATCTTAACCATGTTTTTTTTCTGGATGCGCTCCGCTCATCCTATGATTTCTAATTCTTCCTGACACTCTACTAAGTATTTGGGATTGTTCCGAACGCACCAATTACAACTGGTTTCACCGAAATTTTCAAATTCCATAGCAATTTTTTGTTCTCTGTCAATGTCTCAGTACTTATCTCTCAATTCGTTTTCATTGATTTCAACTCCTTGGTCCGCCGGAGCTGCAGAGTCCATTTTTCAGAAGGTTCTATTTTTGTTTTTGTTAAATATCACAACTATGTATGGTCATCGAGCATCCGTTTGTGTATCAAAGTTACAGAAAATTGGTGACGTTTCAATATCAAGGATGGATTCTGGTTGGTGCATGTACTATCCGATAGTATTGTCAAACTCAGTTACTTGTACAATTCCTAGTGGATCCTCTTCCCCTTCCCGACCCCAATGGGGTATAGTATTATTCTCTTTTTGAATTAATTAGCTGCATTCACTTATTGTTTAATTAATCGCTTCTTCTTCATCACCAAATAGCCTACACATGCTATTCTGTCGCGTCTTATATACTTTTGCTTTTACATACTTCCACCTTATGGTGTTGTTTTGTGCTGCTATTAGGAAGAAGATCAGTTTTTACTTAAGTTTCCCTTTCTTAGCCTCTTTCATGTCTTCTCGTCTGAGATTTCATTAGTTTGTAGCTCGAAATGCCGTACAATTGTTTTTCATTCCATTTTTGTTTCCTTGTTATCATTGTTCTGTTCGTCTTTATGTGGCCTGTGTTGTTTTTAGTCACTGTAATTAGCCTTTCTTTGTTCTTTTTTTACATAGTCGTTGAGTTGTTGTATTGATGCATTTGCATAATCTTTAATGATGACGAGTTGATGTCATCTCTTTAATGAAAGTTTTTATGCATCGTTAGCATATTTCTTTTACTCTGGTCCATTTGTTGAAATTCTTGCTTTGTCCATTTCAGGAATGGTTGCAAAGATCTTACAATGCAATAAGTCTCGTCCAGGAATTGAACTCGTGTTACCCTGTCCATTTTCTACAACGATAACCATTACACCACAAGCACCTCCCTCCGTATTTACCAACCCCTCCGCTCGGGCAGGATATGACACAAGGTCAATTTTTAAGCGGAGTTTAACAGTTTTGTATTCATAGTTTCCCTTCTCCTAGACTAGTTGCTTCACCAAGGCTGAAGAGCTCAGTCTGTCCTACTATTTACCCTCAGCTATTTCACATTCCTGTCTTTCATAGTTTCCGTGATGAAGTTAATAACTTTGTCGGATATATTTTACATTTTAGACAGTTTGTAATCGAGATCTGCGGAAATATATAATAGGCTTTTTGTAGTCAATATACACCATTGCTACATTTTCCAGAGTCTCGTTTTGCTCTCAGTGAGGTGTGTATCAATGTATTGAGGATCACCCGTTTTCCCTACTCCCTTCTCGCATCCTTTCTGTTCTCCGGGAACAGTACGCAGCTTACTTGTGAGTAATAGATATGGTCCGTAATTTGTGACGTTAGTATTTCCCACATCATAAGCAGACACGTTATTGGTCTATAATTATTTGGAGGTGCCCGTGGTGTAATGGTTTTCGTCGTAGGAAATGGAAACGACGACACGAGTTCAAATCCTGGACGAGACTGCATTTCATATAGCACTAATACCCTTGGGAAAGTTATCAATCCAATTATCCTCCCTCCAACTAGGGGTAAATAGTAGGACAGACTGTGTTCTTCAGCCTTGGTGAGGCAGCTAGTCTAGGAGAAGGAAAACTCTAAATTCAAACCTGTTAAACACCGTTTAAAATTTGACCTTGTGTCATATACTGCCTGAATGGAGGGCTTGGTAAATATGTGTAATTGTTGGAGAGCAGTTCTTTTCCATGGGATTCTTTGGTCAGGGTAGTTAATCTTTGGTCATCCATTCTGGGGTATGTATTCCTTCTAAGATTCTATTCCTTTCAAGTGCCCGTCTGTCGTGGATAGAAGGATTTTTTTTTCCAACGAGAATCCATGTATGCCATCATGGCATGGTGTTTTCCAATTGGGTTTTCTTCTGAGTGTTGCCTTATGCGAATCTAGATGTATTTCCACCTCATGACTTTCCAAGAGTCTTTGTGATTTCTTTTACATGTTGTTTATCTCTTTGGCTTTTCGGTTATGTTCATTCTATTCCCATGTTATGCTGCAAAAATGATTTTCTTCCTACTCACCGGCTGTATATATTTCCGCGTGCATTTTACACCTACTTGTGGGTAGAATTCCCTTTCATTATTTTGAAATGTCTTGTTTTGTTTGACACTTTCTCGGTATCTTTTAAGTCTCCCTTCTTTCACCAGTATCGTTTGATTTAACTCCTTAACCTGTATTGTTAGATTTGCTAGCTAATTTTTCTCTCTTCATCCCAACCTCGTCCCGTACTGTTTCCCTTCTTTAGCACCTACGCCCGTTGTCGTAATTGCTTTATCTGTGTTTCTAGTGTACTCTCCCATTCCGGTTTAATGTTTCTCCTCGTGTTCCTTAGAGGAACACCGTTATTAGGTCTGACTAATTTTTATACTGTGTATTACTATCATTATTATTATCATTATTATTGCTGTAGCTGTGGTTGTGGTTTCTGATTGTTTTTTTTTTTTAATGGCATACCAGCTTCTGTCCGTAATCTAACACGAGATTCATCCCTATAGGAAAATAGTGGTTCTACTTAAACTTTAGCAGAGGGAATTAGAGGGTTTATACAATTTTGTCGATCCGAATGATTTATCGTCTATGATTTTTTTCATTAATAGGGTTTCGGCATAGTAGTCTCTGGCTTTCGTCCAATATATCTAAGGTAGAAACAACCCTGTAAATCGTTAATTGGGAAGTCTCATATGAATGCATTGTGAAATAATAACGATGCAAGCGAACGAAAAAACCTCAAACAAAAAATGAGTTAGAATAAACAGCGTCTAACAAAATTCAAAGAATAATCATTATATTGTAACGTGGCGTTGCGGGGTCTCAGAAATATTTGCAGAGACAAATACGAGATGAAGAGAATTCACCGCAGGAAAAAATCAAATAACTGATCATAGAAAAATACCATTAATTACCGTCTAGACATATCTCATAACCTCGTCGGGGTGTCACTCCTGAAGCGTGTCTTGGGTACGAATAACCTGGCTGAGTCCATCCCTCTCCAAGCCTACAACTGATTTCAATTATGTTACTCTCTCCTAAACCGATTGTGATATCAGGGTAAATAGCTCGGCCTGCCCTACTATTTACTCCAACTTAGAAACAGAATACTTGACTTCATACCTTTCTCAAAAGATTTATTTCTACGTGAAATCCAAAGAGCCTAATTCAGGATTTGAATTTTGATAGCCAAGTTCATTTTCTACGATTATAACCATTACATCATGGTTTCCCTCTTATTAGCCTGTTCCCATCTCAAAAAATAGAGAGCCATAAATTTGTATTTTTGCGTCGAAGAAAGAACGACTAACTTTTAGATAAATTGTAGCTTACCACTAATATTGTGTCGGCGGTTTCAATAGCGTCGAAATTCATGAAGTTACTTCTCACACTGATCTTTGTTGACAAGACTCACCGTTGTAAAAATATTCCCAAAACTTCTTAGTCAGTTTGTTCCATCTTCGTTCTCACAACCGAGCATCAAGTTCTGTAGTAATGAGAGGCGACTACTACATTACAATAAGAAAGAATCTCATTTGAGATTTCCTAACTCATGTGACATTTATTTCGCCATAGGTTTGGCATGGTAACATTATTATGATCTTATGTGTCTGAAATTCTTCTGGCTATATCGTATATGTCATTTGTTCATCTGAATAGCTCTCTAAGATAATACGATGAGAAAATGCTCACCGATGCCCTCACATGTGCGGACCATTAATAACATTCTTTGTACGATCGGTGACCCAACGAGAGATCTTATTAAGAGTAATCTCAAATAATTCATATGGACATTGCACCAGGTCATAAATCATATTATTAAGATTTCTTATGTCGGATTATGGCCCATTGTAAAGGAATCTGGTTCCATTTCGTATGTTTGTGTCATAAGGTCAGGTGATCATTCAGATACAATTTTTAGTTAATCTTAAACACACATGAACATCTTCACACACCCAAAGAAATACATTAACAAACAAATATATCGTATTTGACAGATATTTTTATGGATATCCTACGCTTACACATGGTTACACAGGATTGATATGCTTTTTATGATTTCATCTTGCGTTTTTGAATGGGGCAGTGAACATGGAAAATATTTTAATATGTTTCAAATTTACATTCCTTAATTCATCGAAAGTACAAGTTGCATGTAGTCAATGTTGTTTTGACATGATCACACATATATTATATACATACACTGATTTGTACGAACACATATATAGACCAACACACCAATATCTATCTATCAATCTATGGAAGAATAATTAGACAGAAAAATGAACAGACAGAGAGAAAGACAGAGAGTAATTAAGAAGAATGGAGAGAGAGAGAGATAATGATATATATATATATATAAATATAAAAGGAGAGAGATAAAAAAAGATAAAGATAGAGGGGATATATATATATATATATATATATATATATATATATATATATATA
This sequence comes from Sepioteuthis lessoniana, assembly GCA_963585895.1. NCBI lineage: Eukaryota > Metazoa > Mollusca > Cephalopoda > Myopsida > Loliginidae > Sepioteuthis > Sepioteuthis lessoniana. The sequence continues at coordinate 13,276,848 of OY757904.1, read as the reverse complement.
TAGAGAGAGAGAGAGAGAGAGAGAGAAAACACAATCGCACCTTTTAGATATTGACACACTCGACTGAAAACCTATTTAAATCGCGCTTAAAACTTGGTTAGATTCGGATTACTTTTATATTATTACGAAAATATCATATCATTATAATTCTTCCAAGCATATCGAAATGAAGGTATTTTGTTAACGAAATTCTTTGTTTCTATATGTTAAATCGATCACAATAATTCTGGACGTCTTGTGCATAGGACATACAATACACAGAAATCTTACAAAAGAAAATTTGTTAAAATGAACTCGACTTACTGCATCAATGACTAAATTTACATAATACATGTCATTTTTTTACGAAAATAACAATATTTTTTCAATAATTCAAATGAAAACCACATTATTAAAATCTCAACTAAATGCTAGCGATTAATCATGAATATATTTATTAGCTTTTAAAGAATTATTCATGTACTATTTAAATACGAGGAATATTAAAAGCCAAAACATTAAGGAATGAAGTAATAAGAATTATATTAAAAAATACAAAGATGTCTTTGTTTCTTCGGAATGTTGTGTTTTATTTGTTAAATCGTAAGCCAAAAAATCTTTGGCTTCTGTCGATGTAAAGTTAGTTTAGCTTTGTTTCTTTGTTTTATTAGCATATCAATCTTGGGTTATTTAATGGCGTGACCATTCCTACAGAAGAACAAAAATGGTGTTATTTAAACCATTTCTGGGTGTTGGATCGAAACCACCGCATCCGCTGGTGATATCTGATTTAAATGTTACGAACAGATAACTACTTAAATGATAGAAACGATCCATCCAAGACAAAATCAATTATGATACATTTTGTCTGACAAAAATTCAAACAAGAATAATTAATATAACAACGATAATTTAATCTAAGATTTCCTGTCTGAGGAAACATCTATTTCGACATTAATCTCAGGCGTTGTAACATTACTATTATCTCATATTTCTAAAATTCTTCTTGTGAATAAATCTTAAAAAGGTGTCATTTCTTTCTTCACAAAGTTCTTCACGTCACACGATTGAGAAAGTGCGCGTCACTGACCTTGTATCTGAAGAGCATTTATAACGTTCTTTCTAAGGTCGGTGTCTAAACGAGTGATCTTATTAAATGTAATCTCAAGTAATTTACGTTTGCTTTGCACAAGGACATAAATCATATCTTTCGTGTGCAGATATCTGGCTTTGGATTATAACCTATAGCATAGTAAGCTGATTCCATTAGATACGTTGGAGCCATAAGGTCCGGTCATTATTCGAGAATACGAACCTTAGTACATTTAGTATTTGATAGATGTATGTCTATTATATTTCTGTTACGCTAGCACAAAAGACGCTTGGATAGAATAAGAGTGCGTTGCGTCAAACTTTCCTTGGTTTTTACCATGCTTCTTTGTTCTGACCGTCACAAACTGAAAATATTTAGATATTACAAATTTATATCACAAATGTGAGGCAGTTTCAGCATAAGTTATATACAATCTGTTTGTTTCTGACATCCTCGAAAACACACACACACACACACAAATATATATATATATATATATATATATATATATATATATATATATACATTTGCGTGCACGTCTGTCTATGTACGTATATAAATAGAAATGTATAATTTGATTAATTAGTCCATCTCCTTACACATAAGGTATTGGTAGATTTTCACATGAAGTGTTCGATCTCGGTGATTAATAATCAACATTGAATTAATTACATTGTCAATGAAGAAGATTTTGAACAATAAATTAGAAGATTTATATTATTGCATGACAGAAATCATAATTAGAGGGCCAATTTATATATATGCACTCGTATATGTAACATTCTCCAGGCAGATAAACACATAAACAACTTTGTTTTAGGCTAAGTTTCCTTGTTTCGCCCTCTGCTGATAATACTTACCCTCTAGCCAAATAAAGTAACATGAGCTTTGTATATTTATATTTAGTCTGTAAAAACAAAAATTCAAAATATAATTATAATAGAGGGTTCGGGAAAAAATAAGGAATATTCCAGAATAATAATAAATGACCCTATCATAAAACAAGATAAATTTTAATTTTAGAAATAAACAAAAAAATAAGAGGATAAACACAAAAGAGTAAGTATACTCGATATGGCCACCGTGCCTTTTGAATTTTATCAACACGCTTTCGAAATTATTTGCATGCCTTCAAAGTAAATTCTTCGGACATTTTCTTCCATTCCTCTTCAAAAGCGAAACAATATTTAAAAGGGAAGTTTGCCTTTATTTTGTTTTCTAAAACGCCCCGTATAGCGTTATCAAGCGGGTTACGTTTTGGGCTCGATGAAGGCTGTAAAGAAACTCCAATTATATCGGAAATATTTGGCTCCATTTGGTCTATGATTCTTTGTCGTTTCTTTTCTTGCTCCCTCATACTGGGCTGAATTCTATTTTTAAAAAAAGTGCTTAAATAATTGAGTAAAATCATGAATATTTAGAATTATCGCGTTTTATTTTCACAAATTGGACCAAACAGACTAAAAAAACATATTAAAAATCATTCAATATTTAGCTTCCGCACCCTGGGCATAAACTTATTTTCAGTATCTACGATTTTCAAATGAAGGCAAAAAGAAAGTGTAAGGCAATCAGCGTAATAAAATTGGTTTTCATTTAAAAGGTCAAGTAAAGCTGTACTTTTGCGCTACCATATCAATGCTATTCCGAATAGATACTACGTTAGTACAATTTATAAATGAAATCTAACACAATGAAGGTTGGTTGGTTGGTTGGTTTTGATTTATGGCATAGTAACCTTCGTTCGTCAATATGCCAAATCCATTTATATACAAATAATAAGTTCTATTTCAAATAATTCAGTTTCGCATGTGTACACATTTTAATTGTCAAAAACATTTCTATTTCATGTAATTCAGTTTAGTCAAACAGTTCTAAATAAAAAAAAAAATTCAGTTTAACATAAGTACAGTTTCAATGTCAAAAGCAGTTCTATTTCAAGCAGTTCAGTTTAGTATAAGTGCACAGATTAGTTCTATTTAACACATAGGTAGGGCCCTATAAGGTGCTGCCACTCCGTGCAACAGTGGATCTTGAAGCGATTGCAATAAAGGGGCATTCCGCAATCCCTAAAGCTCTTCCATTACTGGAACCTCACCATCATATTGTTTAGTACCATACCTAGGACACTTATTGGGGGGGGGGCTTACCATTCAGCAGAGAAACAGTCGGTGTATTCTATAGTCCCAGCTGACTGAGCAAGACACAATTAAGTCATATATATATATATATATATATATGTGCATATAAAATTAAATAAAGATGGCAGCTGTAGTCGAGGGCCACCCGAAGTCTCCCTTTTTCAATAGCAACAACACCGAGGTGTAGCGGAGGGCGCCACTCCTTCCCCGGGACTTCTCCGTTTTACCCTTGATACGAACCGTCAAATGCTGAGTGTTAAGCAAGGAGGTATCAAGTACAATTTTTTAAGACTTTAGTTTGACGCCACCTGGGACTGAACACTGGTCTTCCGGGCCATTGGCAAACATTCTACGCACTAGGCCGATGATCCGGTTATATTAAAATAATGAAGATATTTTGCAATTTTATGGAATCTTAAAGAAGTATAATGTGAAATCATGGATGTATAAGTAAAAATTGGTTAGAAAATATTCAAGGTGTAAAGGTAGCTCTCATAGAAAATGCACTTGTTGAACCGAGTTCAAATCCGAGACAAGATTACTTGCATTTCACATAGCGCTAATACACTTGGGAAAAGATAAAATCCAACTGTTCTCCCTCCATCTATGGTCAAATAGTCGGTTAGACTGGGCTTTTTAACCATTGTATAAGTACCAGTCTAGAAGAAGAAAAAACTGTTAAGCCCAACCTTTTAAACTCTGCATAACAAATTAAGTTTGTCATTTTTTGCTTGTGCTGAGGGATTCATATATATATATATATATATATATATATATATATATATATATATATATATATATATATATATATGAATAAGTTAAATATCTTTTAAAGTTACCTGGTAGTCATGAGCTTAAAAAGACAATTTATTACACTAAGGGCAAGTAAAGTTGCTTGTTATTTACAGAGAGTGAATATATATTTTCACAATACAATTCACTTAAAATCAGTGCAGTGCTGGATGAATTCAGTTATTTTTTTCCTGGAAGATGAGTTATTATCCAGCCGGACCGCTGGTCTAAACGATCAATGCACTAGTAAATGAATTAATGCAATGAATCGAAAATAATGTAATGTTAACTGTAAGTGTAGGATATATGGTGAAAGAGATAAAGTAATTAATAAAATAATGAAATAAAGCAGCAAATGTTACAAAAAAAAATTCGTCAAGATAAATGAATAGATGGTGAAAATATTGCACCGGGAATCCTGCAAGAGATTTAAATTTAATCACGTTAATAATTAGTTTTATGAACAAACCCAACATTTTTTCAAAGAATATAAAATGCATAAAATACTAAGGCAGTTTGAAATACAAAGAGATTACCAATTACGGCCAGAAGGCCATAGCATTACTTTATAAACAACTTGTCAATTTTGCTCCTTCAAAAGAGCCATAGATTGGAAATAGATTAAATCGAAACGATAGACACTTTTTTGGATTTTTGAGATATCCGAAAAAGCTGTGCATCATGTAAGTGATGTGATACTAATTATAGTTGGTTCTCTTGGAACAGCCCTCAAAGACCTAGAAAATAATATGGAAAAATTGAAGAAGGATCGAGTCCACCCAGATCACAACGCTGCTATGTTTAGCAGATTACTTAAAAAAAGCTAGGAGGCATTAGGAGATTTATTGTCTCTCAATCTTCTGAGAAAATCTTCCTTAAAACTGACATGACAATACGGACAAATGGTATATGAATAACCCAGCAGCTGTCCTGGAGAATGACACACACAAACTCCGATGGGATTTTGACATAAAAATGGATCACTTAATCTCGGCCAGAAGACCAGACCTTAGAGTAATCAACAAAAAAAAAGAGAACTTGTGACTGATAAAAGCACTGGAGGACTTGGAAATAACGGGACGGCTGGAGACCATCTTAACTATTTCATCGTCATCATCACGTCGAGCCACGAGCACAGATATTCCTGACCATCTCTCGTCACTTTTCCCTATCGTTCATCGCCTCTGGCAGGTCTTCAGGGCTACATTCGGTATCCTCTTATAGCTGCTGAATGTTCGTGCTGGTCGTCCTGCTTTTGCCCGGCTATATGTGGGGGTCCATAAGAGTATGTCACTTATGAGCTCGTCCCTGCTTCTCCAGCAGTCACCGTCACTCAAAATTCTGTGAAAGATCATCAGTTAACGCTGATTTGAAAGTTTGTGATAATATTAGACAGATTATATATGAAAAGAAGTAGTAAAACGAATCGTCAGCATTTACGATTGGAAAAATGCATCAAGACTGGAATTCGAATATAACATTAAAAAGAGCAAAGAAATAGTAGTGAAAGTAGCTAGTAACATAAATATCAACCTAATAACAAAAATTAAGCAAAACAAAACAAAAAGTGCAAAACAAAAATAAGTATAAAACAACTGTATGGATATGTCAAGTGACAAATTGGAGAGACTGCACACGAGAATACCTGAACAGGGCTAAGAAAGTTAAAACTCAAGGGGTAAAGCTGGTGTGAGAAAGTCTCGCAGATTGAAATGATAATAATGATAATAATAGAGCATAAAAGTGACGGTGATACCAATGGTAAATGGGGTTCGGTACAGTCACTAAACAATTGGTATAGGGACTAAAGTACTTGGAAATAAAAGCACGAGTGGAGACTATCCAAACTGCTGCATTGTTGAGATAGACCAGAATGTTAAAAAGAGTTATGAAGAATTGAGGAGACTTGCTGCCCCTCAGATTCAAGTGGAAAACCAAAAGCTAAGGCTGGTTCGAAAGACTCCCAAATGAGCAAAATAATAATAATAATAATAATAATAATAATAATATGACAATTATACCAATCGTGATTAGTGGTTTTCGTACAGTCAGCAAAGGATTATTAAAGAGACTGGAGGACTTGGAGGTAGGAGGACGAGTGGAGACAATCCAAACTACAACATTATTAAGAAATGCCAAAATACTGAGAAGAGTTCTGGAGACCTGAGGGAAACTTACGGTCTCTCTGACACCAGTGAAAGACTATCGGCAGACGTTGGAGTGAAAACACTCAATACTACAACTACTTCTACTGCTACTACTACAAATAATAACGTGTCAATAAAAGAAGGTAGAAAGGGACTCGTCAGCATTGAAGAGAGAGTCGATAAATCGATAAGACGACTCGAAGTCTGCATAAAAAAAGAGTAAAAAAAGACAGCGACCAGAAACAACACAAATAACACAAGGATCAACAGGACAACAGATAACTTGAAAACAATAAGGGGAAGAAAACCAATTGTGTTGACATTTCTAGCGACAAACAAACGAAATCTCACGCAAGAAGGCTTGGAGATGGCAAAGAAAGGGAAACCTTAAGAGAGAAACTGAATCTCTTCTAATAACAGCACAAAACAACGCGATAAGGAACAAGTATGTTAACGCAAAAATAGATAAAACTAAACGAAAAAGTAAATGTAGAAAGAGACAAAACAATCAATCGTATAATAAGCGAATGCATTAAACAATAAAATGAAGACATTTTATTTTCCAAGATTATTTTCAGCTAAACAATTTCAAAATTACGAAATATATTTGTTTAAATTACCTTACTAAATTCTATATGGCTTACGTGCGACTTCCGTCAATAGCGGGTGGGAAAGAATGTCGACAGGATAGTTAAAAAGAAAAGATAGGAATCACTTTAGAATCGAATATTCTAGAATGTCACATTACCTATATTTTTATAATACAAGAAAAAAGAAAAAAAAAAGAAAAAAAAAAGAGAGAAGGCAGTAATCGGGATTGAACAGCTAGAGAAAGATAAACGAATCTTCGCGGTGTGTTTTTCGAAGAAAGTCAGGTAGGTAAAATGTGTCTTTAATTTAGAAAAAAACATTCATTTCAATTCTGGTGAATTCTTTTGGTGAATAGTTGTAATTCAAATGAAGACACTATTTTCAAGGATTTTTTCAGCTAAACAATTTCGAAATCACGAAATAAATTTCTTTAAATCCACCTCGCTAAAATCTAAATGACTTCTGTGTGACTTCTCTCAATCGATGAAAATATACGTACCTGATATAGTCTGAAAGCGTGAAGTAAGAACACCTACCGTTCTCAATGTAACCGGAAAGACATAATCTTTATTAAGAAAGGACCAGCCTTAATGGAAATAATCTCAAAATTGGATAGCAATTATAAAACCAAAAAGGTGATACTGGAACACCTGAAGCTAGCTAAGGTACATATTTCGAGAGATAATATTGTAAGACAGCAGAATAACGTACTTTAACTAGGTTAAAACTTAAGAATTTATCCATTTAATTTGTGTGTGACTTGCTGATCAGGAACAGCCACCGTAACTGTTTTCGTTCACATCTGTGTCAATCGCTCAGATAATAAACAACCCCTGGGTCTGGTATAGCCACAATATACTACCCATGGAAAATGACAAACTGAAACCTAAATTAACATGGGGTTCAGACGACAGGTTTGGATATCATTATCGGCAGGTGCTCTCTTGATAGCCAACATGAGAGAACCGTCGGCATCCTGCAAATGTTGATTGTTTCTTTACCGCGTACACAAATATTCATTCTCTCAGGTACACAAACGATGGACACATCGACCACTCACACCAGACTCCACAGCGTAGAAAATGGACGAGGGAAGATAAAAAAAAAACAAAAAACTAGCGTTATACAGTTTATTTTAGAAGCAACCCTCCTAAAAGAGGGTATAAAAAAAGAATGATAGAAATTTGGATATAATTTGGCTGTTTTAAGGCAACTAACCAAAGGCTTACCACCAAAGAATGGTCGGCTTTCTGGCCTTAGAATACAAGAAATCTAGCAACAAATATATAGGCAAACACATCAACAAACCCCTACCACAGTAACCAAGGCAATAATTACAGGAAAGCTATAAACTCCAAACCAAACACTACATGACAATGACTCATATATTGCGAACACACAAACAAAAACACTGACCCAAGAGGAAAAAACTAATGCCGATACCATTAAAAGAATCATATCTGAAAAGAGAATTACATTGCCTTCTCTCAGGAACCAAGACTGGAGGACAGTCAAGTCTGAAACCGACCAACAACCTCGCTGAGTTAATCGATTTGATATACGCTGGAGGAAAATTAGTCTGTGGAAAAATCGGGGTCCCCGTGAAGACCTCAGGCAGAAAGTCAACCTTGCTAGGGAATTGAAAAAAGCTGTGAAATATGAAAGTGACAATAATACCAATTGTAATAGGTTCTCGTGGTACAGTCACCAAAGGATTATTACAAGGATGGAGAACTTGGAAATAACAGGACGGGTGGAGACCATCCAAACTACTGCATTGTTGAGATCGGCCAGAATACTGAGAAGAGTCTTCGAGACTTGAGAAGACTTGTTAGACACAAACTCCAGTGAGAAACCATCAGCAAGCGCTAGTGTGATTAAACTCTCATAAAGGTGTAAATAATAAGTGGTGATAGAGATGATACGATCCATCAAATAAAAGTAAGTTAGCGCAAAAGAGTAAAAAGATTAGACCCAATTGAATGGAAAAGGTAATCTGCTAGGAATTGTGCAAAAAAAAAAAATGAAATTTGACCGTAAAAAGTGGTACATGAACTGCACGGAATCCGTCCTGGAGAATGTGGTGTACCAATTTCTCTGGGATTTTGATATACAAATGGATCATTTAATCTTGGCAAGACGACCAGACCTAGGGATAGACAACATAACAAAGTGAGAAACTGCCGAATAATGGACCTTTCCGTCTCGGGGGACCAGTGAGTAAAAATAAAAGTAAGTGAAAAGAAAAATAAATATCTTGACCTTGTCAGCGAACTAATAAACTATAAAACACTAAAATGAAGGTGAAACTAAATGCGGTTGGTAAAGGCACAGGAAGAGTTGGAAATAGGAGAACAAGTGGAGACCATTCAGACTACAGCATTATTAAGATCGGTTTGAATACCGCGGAAAGTCCTTGACAGAAGAAGACGTTGTTACTTAAACTCCCGTGAAAAAACATCGACTAACGCTGATGTTAAAAATTATCAAAGGAGTAAAATAGTAGTAATTACATATTCAGAAGCAGGCACAAGTGAAGAAGAAAGAAAAATAAAAAAAGAGTATCTCAGATGAACAAGAAAATCCTCTGGAAACTAAATTCAGCTGCAGAAGTTTCAAAGGGATAAAAAGCTTACCTTTACCTTGGCACCATTTTTGAACTCTTCGAAGGAAGAACATAAAAAAATATTAAAGAAAACAAGAAAACTAATGACGATATACAAGGCCTTACATCCGAAGGATGACATAGTCTATATGAGGGAAGAACATAAAAAAATATAACAGAAAACAAGAAAACTAATGACAATATGCAAGGCCTTACATCGGAGGGATGGCATAGTCTATATGAGAGAAGTAAAGGAGGAAGAGCAGTCACCAGCATTTAAGGTAGCATCGAAAACTTGAGGATTAGATGAAAAAACGCAAAAAAAAATCTAATCCCAGCGGCCAGTAACAGCATAGACAATATAATGATCAACGGGACAACACTAACTTGGAAATGGAAATGGGAAGAAAAAAAACTTTAAATATATTTCGAGGGACAAACTGGTGAAATCTCAAACAAGAAGACCCGGAAATAGCAAAGAAAGGGACATTTTTAGAAATAATCTTAATCTTATCAAATATGTGTACTAAACATTGTCAGGAGGACCAAGTACAATAAAGCGAAAATAGATATGTCGCCACAGAATAGCAATTGTAGGTTATTTGAAGATAGAGATGAAACGATTAATTATATAATAAGAGTGTGTAGCTAACAATCACAAGAAGAGTTCAATACTAGACATGATTGTGTGGGTAATTTTCAAAGAAAAGGAAATTTGGCTATACTATCAAATGGGAAATGCTCCAGCCAGAATCCATCCTGGAGAATAAGACACGGAATTGTTTTGAGATATAAACGTATTACTTAATTCCAGCCAGAAGACTAGACCAAAGGATTGTTAATTAGAAAAATAAAAGTGCAATATATAATTATGTTCATTCATCACCATCAATGATGACCATTAAATAAACATCAACCCTACGAATTTACTTTTAAGAGCCCTTGTTCTTGATAGTAAATTTTACTTTACAACCAGGAAATATTTGGGAATAGTGAGAAGAATTTTATTAGACTATTATACTGATTCCCCGGAAACGCTTATGGTGTAATGGATGTTGTCGAACCAAATTTAAACGGCGACACGAGTTTAAATCCTGGACGAGACTGTGCATTTCACATAGTGCTATTACCCTTGAAAAAGTATGAATCCAACTATTCTCCCTCCAGTTTTGAGTACAATAGTAGGCCAGACTGTCTTTAGCCTTGATAAAGGAGAAGGGAATCTCTGAATTCAAACCTGCTAAACCTCTTTTCTAAATCGACCATATGTAACATCCAGCTCGTTGGTAAAAACATTCATGATTCCCCGATTAAAGACTTTCAGGTTTTAAATCATTTTTTTTTCTTCTTGACAGAAGCTTGTACTACTTTTTCGGCAAAAGTTAGGAAGAAGAGAAAGATACATACATTTCCCAAGGGTATTAGTCAAAACAAGAAAACCAAATGATCCGTACCGAACATGAACTTTGTTCGTCAAATCCATTTATTGGCGATAAACATTACGTCACACACGATTCAAAAAATTAATATTCTTATCAGTAACCACAATTGAAAAACATATCTCAAGGCCCACACTGAGAAAGAATGTAATCTAGGAAGAATTTAATAGAACATACATGTCCTATATGCACTCATTTAGCTCCAACTTGAGGTTGCAATGGAATGAAATTTGGTCCCGTCTAAGAGATTTATTAGTTCTACACGTACGTGCTATTAAAGTAACGATATTCTGATTAGATACTAAGTTAATAGAATTCATATAGAAGACTTAACATAATGCTTATCATTCATCAAAAGAAAAGCCTATTCTTCCAGGAAATTAATACAATATATCTTTTTGAAGTTATATACAACTTTTTATCAACCTTTTAAAAGCAATATCCTATTCAATTATCGGGAAAAACACTATTCGGAAGTTGTAGTAGAATTTATTCTGGTATCCATGACACAGTACTCTTCAAACCATTCATTTTGTAAGTAAAAATAACTACTCGTAATTTTTCAAATTAGATATAAATACTTATAGTTTTTTCTTTGTAGAAGAGTTCTGAATATACACCTGCTCAGAATATAAGCTCCACTCAATTTATAATCACATACCTACATGAAAAGATACATATTTTAACGAAATATTGTACTATTTGCTCGTTCATCATCTTTCAGTTGCAATAGAAACGGAAATGCACCACAATGCTTTGCGCATGTGTCAAGACCATCACCAATGTAGGTCTACGATTGCATGAAAAATTTATGGTTTAACTTTATCTTAAGCATTTTCAAATCGGATTCTGTCTTGACAAAGCTAATCTTTTCTAATTTGAACTCAAATATATCTTAATAGCGAAGGAAATAATTAGAGCAATCTTGTCTGATTACTGGGACACATAGTACTGGGCAATCTTGTAAACAAATTGGAAGACAGCCCAACATAAGTAATTAGTCGTGAGGTACAATAGAATACAGAATCTGGTAATGTAAAGTATAAAGTGAGGATAATATATCGGAATGAAAAAATGCTCCTGAAGACAGTTTGCTTATGAGACTTTGTAGAAAAAAACGCTGTCAAAAAAGTACCTTTTTTTTTAGATAAATTAACTAATAACTTTTATCATTCGGTGTTCTTGGGAGAAGGCTAAAAATCTGTGGTATTAATGAATAAAATGGTATTAAGTGCCTAAATTGGGTGATCCATTTTCATCTCAAAATCAAAGTGATCTTAGTATGATTCATTTTCCAGAAAAATTATGGTCTGTATATACGAAATTTGCGTGGCTATGATTTAGATCGAGCCCGACGTATAAGCCAAACAGCTGTTGCTTAGTGTCCATGGCGATCAATTGTTTTCCGTTTTATTCTTTAATTTAGTTTCATATTTAGTGAGGCTATCTATCTATCTATCTATCTATCTACATAAAAGTTCACGTTATGTTTGTACATGTATATATATGTAAGCATAATCCAACAAAAAGACAAGTCAAGGTGAGATTTTCCTCATAGCTCGATTTAGGAGCTTAAACTTGAAGAGAAAAGTGTGGGTCTATAATGTGTCTTCTGGTGGGATTATTTGTCAGTACTTTCTGTGAAACGGATTTTTAAAAAATTCGCCGATTGAGGTTTAACGCAATTTCATCGGAGATATACGTGACGGGTCTGGTAGTTCGTAGGAATGAGGAGCCAAAATATAAGTTAACTCCAAGAAAACAATTCTTTGTCAAGCATAAAACTAACTTTATCGTGATAAACCTAATAAATAGTAAAAACGAAAACGAAAACAAAATGTAGGTAAGAGAGAAAAGACACAGTAAGGAATTAGGCAGGCGTTTTTATTTAATGCTAATTTGTATGTATTTCTATTTTTTCAGTTGGAAAAGTGTTCTTGGTGCAGTTCTTACAACTGAAGACGAAAGGAAGCGACTTATGAAAAAAAGAAAATTTGTTCGTTTAAAGTTAAATATTTTTTTAGTCATTTAATACTTTAACTTAGATTAGCATAACAAAACGTTGAATTTCTTATTGTACTTGTAAAAACAAGAACATTTTTTCGTTTTGTTTTTAAACTTTATCATAATTAAAAGTACCCCATTTTTACATTATTGGAAAAAGTAAAATGGAACCAATTTCTTAGAGGTCATATTCCTGATTTGAAAGAAAAAAGGAGTGTTGCGCATCATTAAATCTAAAGTCAAAGAATATTTATATTACTGGATAATTTAAAATAAAACCTATGATTTCGAGGCGTATTTTTTGCCTTTTATTATATTAGTGGTTGAAGCTTTCGATAGTTCTTCCACAACAGTGGTTGTCTAAATTAAAATGCTAATTAAAAAAACAAAATTAGAATTAATAACAATTATAGCAATAACTATAATAGTAATATGCACGCAGAAAATTAGCACTGAAACAGTATAAGACAAGAGACCACGCGGTGGAAAAGTTGATCTACTGGCAATTGTTCAAGAAATTGAACGTTGACCATTCGTCACAAATCGTAAATGGACAATCCGAACTCCATCAAGAAGAATAAGACGCACAAACTCTTCTTGGATTTTACGATACAAACGAATCACCTACTATCAGTCAAACGAGCAAACCAAGTGATAGCCAAAGAAAAAAAAACTGCAGAATTGTTGATTTTACCGTCTTGCCAGACAACGGAATAAAACTGAAAGAAATTTAAAAGAAAGAAGAGTACCTGGATCTTGCTAGGGAATTGAAAGAACTCTGGATCATGAAAGTGACGCTAATACTAATCGTAATCGGTGCGCTCGGTACAGTCGCCAATGGTAAAAAGTTTAAGGGGAACTGGAAAATAAGAGCACGAGTGAAGACCATCCAGGCTACAACATTGTTAAGACCAGCCAGAATTCTGAGAAGAGTCCTGGAGACGGACTCGCATAAACACCTATGGGACTTGAATATACAAACGGATCACCTAATCCCGGCCAGAAGACCAGACCTTATAATAATCAACAAAAAAATAAGAGAATCGGTCAAATTGTCGACTTTGCTGTCCCGGCGGACCACAGAATAAATCTGAAGGAAAGTGAAAAGAAGGATAAGTACCTCGACCTTTCTAGAGAATTGAAAAAGCTGTGGAACATGAAAGTAACGATTGTGCTAATTATGATTGGTGCGTTAGGCACAATAACTAAAGGATCATTAAAAGGCCTGCAGGACTTGGAAGTCAACGGACGGGTAGAGACTATCCAAACGACAGCATTGCTAAGAACAGCCAGAATCCTGAGACGAGTCCTGGAGACTTGAGGAGACTTGCTGTCACTCAAACTCCAGTGAAAAACCATCAGCTAACACTGATGTGAAAAACTAAAGGAGTTAGATAATAATAATAATAATAATAATAATAATAAAAATAATAATAATAATAATAATAATAATAATGTTTATACAATTATGTGTGTGTTTATGAATATTAATATTTCTCAAGATAGGCCAATTCATTGACTAATTGTTGGTCATTCTTTGACCAATTATGTTTAGGATTGACCAAATCGCAACCAGCAATATGTTTCGGCAATTTCAGTAAAAGTACAGTTCAGTTGTTATTTCTGTTTATCAAAATAGATATGACATTTTTGCTGACTTTGACATGTCTGAAGCTCTGGTTCAACGCGCATAGAATATTTTCGAGGTGTCCGAATTGAATTATACAGTAATTGGTTTAACCATGTCCTTTTCTCTTAGCTAAAATAACGCAACAGCTATACTTCAGCAACTGCTTATCTCTAAAACCATCCAAATAAGACGGACTTGACAAGCAACGAACTCATAAGCAACGTTCTCCTATAGACCCCTTCACACGGGTGCGCAAGTGTTGGACGACAAAATAGAACCTGTCTACAACAGCTAGGTACGGATACTTGATGTTGTCTAGAGGACGTGCAGGAAGCGATGGATGATAAAGACAAAAAGTGAGATTCAGGGAAATACACGCTTGAACCATAAAATGATGATGATGATATAAATATATATATATATATATATATATATATATATATATATATATATATATATATATATAGTGCGTGTGCATGTGTGTGTAGTTTCCTATATTTATAAAGAAAAGAAGTGAGTTAAAAGTAAAGTTGTCTCCCTTTAGTAGAGGGCAACCCAAAGGCTCTTTTTTCAGTAGCTACTACATCGAGGTGTAAAGGAGAGCACTACTCCTTTCTCTGGATTGCACCACTTTACCCTTGATACGTACCTTATATTGCTGAGTGTTAAGAAAGGAGGTATCAAGTACCATTTTTAAGTCTTTGGTAGAACTCGATCTGGGATTAAATCTCTGTCTCGCGGTCAATTGATGAACACTCTATCCACTTGGTCAATGAGCTGGTTTATCAAGTTATTATAGTTAACAACTCGTGGGGACAATCAATTTATCGAACTATGTAATCATCATTCCATGTTTGTATAATAAATAAATAAATCGACTAAGTGCTTGGAACGGTATATCAGTTATATAGTTTTATGGTATGCAGTAGTTATAAATAAAACTACTCAATATTGACGACAAAGCATATGCTGATCCAAGTTGAAATAATATCAATCAATTAGACAATAGAATTCACCAACTGCATTTCTTCTGAATGTTAAAAAAAGTTTATTGGATATGACACAGATCTGCATCTGATGGGGAGGTTTCTGTCCTGGTGCTTTGAGGAATGTGTCGTACTCCTTCATTACAATTACTCCCTGGTCCACTCTTACTGAGAATGTTAGTAACTGTTAAGGACACAAATATTTCTGTCATATACAACTATTACATGTTTAACAGTGTGCAAACAAAAAAGTGATGTTAAATTGAATTGTTAGTGTAATATAACATTACTTGAAATCATTGCATTGATTGCAAATAAAACTATCCGTGGTTAAGTCAGAATACTAGATACAATTTAAAAATATGCCAACAATCGTGGTCTTGCTTGTTTAAAATGTTATCTACAAATTGTTGGTTTGCTAATTATATATATATATATATATATATATATATATACACACATACATATATATATATATATATATATATAAACAGGATTTGTATTAAATAATTAGTAAATGCTATAAAATCCAATCAACCAACCAGTTAACCAATAAACCAAATTTTGAATGATGTAGACACTGAATTAACGAGACATCGTAACAGTCAGTTTCTCGCCTTTGCGATCATGGCATTAAGTTTTGGGTTATAAAGAAATGTATCTACATAGTTTTACTTCTTTCCTGAGGGCGGAATATTAATATATAGAAATGTGCTTTGATGTATTTAACGAGAAAGACACTTCAATGTCGATGACAGAGCATATATAGAACTGAGTTTTAAGAGTGGAAAATCAATCAACGACATTTAACTCTGACTTCCTTGCTGATGTCCTAAACACAAACAGACACACACATACACATATTTGTGTCTGTATATGTGTGTGTTGTACCTTTAATTGGATTATGTTGATAAAATATATACAATGTATTAATTTTTATTTATTGCGGACCTTTTTGTCCTCATCTTGGTAGTTTTATTTTATTATTTTTTTGTGTCGTTTCTTCTTTCACTACGTTTCGGCCAGATTTCACCTCTGGCCTTCTTCGGGTGATTTACCGCGACCTTGGATAGGAATGCTGAGTCTTGTAACCAGTAATTACTGCCTTCCATAGTTGTTGTCTATCGCACCGCGTTTTTGACCACGTAAGCCTCTGGCCTGCATGGTAGGATTTGAAACCGCTATCTTCTGATAATGCTCACCTGGAACCGTACAGACTCAACGCCTCTATCCGCTGCGCCACGAATTCTCAGATTAAGAAGCCTCATCTCAAAATGATTTCAATTAAAGACAATTACATAAAATGTATTGATTATGAATATTTAAGAAAAGACAAAATCTATTTTTACTGCATCAGATTACAGAGGTCATATAGTTTGCTTGGTGACCATCTTGTTGCAGGAGTTGGTGTCAGTAACCAAAGACCTGTGTGCCAAATTAAACAAAGTTTAGTAAATAGGAAGTGTTTGATCGCAATTAAGGATTTTGTGCAGTGATTAATCAAAATTAGCTTAAAAAATTAGAAACTCTTCCAACTAACTGTGTGTTTCCCTTTTCAATCATATTCAATGATCCTAACGAAATACATTGAAGGATAGAAATAAAACTTGTTTTGCTTCTCCTTGATATTTATGCAGTTCAAAAGAGTCCCATATATAAAGTTAGCGACTTTAGTTGAAGGTGACACGAAGGCTCCCTTTTCAAAGCTACTACACCAATGTATGGGGGAGGGAACTATTCCATTTCCTGGATTGCTCCACCTTACCCTTGATACGTACCTTATAATGCTGAGTGTTAAGCAAGGAGGTATCAAGTAACATTTTTTAAGTCTTTGGTATGACTCGACCTGGGAGTGAACCCTGGTCTCCCGGATCATTGCCGAATACTGTACTCATTAGACCAATGAGGCCAACCAAAATCAAAAAACAGGCAGTATTGTGAATATAGTTTTCTTGACTGATGGTAAATTTAATAACCCTTAAATAATATTCCTGATTTTAACTCTTTAAACCAAATTATGAGAGGTAAGGTGCATAATTTCTCTCTCCCTCTCTCTTTCTCTCTCTATTTCATATATATATATATATATATATATATATATATATATATATATATATATATATATAAAATTACATCAAGCCATTCTGATAGCACGGATTTCCCTGAATCTTTCTCGCCATCAGTTTCCATCGTTCATCGTTTCATTAGGTCATCTAGAGTGCATCCAGCATCCGCACTGAGCTGATGTATGTAAGTCCTTGCTGGTCATCTAATGCTGACATGTTCATGCGAAGGAGTCCCTAGGAGGATACCATTTTGAGGTTGCCCTTATTACTCCAGCAGAGCCAACAATGTCTTATTTGTCTTACTTTGTGACATGGGACGTAAAGGCTAGTACAGCTGTTATTTGTAGGTATTGCTTCCTTGATTGGTTTAAAATATTACGTAGCATTCTTTTGTAGTTTCCATCTAGATTTCCTCCATCCGTTTTCACTGAGTCCGAGTAATACAGTAGTAGAAATAAAGCACATGCTTGGAAGGAATCTTGTTTAATTTTAACAGAGGGCTAAGATTTTCATATCAACCACAATTTGTTAATAAGTGTCCACGCCTTCCCTATTCTTATGTTGCCATCACATTAAGTAGATGAGATATTGCTGCTGAGGTAAGTGAACTGGTCCATTTATTTCAGTGTCATGCTATTTAAAGTAAAGACTGTTGTTTTGTTTAAGACATATGATGTCTTTTTATGTGCATTTAAAAAGAAAACATTTCATGCTGTTGATTTCGTCAAGTAAAGCAGCAAAAATTCAACTGGGGCAGATGTATTTAAGAGAAGCGCTATATCTAACACTTAGTCTGCGTCTGTCATAGTTCATGTGGTATATCGTTTGTTTGTTGTCTTCCTGAATGTGAAAACATTTTTATTAGATCTCTCGACGTTCGTAGTAAGTAACCTAGACAGATTAAAAACATATATGGTGCTAATATAACTTATTCCAAGTCACCAGTAACGATGTTGAAAAATCAGTGTCGCCATCTAGTGAGCGAACCTATGCTTACGTGTTTTTCTAACGCATCATAATAGCGTTAGCAGTTTCTTTGGGGATACCGTATTATAGATGTATTTGCTCCATCTTACCACCATGTATGAAAGACAGTGCCTCGAAAAAATCTACGAACAATTGTATTGTAGTGTGATTTTTCTCAAAGTCCTTCATTAGATTGTCAGAAATTGTGAAGTTGTCGATTAATTTCTGTGAAAGTTGTAATGATTTTTATAAAAAAAAATTCTCGATTTCTGGTTTCATACGATTTTTCAGCCGAAAATTGTAAACCTTAGAAGCAACTGCATTAAGAGTTATGTCTCAGTAGTTCGTACTGATTCCTGCGTTGCCTTTTTTGGGGGAAGAAGACTGTTCGGTATTTCGATGAGTTCTCTATGAATATACTTTATATATATATATATATATATATATATATATATATATATACATATATATATATAGAATGCTGCACGCAATATTCAACAAGTCCTGGAGCCAGCACCCCACAAAACGGCAGCTGTAGGGCCACTAACTACTTATCACAAAAACTGTTCAAGTTAGACGAACTAGACATGTGGGGCACTTCTGGAGAAATAGGGACGAACTCGTAAGATATATAATCCAGTTGACCCCTTCACATGGACGAGCAAAAGCAGGACGACCAGCTAGAACCTACATACATCAGGTCTGTACTGATAGAGGATATAGCCTTGAAGACCAGCCGAGAGCGATGGACGATAGAGACAGGTGGCGAGTGAGGGTCAGGCAGATCCGTGCTGGCAGCGTGACATTATAATGGTGATATATTAAGAGCAATAGGTCTTCGCATTTAGAAATATATACGAAAGAAAATGCCATCACTTTCGCTGTGAATGAAGATAGCAGTAAAATAAAATGTTTAATTGACGTAAAGTCAGTCTCGTTTCGATACCAGCTTAAGAATTACAAGGGTCTATACTCACTGAACAGTTGTGTACAACGAAAAGTTCTATCTGTGGATGAGTATATATATATATATATATATATATACTCATCCACAGATAAAACTTTTAGTGAGTTTAGACCCTTGTAATTCTTAAGCTGATATCGAAACGAGATTTACCGACTATATATATAATCTTCAAAGCTTCCTGAAAGTCTCTCCCACCATTCTTCTATATTAGCCATTGCGCTTGGTAAATCCATACTTAGCTGATGAATGGAAGTTTTTACTGATAGGTCAACAATGTAGAGTCCATATTTAGAAGCCAAAAGAAGAACCTCATATTATGTTTGTCTTTACTTCTTGTTAGATGGCTTGTAGGTGGCCTTAAAGCAGCTACTTTGAAGGGTGCTGCTTCAAGGATATGTTCAAAACAGCACTCGGTATCCTTGTGTAATTTCCACCAACCTTTTCCTACAAGCATTTCATTAGAATACTAGATGTACGACTAAAGAAACTTCTGTCATAGCAACAATTTGAAATAATTCTCTTCATTTGCTATAACTAATCCTATCATCAATAATAAAATTGATGTAGAAAATAATTTATATATAAATGTATATTTTCTTTTTTAAGTATTGGAATTATATCGTGAATTGGATTACCATGACCAGAAAATATCGGCGAACACTTGCGCGCGACACACGGAAAAACTGGACAACAGTTTCGACCTTATTAGGTCTCATCAAAATTGATATACTATGATCTCTCCCAGTGGAGATCGAACTAGCGCCTACAAAATGCGGAGCCGAAACTCTACCACTGAGCCATCTCTCCACATTGCACATAAGTGATGCCAAATCAACGAGTCATAGTAACTGGGAATTTACTAAGCTTCTTGCTTAGATGTGGCACAAGGCCATATGAAAGGGGCACCCAATGAGACTCGAACTCACTTGTGTAGGTTTGCTAGTCGAGCTTGCTAACCATTACACCACCAGAGGCGCCCTAACGAGTCATTGTAACTGTTCGGCCAATTAACCTGAATGTGTCTTGCTAGTTACATCCATACCCTTTACAGAGAGCACAATCACATCCAGGGCTATATCTTCCCAGGATGGGTGGGAAATAAGCACCCGCGTAATTATTATAACCTCATGGGCAAGATTATAGATGTACATTTTCTTTTTTAAGTAGAGGAATTATATTGTGAATTGAATTACCATGACCAAAAGTGCGGCGAACACTTGCGCGTGACATAGAGAAATACTGAATTGCTGATTCGACTTTATTAGGTTTCATCAGCAGCGTTATACCATGATCTCCACCACTAGAGATCAAACCAACGACCACAGGATGCAAAGCCAAAGATTTACTACGACCATTGACCAATAGGGACTGACGACGAGAGAAAACAAAGGGAATCCGAGCAGTACGCATGGCTCGATGATATATATATATATATATATATATATATATATCGGTTGATATATGCTGCAAATTAGCAGGCGAGTCTTGTAGACAATTTCTTTCGAAAGTAATTTAGACAACCCTGTGGAATTATGCAAAAATAGAATATAGATTTACATATATCTCCTGGAAATTGTGTTGATAATAATCGGTTTAAATCTTTTAGAGTCGTTAAAAGTATTAGCAATATAATTTAGAAATGAAACGATTAGGACAACAACAGAGAAGATATAGATATTTTTTCCAGAATGTGTGCAGAAGAACTAATCCAATTTTATTTAATTTCCCAGCCATAGGTGGCGTTAGATTGAGTGCACAAATAACATTATATAAAAATGTAAAAGTTACAGTAAAAACACGAAAAAAAAACACTACGAAAATGAAAGAAGATATATGTCTTTATGATTTATATAGACTTTGATTTGATCGACAAAGACAACGCATGCTCATTCAAATGTGATTCTTCCTCTCAATGAATGAGCCTCTTAAAACACTACTTTTTCAATGTGTATTTTTTCGATCTTTGTGCTAGGTTCAACCAAATGGAACTGTTTTCTAAAGCTTCAACGTCATCTCTATTCAAATGACGGCGACTGGTTGTCGAAAATTTTGTGCTGATGTTTCTGATCAAATTCGACCAGTGTTACAAAATGGTGACTGGCTTACCGCTCTAGTCTATAAAAATCTAATTACACGCCATGGATCAGAATGTTAGCAAACTGAAAAATACAACTTTAGGTGTCTCGCCTATGATTAGGAGGCTATAAATATCAAAACTTTTGTAGATTTTTAAAAAAATTCTTTGTTCCTATTTCTGATTTTGAACAGAACTTTTGATAACACCTTTTAATTTTTAAAATCTATGAAAATTTCACTAAAGCTAAAACACTCCCAGTCGACGAAGGAATAAAGACCCCACCCCCGAAAAGTTTTTTTCTGAGTATGACAATAAATAGCAACTGATGGCTTAGGTCCAGTTTTAGAGATTTGGGAAGTGTCGAGAAGAGTTTTATTGTCAGTGTTCCTAGATCTAATCTAACACCAAGTAGTAGTATTCGTTAGGTTCCCTAATATCTGGGCGTAAAATAACCTTAGACGTGTTGGCATGTCATTAAAATCAATCTATCCATTGCTCCCAGTAGTCTTACGACTAGTAAGGTTCCTTCAGAGCTGTTAAATTCTTTTTAGCTTAGTTTTGGAACAATGTCGTTAACACAGAACATCTACAAAAGATCGAACTCAGTGCGAAGTTGCAATTGATAAGTAAAACTAACCTCTGACATATTACTGCTCGATGAGAAATTCATTTAGATTTTTTTTTTTTTGGAAAACCTTAATAAAACAGCCTTTCACAAGATCATTGAGGTAGATCTTACAATAAACAATTCAAAAGAAAACAAAAATCAACAATCCCATGGATTTTATATCCATTTGCTTCTCAGAAGAATAGGAATGACATGTAAGTTGGTTGGTTGGGTTTTATGGCATATCAACCTCTGTTGATTATTTAACGCGAAATCCATTTTTATGAAAATAGTTCTATTTCAAACAATTCAATTTAGTATTAGTACGCAGTTTAAATGTAAGTATGCTTTAATTGTGAAAAACATTTCTATTTCAAGCTATTCAGTTTAGTCAAGCAGTTCTATTTCAGCTAATTCAATTTAGCATAAGTGCAGATTTTGTTTATACTCAGTTAAATGTCAAAACAGTCCTATAATAAACAATGCAGTTTAGTGTAAATATAGTTTCAATGTCAAAAAACAGTTCCATTTCAAATAATTCAGTTTAGCATAAGCATGCAGTTTAAATTTAGGAACGGTTAGTTAGTTTTATTTAAGCCATAGATTGGGCCCTACCAGATGCTACAATCCTGGGCTAGAGTGGATCTGGGAGCAACGGTAACGAAGGGGTACTCCGCATTCCCCAAAGGCCCAGCATCACTGGAACCTCACCATCAGGTTGTTTAGTGTCATATCCTGGACACTCATGGGGGGGGGGTCTAACTCCTCTGCAGCTGTGCAGTCGGTGTATCCTACAACCCGGACTGACTGGACAAAATAACATAGAAGGTCAATAAATGAAAATATTGAAATTCCTGTAAATTATGAAAGATTTCAATAATAATATAATTATCATCTGTGCTGTCTTGCAGTTATTTAGATATATTATAAAATTTAAATCGAAATTTGTTGATTTAATTTATTGTAATGAAACTAAACGTTATTGAAATGGAACAACAATCACTTATTCGAGTGGAGCTGTTGATATAATCTCCATAAAAAGTCAACTATAATCTTACTCCTCGACACATGATGACTTTTTAAAGAGCTTTTCATGTTTACTCTATAATAAAAAAAAACAAACTAATATCCATTTCTATATTTTTTTTTTTTTTGTGCAAAAGCAGATAATTAGGAAAAAGTTGTTTACCCAAGTATTTGCAAATCCACTTTTAATATCTAAACTTAGAGTAGGAGTCGTTTTCTTTTTCGGAAATCAGGATATCGTATATTCAAAAGAGCAGTCATGAGTTGAAAAGAGTCGTGGCAACCCAAAGCAATGTCAGTTGAACTGCCGCCCTGGGGTAGGGTTCTTTCACTGCCTAATGTCTCCTATATCTAATCACAAGAAGAGTCAACCGAGAAACCAGACGTGTAGTTAGTTCACTTAAGCTGGAAAGTGAACTGTCACGCGATCCCCTCTAGAATGAATAAAAAAATAGAGAATAAAAAGGATAATACAAGGGTATTCTCTTGATTTTTAAAAAATGTTTCTTCTTTATGGAACTGTCTCAGGTTTATACACTTTTGAGCAAAGCCTGCGATTGGCGAATGTTTTCTTTAAAACAAATCCACTGTAAGATTAAAATCGTTCAGCAGAGGAAATTAGGCTGGCTGCAGAGAATACAATCACATATTAACCAAATCGGTAACAGGATTAAACATGTTTTCATACCTAAGAACTGTATAAATTTAAATGAAGTCAATTTCCTTGAATGCAGCAGTTTTTAAAAAATTGCAGTTTTCTTACATTTTCTTTATTTGCAATTTTAAAGCCATTTGAATACAACGTTTAGGAAGATAATATTTCATTGAGGAAAAAATATAAATTTGGGAAAGATAAGAAAAATGATGAATAAAGATATGCTGGAATGTAGAGAAACAAAATAGAGGGTTTCTAATTAATATATTAAAATTGTAAATTCGACAAACCTTTTATTATGACTGTAATATATTGTTTCTAAATATTAAAAATAGATTAATTAATTATTAGAAAAGATTTATACAGATTTCGATGGGCTGAAAATGTTAAGAATAATTCTGAGCGATGAAAATGGACTAATGATGAAAATATGTAAAGGATAGAACACAACTATAAAAAAAACAAAACCTGAAGAATAATAACTGGACAATAATAAAAAGATTTTCAGTTACGTGCGTATCTTAGATTGCAAATTTATTTTTCACTGCCTAAGATATTGGGAACTGTAATAAGGATCTTATTGGGTTTACGTCTTGTAACTGGTATTGAATATATTTCTAATGAAGAAAGAAGAGAACGCTGGGTATTAAGGTTTAAAAATGTCTTCAATTAAGAATGCTATGAATAGAACAAAAATATTTTAGTTCAATTGAAAAGTCAGAAAAATATAAGGTTTCGCGTCGGCTTCATACTGGTTCTACTGGATGTAACACCCTTAAGGATACAATAGTTTATCGACCTAGCGTTTAAGAGTTCAGTCTCTGAGCCAGGTAAAGGCAGGAGAACGTTATCAAATTTAGTTCAGTGGAAGAGAAAATTGGCATCTCAGGGATGACATAACGAGCAAGGTTTAACTGATAAGAAATATAATTGAAACAGGGATTGGAAAATGAGAACAATAAAACCTTGTGGATTTAATAAAGTGTTCATTTTAAAATATTTCTTGAACGTTTCCGCCTACGACGTTCACCCGTCGAAGTCTATTGATTACAACAGCTGAAACACTTATGGTAGTAACCAAGATAAGAGCACTTATGTGAACTCTTCAGTAGATTTTAATATGTCTAAAAAGAAAATTAATACCTAATTTGATACCAAAATGCAAATCTGCAAACTCAAAGAGAAACATCCCAACCTTTGTTTAGATATACAGCAAGCTATTCGTATATTCCTTACGAGAAGTGTTCTTTTTTCAAATTCAGTTTTTTACGACTTCATGAGCCGAGGCAGAAAAAAATAAGAAAAAATCGATAACTTGGAGATCATCATCATCATCATGTCGTGCCGCCAGCATGGATATCCCTGACCCTCTCTCGGCACTTCTCCCTATTATTCATCGCCTCTGGCAGGTCTTCAGGGTTACATCCTGTGTCCTCACATAGCTGCTGTATGTAAGTTCGAGCTGGTCTTTCTGCTTTTGCTTGGCCATATGTGGGGGTCCATAGGAGTACATCACTTATGAGCTCGTCCTTGCTTCTCCAGTAGTGTCTTGCGTGTCTGGTTCGTCTAACTTGTATAGTTTTCGTGATGGGAGGCAAGTGGTCGTATAGTTGATGTCTTGTGGGGTGTTATCGCCAGGACTTGTTCAAAGTGTGTGAAATCAATTTTATTTTTACATCAGAAAAAGTGCTAAAATACTGAATCGAAGAGTAGGATAAAAGTTAAGTTAATATTTCCTTACTTCCACACAACAGTCACATGACTATGAGTTTCATGTATTTTTTTATTAAAAAAAGCATAATCATCAGATAAAACTTGTGACACGTACACAAATATAGGTTTTGCTTTATATGTTTAATGGCATGTAAACCTTCATAGGTGATTTAATGCCAAAGAAAACCTTGTAGAAGGACAGTGGAGGTAATATTTAGCCTATTACTGGAGGGTTAGATATTTCATAGTTTTGTTTAGCGCATTTGTCCGAAAGCGAACTAGACTTCGACTTATTACAATATCGCAGGACCCTCGGTACTGCCCTACGACTCTCCATATATATATATATATATATATATATATATATATATATATAAATTCTCTCTCACAAACACAGAGAGAGAGAGAGAGAGAGAGAGAGAGAGAGAGAGAGAGAGAGACCGTATGTGTAGTAACGTATGAGATATTTTTTAATTAACGCCAATTTTTCTCATTGAAGCAATATTTCATACCATCATTTTCTTTCTCTATTGCCGAGTCTGTTTCTATCTATCTATCTATCTATCTATCTATCTATCTATCTATCTCATTCTGTTCATATCTATCTATCTATCTATCTATCTATCTATCTATCTATGTAATTGACTTTGTTCATGTACACAGTTTTAAATGTCTATTTAATCAGTCTTGTTCTTTCTCTTTGTCTGTGTCTGTTTATTATCTATCTATCTCTCTCTATATATATATCCATCTATCTATCTATCAATCCATATATCTAGCTATCTAGCTAGCTAGCTCTGTAATTCCCTTTGTTCATGCATATTTATATAATTTTCAATATCAAATCTGCTTCTATCTGTTATCTTCTTTTGTTTTGCACTGTTCTATACCAGTATTATAGCATCAATATTTGTTATCACTTATTCGGTAATTGTTGTGTATGACCTTAAATAGTTTAGTGCATTATTTTTGAAACATCTATTTCACATAAATTCTGAACCAGAATCTAGAAAAACGGACACTAGGAAGCCTCGTACTAAATGATCATTTCCGCATACTCTTCATTAGTGCTTGATTAATTCAGAGTGTTAATTGCATCATTGCACTTAAACAACCTCACATCGCTACTTCTTTAGCGCGCAAATGTTGTCAGTGACATGTGGATGCCAAAACTATTTCCCATACCGTAAAGCCGTTACTCCCCAAACTTAACACATCTTTTATTTTTTTCCTATGACCACTTTTCTTTCTTTCTTTCTTTCTTTCTTTCTTTCTTTCTTTCTTTCTTTCTTTCTTTAAGTCCGTTTACTCTCGGTTTATTTTACCAGTAAACTACACTTCGTCATGTCAGGACATTTCCTTATGCATACATGCACAAGTGGAACGGGCATCCATGTTTATTTTCTTCCATATAGAAAGCATCAGTTATGATACATTCTAAATATTTATTCAAATTATATATTTACAATAAACATGAATCCTTATTTGCTCTCAAATGAATGAGCGTTGACGTTGTTAACAGATATAGAGGCAATTTTCCCAGGCTTAAATTCTTCGAAAAATACGTAAAAAATATCAGCCCATCCCATAAGAACTATTAACTCTATTACTACTGTTATATATATATATATATATATATATATATATATATATATATATATATATATATATATATATATATTCTGTGATATATATACTGTAATATATATATATATATATATATATATATATATGTGTGTGTGTGTGTGTGTGTGTGTGTTTGTGTGTGTGTGTTGTGTGTGTGTGTGTGTGTGTGTGTGTGTGTGTGTGTGTGTGTGTGTGTGTGTGTGGTCATTTCAATAGGTTTCCTGACCTTTTTTGTACAGACATTTAAAATTATCGTAGACTCTCGAAAATTCAGTATGTTATTGCTATACATCTTATAAGATGACTGACCAATGTTTATGATTTCAGGTTTAAATGAACAGCTTCACCAGCAATTGGAATACACCCTATTAACGCCTTATTATCAAAGCTGGTGAATTTCAAAAATGCAATCTGGATGTGAGGACACTTTAGAAGAACGATATGCTATAAAATTCTGTTTTAAACTAGGAAAATGCCACAGAAACGTATGGAATGCTTCAGACTGCATGAATTGAACATCAGTTTTTGAGTGGCATGAGAGATTCAAAGAAGGCAGGGAGTCTGTAAGGGATGATGAGAGGGGTGGGAGGAGTAAGGAAGTCAGAACACCAGAGTTGATCGGTCAATGTGTGAAGGTTAGGGTTAGTATGTTGAGGTTTTAAGGGAGTTCAGGAGAAGATTCGGTTAGAAGAGCCCAGCATTCTTCGAATCAGGTCAGTGGCATTTCCACCAGGACAATCCACCAGTCCACAACTCCATCCTTGTCACAGACTATTTGACTAAGATGGGCATCAAGACAACTCCTCACCCTCATTATAGTCCAGACCTTGCTCCCTGTGCCTTTTGCATATTCCCTAAGCTCAGAGGTTGTCGTTATGAGACAATCGGGGAGATGAAAGAAGGAATGACGAAGGTCATTGACTCGCTCACACAAGAGAACTTCTAGGGGGCCTTCAAGAAGTTGTTGGAAGTGTATAACAAGTGCATTGCAGCCAGAGGAGATTACTTCGAAGGGGACTAGAGTTTCATGTGTGTACTATCAATAAAAGGGCCCATACGAAAAAAGTCTGGAAACCTATTTATTGGTCCTCGTATACTGTAATATATATATATACACTGTAATATATATATACTTTTATATATATATATATATATATATATATATATATATATATATATATATATATATAAAGTTCACTTTGGATACGATAAGTTGTAAAGTTAGCGTCTGTAGTTGAGAGTGACCAGAAGGCTCCCTTCTCAATAGCTCCTACCATGGGGTGTAGAGGCGGGCACTACTTGTTTCCCCGGATTGCTCCACTTTACCCTTGGTACGTATCTTCTATTGCTGAGTGTTAAGCAATGAGGTATCAAGTACCATTTCTAAAGTCTTTGGTATGACGTGACCTTGGATTAAACCATCGGTTTAGTCGGTAGAGTGTTCGCAATCGTCCGGGAGACCAGGGGTTCAGTTCTAGGTCGGGTCATACCAAAGACTTTAAAAAATGGTTCTTGATACCTATTTGCTTAACACTCAGCATTTTAAGGTACGTATCAAGGGTAAAGTAGTAGCGCCTTTCCCTACACCTCGGTGTCGTAGCTACTGAAAAGGGAGCCTTCAGGTCGCCCTCGGCTACGGTCGCCAACTTTACTTTTACTGACTTGGATATTATGGATATGAAAAAAATGAACTACAGATTTGTGTCATATAGTTGTAGCTACCACTGATCATGATCTAGAGTTTCTTTTCCAGTGTTTAATATAAAATCTCGCACAGCAGGTGTGAGTCGCAGTTGGACATTATATTTTTTCAGAGTCAGTTACGAGGAGGGCCACAAGCCACGGACTTCATTACAGCGATAAATTAAATCAACCATCACCTGGATTTGTGAAAGAATTTTTTTTCATTGATCGCTTTGATAATACCACTTCACATTTTCCAATTTTTGACATCCATATATAACATATGAAATTAGTAATAAAGTCAGTTGGATTTTTTGTGACAACATACATGACATTACTTTTTTCTAATATGAATAACTATCTCATCACACACGCTTAATCTCGTTGTGGTCTTGTTGTCTCCAACTTTCTTCTAGACACCCTCAGCACTAAACATTTTCATAAATCTATGTCAATCTATATCCTCTCCTCGAGGATGTGTTGATCAATGCATAGTTGATCACCTTTTCCTCTTGTTACTTTGGTGCACCTTTTCTTTTTTGTCGACAAACTGTCCATGGCTTTCTAGCGTATTGTAAATCTCCCTAATTTCTTATGTCAGTATTTTCCACATGATCGGTAGGCATGTTATGGGTCTATAGTTTTCAGGGGCGGTTCATTTTAAGGGGTCATTTTGTAACGCTTCTCACCAACACGGTACTATGACGAACATACTGTAGCATTATCACCATGTTGAAAGTCCCGGTCACTTCACCAAATATGATAGGTGTAACGCTATTTCATCGACACAGTACCATGTCGAAAGTAATGTTGTGTAATCACCATGTCGAAAGTCCAGGCCTCGTCAGCAGATATGATAAGTGTAACGCTAACTAAAATGTATTACTTATACTGTTTTTAAAATAGTCGCCATGAAACGAGAAAGATAGAAAATCAGAATTACTTGAGTCCATTTGATAGACAGCAACTTTAATCAATCTAAATTTAATCTAAAAATAACATCAAATGAGAAGAGGGTTATATATTAAAATTTTCTAAGGGAAATATTTGTTTTGTAGACTTAATGGCCTGGTAGTTTCGTGGTTTTATAAATACCAAAGTCAGTATTTTTTAAACACTTTTATGGTTTCAGGTAACAAATGATAACCCCTTTAAAACCTTCGTTGATTAAAATAACAATTTTAAAACAAATGAATTGGACAAAATTATATAATTACATAAAGTCTTATTTAACTCTTTGAATATAAATATTGCATATGTTTACACAGAATTACATTGTTTCAGTGGTAGAGTGTTCGCCAATGACCCAGGAGACCGGAGTCAATCTCAGATCGGGTCATATCAAAGACTCAAAAAGTGGTACTTGATACCTCCTTACTTAACACTCAGCATTATAAGGTTCGTTTAAAGGGTAAAGTGGAGCATCCAGGGAATGAAGTAGCGCCGTCCCCTACACCTTGGTGTAGCAGCTATTGGAAGATGAGCCTTCGGGTAGCCCTTGACTATGATCGCTAACTTTTTTTTAGGTTGTTTCATGCAAATGTTCCTATTAAATAATATTAACCTGTTTAAAGAAAATTATATCGTTCCCTGCATTCCTTTCTTATAATAACATTTTGTATCCAATTAGATGTTTATACGTTTTTCCACCAAACAGAAAGCAATGCAAATATTTATACGATTGCAAGTATTTCTATCAAATACTATTTCCGCCCTGTTTGCTTGGGCTGTACAATACGCGAACTGCATTTATGCATAGGGGTAATATCCCACCCAAAAGTACATTGGGTTTTAAACTAAACCAATTAATGGTGAGGCTTTGGTATATGTGGAGTCCTCCTTCATTACGGTTACTCGCAACTCCACTCCGACTCCGAGTCGTACTCCCTGGTAAGGTCTCATCGATGAGTCAAATACAATTATTCAATTATTCATTATTCTTGAAGCCATGTTTGCAAACAGATTATAAATATTTAATTGAATCATTAGTCTTATCAATACTTGAAACCATTTCATTGTGTACAAATAGAATTGACATTGAAAGATAGGGATACTTGAAACAATTCGATTACATGCACACAAATGATTGATATTAAAAAGGATTATTACTATTATTAGATAGCAATACTCGAACCTGTTCAACTGTGTGTAAACAAATAAGCTCTGGCTTGTTTAAAAATAAGCTTACATCCGAAGCATTTGCCTACGATATATATATATATATATATATATATATATATATATATATATATATATATATATGTGTGTGTGTGTGTGTGTGTGTGTGTGTGTGTACACAACATCATTAAATGATCTATAAGGGTTTATATGCCATAAAATACAACCAGACCAAATCAGAACAAAGCAAGCGAATAGCAACTATTTTCGGATACGTTTATGGATTTAAGTATTTCTATCAGACAGAAATGATTTTTCACAATTATATCATTTCAAGTACACTAGGTTTTCAAATAAATATATGTTTTAAATAATGCAGGGTAATACTTATTGGTAAACAACTGATGTTTCAGTTACATGGTTCAAGACATAGTTATCTAACGCCTTAAATATTCAAATGCATCAATTATACTTATTGATGGGACCCTAAAATGTTCACCACCTTAAGTATAATGACAATAAAGTGACGACTCCACCTCCGTATGAAGTTTAATGTAATAACTCGAGTACCTATTTTTGCCGAGGTCTTATCAATGTGAAAGTTATACAGCCTGATTTTTACGAGCTACCATGTATAGAGTGGTATTAGTGGTACAATCTTGAGATAGGGAATCGACAAGCTAATTTCGATTTTGAGGGGGTGATACTTATGTTCACAGCTAAATCTACAAGTCTACCAATACATGAACTCTGCTTTATCACTAGACATATTGAAAAAAGGATCGTCACCAGATGTCACGGTGGTTGATGGGGCCAGAATGGATTCGTGATAATTTAAGCAATATACTTACACAAGAATTCCTTTTAGTGTTCGTGGGCTCAAAAATTGTTGTACACTTAACAAAATATTTACTTGGGTCAGGAATATTACGAAATTGTAGATGTTAGAAGTACTTGATTGTAATGATTATGAATAATGTAATATCGTATTAAACACTGAATTCGACAAACCAGCAAATTTTAGAAATCCGTTTAAGGTATTTTTGTTAAATAAACTTGACCATTGATTACTAAAAAGAGAAAAGTGCATAACGATTTCCAGAGGTTATTATAAAATAAATAATATTTTTGACACTTTAACTTTCCCAACAATGCCAAAAATGAAGGCAATGAATATTGAATTAAAGTTGAGTTGTTTTATGAACTGCCGTTGGATAGGAAGTCATGTAAATTGGACACGGACATCTGATGTATTTATAAAATATGTTTTACTGACGTTTAACGAAAACTTTGTTTTGCCTACGTATGTATCTATTTAATTTAAGCGTTTATCATTAATCCTAAATTAGCAGTGTAAATATACTATTACGTTGAATGTGGGCCGGTAATTTGGGCTAAATCAGGGCAGATTTATGAAAGTAGGAATTTAAAATTCTGGTTTTGTATTTTGGCTTCAGTCGTAAACAAATATGTAGTTTATATATTAGGTAATAAGATTGTTTTACATTTTTCATGTTCCTATAACATTGTCCGTTTATTTCAATTATCAAATTAATTGAAAATCAATTTTATTTCCTTAAAAGGAGTATCTTGGAATATTTCCCCTCTCCTGTAAACAATTCAAGAAATTTTGAACTGGAATTGACATCATTTGGTTTGTCCCAACCTGTTGCATAATCTCAAAGTTCACAAATGGTGATCACAAAATAATTACCATACCCAGATCGGTGATATAAGATGGGTGTTGGAACAACAGGAACACGGGGTCAATTTTGCACAGCTCTTCTTCATGCCCAGGTACTTGTTCCATAAATTATAAATAAAATTCATTGTCAATTAGTATTATCATGATAGGTCTTTAGTATATGACAGTCTAAACCTTTCTTTCATTTTCTCATTTGAGAAAAGACCGTCCTAACATAAAATGTTTGGTAATCAAAAAATACCTTATTCAACTTAGTTTCAGTTCAAGATTTACAGTATATTTTACAGGAGTGAGAAATATTCCAGGAAACTATGTGGCAATCTTTCGCCGTGGACAGTTAAGTATCGCCGAATAGCTGATGTCTCTTCCTCTTCGTTTGGTTTTGTTTAAAGGAGAACTATGGATTAATTGAGTTGATCGAAACCGTATAAACAAAGAGTCAGCCCCATGAGAAGAAAAAGTAAAAAGAATAACACATTCAGAGAATTACCTAGTATGGCAGTCTTTTCATACGACAATTTTTCTGGTTTATCCCGGCCGTGTAACACTTCGCAATTTGGACTTAGATATTCATCCCTCAATATCGTGATCCGGAGTGGTGCCACTGAAGCACCAACAACTACTGTCTACGGCTGCACCTCATTTGTTTCGTCACTAATGGGTTGGTCACCTGATTGCTTCCTTGAATAAATGCTGTTTAGATTTCTGGAAAAGAAAACTATTTTCCTCGTGAGGGCCTTCCAACTACATTGGTTTGAAAATGATAATCATGTCTGCTGATCTCTTACCGTAGTTGCACCAAAAAAATGAATCTATTGTAGAAAATAAAAAAAAGCTCACTGTTTCATCCCTATAAAGAAGTTTTCCTTTTTTTTTATTTTATCATCTATTGAAATATTTCTCTTTTTAAGTCATTTGATTTCCGTTTAATTTATTTGTAAACTACACTTTCATGCATTGAAGATGTTCATTTACGTACATATGCAAAATAGAAGAGGCACTGAACTTTACTTTCTTCCATGCAGAAAACATAAATTATTATACATTCTAAATATCTATTTAGATTATTTATTTCTAATATTTGATAAGTTCTTGTTTTTATATGAATGTTGATCATACTTTTGTGGACGATTGTAATTTTCACAAACCTTAGCATAAATAAAAAATTAACGTAGGGAATTATAATCATTACTAATATTAGACGAAGTAGCGATATATATATATATATATATATATATATATATATATATATATATATATATTGCAAGAAATGTGTGTATTGAATTTTGAGTTTATCCAGTATTTGCAGCAGCAAATTCACACACACACACACACACACACATATATATATATATATATATATATATATATATATATATATATGAATCTACACCTTTTAAATCATTCAAACTGTTTACTTTTATTTTAATGAGGCTGTGGGATCTAATCTTACATTCTTATACCTGTTGTTACTTTATATATATATATATATATATATATATATATATATATATATATATATATAACGTGTTCACTGAAGATGCTACAATACATAGGCTACCAACTGCAAACTTGCAAATAACAAAAAGTTAAGTAGAGGAACAAATATTAGAATTTTTTCAAGAACCTTTATGATTATTTGGCTTTACCATTTACGTATTTTCCTCCGTTTTCAAGAAAGTTTGAGCTACCGTAAAAGAACTCAGTGTCTCGACATTTCAAAAGTGTAGTGTACCCCCTAAAAACCTGTATCAAGCATAAAACTGATGTCCACGAGTGTAAACTAATTTATTGAAAATGTCAATCCTATCGTTTTAGTGTTTGATTTATACATTTGAAAAATTCGAAATGACTTACTGAAATTGTATTGTTAGATTCAGTATGTTTATTTATTCATTGTGATACACTCTGAATATTACTTTAATTTTATTCTTACACTACTTCTCGTTGAAGGTCGGTAACCATATTGTTCCGAACAAAATGGTCAAATGGCAATGCTGAAGATACTACTGTGCAATAGAATCAGCCTGTTTCACGCATCGTTTCGTTATTTTCCTTCTGATTGTTCATTTTGTTCAAATCAATTCCGGTGGAAATTCCAGCTGTGCTTGATTCTTATATCGAAACTGTACTCTCAGATATTGATCCTTAACAAAGAAATATCGGACGTAAATGGGCCGGGAAGCCATATGCATGCAGAGCATAAAATATCAACTGCAGCAAACGATGGCTAGTAAGTGTAATTGCGCAGTTAGTCACACCCGTAGGGATTTGTTAAATTACACAAGGAATCTCAGACAATTTTGATTAGCTGAAATGAGTTACGACACATGACTCACTCGAAGCATATACGGCTGTTGATTTGTAAGCAGCAGCCAATACTGAATTTAATCTGCAAATTATACTTTGATATTCTTACAAATATGCTTCTGTGCATAAGGGAACAAACACGCACACGCGCATGCCCACATACGTACACACACACACACACACACACACACACACACACACACACACACACACACACACATATATATCTATTTATATATATATATGTATGTACATTTATTATGCATTTGTCGGAATTTCAAATGAATATTCGTTTACTTGTATAAATGTATATATATATATATATATATACTATCCAAAAAGATGATATGTAAATGATTCAATTTTAGAATATAAAAGAGGATTTTTCTAAATCTCCAGGAGTGCTCAATGCATGACAATATATAAGTTTATAAATTTATAAATTTCAATCATGGCAAATTCATATATTTGGAAAAAACTTAACATGCCCTCATTTGGCTAATAAAAAAATTTCAGCTGGCTACCCTATAATAGAAATCAGCCTCTTAATTTTGCCATTACACAAAATCATGAAGAATATTCTTTTAATGGAGTCTTACTCGTTAAAAAAAAATAAAGACGGCAGGAAAAAAGATATGAGTTGGAAGTTTAAACAAACACACACACAAACGTTCACACACGCGCATGCGCACGCACAAACACACACACACACACACACACACACACACACACACACACACACACACACATATATATATATGTATATATATATATATATATATATATTATATATATATATATATAAGGCATGCGGAGAGCACAGATAACAGGAATTGATTGATTTTAATATCATATCTGTCTGTCTAGGTTCGTTTTCGCTTATAGCCAAGAGAATCACGTTCATTGAAAGTCCATATTTATGTCATTTGTGTTATCGTATCTTCGCAGGCTTCCTTTTTTTTCTTTTTGCAAACGGACCAATAAAATAAGAATAATTAAATCTATTTGACCCTTGCATGAAACATAAACAGGAACTACCTCTCCGGTCAGAGTGAAAAAGACTGTCACAACATACACAAGTATATAAATAAGATCTACAGAAAGAAATTTACGTTGTATCACAACTCTTTTGTGTGGCTAGACAGGCAGGACGCTTCAAGCTCACATCGAAACCCTCTTAACTTTACGCTATACTTGGTATCTAACTACTCAGCCATTTTGGAGATATACAGCGGCTTCGGAATTATAACCTATTTGTATTAGCTTTCGTGCATTTATATTTTGCGCTATCGGTGACCAGAGTGCTCAAATCGTTTGAAGAGTTTTGCATTACGTGTCCGTTAATTTCTTTGCTAGAGTACTAGACATAATTATGAAATGCGGATAAAATTGTTTTAAATCATAAAATTCAGTTGCCTCATACACGAAACAAAATCAATATCACAATATTTCAATCATGAAATTAAATGAAATAGGCAGTAAAACATACTACTCTGTGTTTCACGATGCTCACCGATTACTTTGACATTGTAGCAGGTTTGCTACAAGGAGATGCATCATATGCTAAGACAACGGGCTTAGAATCTCTATTGATATAATGCAAAACAACTGATTCCATCCTGCAAAGGAAAGAAGCAGAATATACCACGCAC
This sequence comes from Sepioteuthis lessoniana, assembly GCA_963585895.1. NCBI lineage: Eukaryota > Metazoa > Mollusca > Cephalopoda > Myopsida > Loliginidae > Sepioteuthis > Sepioteuthis lessoniana. Next base: position 13,240,270 of record OY757904.1, on the reverse strand, counting down.
TAACAATTATGGACGTGGACTAGGCAGATGATATACCGCTTCTGGTAAATACGCCCGACTAAGCCGAAACCCTGCTACATAGTCTGGAACAAGCAGCTGCAGGCATAGGCTTCCATATCAACGCAGACAAGACAGAATACACGTGCTTTAATAAAAAAGGCGACATCTCCACGTTAAACGGTAGTTCTCTGAAACCAGTGGACAAGTTCACCAACCTAGGAAGCAGTGTCTCATCAACCGAGACATGCATCAACTCGCGACTAGCAAAGGCATGGACACCAATCTATTTGCGCTCGGTTATATGGAAGTCAGACCTATTCGATAAAATAAAACGAAGTTTTTTCCAAGCTGTGGTCGTGTCGATACTTCTATATGGATGCACCAAATTGACGCAAACTAAGCGTATAGGGAAAATACTTAACAGCAATTACTCAAGAATGCTACGAGTAATATTGAAGAAGTCCTGGGGATAATACCCTATAAAGCAGCAGTTTTACGGCCCCCTACCGCCCATTATTAAAAATATTTGAGTAAAACGAACCATACATATTGGACCTCGCTGTAGAAGTAAGGATGAACTCATAAGCGATATACTCCGGTGGACCCTTTCACATGGACGAGGAAAAGCAGGACGACCAGGTAGAACATATATACAACAGCTCTGTGCCGATAGAGGATATAGCCGGGAAGACCTTCTGGGAGCAATGAACGATAGAAACAGATGGTGAGAGAGGGTCAGGGAGATCCATGCTGGCGGCGCGACATGATGTTGATGATTATGATGCAACTACAGATGAACGGTCGGTACATATCTGAAGTAAGTTGATTTCAACTGAGTAAATATCTCTTCTTTCTACACAACTATCATGACTATAATGAGGCTAAGTTATGAAGTCGTATAGCATGATTCGGTGTCAGATTAAAAAAGAGAAATATTTACTTTCATAATGATATAGCTACAAATTCCGACTGTGTATTCAGTAGATAACGATAATCCGGGAAACTTATAATCTTCCTCCAAAAATTATTTAAATCTTTCGAATCTTCATTATGAACATACTCACTTTTTAGAAAAGACCACTTAAACTCGGGGTTTTCCCTTACTTTTCAGAACATTCTAATATATAATTAGTATATATATATATATATATATATATATATATATATATATATATATGTGTGTGTGTGTGTGTGTGTGTGTGTGTGTGTGTGTTTGTGTGTGTGTGTGTGTGATCAGACAGAATATCTGTGGAAAAAGATAAACTGATATGTCATTTTATTATCTATTAATTTATTCATTTTTGCCAACAAGTTTCGACTTCAAAATTTGCCTGCATACAAAAGTATTCAATAAAAAATATTCTAAGTATAAGAATAAAAATAAAATAAACGTAATTACCATTATATATATATATATATATATATATATATATATATATATATATATAAGATATTAACAAACACGAGGAATACAATAAGCTACATATCACGCAAAACCGTTTATGACTATGCAATTATATTTATTAATAGAGAATTCACATTTTTGAAGTGAAATTATATTCAATTATTCAAAATATACTTTTGAATTTGGAAAACTATTCACTACCCATTACTTTAAACTTATTCAAATAAGATATTTTTTAAATGCGCTCTGAAAGATATATCGCTAGTTCTGGATTATGTTCCAACAGCTATATATATATATATATATATATATATATATATATATATATATATATATATATATATGACACTCATAAAACATACATTTTTTAATAGTATTCCACTACAACGGTTTTACATGTACGTATACCGAAGTACATTTTAGCGTTTTCTATAAGATACTAGAGATCTATTTTTATAGGCTATGTCACCTTTAGCCTATATATATATATATATATATATATATATATATATATATATATATATATATGTTGTTTAAATGTAGAAATGTATGTCTTTGTGTGTGTCTGTGCGTGTGTGTTTGCTTGTGTGTGTGTGCGTGTGTGTAAGAGAGAGAGAGAGAGAGAGACAGACACACAGACAGCGTCTTTTGGAATCCGACCCAAAACGAATATATTGGTATCAATACAGTTTGCGTGTGTGCATGATCTACGAAATGTCCTTTAATTTTTCTCTAGTTGTGTAATTGGAAGCTTGTAACAAATTCCTGTTATTACGTTCTTATGTAAGACGATTCCCTTCTTCTTATGAAAAATATTGTGTTTCCTGCCATCATCCTCATCCCACTAGCCACTAGCATCTAGTTCACCATTTAGTATCGTATGTATCAACAAAAATAACTCTTTTGCCTCTGTACCAGACGGTCGTAATTAAGTCCAAACACACAAAAAAGCACCAAATGTGAAACGTCATGTCTCCTCAGCATAATTACGCCGTCAGACATATTATACTAATTATGTTAGTAATGAGTTACTTCGTAATTGTGTATATAACCCACTTGAGGATTTGCCGACGGTCGTTACACTTATGGAAACAAAGTTACGCAGATTGATGAAAGACAAATAAACCTTGAGCCACTCAACACAGAAATTTAGCATCTAAGCATTCTGAAGCCCACGAGATTAGTTGATGAAATAAAGAAAGTAAAGAAAAAATATATACTTATCTCTTTTCAGGGTGTCACATGTTGTTGCTTTACATTTTATTGTAAAGGAGGCGTGAAACGTAAGGGTTATATGGAATTGGTGACCCGAGTAACGATGTTCTCTCTGTTTCCTTCAATGATATTGCTCTGGGTAAAAGTATGCATTAATCAGTTCCTCTTGCAACAATAGTTAAACAACTGCGCCCACTGAGTCCATGATATTTGGTTAAGCTACTAGTTTAGAATAATTCAAATTGATTGATTATTAGATTTACTCCGGTTAAGGATTAACCGTATTTTAAGGCCTGTGTAAATACAAATATGTTACTGTGTAAACGCAAGATTATATATATATATATATATGCTATTTAAGTTTCACCGCCACTATTGTTACAATCATCAAATAGGTGTCAGATAAGTATCTCAATAGCTGCTTAAAGTTAGGAGCAAGTAATTTTTAATGGTACAACTTTTCGACTTAATGATAATTTGGCCCTGTCCTTAAGGTATTAAGCCTCTTTCATGTATTCAATGATTTAATCTCTACTTGCCACAAAAATTTATATATATATATATATATATATATATATATATATATATATATAGATGCTATTAATTTATCTCTTATGAAAATATTGTTGCAACAACCATACTAGTGTCTCATGTTGTGAAATAGTTGCATCAAAATTAAAGTAATTCTTGGTAGTTTTGGAAATAAACACTTTCAGTAATATTGATGATATTATTATTTATAATGATAATAATAATAATCTAGGCAGACCACAAAATAAATCTGAAGGAATGTAAAAAGAAGGATAAGTACCTCGACCTTGATAGAGAATTGAAAAAATTGTGGAACATGAAAGGGACGATTGTACCAATTGTGATTGGTGCTTTTGTCATAATAACTAAAGGATTATTAAAATGCCTGGAGGACTTGCAAATGACAGCATTGCTGAGAACGGTCAGAATTCTGAGACGAGTCCTGGAGACTTGAGGAGACTTACTGTCACTCAAACTCCAGTGAAAAACCATCAGCTAACACTGATGTGAAAAACTCTAAAGGAATATAAACAACTAATATACAACATCTCGCACGACAAAACCTGGACATGGCTAAGAAAAGGAAACTTTAAGAGAAAAACAGAATCTTTCCTTATAGCAGCACAAAACAGCACCATAAGAACCAATCATATCAAAGCGAGAATAGATAAGACGCAACAAAATAGCAAGTGCAGACTATGCGGTGACAGAGATGAAACCATCTATCACGTAATAAGCGAATGTTGCAAATTTGCACAGAAGGTGTACAAGGCTAGACATGACTGGGTGGTCGAGGTGACCCACTGGGAAAGATGCAAGAAATTTAAATTTGACCATGCCAACAAATTTTATTTGCACAACCTAGCACCTGTCCTAGAAAATGACATTCACAAACTCCTGTGCGACTTTGATATACAAAAGGATCAGCTAATCTCGACCCGAAGACCAGATCTTATACTAATCAACAAAAAAAAAAAAGAAGAAAATCTGCAAAATTGTCGACTTTCCTGTGCCAGCAGACCACTGAATAAAACTGAAAGAATGTGAAAAGAGAGATAAGTACCTTGACCTTGCTAGAGAATTGAAAAAAACTATGGAACATGAAGGTGAGAATTATACCAATTGTGATTGTTGCCTTTGGCACACTAACTAAATGATTATTAAAGGGCCTGGAAGATTTAGAATTTGACGACCAAGTGGAGACCATCCAAACAACAGCATTATTGAAAACGGCCAGAATACTGAGAAGAGTGCTGGAGACTTGAAGAGACTTGCTGTCACTCAACCTCCAGTGAAAGACCATCAGCTTACGCTGATGTGAAAAAAACTCTAATGAATAATAATAATAATAATAATAATAATAATAATAAACAGAAACCTTAAGAGAAAAACTGAATGTATTTTATTTATTTATAGAGGCATAAACAATACCAACAGGACCAATTATATTCAGGAAAAATCATTAATACACAAGAGACTAGCAATTGTAGTCTACAAGGAGACAAACGTGATAAGTGATTGCAGTAAACTAACACAAAAAGGTGTACAACACTAGGAACAATTGAGTTGGGATGGTGATCAACTCGAAATTGTTTAAAAGATTACAGTTTGAACAAAATATGAAATGTTATATGTGCAAATCAGAATACATCCGAGAAAATGAAACCTGTAACAATAACTGGGATTCAGAGATTCAAATCAATCCTCCTAATCTTCGCACTGAGACCAGACATGATATCGATTAACAATAAAATAAGAACTTGTTATCTAATAGATTTTGCCGTTCCGGCACATCGCTAAGTGAAAATAGAATAAAGCAAAAACAGACAAATACCCTCACCTTGTCCGAGAACTAAAAAAGCCGTGAAACATAATGGGGGTGGTGATGCCAATTGTTGTTGGAGCACTTAGAACGAACTCCAAAGACTTGGAAAACAAAAACTCAGGACGATTTGTGAATCAAGGGAAGAATCGAGACCATTCTGTTCACATATTATTCAGATCGGCTAGAATAGTCAGAAAAGTTCTAGAAACCTGATGTCACACAGACTCAAGTGGAAATCCTCTCGGTAATGCTTGTGTTACAAACTCCTCAAGGTCTAAATTAATTTGACCCAGTCAATAGGATATTGAAAATCTTTCAAGTATTTGATTGACTATAAAAAACCTACAATATATATATATATATATATATACGTAAACACATCGGTTTCTCTGTTTAATCACGTATCAACAATTGTCGCTTATTTAATGACAAAATCATCCTTGTATATGAACAGTAGGGATGATATTTAGCCAAAAGCTGGGAGGATAAGGCGGTTCATACCTTTCCAAGTGTTTGTATATATATATATATATATATATATGTGTGTGTGTGTGTGTGTGTGTGTGTGAGAGAGAGAGAGAGAGAGAGAGAGAGAGAGAGAAATAGAGAGAGTGAAAGTGAGTGTAATTGATTCCAGACACTTTCCGGAAGACGCACATGCTTGACCCCTTGATGTTAAATATTTATTCACTAGAGTAGAATATTACACTTCATCACATTCATACTCCCGGGTAAGAAACAAGTGAACAATTCTGGCAAGAGGGTGACAGGTAAATGCAAGAATAATTTCTGAGCTAACATTCAGATTTCACTTTTGAGTTGATTCCGCAAAATCAGTATCACCCGGACTAAATCGACATATTCTTACCCGATTTCGCCCGAGGACGTTACTACGGCAGTTGAATAGATAAGGCAATAAAATTTCAAACTTCAGAATGTGAGTCCAACGACTGTGTATCCTTGCCGTTATCCGAAGTAGTGATTACTAATATTATGCCCAAAAGCAAAATTGTGGATCTACATATAAATAACTTCGTCATTTTATAGATATAAGAATTTTTTCCGGATTTACGTTACCTCCTTCTGTTTAGATCATCTGACAGTAAAATTCTTCACTGTTATATTTTCTCTCTCTCTTCAGTAACATTTAATTAACTGTAAGCTTTCAGGATATCTTCTCACCAGCCAGCACGTCAGCCATATGTTCTGACTCCATGATAACAACGTTCTATTATATAACCGGTTTAATTGGTTTTATTTCTTTTAAATTCTTTACAGGAAAACAAAAAAATCTTTATATCAAACCAAATGTGTTTTTTTCCTGCCCAGTCAAAACTTTCAAGCAGTATATGAATAAAGCATTGTTCTCATGAGACAACTTTGTCTGTGAAGTTTTCGGACTCGCAAATAACCTTCAAATGTAGAATGAATAGAAAAGTAATGTAATAATAAAAAAGAAAATATTTTATTTATATTTAGGGAACTCAATATATACAATAAATTCACAATAAAAATATGTTAATTCTTGTTTATGTTTTGACGAAAATATTGGTTTTCTTTTTTAAAATAACACGATTTACTGGAGTACAACATAAACGTTATAACCATTGTGTGTATGAATGCGTGGAATGATCAAAAAAGAGATAACAATAAGTAAATATCAATATAAAGTCACGACAACGTGTTTACATCTGTAAACCAGAGTGGTGCAAACCGTCTTGTACCTCTGGGAATTGCCTTTAGCATATTTAGCAACTTAGATTTTAGCGCTTATGAACATGCATATATATTTGTCAGTAGGTGCGTAGGAATATTTATGCATTGAGAAAAAGATTCTTCTTATTCAAAAATAAACTTATAGGTACATATAACATATTTTGACCGAAGGTTGATATGAAGAAAAACAAATATATTCAGCAGAAAAATCAGTATAATTATGTCATACATATTTTGTTGTTTAAAATCGAACCAAAATATCCAATAGATCTGCCCTCTGCCATACGGAAAAGACCAATGCATCTAAGTAGCTACAGAATGTCCGAATCATGTAGTTTACATGACTAATCATATTAGTCATGTAATCATCGATGCAATTTTAAATCTTGGAGCAACTGATGGATTCTCTTTTTATAACGACACATGCATACCATTTACATTGGAAGCCAATGGTACCGTGGAGCGAATTGATACGATAACAAACAGCAGCCGTAAGAAATATGAGAAGACAAAATTTGAAATCTCGTCAAGTGTACTTGGTGTAAAAAGACATTTGATGTAGCATCCTGGACTTGATCTTGCCGACTTCAACTATCGGCCATCGAAATGGCGACGGGACCCGTCGAACCATATCCCCCATGATAGGCAGCAGTGGAGTAAGTTAATTTCTGAACGCCATATATGACGAAGTATTTCTTGTTTTATTCACTCTTGATTGGATTGTTTTATAGGACACAACTGCTCTTCATAATGAAGAACTAAGAATATTTCAAAGATACAGGAAGAGTTAGTTACAACGAGAACGAAACAATACTCCGCATTTGCATCCGTTATCTGTTATTACCAACTGCCATAGTTTCAGACAGAACAACCGAAAATAAGGCAACATTCGTTCTAACACTTATGGTATGTTGTATCTTTGTGTTTTTCCTTTTTCGTCCGACGATTAGCCATCACGGAAATTTCATTCATCGATTACTACGTTTCAGTTTTTCAGTGGATTCAAAACAGAATCGCCAGGAAACAACATGTTTGAGATAACAGGTTCATATATATGAAGCATATACATCTTATTGTTCATATAATGACTCGTCATCTGGAGCACAAAATTGACTCTGCATCATGGAATCGGTGCGCAATTGCACTTACTGAATTGCTTGGGTAGGTAGTAAATTATTGCTGGATGAACTCAGCTACTTATATAATGATGATATTTTCAGAATATTTTTCCTTCGGCTACGGATGAAACATTCCAACCAAAGGCTTGTAGCTATATTTTGGCCTGGAGGGAACATTTACAATGCTAACTTACACTAGATTATTGTTGCTAGGGGTTAGTACAGGCAGCATCGAGAATTTATTCATTTCTTGCGGCTGATTAATACCAAGAATGTTTCTAGTCTTTGTACATCTGAATTAAGGAGAAAAATGTTAAAATTTGGTGCATGTCGTGGAATATTACGTCAGGCTATTTTCTGCTTGTTCTATGTTTGATGTATCTTCTAAAATAACTGATGCAATCTTTATGTATACATGCGTCATATATTTAGATGTATTTATGTAATGGGGATTAGAATAAAAGTCAGAAGTAAATTTCGATCTGAATAATATAACTACCGACTTTTATTTGCGCCGCAGTTCGCTAATAGCTACCCCATTGTTCTGGAAGGTTGCTTAACCACCTGTCCAGACTAATAAGCAAAAGATAAGTCTATTTTTTTCGTTTCTTTCTATCCCATATTGTTTTCCGCTTCCAGTCGGCTGGGGCTGTTGAATACACCGACTGCTTCTCAGCAGAGGGGTAAGTTCCCCCAGACGAATACCTTGATATGACATTAAACAATCTGATTGTGAGGTTCCAGTAATGCTGGAGCTTTGCGAATAAGGAGTACCCCTTCATTGTCATCACTCCCTGGTACACTCTGGTCCGGAGTGGTAGCACCTGATAAGGGTCCTATCTATGGGTTAAATAGAACTTGACCGTGGTTTCGAGATTTTACTGATTTTGCTTTTAAACTTTTTTTTAATGCTAAACTGAATTGTTTAAAATTGAATTGTTTTGACATTTAAACTGAGACTTATACTAAACTAAATTACTTGAAATAGAACTGATCTGATATTTAAACTGCGAATTGTTTGAAATATAACTGTTTTTGACACTGAAACTCTACGAGAACTGTTTTTGACATAAAAACTGTATTTTGGCCAAACTGATTTTTTTTAATTAGAAATATTTGACTAAATGGAATAGCTTGAAATAGAAATGTTTTTAACAATTAAACTGTGTATTCATGCTAAAATGAATTGTTTGAAATATAACTGATTATTTGTATAAACATGGAGTTGACGTTTAATAACCAACAAAGGTTAATAAGCCATAAAACTCAAACAATCAACCAACTAACTTCATAATAGACGTCATTTTTTAAGTGTTTCAATGAAAAATATCATATATGCTTATTTGTCTCGTAATTTGAGTGTTTAGTCTGGGATATATAAATATATATATACCATCAAATGACACTGATAGCATGGGCTCCCTTGAATATCTATGGAAATCCGTCCCTATTGTCCATCACTAATGGCAGGTCATCTTAACTGAATTGAATGTCCGCACAATGCTGGTGTATGCAAGTCTTTGCAGTTCGGCCAGTACTGGCCAGTACATGTGTAGAAATCAATCGAACGTTATTTATGAGTCTGTCTCAACTTCTCCAGCAGAGCCTACCATTTCTTGGTCATCTTATATTGTTTATTCAGAGTCCAAGTGGGGCATACATACCGAAATACCTACAGGGATATTGCTTAGAAGAAATCTTGTTTCATTTTGTCAAAGATCAGGTGTCAATGTTATCGACAAACACTCAGTAGCAGTCCACATTTTCCCAATGAATATGTTAACTTCGTTTAGAGTAGATGAGATATTGCTGCCGAGGTATCTTCTACTGATTTAAGACGCATTCCACTTAAATTTGAGATAGCTCCATCTTCTTTAAAACGCATTTACTGAGTTTACACTGAGGTAAATACCTCTTGCTGCGGTGATTATGCTTTGTCTGATACATTTATAAGAACTACAACATCTGCATAGAATGGGTCTATCATATTTTTAGTAAGATATTATATGCTTCTTGCCTTTTTTTAAATGTGAAACCAAGTTCTTTTGTTAGATCTATTGAGATTCGTCGTAGAACATCTTGGTAGAATACTAATAGATAAGTGCTAATGTTTCTCTTGGCAAAACTTCAGCGACAATTCAAAGACATCAGCGTCACCATAGGTTGAACGAGCCATTGTGTTTATTGTTTTGTAAAGTATCATTCACTGTTAATGGTTTATTTGTAGAGATCATATGCTCGCAGTATTAGTTCTATCTTTCCTCTGTGTATGAACACAAATGTTTTTAGGACATCATCAAAAAAGTGTTGTCTTGTGTCTTTTCCTTCGATGATTTTTACGACTAGTAAGGGTATGTGACGTAGAGGGTCGACTTCCTCAAAAGCCTTGCTGATTTTTCCTAAAAATTTTCGCATCTTCTGGTTGGATACGATTAAAAAAACAGAGTCAATTGCTATAGAAGTAAGGGTAATGCCTTTGTAGTTCTTTGATTTCGAGGTCGCCTTTCTTATGGAATGGGATAATGCAACCTTTTGTTCAATTCTCTATTGTGCTTTATTTATCCACAACATTGAATAATTGACGATTAATGTCGACATATTTCCTGTATTTCCATACTTGTGGAGGTATTTCGTCGACGCCAGCAACATTTAATTTTTTTCACTTCTTTCCAAACTTATCCAGATTTGATGCCTAGTTAGCTGTAAATAATTTCTTCGTTAAGTTTTTCTGTAATTTCAGGAGATATTCCTGGCAGCTTCTTGAAATATTCCTTCCATTTCTTATCATTTTCTTCTTGTCTACCCGCTTTTAGTTTTGCTTTTCAGGTGTTTATTCTTCTACGCCCTTCATTTACATGCTGTGATCGTCTATCATCTGGCGAATTCCTGATTTTATTTATTTTTGACATTATAGGCGTTATGTTTTGGAATTCGTTAGTTTTCTCCAAACTTCCTTAAGTTTCTGTTCACTGGCGTTTTTTGTCTTCGTTTTTTTCAATCAAAATGCTTTCTTAACGTTATCTATATTTCCTTAAATGCTATGAATTCCCATAAAAGTATACGTTTGGCTCTTGGTCAGGTTGGTATATACTCAGCTGCTGCTTTAATGAGAGTGGTAGCAAATTTTTCATTTTCTTCTATAGGAGTATATCTTTCAGATATCTCCGGATAAGCATCAAATTTGTTTCTTACCGTTGCCGGGTATTATTAATGATTAATAGTAGGGAATGTGTTGCAGGCTTCAATGCTGACCGATTCAGTATTCTGAGTCGGTCACATTCTCCTTTTCATCTCAAAGTGTTAGAGACTATTTACGTTCGATCCCTTCAGCCTTCCCTCTGTAAACAGAGGGATTGTTTGTTGGGATTGAATGTAATTAGTCTCTAGCCATCTGCTCTTTGCTACTACTCCCCGCTCTTAGTGTTTTTTTTTTCATCCCCTTTTCTCCATTCCTTTCCTTTTTTCCATTTACATTCCCTCTTTAAAATATTATTCTGGCGTTAAGATCTTGACAAGAGCCAGACGAAACCGGTCGTTCAAATATATACATTTTAATAATAAACATGCCCACACCTTCCCTTCCATCAATAGGTTGTTAACCATTAATACTATATATATATATATATATATATATATAAAGAAGATGAAAAACATTATGAAACTTCTTAAAATGAAAAGGTTTTTTTTTTTCAATCCTGGACAGTACAGGACGTTAAAAACTAAGATAAATTGTTAACCCAAATCCTTCTGCCAGCTTCATTATTAAAAATATTATGTATCTGAAAAAATATCATCTTCAAATAAATCCTAGACATAATTTCTCCGAAGAGTGTATTTAGTTTTAAATAGATAAAACATATAAGAAGGGCGCTGACAATCAGGATATGAGAAAACTATATAATATATATATATATATATATATATATATATATATATATATATATATATATATATATATATACTTATCTAATATCTACCGGCATTTACGGTTACGAGAAAAAAAAAAGAAAAAAACAACCGCCAGGAACAAGAGATAAAAATAAAAATATCTCGTATCACTGCCAGGGGAAAAAAATATTATAGGACAAAAAGAAAGAAAAGGCCAACCCCATCGCACCACTTGAAAAAAATCATGAGATATGCAGTCGGTTGGTCAAAAGAAAACTAAAACCCTCCGTAAACACTGCAATGCTACAATTACATAAGTGCTCAACACAAGTCGAGCCAATTATAAAATTAACTTAAATCGTGAGTCGGAAATCTCCTACTAATGTTTCACCTTAACGGATCATCAGGAAGTCTAATCCCGATTAGACTTCCTGATGATCCATTAAGGTGAAACTTTAGTAGGAGATTTCCGACTCGCGATTTAAGTTATATATATATATATATATATATAGTACAATTAAATGGAGACTCAAACTCGGTTAAGCAGTCATAATAAATTTATTTCGGCGGAGAATATTATTGGTATATTATATATATATATATATATATATATATATATATAAATGTATATATATATATATATATATATATATATATATATATATATATATATATATATATATATAAGATTGTTCCATCTTTGCAAACGATCGGTGGTTTTTGATTTAATAGACAAACCTAGACCAACGCTTACTTTTCCTCAGTGACTTATTTGATGACTTTTCAGTTCAGCAATAGTCTTACAAACCTTGAGGTACATAGCAAGATCAAATGGTGTGACGATTGTAGATGCTAATTGATGCGGTACTTGAAGAATTTTTTTACGTACCGCCATGTGTATTTAAAGCTGAATACGTCAACCATATCAAGTCTCATGAGAGATATCAACAGGTCATTTCCTTTGACCCGAGGTGATACCACTTGAGTCACTTGTAGTAATATCACCGAATCTTTTTCCAGCTTGAAAACACACCCACCCACAGATATATATATATATATATATATATATATATATATATGTGTGTGTGTGTGTGTGTGTGTGTGTGTGTGTGAGTGTGTGTCTGTGCGTAAAAGGCTCATTCAATAGTTTACTGTTTATTATGTTTCCTTCGACATTGAACGTTGTTAGTCTCTTCTCACATCAGCCTAAAAAAAAAAGAGCGTTTTCAAAGAAAATAAACGCTATTAATATAACATCTATACACAGAAGAAATTTTGAGATGTAATTCATCTGAAAGAAGCCAAAAATAGCCCCTAATATTTCCTTACAATTTATCCGAAATTGTCCTATTTAATCTTTTTCTTTTTTTTTTTTTTTGACACGAGTGCTCTTCTTACGCTCATTAGGTAACTTGTTCTAAATATATGTTAAGTCAATTGGTTTGTAGAAGTAGCTTTTAAAATCGGTCTCGATAGTTTATTTACAGATTGAGGCGAAATTTTGAAAAAATTGTTTTTCATGAATTTAAATTATTTTAATCATTTTAAAAGTTTCAATTCTTTTTTCAGTAAAATAGTCAATCCTAATTTCTCTAATCACTCCCAGTAAATTTGAAATTTTACATTTATTATTTATTCACCCCTCTTTCATGCTCTCCACTCACAATATTATAATCTAATTTCCATGTCTCAGCACTGGAAACCAGGCCTGAGCACAAGATCATATATGTTGTATATTATGCATTTAAAAACATCTTTTGCCTCACTTGAAAAAATATCCAACAATCAAGCCAGTCACCATAATTGCCCTTAAGAGTGTTGGCAAAATATAATTGTCAGGTTTAAATGTATCTTCAAACGATATTTTTTAGAAAAAGAAAAATATTTTTTCGAATCTTTTTCTATAAATTTAAATTCCGAATTGTTTGGAATTTTCTTTCATATAAAATTATTTTAATCTCTCAAAAAGATTTGGATTCACTCTTTTTTTAAATCATAGATTATGAAAATGGGTGCTTTAGGCTAGATCATATGCCTGTCATCAAATCTTTCATCGCTGAAAAGTGGAAACCATGTGAAAATTACAAAAGAAAGTGTGATGTCTATAAAGAAGCATATTTCTTTTGTAAAAAACTGTTAATGAATTGGCTAAACGTGGATTTATTGCTACGAGCCTATGTTAATTCGTGTTAAACCTAACTGATTCCTCAGTAAAATAATTTTTCAGGTCCGGCGGCTTATAAAGAAGGTTATACTGATTGTAATTCAAAGAAATGAAAGGTCCCATCAATATTGATTTCTTGAAAAAGATGCAACTGAAGACAGTACTACCTATCGGCAATTCCACAAAAAATCCATTTGTTTTATTGAATGACTCGTGTGTATATATATATATATATATATATATATATATATATATATATATATATATATATATATATATCGGTAGCCGATACCGTAAAATGTAAACAAACGAAAGTTGATACATATGCGCCAAATTCCGAAGTTAGCGTTGATTCACACACTGGCTTAGTGGTATGGCATCGACCTGTCGTGTAGTTAGGTGTGTTTCAATCGCGGCTTAAAGCGTCTCCGTTTTTAGCCACACTGAAGAGTTGTGATATAATGAAACAGTCATTCTGTGGATGACTATATATATACGTGGTGCATTTAATAAGATTCCAGACTTTTCCTTGTACAGGCATTTAAAATTGTTGTAGACTCTTGAAAATTCAGTATTTCATTGCTATACATCTTATGTGATGCGTGACCAATTTTTATGATTTTGGGTTCAAATGTAGAAATACAGAGGAACTGGAATACACCCTACTAAAGCCTGATTGTCACAGCTGGTGAGTTTAAAAAATTCAATCTGGACGTGTGGACACTTTAGAAGAACGATATGCAGCAAAATTCTCTTTTAAACTTGGAAAAAATGCCACAGAAACATATGAGCTGCTTCAGACTGCTTTTGGAGCATCTTGCATGAATTGAGCATCAGCTTTTGAGTGGCATAAGATATTCAAGGAAGGCAGGGAGTCTGTGAGGGATGATGAGAGGTGTGGGAGATGTAAGGAAGTCAATACACCAGAGTTAATTGGCAAAAGGTTTAAGGTTAGGGTTGCTATGTTGAGGTTTTAAGGGAGTTCAGGAAGAGATTCCGTCGGAAGAGGCCAGCACTCTTCAAATTCGGCCAGTGGCATTTCCAGCAGGACAATGCACCAGTCCACAATTCCATCCTTGTCACAGACTATTTGACCAAGATGGACATCAAGACAATTCCTCACCGTCCGTATAATCCAGACCTTGCTCCCTGTGACTTTTGTTTATTCCCTTAGCTCAGAGGCTGTTGTTATGATACAATTGAGGAGATGAAAGAGGCTATGACGAAGGTCATTGGCACGCTCACACAAGAGGACTTCCATGGGGCGTTGCATATATTGTTGAAACGGTACAAGTGCATTGCAGCCGTAGGAGATTACTTCGAAGGGGACTAGAGATTTATGTGTGTACTATCAATAAAAGTGCCCACACACAAAAGGCTGGAATCTTATTTAATGATCTTCGTATACGTGTGTTTACTAGGACCACTCAATGAATATATATATATATATATATATATATATATATGTGTGTGTGTGTGTGTGTGTGTGTGTGTGTGTGTGTGTGTGTGTGAATAATTATACAACTATTGTCCTTTATTTATGAAGAGTACTCAAGAAGTATATTTTTGCAGTCTTTCATTTCGTTTTAAATGTCTCAATTTTCCAAATAGATATATTTGTGTGAAAGATTATGTGATAATATTCTTCCTTATTTGAGGAAGTTATTGATTATATCATGACAACGACTACGGCATGGAGAAATGGAACTTGCTTCCTATTTAATTTGCCACTTGCCATATAACCTTGTCCATGTCTTCGCCTAGATCCAGGGCCATATCCATACGATCAAGTAACTAACACATCCCAGCAAATATAACTATACTTATATTACTGATAAGCTCAGTATAATTTAAATTTTTTGGTCCATATAACATATCGTTCATTTTAAACGTACACGCAATTATATTTTAACTCACGTACCAACACCGGTCCACTCTCTCGCCCTTTTTCCATCATTCCCTTTTTCTCTCGCTCTTTCCCTTTCTTTCACTCTTTTTATCTCTCTCTATGAATATATGTTTGTTTATATAAAATGTATAATCTATCTATCTATCTATCTATCTATCTATCTATCTATCTATCTATCTACAATAATATATAATTAATTGCTAAAAATTATTTTCTTCCGATAGAGAAAAAATCAGCATGATATTTAATAAATTGCGATATACGGTGAATTGTATTATTTCTGATCAATTTTTGGCTCCTTAAGTAGTGTTGTACAACCACAAACGGGCCTCAAGTTTACGCAAGAATCCTCTTGGATTAAAACACTTTTTATACAGCGTTCTCTTGACAGTATCGTTTTCAGAAATGTCTTTTTAGCGTCAAAGTTAACA
Source organism: Sepioteuthis lessoniana (assembly GCA_963585895.1). Lineage (NCBI taxonomy): Eukaryota > Metazoa > Mollusca > Cephalopoda > Myopsida > Loliginidae > Sepioteuthis > Sepioteuthis lessoniana. The sequence continues at coordinate 13,224,068 of OY757904.1, read as the reverse complement.
TCACATGGTATTCTAAAGGTGTACCATATTATTATCTCTTTTGTGTGTTTTGTTTATATCTGCCATATCAATATCTTCTTTAAATGAGTTCCGTAGGTTTCACCGTTATATTCTTTCGTAAAAGTTTTTATAGATTATTTCTTAAATTCTCACTTTGAGGGTTAAATCTACTTTTGACTTGTTGTATGTATTTTTACATTTTTTTTAATTTGATTGATTGTTCATTTTTTCCCATATTTATGTCAAGATAGGTTAAGTTTCTTTCAAGTATATGAGTCATAGAGTTCATTTACAATATCATACGTCTAGAATTGGTGTTCTCATATTTGAAATTGTCCCTCTAGCATTATTTTGGTCGTGATTTTTCGGACTGCTGTCTTCATCTTTTTGTGGTTAGTTGAAACACAACGTTATAAGTAAAATACCTACCATCCAGAAAAGAGTCCGATGTCTAATTTCTTTTTTGGAAAAACACGAAATGAACGAGGATTCCATCATTTTTTAACGAAAACAGACGTGGAGAGCCGAGCTGTGTTTTGTGTGTGTCTCTCTCAACTACTCGACAGTATAGTCGGCAGGAACTGTAGAATAAATCGACTGCATATCTGCAGAAGGGTAAGATTCTCCCACCGAGTTTCCTGGGTATGACACAAAACAATATGATGGTAAGACTCCAGTCTTGGAGCTTTAGGAAATGCAGAGTACTCCTTCATTGAATTAGTCCCAGCTCCAGTCCTATTATGGGTTAAAAGCATCTTTTTCACAATTTGAACAAAGTTCAAACAAATTACTTTTGCTAAATTAAATTGTTTTAAAAAGAACTGTTAGATCATTTAACAGAGTGTAAGTAAATGTCTTATGTATAATTGAACTGTTAGTGATACATAGCAATATTTGGAACCATCTAACCTTTACTTATGCTAAATTGAATTGTTGGAAAAAGAAATGGTTGATCATTTAATTGTGTGTAAACAAATGTCTGATGTTAGTGATATATAAAAATACTTGGAAGCATTTAACTTTGACTTATGCTAAATTGAATTGTTTGAAATAGAACCGTTTCACCATTTAACGGTGTGTAAACAAATGACTGATGTTGGTGATACATAGCAATATTGGTAACATTTAACTTTGTTCATTTATATCTACAGATCATATATTAAAGCGATGGACTGCGGAATCGTAGTAAGCGAGTTCGTACTCCTGTCGCGCTATTACGTTTACTTTCGGACAAACACCCTTGGGAAAGGTATTAACCCCCTTATCCTCCCAGCTAAGGGTTAAATAGTACCACTACTGTGCTTCTGGGAGAATGGCTTTGGAATTAAATAACCTACAAAGGTTGATAGGCAATTAAACAAAGAAACCAAACCAAACAGATCATATATATTAAATATATGTATGAATAAACTGGAGTTTTCACGTTTGATATACCATAAAAACGAAACAAAAGCAAACCTATAAACTACCCGAAAAACAGCCCGGCGTTAACAATCCAACACAGATTCCCCTAGTCAGAAGATGCACAGCCATTTGGTACCCGGCGTTAACAATCCAACACAGATTCCCCTAGTCAGAACATGCACAGCCATTTGGTACCCGGCGTTAACAATCCAACACAGATTCCCCTAGTCAGAAGATGCACAGCCATTTGGTACCCGGCGTTAACAATCTAACACAGATTCCCCTAGTCAGAAGATGCACAGCCATTTGGTACCCGGAGCTACGACAATACAGATGTAGTACGGTGACTCAGGAATACATGCATAACACCGTTGAGCTGTCTAACACTTACACATATATTTATTCAAGCTTCTTTTGTTGAAGACCGTATATTATTTTCGTTTTATACACTTTAAATCAAGACGTTCAAGTCTTCTGATTTTACTTATAAATGGCTCAAGGGGTGTGAAGAAAGTGTCTCTTTCTAGCCCAAGTGTTTTCGACTATTTCTCCGACATAAGTGCCATGAAACAGTATTTAATGACAAAGTATAACAAACACACTGGTAAACTCAAATCATCCGATATAAGAAAGATCCTCATTAATGATCCAAAAATTATATATAAAAAAATAATAAAGAAATCTTCGAAACAATAAGCATAAAAAATGTAAAAATAACACGTATAAAATAGCATTCAACGCCTGTATCAACATAATAAACATATTCAACAACTAACCCTTGCACCGCTTTTATCAGATTGAGCTTACTTTATAATATTAAAAAATTAAAAAGAAACATCCCAAATAAATATAAAAACTCACAGAAACAAACAAACACAACCCCTGCAGATAACCTGCGAAATGGTCAAAAGCGTTTGGGCTAGTATGGGGCATATGCTTTACAACCTCGACTCATACATAAGGAAAATAATCAGAAGACTCGAACGTCTTTACTTAAAGATCCGAAAATGAAAATACTCCACTGTCTTCGACTGAACCGACTAAAATAATTAACATGCTTAGATAATGACTTTAGACTCATATATTTGTGTATGTGTATAGATAAAACCCTATATATATTAATTGACACTATATTTGGATTGTTTTGTCATTTTTAATGGCATATCAGAATTCGTCGATAATTTAATGCAAATTGCATCATTGTAGAAGTATTGTAGTGAGACTATTTAAAATATAGATAGCAGGATAAAAGAGCTCAAACATTTCCCTAGAGCATTAGCCCAACAAGGAATTTAATCGCATGAATAGTTTTGGAATTCGCATACTATGACGGAACCGCACAGTACTTTAGTCATTACACCGAAGGGGATATCGACAGTACGGAAAACCGAAAATAGACTAACACTTATATTAATCGAGTTATTCAAAGTTTCTAATTATGTTAACACACACGCACACGCACACACACACACACACACACACACATATATAAGTAGATAGATAGATAAATAGATTGTCAAACTCATTCAAATTCATTCTTCTATATCAATATAAGTATATGTCTACGAGTATCGATTATTACGAACCCGAGAAGTGATTCTTATTTGCATTAGTTCTCTGACTTCCGGCTCTTTGCACACGCAAAATACATCGACAAACTTCATGAAAAAATGCACAGATATTTTAGTTGTCATTTTGTGTCCCATAGAAATATGTTTTACATTTCTAGGTGCTTTATCTTGTTTTTTGTTTTGTTTTTTTCTTTTCTTTTTGAACTCACAGCATCTCATATTTTAGTTCAGCAACCATCAATTCCGCGGGCTTCTTTGCTTGCCAACTTAATGTATTTTCTCACCGGGAGGAATTTTGGACGAAGCAGACATGATATGTTGATTTTCTTGTCATGTTTAAATGTTTTTAATTGAAGTTTTCCACAGAATATTCCCTCTGTGACTTGCACGGAGAATTCAACAATCGGCTGTCTAAAAGAATTCTAGGGAAAATTTACACAAAAACGGAACACAACATATATGCTAAAAGCCCATCGCCAGATATATGAACACACTCACACATAGTCATATAAGTGCATGATTGCCCAAACACACTCACATACACCTACAGATTTGAACACACACACACACACACACACACACACACACACACACACACACACACACACACACACACACAGGTGTATACTTGTCTCGCTTCTTCTTAGATTATATCAACTTATTCTATTCGAATATCACAGGAATAACGTATCCACACAACAATATTTTGTATGTCTGTCTTCTTGTTTTCATGCAAGAGGTGTGATTACAAAGAATCAAGACAAAATCTTTATTGGTTTTAAGATTGAAATTTTAAATGAAGATTTGTCTGGTGCTAAGGAACCAAAGTAATAATGTTTAGGCATGTAGACATATACTTGTACCATGGCATCTAAATGAGTCTTTGCCAGTTCTCGACACATGCATACCCATGTTATGGAGATACAAAGAGCAGAATTACTGATACTCACCAAACCCAGATATGTACCATTTTTCTTATTTCCTTCTCTGAAAACCCACCTCATTGCTTAGGTTTAATAACGAAAAAAACTTTGAAAAGAATACGACATCGAGCACAGTGACTAACGTTCTGGACTGCGAAATCGTGGTTGTTTGGTTGTTTGGGTTTTATGGCATATCAACCTTTGTAGGTCATTCAACGCCAAATTCTGTCTATATATACATACATATTCAACCAAAGATTTCAAAACGAATATTAAGGTAGGTAGAATTTTCTATTAGTAGGATTTCATTTGTTTGCACAAGATTAACCAGTTTTAAGTTGTCATATTTTTGGGTACAACTTTATCTCTCTCAAGAAGGACAGAATGTCATCTATTTTATGTTCTCGAACAGATCGGTTAAGTTATTTACTTTGAAAAATCGCTTTCTGATAACAGCGAAAGTTCTGCATTCTATAAGAATGTGTTTAACTGTGCAAGTTGTCTGGCAGGTTAACTGTGGTTGTGGTTCTTGCTTCAAAATGAAAGAGTGAGTAAGCCTTATATGACCAGTTCACAATCGGGATATAGCAACTTGTAGTAAGCGAGTTCAAACTCCAGTCGAGCTATAACGGTCAATTTCACTTGCGAAAGTTTTTAACCCATTCATCACCCTCCCCAGTCAAGGATAATCTCGAACCAATAGAGTTCTTCTACAATGTGTTTTTGTTATTAGATAACTTACAAAAGGATTAAACAAAGAAATCAAAATGACGGGGCTTCAAACTATATATTCAGGATGATTTAGCTAATGACAAAAGACGCTGAAAAATGTATTGAATGCGAACAGGACAATTTTGATATGAATCTCCATTACATTCGTTGTTCATTTCTCATTTAGTAAAAATAGATTAAGTTAAAATACTTTTTAAACTCGCAAGTCGACTTAATAAAATGAACATTTAATACTTAAGTATAAGAAGATAAGTTTTTTTGGAAATAACAAAAAAGTTAATCATGGGAGAATGGCATATAAGCATATGAAATAGAATATTCGTATATTACGAAACTGCGCTTGGTCAGTTAATTCAAAAAAAGGTATTATTGCTGAATTAACGATCCCTTTCGAGACCAACATCGACTGGGCGCATCAGCGGAAATTGGAAAAGTACGAAGGCCCATGTGAACAGTGTATTAAGAATGACTGGTCAATAGACATATTTCCTCTTGAGATTGGATGTCGAGGTTTTATTTCGAACGCAACCTCTACATTTTTAACCAAAATCGGACTTACACCAGCAAAGGAGAGGGAATATATAAAAAAGATCCAAAACAAGGCTGTAACTGTATCTGAACGGATATGGCATTCGTACAGATTAAACACCATCCAATAAAGTATGGTAGTATTGTGAGATATTGCTGGAGCACCCTGGGTTAATGGTAATAATGCTTCGGCCCCGAAACCATGCCTGAACCCAGGGTCATCATCTGATGAAGACTTTACTGGAAGCTAAATTGCTTCTTTTGCGGCAGTTCATGTATATAATTTATATATATATATATATATATAGAGGGAAAGAGAGAGTGAGAGGGATGTGTGTGTGTGTGTGTGTGTGTGCGTGAGAGAGAGTTTGTGTTTGGTGTGTGTGTAGTCTTTTTTTATATTTGGACGGACATAGTCAATTATCATGCAAGGATATAAAGATTATGCGTGAATATATACTATTTTTTGGAATCATCCAAAAGTACGTTTCGTTATAATTTTGAAATTACACAGGCATGTTCTTTTGCTTATGTTCAATATACTTTCATTTGTGAGATAATCGATGCTTTATTGGGTTTTGTAACATCATTTTACCACTTCAGAAAGCACTACCAATATGTGAATATATTTTCGCTAACAGTGTTGATATATGATTTTTTTAAATCAATAAATTATAAAATATGTCCTGGTGCACAAGCGTTAGCTGTGAAAAGACTAGTGTGTGCTTGTGGGTGTGTGTTGAGGTCACATGAAAAATGCTGAATGGTTGTGTGATTGTTGACAACATATTCTCAAACCAGCTTTACCGGACAGGGCGAAAAATACGACCAGAGAATTAAATAAATACAATTTAGATTCAACAGTCATCGAGTTTCTACATAAATTACTTGATGCCAAGATTCAATGAATTATCCAAACTGAAGAAAGACAAAAAAAAGTACCAGCCTAGAAGGTAAAGTCTGGTTATTTAGTTCAAAGGCATATCAAACCTTGAGAATTACTTAATCCTATATATATATATATATATATATATATATATATATATAAAGCTGGCGACCGTAGTCGAGGGCGACCAGAAGGCTCCCTTTAAGTAGCTACTACACCGAGGTGTAGGGGAGGGCCCAACTCCTTTCCCTGGATTGCTTCATTTTACTCTTGATACGTAACTTATATTTCTGAGTGTTAAGCAAGGAGGTATCATGTGCCATTTTTAAAGACTTTGATATGAAGTGACCTAGGATTGGACCCAGGTCTCCCAGACCATTGGTTAACATTCTATCCATAAGGATATATATATATATATATATATATATATATATATATATATATATATATATATATATATATATTATTATTATTATTATTTCAAGTTTATCTCTTTAACAAAAGTAAATTTATTAATAAATTATTCGAGCCTAATCTAATATTGATAATTTGTTTGAACACAGTTAAATGGTTTCATCTATAGCTATCTGTCACTAATAATTCCATTTAATATGAATCATTTGTTTGCTCATTGTTTAATCGTTTCAAAAATTACCATTTAACAATTCGATTTGATATCAAGCTTTTGTTTCCTCATAGAGATATTTTCAAGTATAAAAATCTGACACTAAATTCTATTAAACATTAGTCATTTGTTTGCACACAGTTTAAATTGTCTCAAGTATTGTCACTTTAGCGTAATTTGCCCATAATATCCGCCTTCTAGCAACTTTAACATAATGTATAAATGGGTATTTATTTATCACAAGAGCATTTGAAGAATATATTCGGTGCAATCAAATAAATGCTATCACTATATATGACTAGCAAATTGATCGGATAGGGTATCTTCGATCCCATGTCTAGCACAGTAAGGGTCTAAGTGGAATGCTTCATTTCACATAGCCACTACAATTGCAGTGTCACCAATTGCTCAGCCACTAGGAACCTGTCCCCAAACACGAAGGATCGACAACCGATACCATCAACTGATTTTTTTGTTGTTTTGGGTCTTATAGCTCTACAGATGTGAAGTCAGAATATTTGGCAACTCAAGCCGACAGAGCAAAATTAAACACTGATCTAAAAACAGCAGTCTAAATAATATCCAGTGATGTAGAATTTTTGTTACTTAGTGACTGGGATTGGCTCACTGCAACCTCTTTCTTTACTATAAAATCTTTGGAATTGGTTAACGTGCTGGACGGTGACATTGCATTCAAACACCAGTCAAGTTCAAATTCCCGTTACGCAATGACCTCCACTTTTGGGCTAATCCCCTTGGGAAAAGTATAAAAAATCTTTCTTCTGCGATTGGTCAATTTGTACCAATAATGTTCTTCTATAAAAGGAATTTGACAATAAATTACTCAAAATGTTGATATACCATTATACAGTGAAACAAAACTAATTACAAAATATTCTGGCAATATGCCCAAATTTGGATTCGAAAGGCAACCATCTCACACACACACACACACACACACACACACACACACACACACACACACACACATATATATATATATATATATATATATATGTGTGTGTTTGTGTGTGTGTGTGTGTGTCTAAATCAACTATTCTATGCATGGGAGAAATTGGTGTGAGAGAATATCGGGATCCCCTCAAAAACCACGAAGAAACAGTCAAAACCAGGATGGGAAATTCGACTGGAAACGCAGATGAAAAATCTACGAAAACAGGACAAAATGATAAAACAAAAGAAAGATCGTAGAATAGGTTGGAACAGAAAGGAAAAGACAAAACAAGAAAAAATAACACTACAACATGAATAAAATAAACCAGAAAGAAGGGATATTAAAGAGATATCGACAAAGGGTAAAATAATAAAGATAAAACAGGACATTCTAAAACAACAAAGAAAATTCTATCAACAACTGGGAGGGCATGACACAAAAACATACCAACAATCGGATGCCAAAGCAACTGAACGATTTTGGACTAAGACATGGCAACCGAAAAAGCATAACGAAAAGGCTGAATGGATAAAACAAATGTCAGGAGAACTAGAAGGAATCTAAGAAGGCCTTTAAGGGGAAATACACATCGAACTACTCAAAAGACACTAAAAAATATATCAAACTGGAAAACACAAAAAATCTAGCTATGGCCAGGATTGACTACAAAAAGGCCTATAATATGGTCCCACAAAGCTGGATACTACACTGTCTCAAAATGAACAAAATATCACACGAAGTCATAAACTTCACCGAACAGACCATGCAAACCTGGAGAGTGGACCTGACAGGTGAAACAAAGATCCAAAGAGGGATTTTCCAAGGAGATGCACTATTACTCTTACTATTCATAATAGCCAGGATGCCACTGAACCACATACTCAGAAAATGCGCAGCTGGATACAAACTCAGCCGATTGCAAAAGAAGATCAACCACCTATTGTACATGGATGACATTAAATTATTTGCAAAAAAAAAAAAAAGAAAATGAAAAAGAACTGGAAACTCTCATACACACCGTTAGAATATATATTCAGTACATAGGAATGGAATTTGGCCTAGGAAAATGTGCCATGCTCGTCATGAAAAGTGGCAATGACATGACTGACGGAATGGAACAACCTAATCACGATAAAATTAGAACGCTTGAAGAAAATTAAACATACAAATACTTGGGGATCTCGGAGGCTGACACCATCAAATAAGTGGAAATGATAGACACAACCTGAAAAGAATATCTCAGGAGAACGAGAAAACTGCTCGAGATAAAACTCTCCAACAGAAACCTCATCAAAGGAATAAATACTTGGGCTGTGCCCCTAGTCAGATATTCGGTACCCTTTCTCAAGTGGACCAGAGAGAAATTAAACCTAATGGACTAAAGAACAAGAAAACTAATGACCAAGCATAAGGCATTACACCCCAGAGACGGCGTTGACAGACTATAAGCATCTAGAAAAGAGGGAGGAAGAGGATTGCCAGCATCGAAGACAGCGTTGACGTTTCGATACAACGGCTCGAAGACTACATAGATTAAACGAAACGAGGACTGATTACAACCATCAGAAACGATACGGTCAGCACGATAGACAAAAGAATGACATCAACTAGAAAACAAAAATGGGAGTAAAACAACTCTATGGCCGCTTTAAATGTCTAATAAACAACATCTCACACCAGAAAACCTGGACTTGGCTAAGAAAAGGAAACCTTTAGAGAGAAACGGAATCCCTCCTAAAAGCAGCACAGGACAACGCCATAAGAACCATTCATATCAAAGCGAGAATAGATAAGACGTAACAAAACAGTAAATGTAGGCTATGCAGTGAAAGAGACGAAACAATCAATCACATAATAAGCGAATGCTGCAAATTAGCACAGAAGGAGTATAAGGCGAGACACGACTGGCTCGGCACGGTGATACACTGGGAAATGTGCAGGAAATTTCAATTCGACCATACAAACAAATGGTATATGCACAACCCAGCAGGTGTCCAAGAAAATGACACACATAAACTCCTATGGTACTTTAACATACAAACGGACCATATAATCCCGGCCAGAAGACCAGACCTTATAATAATCAACAACAACAACAACAACAAAAAAGAGAATTGGCAAAATTTTCGCCTTTGCTGTCCCGGTAGACCACAGAATAAATTTGAAGGAAAGTGAAAAGAAGGATAAGTACCTCGACCTTGATAGAGGATTGAAAAAGTTGTGGAACATGAAAGTAACGATTGTGCCAATTGTGATTGGTGCTTTTGGCACAATGACTAAAGGATTATTAAAAGGCCTGGAGGATTTGAAAGTTGGTGGACGGGTAGAGACTATCCAAACGACAGCATTGCTAAGAATGGCCAGAATCCTTAGACGAGTCTTGGAGACTTGAGGAGACTTGCTGTCACTCCAACTCCAGTGAAAAACCATCAGCTAACACTGATGTGAAAAATTCTAAAGGCGTAAATAAAAAAATAATAATAATATGCATTATATCAGTCAGTGTAGGTTACTCGGAGAAAGCAATAAAATGATTAATTATATGATAAGCATGATAAACTAGCATAAGAAGAGTAAAAGAGTTGGCATGATATCGATGGTGAATATGATCGACTGGGGATTGTGCAAAAGATTAAAGATTTACCAGTTTACTAAATGTTATATGCACAAAGCAAAACCAACTTTATATAATATGACGCATACAATTCACTGGTATTTTGGGATATCAATGTATTACATAATCCCAATCAGAAATCCAGAAGTAGTAAACAAGAAGAAAGAACTCGTAATCTAATAGATTCCGCCGTCCCGACGAACTAGGGAGTGAAAATGAAAAAGAGAAAAATGATTAACATATACCAAGACCTTCCCAGAAAACTGAAAAAAAAATCAAAACAGAACATCAGGGTGATGTTGATGTCAACTATAAGTTGTGCGCTTGGAGCGGCTGCAAGAGTTTTTAAAAAGACGGTAGGAACAAGAAATTATAAGTAGAATTGAAAATATACAAAAAAAAAAAAAAAAAAGAATTGGTAAGACCGGCTTGAATACTCAAAAGAGTCCTGTAGACTTGAGGAAATTTGCCGTCACTCAGACTGCAGTGAAATACAATGAGCTAAAGGTAGGATACAAAACCAATAATAATAATAATAATAATGTCGTGCTGGTGGCACGGATATCTCTGACCCTCTCTCGCCACTTTTCCCTATCGTTTATCGCCTCTGGCAGGTCTTCTGGACTACATCCCGTATCCTCACATAGTTACTGAATGTATGTTCGTGCTGGTCGTCCTGCTTTTGCTCGGCCATATGTGGGGGTACATAAGAGTACATCACTTATGAGCTCGTCCCTGCACCTCCAGCAGTGTCCTGCATGTCTGGTTCGTCTTGAATAGTTTGCGTGATAGGATGCAGGTGGCCGTACAGTTGGTGTCTTCTGGGGTGTTGCCGCCAGGACTTGTTCGCAGCTGCGAGCAATCTTGAACAATAATAATAATGAGACGTAAATTTTAACAAATGAACCAAAGAACAAGAAAACTCATATTCTTTGAGATATCAAGATATAAAGGGATTACGTATTATCGGCCATACGATTAGACCTATTGATAATCACCAAAAAAAGCAGACAATCTGCCTAATAATGAATTTTGCCGTTCTGGCTGTCAAAAGGGTAAAGCTGAAGAAAAGCGAAAAGAGAGTTACGTACATGGACCTTATAAGAGAACTAAGAAAAAAACATGGAACGTGAAGGTAACCATAATACCAACTGTAATTTGTGTGTATGGTAGAGTCAGTAAAGGATTGCAACAGGGACTAGTGGACTTAGAAATAAGAGGACGATCGGTGATCCTCCAAACGACAGCATTTCTGAGAGCGGCTAGAATACTAAGAGTCCTGGATACTTTAAGGGTCATGCTGACACTCAAACTTCCGTGAAAATCTATCAGCTAGCGCTGGTTTGAAAAACTCTCAAAAAAGTAAAATTAGAATTTTTTATGTTTTAATGGCATTCCTGCCCTGTGTCATCCCAAAGCCATCCTTCTGTAAGAACAGTAAAGGTAGCTGGACATATAAGAGGGTTTCATACCATTCTCAATAGTATAAGTCCTAATGTTAACCTCTTAGGGTGATTTAAGTTTCAACTCATTGACTATATTTAAGTTGTTTAGCAGGTTTGCTACTATTCCTCCGAGGAAGTCCTCTTTTAATCTGTGATTCATCATAAACAAGATAATCATGTTGAATTCTTGATCCACACAGAAAATCTAAGTATGGATTAGATTGACTATAAATATGCTTTTGATAGCGTACTCCATGAACAGATTCTAAAAGTTACTTGTATAACATTTAAAAATACCCCCAGTTATAATAGCATTCCTACAAAATACAATAGAGAAAAGTGGCATTTTAATCAGATTACTTCAAAAAGAAAATCATGCTAAAACTAAAAATCTGAATATAAACTGGGAATCTTCCAAGGATACTCATTTTCGTTCATTTATTTTTGTAATGCTCGAACACCTCACTTCATAGAACTTGAAAAGTACATCTAAAAAAGAAACCACCAATTATATATGGGCGTTTTAAATTCATGAGCAAAGAGCGATGACAATTTTAGAGGTTTACTAAACACTGTAAAATATTTAATGGCAATATAGGGATGCAATTTAGTGTGGACAAATGTTTGAAAGTCACATTTAAGAAAGGCTCACTGAAAAGTTTCATAATAACACTCAGTTATAAACACAGAAGTTATAGAATTAGAAAACGACAAAACCTATGCCTAATTAGGAAATAATTAAGCCAATAATATCAATCACACTAGAAATCAAGAGACCATCAGAAAAATATTCTTCCAGAGAAGTAGACCCACATTGAAAACATAATTGAATGCAAGATGATACAGTTACAGAAATTAAGACTCCGACTCAACTAATAGTGACATTTGACGTGCCAGCTGGGACTGCAGAATACACTAATTGCACCTCTGCAGAGGGGTTAATCTCCCTGCAACGAATGCTCTGATATGACACTAAACAATCTGGTCGCAAGGTTCTTATAATGCTGGAGGTTTGGGGAATGCGAAACACCCATTCATTGCCATTGCTCCCAGGTCCACTCTGACCCGGATAGATAGCACCGGATAGGGTCCTATTTATGGGTCAAATTTAGCTAAAATGCGTACTTATTCTAAACTGAAAGACTCGCAATAGAACTGTTTTGATATTTAAACTGCGTACTTATGCTAAATGGAATTGTTTGAATTAGAATTGTTTTAACATTTAACTGTATGTAAACAAAATCTATGCTTATACTAAACTGAATTGGTCAAATTAGAACTCTTTGACTAAACTGTATTGCTTGAAATAGAAATATTTTGACAATTAAACCGTGTAATCATACTAAACTGAATTGTTTGAAATAGAACTGATTTTTTGTATAAAATGGATTTGGCGTTGAATAACATATAAATGTTTATATGCCATAAATCCAACCAGCCAACCAACCAGTAGAGACTTGCATTTTAATATTATACACTCGATGGTAAATGACAAAAAAATATTGTTATGTAATGTAGAAAACTAATTACCAGCCAGAAAATGCATCACCGAGGAGCAGATATAACACATTTCTATCTTTAAAGATAGAAAAACAAAAATGTCCAAATATAATTGCTCAACAAAACAACTTATGGAGGATTAAAGGAATACTTTGCCACTACAACGGATTCATTGAAACAGTTAATAAACACACACGTGAAAAAACATAAATCTATTCAATTCGGGGAAAAAACAATAAATTGACTAAACGACACAACATTAGATTGGAATAAATAGGTATAAAATGAAGAGTAAATGAGGCAGCACAAACATAACGGAAGCAGAAAAAAGCATAAATATTTGATCACTTACAAATAACACCTGCTAATAAAAAATACATGGACGATGTACACAAATAATAAGAAATGTTGATAAAGATACAGTACAGACTAATCGATGGCTGAAAAGTGCTGGATTGAAGTTGAAGACCGAGGGGTTAATAAGAGTTGCATAGGACCAGAGCGTATCAACTTGAATCTGTTAGGCAAACATTATCATATATGGATTAAACCCCATATTTAGATTGTGCGAGGAGAAAAATGAATGAATTGACCACTTACTGTCAGGTTCCCCATCGATAGAAGAAAATGATAAAATAGGGCATTGTATATTTTGGGAAATATGTGAATTCTATGGAATACTGGATTGTAAAAAAACAAAATAAACACTAATGAGAAATAAAAATTAAAAAAACAAACAAATGAAGCTTCTTTTCTCGGGGACATAGCTATTCAAACTCTTTTGAAAATAAAGATTTACTTGGTTTTGTTAAGTTTTATGGCATATCAACTATTGTAGGTTATTCAAAGTCAAATCCTCTTCATACATATTTTGAATATGTATGATTTTTAAATACATTTTGTTGATCACGTTTTTAAACGAGCCTGAGCTAATTTTTTGGCACACATGTAAATGCTTCCAAGTATTTCTATCAAATATAAATAATTCTTTTTACTATTTAAAATTTTTGCACAAAGTTGAATATTTTCAAATATTTGTATGTAGCAGTAACTATTTAACATAAATCATTTGTTTGCACACATTGAAATAAATATGCATATGATTTGTAATTCCACGACAAACAGTTGCCTTTCACCCATGATGGAATTTGGCATTGAAAAATGCGCTCTGCTCGTCATGAAAAGTGGCAAACAACATCTAATTGACGGAATAGAACTAACAAATCAAGACAAGATCAGAACACTCACAGAAAATGAGACCTACAAATACTTAGGAATCTTGGAGGCTGACACGATAAAACAAGTCGAAATGAAAAAAAAATTCAAAAAGAATATCTCAGGAGAACTAGAAAACTACTCGAGACAAAAATCAATAGCAGAAACCTTATCAAATGAATAAATACTTGGGCTATACCCCAAGTTAGATACTCGTGACCCTTTCTCAAGTGGTCTAGAGATGAACTTAAATAAATGGACCAAAGAACAAGAAAACTAATGACAATACATAAGGCATTGCATCCCAGAGACGACGTTGACAGACTATATGCTTCAAGAAAAGAGGGAGGAAGAGGACTTGTCAACATTGAAGACAGCGTTGACACATCCACACATCGACTCGAAAACTATTTACCAAAACACGAAGGAGGACTCATTAGAGCCACCAGACACGAAACTGAGAACACTATGAACAACAGAATGACAATAACTAGAAAACAAATATGGGAACGAAAACAACTCTATGGCCGCTTTAAACAACTAATAAACAATAATCTCACTCGACAAAACTTGGACATGGCTAAGAAAAGGAAACTTTAAGACAGAAACAGAATATCTCCCAATAGCAGCACAAGACAACACCATGAGAACCAATCATATCAACGCGAGAATAGATAAGACTCAACAAAATAGCAAATGCAGGCTATGTGGCGACAGAGATGAAACCATCAATCATATAATAAGCGAATGCAGCAAATTAGCACAGCGGGAGTATAAGGCGAGACACGACTTGGTCGGTAAGGTGATTCACTGGGAAATGTGTAAGAAATTTAAATTTGACCATACTAACATATGGTATATGCACAACACAGTACTTGTCCAAGAAAATGCCAAGCATAAACTCCTATGGGACTTTAATATACAAACGGATCACCAAATCCCGGCCAGGAGACCAGACTTAATAATAATCAATAACAAAGAACAAAGAGAACTTGCAAAATAGTCGACTTTGCTGTCCCGGCAGACCACAGAATAAAACGGAAATAATGTGAAAAGAAGGATAAGTACCTCGACCTTGCTAGGGAACTGAAAAAACTGTAAGTTGTCATGCAGGTGACAATTATACCAATTGTAATTGGTGCGTTTGGAACAGTAACTTAGGGATTACTAAAGGGACTAGAGGACTTGGAGGTTGGCGGACGAGTGGAGACCATCCAAACGACAGCATTGTTGAGAACTGCCAGAATACTAATAAGAGTCCTGGAGAATTGAGATGACTTGCTGTCACTCAGACTTCAGTGAAAAACCATCGGCTATCGCTGATCTGAAAAGCTCTAATGAGTGAATAATAATAATAATAATAATACCAAATAATTCATGCACAAACACGGATTTGTCCTGATAAATGAGGAGGATAAAATTCTATGATATTTTGCAATACTAACAGATCACCTAACCCCGGCAAGGAAACAAGAAATACTGATAATTTAAAAAAGAGCAGTTTCCATTTCTAAACTATGACGTCCCTGTGGACCATAGAGTAAAAATAAAAAAGAGGAAAGAGATACAAATGCTTGGGCCTTTCTAGAGAACTAAAAAAGTTATGGAACATTGGGGTGACGGTAATATCACTTGTAACTGGCCAGTTTCGCACGGTCTCCGAAGCCTTGGAATGGATCAGGATAAAAGCTGGAAATCGGACGAGGAATCGAGACTATGCGAGTTACAGCATTCTGTGAAACTGCCAGAATACTGAAAAGAGTTCTAAAGACCCGAGGAGACTTGCTGTTAATCAGACACATGCAAAAGACCATAAGCTAACGCTGGTGTTTAAAAAAAACCCTGCAATATTATGATAAGGATTAAAAAATAGAAAATAAAGAATTAACTTAACAGATAAAATGAATAAACAAATAACTAAATTAATGTAATAAAACCTCGTAAATGAAATCGTTCACTCTTCCAAGGATGCCTTAAAAAATAAATTCCCCTTCCTATTATGCCACACAACATAATGAACTTGATACGTGGGATCCTAATAATATGATGGTCGTGCATATGCTTTTGACTCTGTCTTTGCCATTCATAATCAGATTAAACTTTCTCTCTATCTCTCTCTCTATATATATATATATATATATATATATATAGAGAGAGAGAGAGAGTGAGTGAGTGAGTGAGAGAGCGAGAGAGAGAGAATGTTGTTTCAATTTCTGTCTGTGAAGTAAGTCATTTAACGAGTACAGAAATCACTACTTGGAGTTTGTGATTGACAACTTCAGTATAAAATTCTTTATGTTTATAGTAAATATGAAATCTACTCTACGATGTAAATATGCACCAAAAGTTAGATATTTATTCCAATTTTTTTTTTCAACAAACATCGATTTTCAGTGAATAACATACCGTATATTTAGTGTGAATTGTCGCTTCTATATTAACTTAAATCAAAAGCATGTAGAAGAAACTTTTTTTATGGAATACAAATATTTCTCACACTTTCGTAGTAAGAAAATAATGTTCTTTTATATCAGTGCAAAAATTTGGGATTCAATGACGAATGTTATTCAATCATGCCTATTGAGTGCTGATTCTTTGGGAGTCAACATTTTAGTATCACCGTTTTGGCGCTGAATTGTTTTGGCGCTTATTCAGAATGTCAATAATATTTTGGTGGTAAAATAAGAAACAGACTACGACAACTGACGGGCAGCACAATGGACACAAAACTGATACAAAATGAACTACAGTAACCATCGAGTAACCTATCTTAGATTGTTTAACGGTTTAGGGTTAGGGTTTTACCATAAATGTTCCAAATAAAAAACGTCTGAAATATATAAGGGCCAATGAGCACATTTTCAATATTATCAATTAGTAAAATTCACACTCCTCTGGAATTATAGCGTGGTTTGATCTATTTGAAATGATTGTAAGAAATAAGTTTAATTCTGTTTTAATTATCAATATTTGGCCATTTCTTATGATCTTATCAATCTTTTGGAGATATGCTGATGGCAAAAAAACTCCAAAAGAAACGTTTAAGTGCCAAAACAGTTGTGTGCGAAAATATAGCAGTACTTGATTTTCAGCAGCAAAACAGAGGCGGCAAATTGTACAGGATATGAATGCTGTAATACTTATAAGAAGAACAAAATATTTTAAAAAAATCAGAAAAAGTAAGAATTTCTAATTCGAATAGATATCTAAACTTAATGAGAACGTCTTTGACAGTTTCTCGGTAGAGATATTTATTTGTTTCTCACAGACGCCCTTCCTTTGTTTCCACGCTAACTTACTGACCAGGATTTCAAATGCAGGATTTAGACGCAACCAGACTTTCTTCACTTCTATCATTGGCGAAACACGAGCTTCCAAACCGTTTTCCACCCAATATGATATTTTGCCAAAATAGCTTAAACTTTATAAATACCAGTATACTTGTTAGATTAGATAACATTTTAAAAAGACCCGGAAAATATTTTTGGAAAACAACAATAAAATATCAGAGGCCTTGAAGTTGAGAGCATGTATTATGCAATATAGGATATTCACAAGACAAACGAAAAGACTCGAACTGATGTCTACTTTTGACTTGTGAATGACTCACTCCAAACCACAACTAAGCACAATCCCTTTGGCCTTTCAATTATTGCTTCTCCTATCCAACTGAAACTAACAACCTTTTTGTTATAGATATCACTGCCTTTGACTTTTCATTCAGTATGTCTTTTTTTACTTTAAAGGCCGATGGATATGCATATAAGGCTACAATATAACTAAATAGGGCATTGCTCATACTGTTTCCAACTATTTGACAGTGCTTAGAATACGTTCAGTATATTTTCTACACAACATTATGATCTTATATGCGTACCAAAACGGTACGGCATATGAGACCAAAGTGCCTCTGATGGTCAGACTCCAGTTTTGGATTTCTGTGTGAGTGGAGATCATTTTCATTGGCATTAATTCTAGGTTAACTTTCACGCTGAGATGTACTACCAGCCAGGATCCCCTCTATGGATTAAATAGATATTTTCGTATTCGATGGAAATACTTTATACCAGCAAAGTATTCCTTATTATTATTAGTTACTTGAAACTCTAATTCATAACTAAGGATCATTAGTTATCTGAAACCATATAGGTAGGCGAAAAAAAAAAACGGCTATCATTAGATAAAAATAAATTTTTGAAACCATATAATTATTAGAATTAGATTGGAATACTTGAATATGTGTGTGAATATTGTTGGTTATTTCATGCCAAGGCCCATATATATATATATATATATATATATATATATATATATATATATATATCATCATCATCATGTCGTGCTGGTATCATGGATATCCCTGACCCTCTCTCGCCACTTTTCTCTATCGTTCATTATACATATATATACCTTATATATATATATATATATATATATATATATATATATATATATATATATATATATAAAGGGCCTTGGCATGAAATAACCAACAATATTTGATCTGCCATAAAACCAAACCAAACCTATCGTTCATTGCCATTACTGCCGGGTTTACTCAGGTGGTAATACCTGTTAGATGCCAATCTATTATGTGTAAAACTTATTCATATTCGAGGGAACTGTGTTTAAAAAGAACAAAAAAGAAACAACGCAAAAATTTTAAATAGGAACAAAATATAAACTAGATGGGTTGATATACCGGTAAATCACTGAATCTTTCTATCTTATATTTTGTATTCTATTTCCAGGTCATCCTGTTTTCTTAACCTTTTATTTGGTACAATCTCATTGATATGAATTCAGATTCACCTAACTCCGACCGTAGCTAGTCTCAGTGAATATAAATTGGGATTTTCGTATTACGAGACATTATGAGATAGTTTCTTTTACTCTGGGTCTTAGTTCCAGTTTCCAAATAAGAACATTAAATTTTATATCAATTGGTGGTTTTAATTGGAGTCAAGCAAAGTAATCGGCACTTAGAACATTGGCGCAACACTATCTTTTTCTTTCAGTTTTTTTTTTTAGCTTTATGCAAGACTATGCAAACATTTGAAAATAATCAATGCTTGTATTTACGTAACTCGTCCGTAAAAGAAGGGATGTTACAAAATGTAACTTTTTAAGAGGAGCTAAGCTGGTTCAAAATCAGGATTTTCCTTTTCCTAGACTGGTTGCTAAATCAAGACTAAACACTCATCTTGCATTACTGCTTACTCTATCTGGGCAGAAGCATAAATTCCTGTCTTTCCTTAGAGAATTAGTACGAAGTGAAGTATAACAATAGAAGTCTAAAATGGTCCTCACCGTGTATATTTTATAAGACGATAATCATTACACGGCACGCCTCTATCACATGATAAATTTTGGGAAAACCACCAACAAAAAAAGAGAAAATTACACTTAGATAAAGAGACAGAGACAAAGAGAAACTTAAAGTAGAAAAAAGAAAAGAAAGAAGGTCAGATAAAATGGAGAAATATTGGAAAAATATTCTAAAATTTTTTTTATGATGAATTTGCTTTCGGTTGAGCTCCCGATTTCAGACGCCCAGAAACTTGCTAAAAGTTCTAAGGAATTGTGTCCTAATTATATATCTCAGAATTTCCATCAATCGAAGCCCAGAAAAATATATGTTCCACAACAATGGGAAATATTGATTTGACAGAAGGATTAACATTAATCATTTATAATCAAGCAAACTTAATTTAATTTAAATTGGAAATTTGAATCCCTGCGTAAAATATGAGTAATGGGAAATAGCATAATCCTAAAACATTTGATACAAATAAGATTGTGAGGAGTTGGGGATAGATTGAACACTTTAAGGGTATAAAAATCATTTACTGATCAGCAAATAAATGAGAAAATTTTTGCCGAGTCTTGATAATCAATCAGCTGATGCCTAATAGACCAAACACTCTTAACGCTCTCAGTTGGAAGATACGCGTATATATCTTCTCCCAGGAGTACATTTTTTTGCAGGATTAAGATATAAAACCTAATCTCACAATTATTTCCTTTAAAATCTTTGTTGATAATAAAATATGTACTCCAAATAACGAATGTTATAAGTCTGTAAACAATATTTCTTTCTGCTAATTTCCGAAATAGCTTTGCAGAAGATAAACTTCGAAAAATAAACATTATAAAATAATGTTAGATATTTTCTGTAGATTAGTAAATATGCAGACTTTTGAAACAACCGGTCACGTTCCTTTAGCTTTCTTTTAATAGCATATCAACCCTTATGGGTTATTTAATGCAAAATCCTTCCTTGGAAAACGGTAGTGGCAATAATTAAAAATGGCTAGGGGAATAAAGGGGTTCTTATTTTTTCAAAGTGTATTAATCCGAAAGTCAACTGAAGAGGGTGATTAAAGTTCGAACTCGAATACTTCGATTTCACTGCCCAGCACGTCAACAACTACGCCACGTTTATTCCCATGGACAGTATTTAGCAACTGGTGACCTGGCTAGTATTCTTGGGTCGATAAAATTTATCAATAAATTCCAAAGAAGCAAAATTTCAAGCAACTTTATTTGTTATCTATAAAGCTAGCATTTAGTGTTTTTGTATAAACAAAAATTAAATTAAAATAAGATATTCTGAAGAACATGCATTATATTAAAAGAAACTTGCCAAGGCTAATCCCATTTAAAATTAAAAAGAAAAAAAAATATTTGCCTGTGCCACGTCCTATTTAAGTATTTTAAATATTTTTTGTATGAATGTGTGAGGCAATTTATCTTCAACCCATTTTCTTTATTGTTTGAACTTTTATCTTCTCCGTCGGCTCCGCATGACATTAAAAGTAGTTCCTTAAAATAATCATTTTTAAAAGAAAGCATTAAAAAGAAAACTTTGTTATAGGAATGCATTTGAAAGTGGATTTAACTGTAGGAATGCTCAGGAAATGGGATTTTACAAAATAAATGCATTAGAAATATTTTAAAAATGAATTTAAGAGGCTTGTCAATGTACTTTTTTAAAATCATGAGAATTGTATATAACTGAAAAATTATGATAAACAAGCTAATTTTTACATTTTCAGATTAAGAGGCACCGCTAACGCTAATAGGTTGCGGCGTACAAGTCGACTTTTTAAGCCTGAAAAAAATCTTTCAAAAATTAGAGATTGACCTATTGGGCAAAGATAAAATCCCAACCTTTATCAGAGTTGTCGACCAGTAGAACAATAGCCCTTACAATTGGTATAAACAACTTACCGTAACTAGTATAGACCGCCATAAAAATTCTAATTTAAAATAGTGTTTCGTGAACTTAATTAAAAAAATTATTAAGGTAGTTATAAGGATATACATTTTAAATAAGTCATATGAATTTTAATTTATTGACGATTAAGTCCTTGATTTTGATATACTCTGCAGTAATTTTAAAAGCATTAATTCATGCACATTTATGAAGTTTAAATCCAATATTAATATACTTAAAATCATTTTGACGCTAAAATGATTACATTTTAAAATCCTTGAAAATCTCTCCACAAATTCTGTTCTTTATCTATAGCCTGCTGCATATTTGTGAGTAGAGCTATATATCAAGTATCGATCTAACTCAGAATCTTAGGTTAAACATCTAGATGTTTTGGTTTAGTTTTATGGCATACCAACCATTTTAGATTATTTAATTCCAAATCCATTTTTATACATATGAATAGTTCTATTTCAAACAATTCAGTTTAACATAAGTACACAGTTTAGTTCTATTTGACCTATAGAAAGGACCTCATCAGGTTCTACCACTCCGGGCAAGATTCAACTTGGTAACCATGGCTGTGAAGGGATACACCGCCATCCCCAAAGCTCCAGCATTACTGGAGCCTCACCATCAGATTGTTAAATGTCATATCCAGGACACTTGTTGGGGAAGTCGTACCCCTCTGCAGAGAATTCGGTCTATTGTACAGCTGTTACTGACTGCGCTATTAACAAGAAAAAAATCTTGAAGATGACTGATATACTAGATCAATTTGTACAACGCAATTTACGGTTGTGATATGTAAATGTGAAAAAAAAAATTCGATCAGTTTTTCTTTTAAATTTTGGAAATTTTGATTATGTACGATTATGCATGCTTTCCTCCCAAATTGCAATGTGCTGATAATTATTTATTGCTTGTGTCAAACCTATAATAAGGAATGCTCTCTCTATGAAGTACAGTAAAAATATCCCCTGAGTGAAATATGTATGTGTACCCAATCTGTTTGCCGTACGTATAGAAATCTATATGACAGATAAAAATTTCTTATAATTAATATAGATTTATACGTTTGAACAGTAAATGGTTGCCAATGTTCTTAATGGGTGTAGCTATTAGACGGTGTTCTGGCCAACCTATATTTAACCATATTGTTCTTTATCAACCAAAGTGAACAATGCATTATATTATATTACTCCTATTCTGACAGTAATGATTGAATGGATTGCCGACCACAGGTAATCGATTACTTCATCATATTTAACGTAAAACCTACACATTGGATTCCAAAAGATGATAAAATAAATTTCCCATAAAAGTCGGTGGAATACACTAGGCTAAGCAAATGTTTCGTCATACTACCAGAATCCTGTCATCACAGGTAAATGATTTGTGTGAGATATTCTATTCACAGCTAATATGCAAAGTTTTAGTATAAGCCAACAAATGTTTTTTTAAAAAAATTCTTGAAAAGATGAGAGGAAACAAAGACGCAATCAAAGGATCCTATCTATAATGTAAGATTTAAATATTCAAGTCGTTGATCCTACTTATGATCATGATTAGGGCATTTGAAAAAAAACAACAAAATGTATAAATCCAATACTTCCATCTTTAAAAAATGTGTGATTTATTAAGTAAAAGTCACACACACACACACACACACACACACACACACACACACACACACACACACACACACATATATATATATATATATATATATACTAGGTTTTAATACGAACTCCTATGATTCGACGAATTGTTAGAATCTGTGATGTTTTGGATAAAATCAATCCATCTAATCAATAGAAAGAGTTCATGCAAAAATATCTAGGAAACACTCTTGTTTGTTTATTTCTCCATGGCATTTTATCCCATTCACAGATGAAGCAAATATTTCTGGCTTATGGTCTCCTCAAAGAGACTGTTAAAGCCATGATGATGCCAGGTACATCATTATCATGAGTAAACGAAGACGAACTCATAAGTGACATTTCACTATGGACCCTTCTTAAGGACGTACCTATGTTGACCAACCAACAAGATCTTACTTACTTCATATCTGTGCGGACACAGGATATTGTCTGGAAGAGCTGCAAGGGATGAGGCATGATAGGGTAAAATGGAGGGTTAGAGTCAGAGAAATCCGTGAAAGCAGTGTAAACTGATGATGATCATAGAAAAAAAAAACGTTTTTTTCCCAGAATAAGATAATATATTAAAGTGAATGGAAATTATTTTTTTTTTGTTATCAATGTGTTTTGAAACGACCAACTTTGCTCCCGTAAATATCTACACTTGGAGTGCCATTAAGCTTGGGTGGGATCTATTTTTGATTAGTTTTAACTGCTTTTGTCCAAAATTTAACTCATATAATAGAGCACTAATATCATTGGGAAAGGTATGAGACTAATTGTCTATTTCTTTAAGATGTAATAATAATCAAAAGAAAATCCAAAGAAAATGAGCATGACTTCTGCTCACTTAAATTGCAATAAAACTTTTAAGAAAATCATATGTCAAAATAAAAATATAATTGAGGTGTTCAATGTATATTTAATAAAACTGGAGCATTCATTTTTAATATAAAAGAAGATTGTTTTCTATAGATCTTTATATATATATATATATATATATATATATATATATATATATATATTAGTAAACAAAAAACTGGAAAACAAACTTGAATGATAAAACACATGATAACGAAAAGGGTAACGGAGAGATCAGCAATATTTTAGTTATAATTTTATCAGCGAACACTTAAACACACAGAGCCTTGAGCTTTAGGAACAGCAGACTATATTTATGTCTGTGTGTTCGCAGTAACCCTTTCTCTCTTTCTGTGTAAGTCTTGAGACATTCACTGAGAACAAACGAACACATTTTTCAGGGCACCTTTATATATAGATAAATCTATATACAAAAGGAGGTGCTCGTGGTGTAATGGATACGGCGACAAGAGTTCAAATACTCGATGTGACTGATTGCATTTCATATAGCACTAATATCATTGGGAAAGGTATGAATCTAATTATTCTCCCTCCAGCTATGGGTAAATAGTAGGGTAGACTAGGTTCTTCAGCCTTGGCGGGGCAACTAGTCTAGGAGAGGAAAAACTGTGAATTCAAACCCGTTGAAAAGTTGACCTTGTGTCATATTCTGCCCGAGAGGAGGGCTTGGTAAATATAGATAAATCTATATAACAAAGAATATACACACAGACACACACACAAACACACACACACACACACACACACACAAAAGCAAATAACATCATTTCCTTATCATGACGTGCTGCTAGCACGGATTTTCAAAACTCTCTCTCTCTCTCTCACTTTCTCTCTCTCTCTCTCTCTCTCTCTCTCTCTCTCTCTCTCTCTGTAGCTATCATCCATCGCTTCCGGCACGTCTCCCAGGCTACATCCTGTGTCCGTACTGAGCTGCTGCAGAAAATATCTGCAGCATCGGACTACACTCGCACATCCATAGTTTGCAAAGGAGATGGACATGTATGGATTGGTACGCAATCTTCTAAAAATTATGAGTTAAATTTGGGACAAAAGCAGTTAAAACTAATCAAAAATAGATCTCACCCAAGCTTAATGGAACTCCAAGTGTAGATATTTACGGGAGCAAAGTTGGTCGTTTCAAAACACATTTTATAACAAAAAAAATAATTTCCATTCAACGAATTGATATGCTAAGTCAACAGACTATTTTTGTTGCTTCTTTTTTTTTCTCACATTAAATCTTTTCAATCTATCTTAAAAACTTAAAAGAAAATTTCTTCACGAAATCTATCTTAAAAACTTAAAAGAAAATTTCTTCACGAAAAATTTTCTCCTGACGATCAACTCAGGTAGAAACTATGGTGCAACATTTGAACGAGAAGCATAATAAATTACAACTATAAAGAAATAGGACTGATCGTCTAATCACCAATATTTTTTTCTTTCTTCCCAACTCTCTCTCTCTCTCTCTCTCTCTCTCT
Organism: Sepioteuthis lessoniana; assembly: GCA_963585895.1. Taxonomy (NCBI): domain Eukaryota; kingdom Metazoa; phylum Mollusca; class Cephalopoda; order Myopsida; family Loliginidae; genus Sepioteuthis; species Sepioteuthis lessoniana. Next base: position 13,198,445 of record OY757904.1, on the reverse strand, counting down.
CTCTCTCTCTCTCTCTCTCTCTCTCTATCAATATATATATATATATATATGTATATATATATTGGTTTAACCTCAACTACCCTATCGAGGAGACTTAAAATGCACCTTTCTGATACAAACATTCATGCCCAAAAACAGAATTATGAAAAATTCTCACCGACAACACATGTGACGAGTTTCCACTCGTATTTTTAATTTTTCGAGATATGGGCAGAGTCCTATGTTCCGTATACTGGGACTACGGACGAAACGGGAGGGTTTCAAGGTTAAAGAGGTCAACGTGATATGAATGTATACGTGGGGATTTCTGAACCGGACAAACAATATAACGCGGAGTTGTTTTTTTTTCCTTTTCTTTATATATGTATCATTCATATATTTTTTTCATTTAAAAGAAAGCACAACTGTGACAACAGACAAACAAAGAACAAAACGAATGCAACAAAAAAAAATATACAGAAATGTGGAGGACAATTCGCTCCCAATAGTGTCTCACTAGGTCCTTCCAATAAGACAAAGTATTTTTTTTTTCTTCTTTCACCGAAGAACAAGAGTCTCTCCTCTTCGTCTTTATGGATGTACAAATTTTAACAAAATAGGTTTTCCGCCGAAACTAGATGCTGATGAACAGCCTCAAAAATGTTTCTTTGGAACAGTCTTGATACGGACCTTTATTTAGGTTACGTATATTATCCTTGATAAAAATTTTGACTAACCTTTTTTCTTTTTTTATCTTTTTTTTCTTTTGTTAATTTTTTTCTTATATTCGTTAATCTCCTATTAACGAGTCGCAAGGCACCATTTTTTTTTGTTTTCCTTTTCTTTTACGTTGGGCCTCAGGTTTTTACCCAACGGAGCTAAAAGCTTCTATATGCCATTTTGGGACCAGGATTTCTCTTTTCACCGGACCCCGTGAAAAGGCAACCTTTCTCTTCCGTGGCGAACCTCGAAACTGACTTTTTGGCGGTAAAGCGCCCTCCCTGTCCCTTCTCGGCTGCTTCTCCCCCTGTTGCTAGGGCTCGAAGACTCGCCAATCGCCCTCCCCCACTTCCGGTCCACATAGTAGTTCTTGCACTATAATCCTACCGTGGCCGGTGGCCGTAACACACAGCAATATTAGAACATCAAAATAACAAACAAAAACTACAGATTCTCGAAGTACTAATATTAGAATCATGCAACCCACACTCAACATAATTAATTTTCAAACCAGTATTAATGTACTTAAATGTTTTTAGACACTGACACTATTTATAGAAACTCATTTAAAAGCAAACACTACACACTCCAACGGTACAAACGCTCTTACATAGTAGTAATGCAAAAATAAAAGTTATATCTCTTTTGTAATAGATCCTCCCATGATGATGGCCCAAAGTCAGGCAAAAAGAACTTGGGATATATGCAATTATGGAAAATACATCAACCAATTCCCGCCGAATACGATAAAAGCAATACGGCAATATGAACGGATCAACAAGAAAATATGTACACAGAAAATGTCTATTATGTTCAACGAAATTTGTACATATATATATATATATATATATATATATATATATATATATATAAGAAAGACCGTGAAATTTTGGTCATAATGTAGTAGGATAACATTTCCATTTAGATATGATTCGTGAGTTCTAATTTGAATATCACTCATCGTATATATATATATATATATATATATATATATATATATATATATATATATATATATATATATAAAGTGAGCCTTACAATAGATACAACCAATGAATTTGACCCAGGATTTAGTTAAAGCGCAATTGCGGCCATTTAGAATATGTCCTGTAAAAGTGTAACCTTTGAGCTTGAGACATCAAATCAATGTTTTTTTTACCTTATTATATCGGCTTTTAGGATAAGAAACCTTTTAATTTTTTACTTCCTTGTCTCAGAAATAAATCATTATCGTATTAATGGGTTGCATCGATTTTAAGACAGTTTTGAATGATTTTGTCTCTAAATAACAAGTAATTCCAAATATTTTCCTCTCTTGTTCAAACCATTGTGATCGATGAATAATAGTTATGATAGTATGCTATTTTTAAATCTTAAACAAAAAGGACACAACATTATTATTAATAGAGTTGTTAGTAGTTATATGGGTATTCACTTATATTGAAACACCTATATATATATATATATATATATGTGTGTGTGTGTGTGTGTGTGTGTGTGTGTGTGTGTGTGTGTGTGTGTGTGTGTGTGTGTGTGTGTGTTTGTATGATTGTAAATGTTTAGGATATATCAATCGTGAATGATGCAAATAGCTTTAATGTACATTCATTAATAGACACACTCCCAGCAGGTGACTAAAATGAAATTGAGTCGCCATTAACTAAGCCTCTGTAGAGTCTAATAGTGGCATTCACAATGAAAATGCACAGAGGCCTTTTTTTTTAACTTCGATAATGGTCAGCTAGATTCTTCTCGAATAGATAGGCAGTCTCACACGGATAATTTCTAGAGCGGATTTCGTAGAGGTGATTGAAATTCGGCCAAGAAAACAAAAGAACTTGGTCTACAGTATGGTTGCAATCAACAAACAGTGTATTTTCAAATGTTGAACATGAGCAAGATCAAAAGATTCGTTGAATAGCGATACAAATATAACCCGGAATATATTCAGCCATTTTTAATACTTGCACGGAATATATCACGCCATTTTATATATCATAATATATCCGCCATTCTGACTATTTCAAACTCGACATTCTTCATACCTCGAATTGGGAGCACTTAAAACACACGTTCACTAAGCTTGAAGGATATTCTGCTTACAATTATATAGAAACACATTTGAATGGCATAATGTATACAGACACACAGAACAATGTTCAAATGTTTACCTTAGTATTTTACTTGGAAACATCCATTAAAAATTATAATTCAATATTGGAGAATTTAGTAATCATATATATATATATATATATATATATATATATATATATATATATATATATATATATATATATATTAAGAGATGCCTTATAGAAGGAAATGTACCGTAACATCTTTCATGCAAATATCATTAAAAATGATTCTATAATTGAAAATTTTCCCAAAGAGGGGGGAAATTCCATCTACACGTATTTTTTGAGTCTCTTTATTTTATTCTATCTTTTTTACCCCAAGGAGATCGTTAGTATGTTCCGCTCAATGCAATTTTGGCATCTTTTCTTTCACTGCATATTCATCAGTAGGCTAGTTTTTCGTTGTTTTGTTTTGTTTTTTGACATTATAGAACTCGTTTCTACATGGGTGGTAGTACTTGGTCGTATGATTTAAAAATAAAACAAAGCCAATAATAACCAAACAAAAATATTAATATGATAGCATCTACACACACACACACACACACACACACACACACACACACACACACACACATATATATATATATATATATATATATATATATATATATATATATATGCGCACGTGCGTGTGTGTGTGTGAGTGCGAGAGTGTGATAATAAACGGCTACCGTTAAATTTGAAATTCTTCGCTGAACACAGGGTGTCAAAAACGAGTGCAGTACGAAAGAGATATGTTTCTCGTTGAATGAGTCTGTGATTTATTAAATAATTTTTTACAGCTGTTTTTATTTTTATTTCTATCCAGTAGGGATAAATGATTCTTGATCTTTTTTTTTTTTTCTTATAGCCAGCATGATACACAGGATAAGAATTAGCCTGCATATTTCGGAGGAATTGAAGTGCTAGGTTCACAAGTGACTGGCAGTCTGATTTCTTCGATGTCGGCCAAGAACACACGTTACAGAAGAGTCTTGCAGCAATTGAACTGTCGATAAAAATTCTCTGGCATATGCATGAATTTACTTTTTTAGTAATGGAAAAATTATATTCCAGGTTTCAAAGAATTACTTCAATTTAGGTGTTGAGTGAACGTATGTGCGTAGGCGCATATAGTTGTGTATAAGCGTAAATGAGTAATATATATATATATATATATATATATATATATATATATATATATATATATATATTCCATATGATCGATAGATCATATGGAAATCAGACCTGACCGATTAAATGAAACGCAGTTTATTCCAGGCAACGGTCGTATCGATACTGCTGTATGGATACACTACTTGGACACTAACTAAACGGCTGGAGAAGAAGCTATGCAATTACACAAGAATGTTCCGAGCAATATTGAACAAGTCCTGGCGGCAACACCCCACAAGGCACCAACTATACGGCCACCTGCTTCCCATCACGAAAACTATCCAACTTTGACGAACCAGACATGCCGGACACAGCTGGAGAAGCAAGTGCAAACTTATAAGTGATGTAATCCTATGGACCCCCACGTATGGCCGAGCAAAGGAGGACGACCAGCTCGAACATACATACAGCAGCTATGTGAGGATACGGGATGTAGCCCTGAAGACCTGCTAGAGGCGATGAACGATAAGGAGAAGTGGCGTGGGAGCATCAGGGATATCCCTGCCAGCGGCACAACATGATGATGATGATCATGATGATGATATATATTGATCCACAGGCCGACTATTTTTATGTAACGCGACACTTCAGTGTAGCTTGACCCACGAGATGCTTCAAGCTGGGATCGGGACCAGGCTGACTTTACGTCAATTGGACATTTTACCGCAGAGCGTTGCCAGTTTCTGCGTAATTGAAGTGATTTTTACGTATATATTTTTATATATACTTACTTCTCTCACACCTCTCATCATCCCTCACAGACTTCCTGCCTTCCTTGAATCTCTTATGCCACCCAAAAACTGATGCTCGATTCATGCAAGATTCTCCAAAAGCAGTCTGAAGCATTCCATACGTTTCTGTAGCATTTTTTTCCAAATTTAAAATAGAATTTTATTGCATATCGTTCTTGTAAAAGTACGAACACCAGATGGAGACACGGATTACTTCGACATTGTAGCAGGAGTACTACAAGGGGACACGCTGGCTCCGTACCTCTTTATCATTTGTCTAGACTACGTACTTAGAACATCAATTGACAAAATCAGAGAGAATTGCTTCGAGCTGACGAAGAAAAGAGCAGAAGGTACCCCGCAAAAACAATTACCGACGCTGACAACGCCGATGACATAGCGATACTGACAAATACACCCGACCAAGCCGAAACACTACTGCATAGTTTGGAACGAGCAGCCGAAGGCATAGGCCTCTATGTTAATGCACACAAAACTGAATATATATGCTATTATCAAAAGGGGGGCATCTCCACTCTAGACGGAACCCCTCATAAACTAGTTGACAAATTTGCTTACCTAGGAAACAGCGTCGAATCAACCGAAAAGGACATCGACACTAGGTTATCGAAAGCATGGACAGCTATCAATAGGCTATCGATTATATAGAAATCAGACCTAACCGATAAAATGAAACGCAGTTTCTTCCAGGCAGCGGTCACATCGATACTGCTATATGGCTGCACTACATGGACGCTAACAAAACGGCTCGAGAAGAAGCTAGACGGCAATTACACAAGAGTGCTGCGTGCAATCTTGAACAAGTCCTGATGGTAACACCCCACCAGACACCAGCTGTACGGCCACCTGCCTCCTATCACGAAAACTATTCAAGTTAGACGCACCAGACATGCAGGACACTGCTGGAGAAGCAGGGACGAACTCATAAGTGATGTACTCTTATGGACCCCCACACATGGCCGTGCAAAAGCAGGATGACCAGCACGAACATACATTCAGCAGCAATGTGAGGATACGGGTTGTTGTCCAGAAGATCTGCCTGGGGCGATGAACGATAGGTAGGAGTGGCGAGAGAGGGTCAGGGATATCCGTGCTACCAGCGCGACATGATGATGATGATGATGATGCTGATCGTTCTTCTAAAGTGTCCTCATGTCCAGGTTGCATTTTTGAAATTCACCAGCTGTGACAATCAGGCTTAGTAGGGTGTATTCCAATTGCTGCTGTAGCTGTTCATTTGATGTATTGCAATAATATACTGAATGTTCAAGAGTCTACAACAATTATAAATGCCTGTATAAAAAAAGTCTTGAAACATATTGAAGGCTCTAGTATACACACACACACACACAGACACACACACACACACACATATATATATATATATAAGTTGGCGACCAGATGGCTCCATTTTCAATAGCTACTACACCGAGGTGAGGGCCCTACTCCTTTCTATGGATTGGTCCTCTTTACCCTTGATAGTACCTTATATTGCTGAATGTTAAGCAAGGAGGTATCAAGTACCATTTTTAAAGTCTAGGGTATGACGCGACCTGGGATTGAACCTAAATCTCTCGGACTATTGGCGAACACTCTACCCATATATAGAAATATATGAACTATCATTGCACAATTAACACACACACACACACACACACACACACACACACTCGTATATATATATATATATATATATATATATATATATATATATATATATATATATATATATATATATATATATATATATATATATATATATATATATATATATATATATATATATATATATATATATATATATATATATATATATATATATATATATATATATATATATATATATATATATTCGTAAAGTATCAATAATTCTCGTAAACATGCCATTTCTGAAAATACAGAAGTCACCATGAACACTTTACACCACACGTATGTATATTTTGTGTGTATTTTTTTTTAAATACCTGTCGTTATTTTTTATCAGATAAGTGGTGAATACGTGCACAAATTTGGATCGATCGTGTCTTTTTTTTTTCTTTTCGTTTTCCATATTCGATTTCCATTGAACTCGTTTTTAATTACCTATGGAGATTTGCGGTGATCGATGAAAACACTTTGATCAACTTGACTGATGTGGGGATTTCATCATTTAAACTTTCATCAGTTTCGCAAAAAAAAATTTATCAGATTTCTGATTTTTATTTTGTTAATCTAATTATAAAATATAGATTAAAACGTTGAGACTCTTTAAAAAGGCGAAATTTTAAAATGGTTAAACGCTTCAGCATAGAGTAATCAACTTTCCTAAAAAAAAGGGAGGCGAGGACTTCTTCGAATAAACATTCATATTTGCACATATACATTCTATGTAGAGTTTTTCTGTGTTTTTTTTTTTACTTTTTTATTCTGTTTTTTTTATTCTTTAAAATTTTTTTGTTTCGATGTTTTAAATCCTTTTAGATGATTTCTTTATTTTAAGGAATAAGTTGCTAGTTTATTCGATTATAAATGCAAGTGTTTTCTATTTCAGTTTGTTAAAACATATCCATTAGCCGATTTTTGTTCAGGTGAAAAAAGTTTGTTTTTATGTTGTTTTCTCACAAGACCAAATGTGTATCCGCATATTGAGTTTGAATGGATTTATACTAAATAGAAATATCATAGTTATTATAAGTTTCCCTGTCTTTATTAGTTGACTTACGATATCTATTTTTACAGTGATCATTGCTTCATTTCCTTTTCACTTAAAAAAAGATGTTTTGTGTTGATTTTGAATGGATTTCTCCTGTAAACCTATTTGGTAAGAATGTATAAATGACATGAATTTCCAGCATAGGAGTTCCCACCCAAAAGTTTGTTTGTTTGTTTTATTTGTTATTGACTTTCGTTTTGGTTGAGTTTTTCTTCTAGGATAAAATGTACATTGAAAATGATGAGACAAGAAAAATCTTCAAGGTTAATATTTGGAATAGCATAAAACCTCCCCTTAAACAAGACCTTCGCTGATAGGCCGCTAAATTTTCATCACAACAACGTACGGATTTCTTTTCTATTTTATTAGTATTTTTGTTTTATTTTCTCTATCCTCTTCTGTTTACTCAGTCTTTTTCTATCCTCCAGTTTGTAATTATATATATATATATATATATATATATATACATATATATATATATATATATATATATATATATAAATATATATATATATATATATATATATATATATATGAATGCATATATATATATATATGTGTGTGTGTGAGTGTGTGTGTGTGTGTGTGTGTGTGGATATAGATATAGCTATGCATTCATGTATTAATTTCTCAATTATACACACACACACACACACACACACACACACACACACACACACACACACACACACACTCACACATATATATATATATATATATATATATATATATATATATATATATATATATGAAATATATATATATATATGTATATATATATGTATATGTATATGTGTGTGTGTGTTTGTGTGTGCGTGTGTTTTTTTTTTTTGTGTGTGTGTGTGTGTGTGTGTGTGTGTGTGTGTGTGTGTGTGTGTGTGTGTGTGTGTGTGTGTGTTAAATAGCTGGATTACTCACAGTACCATAGATGATGTAACAAAATGATTTATGTGGCAAAAGAAAAGATTGCTACAATCGTAAAAGCATGTCTAAAATAATTTTGTGAGAATCTCGCCATTAAATACGTATGGCTATTCAACGGGTCGGAAGAGCAAAGGGTTTGGTTGGGGGGGAAGGAATAAACTTGTGATCAAGTGGAAAAAGCAACAACATGAAGGAGTGGGATAAGAAATGGAGGAAAGTGGGACAAAAAGCCACACGCACACATCCGTGGCTTTGTGTGTCTGCGTGTGTGCATGTGTTTGTGTGTATGTAAATGCAGAAGATTGCCTATGTGTTATACTTTGAAATATATATATGAAGAATAATAAGTCATCTTTCGCATTTGTCGCCCTTAAAGTGGTTTCTTTACTGCGTCTGGTATAAGTCCCAACGACTACGAAAAGAGGTATGCCTACAAAATATACCTGAGTGGAAAAAAGCCTGAGGTAGAAATAGAGGATAAAATTTAGGGAAAGATAAAGTGTTGAAAAAAAGAGGGGTGCATGAAATAGAATTTTAATAGTTAATATAATAAATACTGTCATTATTTTTATTGGTTATTTTATTTTGATAAAAAAGTAATTATAGTCAATATTTTACGAAGAAGTTTGATAATTTTTTTTATCATTTAGTGTATTCAGAGAATGATCTTCGTTTTTATTTTTGTATTCTCGACGTTTCGGTCGATGTGTCTTTCGTCATTCCTCAGATTTTTCTAGTTAAACTCTGGAGGCTACAAGGAACTTTGAACCGAACTCTTTGTTTTATCCCTGGGTCTATATTATTCAAATTACGTTAACCATCACTGGATACATGTATTAAGCTGCAGTAAGTAGTCCTAAGTACTTTTACCGGTAGTAAAAAAATCATCAGTCTTTGTTGGAGTAATTCATAGTGTTGATATAAATAAATCAACAAAATTCACTCTGAATCGTCAAGCAGGATACATGTTATTTCGAATATAAGCGTGAAATCATTTTGAGGTTCAAGTTTCAATTCTGACAACAGGTGAAAATTACTAATTATACTTATAATATTTTAACAATTGTATCTTGTTATTTCGAAAGGAATTGGAACGATCTACCGACGAGGATTAAAATTGAAGTTCAGTATAAGCTTCCGAGCTTGACGAAAAACATCTGAAGAACCTGAAGGATGCATCAGCCGGAACGTTGTAAATATATCAATAAAGATAACGACAATAGTCCAAATACTCTAAATTATAAAGAGGCTGATAAGATGTCTGTTTTAGCAACCTACTGGGTATTATCTTTTCTGCAAGACTAGTTTACTCATTCACCCTACTAAATTTTCGAATAATTTCACCATGTTGAATATACTGTGATCTGGGAAAAGATCGACGACAGAGCTAGAGGTCGTTATATAGCGATTTTTTTAAATACACATTGATCTTAGGTAAAAGTGGTCGACAGTGACACTTTGATCCAAGATAAAACGAACACCTTCTTTAATCCCAGGTAGACTTGCCAATCACATGGTAATTAGTTCGCTCGTATTAATGTTATATAAAAAAAATACGCAACATTATATATTATTCCTAGCCATGAGTTAAATAGAAGGGGAGACTGAACTATCTACCCGATATGGAGAAAAAAAACAAAAAACTATGAATTGAAAACCTGGGTGTTTTTTCCGGAGAGTTTGTGGTACATTAGTGCAACAATCTTTTATCAGCACATCAAAAAATTCAGCTGAGACAAACTGTTCCCATTTTTCGTTGTATTATACAGTGATTCAATAAATCCATTATATATATATATATATATATATATATATATATATATGTGTGTGTGTGTGTGTGTGTGTTTGTGGTTTAATGGTTACCCTCAGAAAAAGACACGGTGATACGAGTTTAAATGTTTGTTGAGATTGTCTGCATTTCACATAACGCTAAGACCTTTGATAAAGGTATGGATCCAATTATTCCTCTCCAACTATGGGAAAATATTAGGGTAGTCTGGGCTATTCAAGCTTGGTATGGCATCCAGTCTAAGAGAAAAACACTGTATTAAAACCTGTCCTTACCTCGCGTCTTGTTCATGCGGAGGGGTAGGTAGATAAATAAACTAATATATATATATATATATATATATATATATATATATATATATATATATATATGTATAAATATATATATATATATATATATATATATATATATATATATGTACATATACATATACATATATATGTGTGTGTGTGTGTGTGTGTGTGTGTGTGTGTGTGTGTGTGTGTGTGTGTGTGTGTGTGTGTTGTAACATCTTACCATATGCGTACACATTTCCAGTATGATTACGGTTGATTACCAACTTTTCAAAATATTTAGAGCAAATGATTTTGCATCACACGATACTTCAATTAAAGGATTTAATGAGTATGTCCTGCTAATATTTTTAGGTTTTATCCCTGCTCTGCAGGAATTGATAACTTTTCAATGCAAAAAAAAATGTATTTGACTTTTTTTTTCCGATTACATATAGTTCTTTATTGGTAGAACACTAATATGCTAAACCTCAATTTCAGAATTGACAAATTTATACTCAATAAACACACACACACACACACACACACACACACACACACACACACACACATATATATATATATATACATATATATATATATATATATATATATATATATATATATATATATTACGTTGCTCTGTACATTTACTTGTAGTCGCTTTCAAATTGAAAATCGTGTTATCCACATTATAAGGATTTCTTTTTTATGTGTTTTGTGAAGACAGTATAAATGTATTTCATATCTTTAGATTTGCATATTTTATATGATATTTAAATGTCCTTAAAAGGCAACAATTTGCACTAAATTTATAACTTATTAATCGTAGTCTGGAATCCTCTATTCATTTTAAGAGACTATGATATAAAAAAGACAACATTTTCGTTTGCATAAACGGATTACCAAAGTTCAAACGTTTTGGCGATAATAACGATAGTTGAAAAGGAACAGGAATGGGATTTAGAAAGAATCACCTTTCGTTTATAAAACCAATGAACACACGCCAACTTTAACACGTATATTTTGCTTTTTAAATTCTAAAAAAAAAAAAAAAGAAGTTTTTTTTCCTGATATCATTTTTCGGTTCTTTGATATTTTATATTTCTATAAGATATTTTATGGTATTACATTAAATTAAACATTTGTACGAATTCACATACACACACACACACACACACACACACGCACACACACACACACACACACACATGTGCACACACACACACACACACACACATATGTATATATATTAGATATATATTAGGTGTGTGCAAATGCTCATCGTGCCATATTAAAAAAAAAAACAAAAAAAAAACTAGTGATTTCACGAAAGAATGCAACTAGTTACGTATAATCTGTGTTAAAAGATATATCGGCTGACCAGATATACAAGTTACATAACGCTTTGATCCTGTATAAGTTGGGCTTGACAGTATGTTAACTGGGGAATTTTATTAACTTTTGGTTAAGGTGGAATCAACGCATAGCTTAAATGGCTTGCAAATTTTAAAGTTAATTTAATACAGAGAATAAATCATAGTGATTGTAAAAACCAGAATGTGAAACTAACGTTGCAAACCCTTTTGGAAGTTTAATGCATGTGAGAATAAGCTAATAAATATATTGCAGGGTGGAGCGATAAAATTGTCGTCCTAAAAAACAACACTACAGCTTTATTTTAAAACTTTTATTGAAAAAATCAATGCAGCTAACTTGATTATGCAGTAGAGCTGCATTCCTTCTGAAGCCAAGCCTGGGTCTCTTTAAACTTGTGCGCCCGTGCAGAGTCCTGCTGGCACACCCAGGGTCTACCGCATGATTGCACCAGGGGATCACCAAACTCTTCAGCACATCCAGGTACACTTTGGTGTTGACTTTCAAGCCGACTTCGAAGATGTGAGGTGGCATGATGTGGCCCTCACTTGAAACTACACCAAAGACCATAACCGTAGCCGTGAATTTTGTTTTCATCACCCTGGGCACGTCCATGTTATTCGTGGCAATCTAGCGATGGTTCTGTCTGTTGTGCACCTGTTCTTGGCAGAAGTTCTTTTCGTCTGAAATGAACCAGAGCATGTTTGGTTTCTTGGGACGCTTCAGTTTGTTGATCAACCTGACGGACTTGATTAGCCAGAGTTTTTTTGGTCTTCTCACTCAAGATCTGGCTTGTCTGGGTCCTGTAGTACCTCCACTTCAAGTACTCTTTCATACATGCATTCATAGTTGTGTGTGAGACGCCTAAATCTCTGGCAATCTGCCGAAGAGTCCACTGGGGAGTTTCATTAATGATTGCCTGGACATTTTCGATGAACTCCTTGGTCCTGGTCTTCCTGGGGGTGTACTTACCCTTGAGCGTCCGCTCCACCACATCTAAAGGGTCTTCCGATGCGTTGAGCTCTGTCCTCAAGCTTTGAACCGTATGGATTTGCATTTTGAGGGTGCTGGCAATGTTCCTGTTGTTATAACTTTGATCGGTAGAGAGTATGAGTTGTACAGCGGCGCATCTCCGATTTAGCTCGTTGAACATTGTGTCACTTTCATTATTGTTGCTTCTTCATAGTGTTTCGCACACAACTATATGATATCAAGTATTACTATCAAATACAAATACTTTGCTCCCAATTGTTTTGTTTCAAGTATTCCTTTTTAATATGCTTTTTTGTGTGCTTTCAAGAAACTCTATCTAACAGTAAAAATTATAGGGTTTGAATATTTTTTCTGTTTAATAATAGTAATTATTTTATGGCCTCTTAAGAAACTATTAATAACCCTTGGAAAACAATTATACTTTCAGGTAACTATTCTAAATACAAAAAAATAGTTTTATAGTATAAAGTATTCTTATGAAATACAAATAATTTATAAAGGCACCTATTTGACTTACTAGCAGGATTTTTACAGGTATTTCCACTATGGTGTCAGTGTGTTCCTGGATGAAATGCCAATGAAAAGGGTAATCAACGCTCATCATACCTCCAGGGCTGGAGCCTCACCAACAAATGGGTGGGGATCTTACCAATCATAGTTGTTACAGCAGCGTAATCTTAGCCGTACCGTCAGGGACGGGCAAGATGTGAGATGTGAACGTTGACTTTAAATTCATACGTCAAAACGACACAGTCGTCACCTTCGGAAGATTGAGCGTTGCTATTGAATTGTCATTTACCGAATATGACTTCTGGGAATTCCAAGTGGGTATTGCTACGTCTATCCCATAAATTACTTCGCTGAACCATGAAAATATTAATGGATTTGGTATGTAAAGATTTTCCTCACACAGTATACTCTCCACAGATCCATTGTTTCAATATATGTAGCGTTCTATCTGTGGTAGAATTTGGGAAAATACTTCAGTGTTTAAAGCTTCAAGAGGTATTTTAGTAAGACGTAATTTGCGTTCTAGGGCATGCCCATTTTCTATTATAAATTAAGGCTTGTATTTCAACGATTGATAAATATATATTCGTGTCATTACGATATAAAATGTAAAAATAACAACGAAAACATTTTCACCCATTATATATATATATATATATATATATGGGAGATGAAAGTGATATGGTAAAAATAGAATTCAAAAACAGGAAGTTCGTGTAAACATTGATTAATTTTCTGTGTACCAATGTCAGGTTTTTATTTTTCTATTGCTTACCATTTTTCGGATATATCCTGTACACTTATTCTACAGCTGATGTCCAAAATGTAATTGTCAAAGATATAAAATCTATCATGTTTATTAGTATACAAATGAGATATTGTACAGGCATTATCGGCAATAGTCTGCTACCTTTCCATGTAGACGTCATCAAGATAGATGCATGGGAATCTTCAATGCATAAGCGCATAGATACTCTATTTGACGAAACTGGAGTCAAGTGAATAAACCTAAAACTGAACTGTTTCAACATCAAGGCCATTGGTGTTGAAACAGTTTCCAATAAAATACCTCTTAAGAGACTAAACTGAGAAGTCAAGTCCAAATTTATTACTGGAGGTAGCAAAACATGTAAATATTATATATATATATATATATATATATATATATATATATATATATATATATATATATATATATGTATATAAAGATAGATTGATAGAGAGAGAGAGAGAGAGAGAGAGAGAGAGTTAGCGAGGGGAATGAGAGTTGACAACACATAGTAGGAAATATCGTATAGAGAGATCAATAATATTTAGCCTCTGCCTATAAATAGTCTATTCACTAACTGTATTCTTGATAAGCCAATACATCTAGCGTTGAAGATCATTGAAAAAAACTGTTTTTGTTGATAATAATAATCGCAAAATCTTCGCCGACAAACAGAAATGATGCCGCAAGAGAACCAGATGCACAGAGGAACTCGTATATGTAGATCAACACTTACTCAATGAAATTAAAGCGAGACAGAAAAATCTATCTATGGCATGAATCGGCTCCAAAAAGCATACGCTTTGTTACCCCAAAGCTGGATACTACACTGCCTCAAAATGTATAAAATACCCGACCAAGTGGTTCAGTTTATCGAGACTATGCAGAACTGGAGAGTGGAATTGACAGCAGGAGAACAATGCTTAGCAGAGGTAAAGATCCAAAGAGGAATATTCTAAGGGAGATGGACTATCTTCATTACTATTTGTGATAGCCATGATGCCATCAACCACATCCTTAGGAAATGCACTGTCGGATAAAATTTAGTAAATTGCAGGAAAAGACACACCACTTGGTTTACATGGACGACATCAAACTTTTTGCCAAAACCCAATACAAACTGTGAAAATATACAGTCAAGATATAGGAATGGAATTTGGCATAGGAAAATGAGCCATGCTAGTAATGAAAAGTGGCAAAAGACACAAAACAGAAGGAGTCGGAAGGGAATGAAAGGAAAAAAATGTAAAAGAGTATCTCAGATGAGCCAAAAAATTACTAGAGACAAAACTCTAAACCAGGAACCTTGTCAAAGGGAAAAATACCTGGGCTGCTCACTGTAAATTACATGGGACCATTCTTGAAGTAGACCAGAGAAGAACCTAAACAAATGGCCATCAGAACAATAAAACTAATGACCATGCATAAGGCATTGCATCTCAGAGATGTCGTTGACAGACTTGATATGTCAGGAAAAGAAGGTGGAAGAGGACTTGCCAGGATGGAAGACAGTTTTAACAAATCGATACAACGACTTGAAGATAACATAGAAAAGCATGGTGGAAGACTAATTACAGCCACCAGAAACAATACTAAAGACACGAGGACCAGCGGAACGACAAGAACCAAAAATAAATTAAGTAGGAACGAAAACAACTCAATGGACGTTTTAAGCGACTAACAAGCGACATCTCAAACCAGAAAACGCGGGCTTGGCTATGAAAAGGAAACCTTAAGAGAAAAATTGAATTTCTTCTTATCGTAGAGGAAAACAACGCCATAAGGACCAACCATATCAAAGCGAGAATAGATAAGTCGCAACATAACAGCAGATGTAGGTTATGTGGAGAAAGAGAGGAAACGATCAATCACATATTAAGCGAATTCAGCAAATTAGCAGAGAAAGAGAATAAGACAAGGGACGACTTGATGGGAAGGTGATCCACTGGGAGATGTGTAAGAAGTCTGACCATACGAACAACCCAGCATCTGTCCTAGAGAATGAGTCACATAAACTTCGATAGGACTTTGAGATAGAAACGGATCACCAAATCTCGACCAGTCGACCAAATCTTATAATAATCAACAAAAAAAAAAAAAGAACTTACAAAGTTGAGTACTTTGCCATCCCGGCGGAGCACAGAGTGAAATTGAAAGAATCTGAAAATAGGGATAAGTACTATCGACCTTATAAGAGAATTGAAAAAATCTGCGGGACATAAAAGGGACGATTATAACAATTGCAATTGGTGCTCTTGGTACAGTCACCAAATGATGGGTAGAAGGACTGGACGACTTGGAAATAACCGGACAATTGGTGAGTGTCCAAACTACAGCATTGTTGATATCGGCTAGAATACAGAAAAGAGTCCTGGAGACTTGAGGAAACTTGTTGTCACTCTAACTCCAGTAAGAATCCATCAGTTAACGCTAGCGTGAAAAACTAGAAAAGGAGAATTATTTTTTTATTTATTGCGGACTTTTTGTCCTCATCTTGGTTGTTTTTGTGTTGTTCTTCTTTAACTACGTTTCGGCCAAATTTCACCTCTGGCCTTCTTCAGGTGATTTTACTGCGAAAAAGTCCGCAATAAATAAAAAAAAATGATTCTCAGATTAAGAAGCCTCACCTCAAAATGATTCCAATTAAAGACAATTACTAGAAAAGGAGTTAATAATAATAATAATAATAATAATAATACACCGGTGGTGTAATGGTTATCGTCATAGGAAATTGACATTGTGACACGAGTTCAAATCCTGAACGAGACTGATTGCATTTACCATAGCACCAATACCATTGGGAAAGGTATGAATCCAATAATTCCCCTCCAGCTATGGGTAAATAGTAGGGCAGACTGGTTCTTCAGCCTAGGTGAGGTAACTAGTCTAGGAGAAGGAAAACTCCGAAATCAAACCTGTTAAACTCGCTTAAAAAATTGACCTTGTGTCATATCCTGGCCGAGCGGAGAGATTGGGTAAATATGGTTAATAATAATAATACATTCATATTTCGAGGAAAGACAGCAAGTTAAACGTTATTGTGAAACACTCACAAAAATGAAAATGATAATAATAACATGAAACAAGAGGAAATCAACAACAAACCAAAATTTAAAATCAACAACTATGTATATATTTCAAATGGAAAACAAGCAAGATTCTGCCCGAGAAGATCTGGAAATGTTTAAGAAAAGTAACAAGATATAAATTGGATTTCTTTTAATAGAAATAAAAACAACGTTATTAGGATTTATCATATAAAAGCCTCAGTTGATAAAATGCGACAGAATAAAAATACGTAGGTTATGTGGTGAGAGAGATGACATCGTAAATCATATCATCATCATCATGATGTTGTGCCACCGGCACTGATATCTCTGGCCCTTTCTCGCCACCACTCCCTATCGCCACCTCTCCCTATCGTTCTGCTTTCAGCAGGTCCTCTGGGCTACACCCCGTATCCTCACAGAGCTGCTGTGTGTAGGTTCGAGCTGGTCGCCCTGCTTTTGTTCGGCCATATGGCGGTTTCCACTGGAGTACATCACTTATGAACTCGACCCAACTTTCTTAGCAATGTCCTGCAAGTCTGGTTCGTCTAGTTTGGATAGCTTTCGTGATGGGTGGTAGGTGGCCGTATAGCTGCTGCTTTGTGAGGTGTTGCCTCCAGAATCTGTTATATATTGCTCGCAGCGAAATAGTACATTAGCTGAAAGTGAATACAAAACAAAGCATGATTTGATAGGATGATCCACTGTGAATTTTTACATAGATTAAAATATGACCATACTCTAAGATTGTATGTGCACAAACCAGAATGTGTCCGAGAAAATGAGACCCATAAAACTATTCCTGGGACTTTGAGATTCCTTTGAATCTCTTTGTCCAGGCCTGAAAACCAGATTGAGATTTAATTAGCACGAAATAAAAACAACAGAACTTGATATCTAGATGATTATGCAATTTGGGCGCAACATAGAATCAAAATAAAAGAAAACGAAATGACAGACAAATACTTGAAACTTACTAGAGAACTTTAAAAATGTTGCTGAATATGAAGGTGCCGAGTATACCAATTTGATAGTTTTGAAACAGTCCCCCAAGGCTGGGAAGAAATACTCGAGGAATTTAAAATTAAATGAAGAATAAAGATGTTTATGACAACAGTATTGTTACAATTGGCTATAATACTCAGAAGAGTCCTGTAGACCTCAAATTTTCAGCCATGCAAACTGAAGTTAAAGACCATCATCTAATGTTGGTGTAAAAAATCCTATGAACAAGAGAATAATAGTAGCCACATTATTACAAAAATTCTAAAGACTTTTAAAATTACTGTTTAGAAAATAACTTTTGATCAGTATAATTTACAATTTCTCAGCACCCATTTTTGCAAGGAATATATTATATAGATTTTGGGAAATATACTACGAAAAGAACTGAGAATGAATATCCTGGACTTGTGAGTGTGTCCATTAAATTACAAAACAGATTACTGTATCACAAAGTGTGTGACGTTCGTACTTTGGAGTTTTGATTAATATTTTTTTAAGTTTTTGTCGTAAAGATTAATAAAATTTTCCTCATTTCGAAAGTTTTTCCTACTTTGTAATATCTGAATGAGACACCATTGTGCTAGGTTTCTCGATAACAAGAAGACAAGATATGAAACATTTTCAATTACAAATATACTTAAACTCACATACAAATAAAATATCTTATTTCAAATTGAAAACAAACTTATGTCTCTGTTAAATCTTTCTGTAAAGAATTCTATACTGTTTTTTTTTTCAAGTACATCAATAGTAAACACAGGAGTGTCCATCTGTAGCATTATTTTGAAAACTTTAGAGCTCTTTAGATGAAGAAATCTAAATTTAAAACGTACGCACAGTTTAATTCAACATCGCGAACTTGTAAATACCCTTAAGCAGATGAAAAATGGGAAGGGTAAGATATTTACCGATCGATGTTCAATCTTTAGATATTAACAGAAATAGTTGACAAAAAAAGCAAAGAATTATGTATTTTATTTTGGAAGTCCCAAAGAAAATTTAAAAATCTAATTCTGATATTCTTTTTAAATCATAATTAAATGACATTTACACCTTCTGGAAAACTGAGTCGTAAATTTTTAAATATATATATATATATATATATATATATATATATATATATATATATATATATATATATATATATATGAAAATAAATAAAGGATTGTAATCCGACAATATGTAGAAAAATTGATTACAAGGTAATCAAAGTGGATTAATCAATAAATCTTTCCTTCCACTTGGATTACCTTGTTATCAATTTATATATATATATATATATATATATATATATATATATATATATATATATATATATATACTAAAATCATACATAAATATATGTAAATAATTAACTTTCCACCAGACTTGACAGTCTGCGCATAAAAAAGGATGTAAAAAATATATTTTATTATACCTAACATATAGAAATTAAATTTTGATTTTTTCAACTGTGTTGGTTTTAAAAACCTGTCTACTGGGACCCCATCACCTGTCGCTTACTATGTTGCACCATGCAAAGTGGTGATGAAAGCGTAACTTATAAACTTCAAGCATTTCTCTACAAAAGTGAGTCCTGTTGCAGTTAATGTTTCAAACAATTCTAAGTAAATTTTTGAAATGTTATATTGATTCTATTGACACTTTATGTGGGAAAAAAGTTATTGAGGTTTGATTCCAGTGACCAAACTTTCTTGTATCGCAGAATAATTTCCAAATTCACATTCTATAAATGAATTACAATGGTAATGCATTTGTCATGTATTTTTATTTAATTTGGGAATCATATGCCATAATTCACTGTATTCACTGTATTATTCAAAGTAGCGTAAAAACAAAACAAAAAAAATATTCGTAAAAGTTAGACATCTCAAAATTATCATTCAATTATACAAGAGGCGTCGAATACTTTTGTTCTCTAAGAACAATTTTAAACGTGTTGCACAGTTAAAAATCGCCCTATTATGTACTGTATTGTTGCTTTACAAACATTCTCACACACGAACACACACATACACACACACGTACATTCACACACATTCGAGTCATTCAATAAATAAGGAGATTAAAAAAGATTTTTTCAGAGTCTTTTTTCCTCATGAATGTGAACACCGTATAGTCTGATATAAGTTGATTACAAAGGATTTTTCAGTTTCGCAAATAAATATTTTTTAGTCTATTCTAAATAGCGTCACACCAAACAGAGTGATCTGCTCTTGAATCGTGGTCCGTCATCATATTCTTTACACGTGAAATTTACAGAAGTGTGATGTGTAGAGAGAAGTAAATTTTAGTAAAATTAATCTTTACGAATGAGCTAAACATTGATTTTCCACGACAAGCATAGGTTGAAAACACCGGCCATGAAATGTAAATATAAAGATTATTAAGTAAAGGAAAGTTCCAGGAGCAGTAGTAAGTAAAGAAGGTCATGCTGTCAATCCTTTGAGACGTGAAAGGATCTCTCACCTTTAAACAGTGCAAATGTAAAAAATCCTTCTAATTACCAGTTTCTTAAGCAAAATTCAGGTCTTTTATTGACTGTCCGTCATATATATATATATATATATATATATATATATATATATATATATATATATATATGAACAAATTATGCAAAAAACGTAGTAAATGTACTAGACGAACTTGGGATGCATTTTTTTCTCATTGAAACAGTAGACTTTGATGATACTGATTAGGATGGATAATGGTATCCTAATTAATATTCTAAATTATTTCCTTTACATCAAGACTGTGGATTATTTAAAATTTTCGTTTACTTCTCAACCTAGATAATCATTCTGTTGTAAATTCAATTGTACAATTCAATTCTTTAAGAGCATTTTTAAAGGTATTACTTAAATGAAGATCTATTCAAATCTTTTTAATTGATAGATAGAAACATTTAAAAAAAACTAATTTTTAATTTTAGCATATCATCATCCAAACATTAAAGAAAATGATAGATGAGTGGACGGTCGATACTTTTATCTGTTTCCATCAATTGTCATCGATAAAGAAATATTCAATATTCATTTTTTAAACGTATCAAAAGTAAGCAACTTTTGTTCAGATTTTGTTTCATACTTTAAACGTGAACAATGTTACAGATTCTAAACAAATTTCAATAAACCTCCATGAAATGGTCACACTTTTCGAAAAGCGTTGTCAAGAACTGAAAGAATTATTTGTAAGACTTCAAAATAAGACTGAATACAAATGTCTTATTCTGCCATAAGTATATAACTGGACATTTAGTCATATTTAATCTTATACTTTTTTTCTACTAATTTGCTGGATTCACTTATAATAGGATTGGTCGTTTCGTCTCTATTACGCCATAGCATACACTTGCTATTCAGTTGTTTCTTACCTATTTTTGTTTTAACGTAGCTTGTTCTTATGGCATTGTTTTGTGCTGCTATTAAAAGAAATTCAGTTTTTCTCATAAAGTTTCCCTTTCTAAGTCCTGTCCATGTCTTCAGGAGTGAAATGTTGCTTGTTTGTCGCTGGAAATTTCAACACAAATACTTTTCGTCCTATTTTTGTTTTATAGTTATTGTTTTTCTGTTGATATTGTGTTCATTGTGTTGTTTCTTGTCGCTATCGAGGGGTGACCGGAAGGGTCGCTCTTCAATAGCTACAAAACCGAGGTGTAGGGAAAGGCACTTCTCCTTTCCCTGGATTGGTCAAATTTACCCTTGATCCTTACCTTATAATGCTGAGTATTAAGCAAAGCGGCATCAAGTATCATTTTTTGAGTCTTTGGTATAACTCAACCTGGGATTCCCGACCATTGTCGCTATAATTAGCTTTAATTTTTTTCTCTTTTATGAAATATTTGAGTCGTCTTATCAATATATCGACCCTACTTTGAATTCTGGCAAATTCTCTTTCTCCTTCTTCTCTCTTTACATATAATCTGTTAACATCCTCTTTGGCATGTAATGATTATTCATCGTCACGTTTTCGTTCATCTTCGTTTGGTTTATTGTGTTCGCTTCCAATATTCCCAAGTATTTGTAAGTTTCCTTTTTTTCAGGGCGTTCTGTTTTTTTTCTTGATTCAGTAGTTCTGTCCCTTCCATCATTTGTCCTTTTTTGTTTCTCCTTATTAGCCTGGTACATTTTTCTACGCCAAATACTATTCATAAGTCCTAACTCTATATTTTCACAAAGAGTTTCTAGTCTTTTTTCACTTTTGGTAACAGTTTTATTTTGTCCATTACAGTTGTTATATAACATATGCCATGGATTTTCGGTTCGTTCCTTGTGACTCCGTGTGTTTTGACGAGCGGTCACGTTGTGATTAGTAAACAGGGCAGCACGATCAGGGCAGTCGGGTACAACTGGTGTATAACTGGAAGGAGACAACGTGATGAGAACCACACGGTCAAATTTAGACAGAGTGCAGAGAATCGCAGTCGAGCGAGGAACACGCAGCCGATCAGAGTTGTATCCGCTTGCAAGGTGGTGCAAGCGTTGGCACTCCTAGCTCCCGGAAGAAGATATAGGAAGAAGAAGTCCTCTCTCTGATTATATGTCTCTCCATCTATTTCTCGACAAACAACAAACTGTGGCCCTTTTTCAAGAATAAAATGAGAGAGATATTTTTATAAAGAAGTGTTTCGTTCGTTCATTGAATTCCCTAAATCATGGGTATACAACAAACTATGTAATTGATATTTTCTTACGGTTTAGTAAGTTCGTAGTCCCTGTGCATTTCCCAATTATGTGATTGAATGCCATCATCTCTATTACCAATAATAAAGGTGATAGAGCTTCTCCTTAGAATATACCTCTTTGGATTATCACTTCAGTTAAACTTTTCCTCCTGCGGTCAATTTAACTCCCCATTTTTTTTTTATTGTTTCCTGAATAAACTTTGCGACTTTGTTAGTTATCTTGTATATTTGAGGACTGTTTATTACCCAGCTTTGCGTGACTATATCGTTTATTTTTTGCAGTCAATCCATGCTATAGTTATATTTTTGCGTCTCGTTTGGCTCTTTTTGAGGATGTACTGATCAATGTAGATATCCTATTCTTTTTCTTCTTTGAATCATCCTTTCTGTTCTTCGGAGAACAGTCCGTGGCTTATTAGAGAATAGTAAATCCCCCAATAATTTCTGTATATTATGGGTCTATACTTGTTTAACGCCGGTTCCCTTTTGGGGTATTTTTGGATCAGGGTGGTTTTTTCTTTTGTTTCTTTTAAGGATCTATTCATTCCAATAACCAGTCTGACGTGGATGGAAGTGAATTTTTCAAAACCAGAATACAAGTTTGACATCATCGCTTGGCGTTTTCCAATTTGACTCTTTTTCAGTATTGCTCAGAGTAAATTGAGTTGTATTTTCGGCTTAGGATTTTCTTCGAGTCCTTCTAACTCTTTTTCATGTTGTTCACACATTCACCTTTTCTGTTATGTTATCTCTGTTCCCATATTTTGTTTTATTATTATTATTATTATTATTATTATTATTATTATTATTTACTTTTCAGGTTTACTTTCCGTTTCTTACTATCCTTCACTAGGTTTTTACTCGGCCTCGCGTGAAGGAAAAAGCTGATTATGTGAATTCTATATATTCATGTCTTTTTGCCGATTTTTAGGGGTGGTATTAATATCCTGAGTAGATGAGAAATTCTGCAAAGTGGAATTTTTGCAATTCATATGAGCTGGGACTTCCAGGGATATTGTTAATTCGTTTATCTATCACTTTAGTTATCATACACATGGCTCCCACTATTTCTGGCATAGTTGTAGTTTTAAGATATCACATCGTTCAATTTATATTTCCTGGTCTTTGTATTTCCTCATTTTAGTATAGTCTTTGATTGATATATAACTATCATTTGGCACTGAGAAATCAACTTAAAATCATGATTTTTTTAATAGTCATTAAGCATTATGATATTACTCCTTGGGAGTTTTTCACTCCAGCGTTATGATAGTTTTTCACTGGAGTCTTAGTGACTGCTAATTTCGTCAAGTCACCAGGACTCTTCTCAATACTCTGGCCGATCTCAGTAATAATGAAACAGAATCTCTTCGAATAGCAGCACAAAACAACCCCATAAGAACCAATCATATCAAAGCGAGAATAGATAAGACTCAACAAAATAGTAAATTTAGGCTATTCGGTGACAGAAACCAAACGATCAATCACATTATAAGTGAATGCAGAGAATTTGCACAGAAGGAGTTTAAGTGTAGACATGACTGGGTCGGCAAGGTGATCCACTGGGAAATGTGCAAGAAATTTAAATTTGACCACAACAACAAATGGTATACCAGCTTTACCAATTTGTTAAAAATTTGCTTATCAATAAACCTACATCACTTGTTGGTGCTCGCTTAGTTGTTGCTTTTATTCACCATTTCAGTTAATAGTATATTTAATTTATTTTATTTTTAGATGATACATTTTAGCTATTATTAATATTATTTACTCTTTTAGAGTTTTTCACATCAGTATTAGATGATGGTTTTTCACTGGAGTTTGAGGGACTGCAAGTCTCCTCAAGTCTCCAGGACTCTTCTCTGTACTCTGGCCGATCTCACTAATAATGTAAACTGGATGATCTCTGCTTGCCCTTCCATTTTTAACTTTTCCAGCCCCCTTAAGTCTGTGAGTATCGTTCTTTACGCACCAATTATAATTGGTATCACCTTAACCTTTATGTTACCTAGACTTTTATTATTATTATTATTATTTACTCCTTCAGAGTTTTGTTTTACATCAGTATTACCTGGATCGTTTTTCACTAGTGTTTGAATGAGAGCAAGTCTCCTCAAGTCTCCAGGACTCTTCTCAGTATTCTGGCCATTATCAGTAATGCTGTCATTTGGATAGTCTCAACTCGTCCGCCAACTTCCAAGTCCTCCAGGCATTTTAATAATCCTTTATTTATTGTGCCAAAAGCACCAATCACAATTAGTACAATCGTCACTTTTATGTTCCACAGCTTTTTCAATTCTCTAGCAAGGTTTGGGTACTTATCCTTCTGTTTACATTCTTTCATTTTTATTCGGTGGTCAGCTGGGACAGCAAAGTTGACAATTTTGCAAATTTTCTTGCGAGATTTACTCACCATTATTCAATTCCACGTGATAGCAAGTCTCATAAGGCCCTTGGGGTTTTGCTAAGTATTTTATTTTATTTTAACTGTTCTGTGGTCTAAATAGTGTCGATTTTTTCTCAGATCCATAGTTCCACCTGGTTTTTTCAAGGTTTTGAGAAGAATTTCAAGGGCATAAACTACAATTTGTATCACCGACCCCATCAAGTCCCACATCTTTCTCTGCTTTCTGCCAAGATCCAAGCATTTGTTTACGTTTTCGTATTTTTTTCAAACTGCAGTCTTCTCAAGTAGCATAATCCACAAGATAGTACATTTATTTCTTCTTGTTAATTGATATCAAATCTGCTTCTCTACCCAAGATTGAATAATCAATTTGTATCTCCAAGTTCCAGAAAAGATTGACTCTCGATTTTGGGGGGGAATGTTTCTCCTTCGTGTTTATTACATTTTTCAACCTGTTTATGTATTAATCTCCAGTGGATAATCTCCAGTGGATAATCTCCTTTGGATCATATTCCCCACACAATTGTTTCTAGTCTTGTATTCTTTTTTCTGACTCATTTGCTGCATACTAATTACAGCTTATAATGTGATTACCTGGTTTAGCTTTGTCACCACCTAACATTCACTATTTTTCTGTGTATCATCAATTATTACTTCGATAAAATTGGTTTGTATAGCATGCTTTTGAGCTGTTATTTAGAGAGATCTATTTTCTTTTCTGTGGCTTTTTTTTTATTTAAGCCATTTCCAAGTTATCTCTTGTGTAATTTCCTTAGTCTGCCACTTAAAATATCAATACAGTTTTTTTATTTCCTCTTTTGTTTTCTAGATGTTTTGAAAGTTGTTTTTATATTTGCTCCTACTTTGTTCCTTTTTGATATTGCAGTTACTGGCTGCTGTAATCACTTTTACTCGACCCTTTTTTATATTTCTTGAGGCCCTCAATTGTTTCATCGACACATATCTCAATGCTAAAGAGACTTTTTCCTTGACTCGTAGAGTCGTCCATATCATCACTCGGGTGTAAGGTTTTGGGTATCCTTGTAACTTTCCTATTCAATGGACACTATGTCTGACATCTTCTCAGGTACATTGTAAAAAGTGTCCAGAGCATCTTACAAAAGAAGAGGTCTATTCATTTATGTTTTTGATGAGAGTACTGCTCCACAATTTTGATCTCAATTAATCGTATTATTCATTAATTATCATCAGATTAATGGCTAAAATATAAAAATGATTTTCTTAAAACATCTGCTTTTCGAACGATTGGTGTGATTAGACAATGTTAGTGTCATACAACATGTCTTTGTGCTTTCGAAACGTTTTGAGTCTCTTGAGAATGTTATTCAGTACACTAATGACAGCAGGAATACTCTTAATGCTTAACCTCAGATTGCTGATAGTTCAATATTAGTACAGCACAATTCGTAGGACAGCATAGTTTCAAACTTTTAATATCACTTTGTAATCGTCAGAGATAAAATGAAATAAATAAATAAATAAAGTAACAGTTTCTCCGGAGGCCCATGACAGGAAGCTAAATCGGTGCATACCTAAAAAAAAAAAAAAGGCCTTCATGGCACGAAGGAGAAACTCTCCTTGACTTACCTTGAGACCCCTCAATTAAACGGATCATTTTCTCTCGGCTGCTAGTAGGGAGCCCACGTACTGGCTGAGTCCTAGGGCCTGCCATCGTGCCTACTAGTAGCAGCGAGAAACAGGACGGACCCTCAAACTTGTAATTGCGGAAGATGAATCCATAATTTACGAGGGGCATTTAATAAGTTTCCAGACTTTTTTCGTATAAGTACGTTTATTGATAGTACACACATGAAACCGTAGTCCCCTTCGAAGTAATCTCCTCCGGCTGCAAGGCACTTGTTGTACCATTCCAACAACTTCGGGAAGGCTCCATGGAAGTCTATTTATGTGAGCCTGTCTTTGACCTTCGTCACAGCCTCTTTCATCACCTCAATTGTCTGATAACGACAGCCTCTAAGTTTTCCTTGAGTTTAGGGAATAACCAAAAGTCACAGGGAGCAAGGTCTGGACTTTAGGGAGGCTGAGGATCAGTCTTGATGCCCATCTTGGTCAAATAGTCTGTGACAAGGATGAAGTTGTGGACTGATGCATTGACCAAGTGTAAATGCCACTGACCCGATTTAAAGAGTGCTGGCATTATCCGACCGAATCCCTTCCTGAACTCCCTTAAAACATCAGTATAGTATTTCTTGTTGACTGTCTGTCCAGTGGGAACACAGTGCATGTAGATCATGCCAGTGCTGTCAAAAAAGGGATCATCAACAGTTTGTGGGAGGATTTTCTCTGTCTGGCCTTCTAGGTTCTGGAAGAGCCAGCATGCTTCCACTGGGAACTCTGTCTCTTGGTCTCTGGATCATAGCTGTAGCTTTCATCGCAGGTCACTGGAGCATCAGTAACTGCGGGATCTGAATTGATCAGCTCGACTATCTCTGCTGTCTTTATAAAATCTTTCTGATTTTCTCTGAGCACCCTTGGGACAAACTTCGCGCAAATCTTCTGCATCTTCAGTTCCTCGCGAATACTTGTGTTTAGAGTTCTCACACTGACATCAAACTGAGCACTTATTGTCTCTATTGACATATGACAGTTTTTATCTATGAAATTCTTGATTTGGCCAATTAACTCTGGTGCTCTGACTTCCTTACTCCTTCCAAACTTCTCATCATCCCTCACAGACTCCCTGCCTTCCTTGAATCTCTTATGTCACTAAAAAACTGATGCTCTCTTCATGCAAGAGGGTTCAAAAGTAGTCTTACGCATTCTATACGTTTCTGTGGCATTTTTAAAACAGAATTTTATTGCATATCATTCTTCTAAAGTGTCCTCACGTCCAGATATCTTTTTTTCTACTGGTTCAAGAAAACATTTCACGTCACGAAATAATTATGTAACCGCAAATGTAATTTTTGAGTCTAAAGGTATCCTTGTCGATTTCTTTCCGTCCTTAATTCCCCTACAGCTTCGATAGCAATAAGATGACAAGTGGATGGGATAAGATAAAGAAAAGGAGTTAGTTTACAAAGCTCCGAATTTCTCAGCAATAACGACAATTCACTACAACGTCGAAAACACTTCTTTCTCTATATAATAGCAAATTCAATTATGAAGCACTCTTCGGTGAACTTAATAACGATTAGATCAACTCAACAGTGACGGATAGCACACTCGGGCTGTATAATAAAGTTTCAAAGGATTTTTAGGTTCTCATTCACCAACACATTGTATTTCTATCTCATGTCACTCTCTGCATTGACGTATGCTTCGCTCAGTTTCAGTAATGTTTTTAGAACACTATGTCATGACAGCGTTTATATTTATGGAGAATCAACTGATTTCCATTCTATAAAAATGTCAATATCTGTTTGCAAAAATAGCCTCAAGAAGCTGTAAGGTTTGGATTTGGATTTTTGCATTTATTGACCCATCGCCGTTTTACGCGCAGTTCTTAAAACTATTTTTACACTTACCAGACGACAATATTTAACTTACCACGCAAAATTTGAAGGATCGAAACCAAAAATAATTTAGACAGTCTTTTTCCGCATAGATTATTTAAAATGCATCTGTCAAACAATTAGGATCATATGGAAATCATAAACCCTTTTATGTAATTTTGATCCCCTCTGAATCATATAAGGCGATAGATTACGTTTTTCCCCAGTCTTCAGTAAATATCCCATATATATGATTTTATTGATTGATCATTATTTCATCCAGTATACCTTGGACGATTTTTTTTTATTCTCCAAAATTTAAAAAAAGGATTTTATCGGATGTTGTCTATATTTAATATTACAAAACAAATTGACAAGTGAAAAAAATTTTAAGCTATTCTTTGTTTACGTTTTTAATTGCAGTGAAAATATTCGTACTACTATAAACTATTTTTGCCTGGTGATTGTTTCACATACTATTCGGGCGTACAATAATTTATTAACGTTCTTTTCCCTCTACATACTGTTACATACAACGGAAGACCACCCAAAGTGCTAAAGATATATTTTTGTTTTTGTTTTTCACTTATAATATTTACCTTTTGTTTCATAATATCTTTTGCCCAGTCGGCTGGGGCTGTAGAATACACCGACTACACCTTTGCAGAGGGGTAAGACCCGCCAATGAATATCCTAGATATGACACTAAACAATCTGATCGTGAGTTTCCAGTGATGCTGGAGCATTGGGGAATGCGGAGTACACCTTTATTACCATCGCTCTCAGGTCCACTCAGGCCCGGGGTGGTAGCACCTGATAGGGCCCTATCTATAGGATAAATAGAACTAACAGCATACTTATGCTAAACTGAATTGTTGGATTAAACTGAATAGCTTGAAATAGAAATGTTTTTTACTATTAAACCGTACTTACATTTAAACTGCATGCCTATGCTACACTGAATTGTTTGAAATTGAACTGTTTTGACATTGAAACTGTACTTACACTAAACTGAATTGTTATATATAACTGCTTCATCATCATCATCATCATCATCATGTCATGCCGCCAGCACGGATATCCTTGGCCATCTCTCGCTACTTCTCCCTATCATTCATCGCCACCGGCAGGTCTTCTGGGTTACATCCTGTGTCCTCACATAGCTGCTGTATTTAAGTTCGGGCTGGTCGTCCTGCTTTTGCTTGGCCATATGTGTAGTTGCCGTCAAGTTTCTTCTCCAGCCGTTTGGTTAGCGTCCATGTAGTGCATCCATATAGCAGTATCGATACAACTGCTGCCTGGAAGAAACTGCGCTTCATTTCAACGGTCAGGTCTGATTTCCATATGATTGAGAGCCTATCTATAGCCGTCCATGCTTTCGTCAGTCGTGTGTCGATGTCGTTTTCTGTTGATGAGACGCTACTTCCTAGGTAGGTGAATTTGTCCACTAGCCTCAGAGAGGCTCCGTCTAGTGTGGTAATGTTGCCCGTTTGGTTATAACACATATATTCAGTTTTGTGCGCATTGACATGGAGGCCAATGCCGGCTGCAGCTCGTTCCAAACTATGCAGTAGTGTCTCTGCTTGATTAGGCGTATTCGCCAGTAACGCTAAGTCATCAGCGTAGTCGGCGTCTGTGATTGTTTTTGCGGGGTACCTTTTGCTTCTTTTCTTAGTCAGCTCGAAGCCATTTTCTCTGATTTTGTCGATCGAAGTTCTAAGCACGTAGTCTAGACAGATGATAAAGAGGTATGGGGCTAGCGTGTCTCCTTGTAGTACTCCTGAAACAATGTCGAAGTATTCCGTGTCTCCATCTGGTGAACGTACTTTCACTTTTGTGTTTCTGTAGAGGATCATTATTGCTGCTACAGTTTCTTTTGGTAGGCCGTATGCTAGTAGGATTAGTTCCATTTTTCCTCTGTGGATGGAATCAAAGGCCTTGGTAAAGTCGACAAATAGTAATGTCGCCGGAAGTTTTTTTGCCCGAACGCCTTCAAGGATTCTACGGATGGTCAATATTTGTGAGGTTGTGGATCTATTTCTCCGTAAGCCATTTTGGTTTTTCCTAAGGATGTTGTCTATTTTGGGTTCTATGCGGTTTCGTAGAAGGGCATTGTAAATTTTGGCTGCTATGGATGTAAGTGTTATCCCTCGGTAGTTCTTGGCTAATCCGAGGTCGCCTTTTTTAGGGAAAGGAAGGATGCATCCCTTCATCCATCTTTCTATCCTATTTTGACTATAGACTGCGTTGCATAGTTTAAAATAGAAATGTTTTTGACAATGAAACTATGTACTCATACTAAACTGAATTGTTTTAAATGGAACTTATTATTTACATAAAACTGGATTTGGCGTTAAATAACCTACGATGGTTGATATGCCATAAAATCCAACAAAACAAAACAAAACCAAACTTTAGTTTTGAACAAACTTTTCGCTCAATTTAAAGAAACAGAAATTAGTAATTATTTCCAAATTTATCCGCTACCTATTGTTTTTCAAGATTATTTGAGACGGAGTGACATTTTCAGCAAAACTCTCAGTATTTTTAATACATAGGTTCCATATGTTGCTCCCCACCACCTGGCAAACATGTTTTAACAGAACAGATATCTAAAGCCGTATCTTGGGCTGTTGCAATAAAATTATTTGTCTCGCTTTTTAGTTCTTCAAGAGTTTTCTGGATCGATAGCTGTATCTCTTCGAAACTCACCATGGAGTTTCATTTCTTGCTATTGAGTCATCTGTAATTTTGTCGGACGTTTCTTATATATACTCTCCTCTATTTTCTTTCACGTGCTCAGGCATATGACTGGCTTATTTCAGCGGTTCTTCCTCACGATCGTCAAAGTAAAAGTCAATGGTCGGCTGTTAGCTTGCTCACTGGATAGCTAAATATGATGACCAGACTTCTGTCATTTCTTTTCTCGTATAAAGTGGTAAATTGGGTTTAAGGCTTGCACATATAAAATTAATGTAAATATTTCTTGGTCTTTGAATTCATTTCCTGTAACAAATTTTGCATTTAATCAAAGATGGCAGCACTGTAACCATCGACCAACTCAGTCAGAATATAAATGGCAACGAATGGCAATGATAACACATTGTTGTTGTTGTTGTTGTTGTTGTTGTTGTTCTTCTTCTTCTTCTTCTTCTTCTTCTTCTTCTTCTTCTTCTTCTTCTTCTTCTTCTTCTTCTTCTTCTTCCATTATTATTATTCACTCATTAGAGCTTTTCACATCAGCGTTAGCCGATGGTTTTTCACTGGAGTCTGAGTGACAGCAAGTCTCCTCAAGTCTCCCGGACTCTTCTGAGTATTCTGGCCGTTCTCAATAATGCTGTCGTTTGGATGGTCTCCACTCGTCCGCCAACTTCCAAATCCTCTAGTGCCTTTAGTAATCCTTTAGTTACTGTTCCAAACAGACCAATTACAATTGGTATAATTGTCATCTGCTGTAACACAGTTTTTTCAGCAAGGACGAGGTACTTATCCTTCTTTTCAGATTCTTTCAGTTTTATTCTGTGGTGAGCCGGGACAGCAAAGTCGACAATTTTGCAAGTTCTCTTTTTTTTTTTTGTTGATTATTATCAAGTTTTGTCTTCTGGCTGGGATTTGGTCATCCGTTTGTACGTTAAAGGCCCATAGGAGTTTATGCGTGGCATTTTCTAGGACAGGTGCTGGGTTGTGCATATACCATTTGTTAGTATGGTCGAATTTAAATTTATTACACATTTCCCAGTGAATCACCTTGCCGACCCAGTCGTGTCTCGCCTTATACTCCTCCTGTGCTAATTTGCTGTATTCGCTTATTATATGATTGATGGTTTCATCTCTGTCACCACATACCCTGCCTTTGCTATTTTGTTGAGACTTATCTATTTTCGCTTTGATATGATTGGTTCTTAGGGCGCTGTCTTGTGCTGCTATTAGGAGAGATTCTGTTTCTGTCTTAAAGTTTCCTTTTCTTAGCCATGTCCAAGTTTTGTCGTGTGAGATATTGTTTATTATAATTATTTTACTCCGACGAGTTTTCCACGCCAGCATCAACCGATGGTCTTTCTTTGGAAACTAAATAACAGCCAGTCTTCTAAGGTCGTCAAAACTCTTCATAGTATTCAGGCCGATCTCAACAATGGCGCACATTAGATGGTCTCGTGTCGTCCTCCGATTCCTGATTTTTCCAGCCCCCTTTCAAGCCTTTGAGGATATTCCAAGTACTCTAATTACAACTGGTATCACTGTAACACTTATGTTTCACAGCTTTCTTCGTTCTCTAAGCAAACTCCAGTACTTTTCTCTCTTTATGCTTTTCTTCATAATCAATCTATGGTCCCCTAAGACGGCAAAGTCTTCGATATCCCACGTTCATTTGAATGATTTTTATCTTATTTTTGTTTCCAAGTTATTATTTATTCCTCGAGAGTTTATCATGGACTTTCACTGAAGTTTGAGTGACAACACATCTGCTCAAGTCTCCAGGATTATTCCGAGTTTTCGGGCAGATCTTAATAATCTAGTAGAGTGGATGGTCTCCACTCGTCCTCTTATTTCCATATCCTCCCATGTCATTAATAATAGTTCGGTGATTGTACAAAGAGCAACAATTACAATTGGTATAAACATCACTTTCATGTTCCAGAGTTTTTATTCCCTAACAAAGTCGAGGTAATTATTTTTCATTTCACTTTCTTTTAATTTTACTTTACGTTGAGCCGGGACAGCAAAGGCCACGATTTCGCAGGTCGTCTTTTTTTTTATTATTAAAAGGTCTGGTCATCTGGCCGGGATTAGGTGATCTGTTTGCATATCAAAATCCCAGAGGAGTTTGTGTGTCTCATTCCCTAGGACAGGTGCTGGGTTGTACATATAATATTTGTTGGCAAGGTCAAATTTGAATTTCTTGCACAATTCTCTGTGAATCACCTTGTCCACCCAGACCCGTTTAGTCTAATACTCTTTCTTTGCTAATTGATGGTTTCGTCTCTATCACAACATAACCTTCATTTGCTGTTTGCATCTTATCTATCCTTGCTTTTATAAGATTGGTTCCTACGGCTTTGATTTGTGCTGGTTTTAAGAGAGATTCTTTTTTCCCTTAAGGT
Source organism: Sepioteuthis lessoniana (assembly GCA_963585895.1). Lineage (NCBI taxonomy): Eukaryota > Metazoa > Mollusca > Cephalopoda > Myopsida > Loliginidae > Sepioteuthis > Sepioteuthis lessoniana. The sequence continues at coordinate 13,164,654 of OY757904.1, read as the reverse complement.
TTCCCTTTCTTAGACACGTCCATGTTTTCTCGTTTGAAGTTCTGCTTACTAGTCGCTTAAAACGTCCATAGAGTTGTTTTTGCACACAAGACGGAATATATGTGCCTCAATCAAACAGGCTGCATCTCTACACTAAACGGTAGCGTACACTGAAACTGGTTGACAAGTTCACTTACCAAGGGAGCAGTGTCTCATCAACTGAGACAGACATCGACACACGACTAACGAAGGCATGGACAGCCATCGTATCGATAGGCTATCATTCGTATGGAAGTCAGACCTGGCTGATATAAGGAAGCGCAGTTTCTTCCAATCAGCGGTAGTATCGATACTGCTATATGGATGCACCACGTGGACGCTAGCAAAACGTTTGAAGAAGAGGTTTGACGGCAATTACACGAGAATGCTACAAGGAATATTGAACAAGTCCTGGAGACAGTACCCCACAAAACAGCAACTGTACAGCCACCTGCCCCCCGTCACGAAAACTATCAAAGTTAGACGAACCAGACATGCCGGACACTGCTGGAGAAGTGGGGACGAACTCATAAGTGATGTATTCCTGTGGACCCCTTCGCAGGGACGAGCAAGGACATCAGGCTCGAACATACATACAGCAGCTCTGTGACGATACTGGATGTAGCCAGGAAGATCTGCAAGGTGTATTGGACGATAGTGGGGGCGAGCGGCGGTCAGAAATATCTGCACTGATAGCGTGACATGATGATGATGACGATGATGATGATTTGTTTTATGGTTATTGTCATTCTCTTAGTCCTTGTGTTGTCAGTATTGTTTCTGGTGGCTCTAAAAGTATTTCTCCACGCTTTTGTATGTAATCTTCGAGTCATTGTATTGATGCATCAACGCTGTCTTCAATGTTGGCAAGTCCACTTCCTCCTTTTTTGACACATATAGTCCGTCAACGCCATCTCTATGCCCTTTGCATAGTCATTAATTTTGTTCTTCTTTGGTCCATTTTCTTAAATTCTTATCTGGTCCATTTCAAGAATGGCCCTGAACATCTTACGAGGAGATCAGTCCTGGTATTCATTCCTTGGATAAAATTTCTGCTGTATAATTGTCTCTAGTAGCTTTCTAGTTCTCCTGAGGTAGTCTTAATTTTTCTTTCATTTCCACTTATCTGGGGATGCCAGCTTCCAATATACCCATATATTTGTAGTTTTTTTTTCCGAGTATCCTAATTTTTTCTTGATTTAGTAGTTCCATTCCGTCCTTCAGATGTTTTTTTTTTTTCACTAGCATGGCGAATTTTTCTATGCAAAATTACATCCCTATGTCCTGGCTCTATATTCTCACTCTGTAAAAGATTTTGATGTCATCCATGTACATGAGATGATTGATCTTTTCCTGCGATTTGTATCCGGCCGTCCATTTTCTGTGTATGTGTTTGAGTGGCATCATCGCAATTATAAATTCTCCTTGGAATATAAATCATTGGATCTTTGCTTCAAGAAAAATTTTCCCTCTAGCTGTCAATTTCATTCTCCAGGTTTTCATGGTTTTCTCGATAAAGTTTATGATTTCTTCTGATACCATGTACATTTTGTGGCAGTTTATTATTCAGCTTTGCGGGACCCTATCATATGCATTTTTCTAGTTAATCCAGGCCCTGGCGAGATTTTTCCGTCTCGTATTGCTATTGTTGGTGTTATGCTGATTAATGTAGTGTAGCTCTCCTGTGCCTCTGGATCTTTTGCTGCATCTTTTCTGTTCCTCAGGGAACAATCTTCGACTTGTTAGCGAGTAATAAATATCTTCCCATTTTTATACTGTTAGTATTTTCCATATCTTATGTAGGCAGGTTATAGGTCTGTAGCTGTTTGTGGGTGCTCCTTTCAGGGGATTTTTTTTAATCAATGTGGTCTTTCCTTTGGTCATCCCTTTAGGTACGTATGCTTCTTGTAAATATCTACTCATATTGAGTGCTATACCATCATGAATAGAGGTGAGTTTCTAATCACAGACCATGTATTCCATCATGGCCTGGCGTTTTCCAATTTGATATTGTTTTTAGTGTTGTTTTGAGTAATTCTACGAGTATTCCTGCAACGATACATCTTCAAGTCCTTCTAACTCTTTCGCCATGTTGCTTATCCAATCAACATTTTTCTTATGTTTTCTTGTTTGCTATATTTTATTCCCAAATTTTCACTTTCTCTTGTATCCGGTTGTCGGCATGTTTCCGTGTCATCTCACCCAAATTGTTGGAAGAATTTTCTTTCGCTGTTTTGGAATGCCCTATTCTGTCTGTTTTTTTTTACCCTCCCTTGATATCTTTTTAATATTTCTACTTTCACCAGTACTTTCTGGTTTATTTCCTCAAGTTGTTATTTTTTTCTTGTGTTTCTTTTTCATTTTTGTCCCAATATGTTTCAGCGTTTTTCCTTTGTTCAACCTTTTTTGTCTGTTTTCGTAGATTTCTTCTCCGCGGTTTCCAGTCGAATTTCCCATTCAGGAATTGATTTTTTGTTCGCACTCTTTAAGGGAACCCCGATTTTCTCACAAACTAAATTTGCTCCTGCATAGATTAGTTCATTTAATTCGGTTATCTTTTGTGTTGATGTATATATCAGTACTTGGTTTATTTTTTCCGTTTCCGTCTTGACTGTTCTCCATTTTATGTTTTTAGTGATGGCATTCGTTTTTAATTCATAAATCTCTTTCAGTTTTCTAAATCTGTTTTTTGTTCTTGAGTTGATATTTGCTCTGTATTATTTGGGTATGTGGTGTTTCAATTTTCAGAATTTGGCGGTGAATTCTTAACGCTTGAGATAGAGCGATTGCAATAATCTGCAAGTTTCTTAAATTCTCTAAAAACAATCTATCAAGCCAATCACAGAGGGTTGTCGTCTAGTCAATCCCTGTTCTTCCACAGATCTCGAGTTATGCCTGTTTCTTTCACATATTATCTGGAATTGATCCAAAATCTACTTGCTATGAGAAGTATCACTGTCAAATTCATATTATATATTTTCTCTAAAAAATTCAAAACATCTTTTTTGTTGTTTTTTCTTTATTTTTTTTACTCTGTGAATTGCTGGAATATTGAAGCGTTCATTTTATCTTTTTTCTTCTTTATTTTTTGACTTTGTGATCTGCTGGAATATTGAAGCGTTCATTTTATCTTTTTTCTTCTTTATTTTTTTACTCTGTGAACTGATGGATTTTTGAAGCGTTCATTTTATCTTTTTTCTTCTTTATTTTTTTACTCTGTGAACTGCTGGAATGTTGAAACGTTCATTTTAAATTTTTTTTCTTTAAGTTTTAACTGTCTGAACTGCTGGAATGGTGTAACGTTTATTTTATTTTCGTTTTTTTTTTGTTGTTTTCTCGTTAATTTTTTTCTCTGTGAACTGCTAGAATGTTTAGATGTTCATTTTATCTATGTTTTTCTTAATTTCTTTAACTCTGTGAACTGCTGGAATGAATTGAAACCTTCATTTTATCTCCTTTTTTTTGTTTTTTTTTCTTTATGTTTTTACTCTTCGAAATGCTGGAATGTTGAAATATTCTTTTTATCTTGCCGATGACAGCTGGGTTTTTCTCCGCTTGCTTTATTTTTGAAGGTATTGAGTATATTAGTATAATATTTTCGATTACAGAACTTGCTTTATACATCTATTATTTGTCTATGTTTCAAAATGTTGTCGCTTGAAAAATTATAAGTTAGACGTCTTCACTACTAAGTCAACCTTGCTCTTGTAATTCTTCCGTGCCTCTTATTTACATTTATTAAATGAGAAGTTACATCTTACTGAGCAAAGCCTACACTTGCTATTTGCATGAGTCGTAATTATTCTAGTTTTTACATAACTTGTTTGATAATACAGTTTTTATTAATAGAAATTATGTTTCGCTCTGCTAGCTTTTACACACACTCACACACACACACACGCACACACACACACACACACACACACATACACACACACACACATATATGTATATATATATATATGTGTGTGTGTGTGTGTGTGTGTGTGTGTGTGTGTGTGTGCTTATAACTGTCCGTATATAAGTGTTTCTGTTGATATAGAATGACTTGTTCTCTTGTGCACGTGTTTGTAATCATACTTGTATATGAATAATACTTACATATAGGTCCATTCAATTCATCTCACACACTCACACTCTCCTCCCCTTCTCTCTCTCTCTTTCTCTCTTTCTGCTATCTTTTTCTTCTCTGCAAAATTCTCAGGAGAAAAAAATTATACTGAAGATCAGTTGAAAGCATTCGGAGAAAATTCTCGAACTGGAATCCAGCTGAATTTTACTTAAGGGGAATAAACAAACTACCTTATAAAAGGCAAGAGGTGATTCAATATAATGGCGAATATAATAAGACTAATTTAAATTAATTCATGGTTAAATTATTCATGAATATATCATATTTTCTCTCAACGAAAATTAATTATGACTCATCCAAATAGAATTACTTAGGCAAAATAACAGTACTTGAGGACATTTAACAGTGTGCAAACAAATAAGCAATCAATCATTTGAAATGTTTTTGCCTATATAATCTTCACGTGCAAATTATATATATATATATATATATAGCATTAAAAACGCTTAATAGCGTTGAGAAAATACAACCTAGAATGATGGCAGCTACATTTAACGGAAACCCCAGAGCAACAATCATATCATGCTACAGTCCCACCAATGTTAGTGAAGAAACTGAACTAGTCACCTTCTACGATGAGTTATCCTCATTAGTGCGTAGCATCCCGAAACACAACCTGTTAGTCATTGGCGGAGACATGAATGCCCAAATCGGGAAAAACGGAAACAACAAATACAGCCTCCACAACACGTCAAATAGGAATGGGCAACATCTAACAGATTTCATGATAGAAAATAGATTAGCATGCTTCAATACAAACTACCAAAAAGAGAGGGCAAACTATGGACATACACGTACGCAAACAATACTAAAGCTCAGATAGACTACGTCCTTATAAACAAGAAATGGAAAAATAGTGCACTGAATTGCGAGGCATACTCCTCTTTTGAGGGTGTGTCCACCGATCACCGAATAGTCACGGCGAAAATACGGTTAAGCCTACGAGAAAAACGCCAAACGAACAGCGACCACCAAACACTATGACTGGGCCCTATTAAACAACAAAGATATAAGAGATAAATACGTATTAGAATTAAGAAACAGATTCGAAACACTACAAGAAAAGACGGAAACAAGTACACCAAACGACGAATACGAAAATTTCGTCAATGCACACCTCGAGGCAGCAGCAAAATACATTCCAACAAAAATTAAAACTAAATATAGAGTCCCATGGGAAACTTTAGCGGTGAGAGAAAACGTGCACTAGTGAAAAAAGCCTCCAAAAACTATCGAAAAAACCCAACAAACACAAATGCCTTAAAACTAAAAACGGCACAATATCAATTAGCAGGCATATATATAAAGGAACAGACAGAATACATTCAAAATCAGATAGATAAGATTAGAGACTCGGTGGAAGATAGACAATCTAGAATAGCCTGGCAAACAATAAACGAAGTGAGCAGAAGAAAGAACACAGCCAAAGCAAAACTTAAAGCAGCAAACCAACAAGAAAGAATAAAACTGTGGAAACAGCACTTCGAAAACCTACTTGGAAACCCACCAAAAATAACGCATGAACCAATCACCAGAATAATTAGCAAACAATTAGACATTAAACTAGGACCGTTCACACGAGAAGAACTCGACTCGGTTCTCAGAAAAATTAAAAATAGGAAAGCTGCAGGGCTGGACGAAATTCCCCCGGAAGTATTGAAGACCAGACAATTCGACGACATACTGCTCCGTCACTGCAACGCAGTATACAATCAAAATCCGATAGATAGATGGATGAAGGGATGCATACTCCCCTTCCCTAATAAGGGGGACCTCGGATTAGCCCAAAACTACCGAGGCATAACACTTACATCCATAGCTGCCAAAATCTACAACGCCCTAATACGAAACCGAATAGAACCCAAAATCGACAACATACTTAGAAAAAACCAAAATGGCTTCCGAAGAAATAGATCCACGACCTCACAAATATTAACCATCCGCAGAATCGTCGAAGGTGTACGGGCAAAGAACCTACAAGCGACATTAATATTTGTCGACTTTACCAAGGCTTTCGACTCCATTCACAGAGGAAAGATGGAACAAATCCTACTAGCGTACGGCATACCTAAAGAAACCGTAGCGGCAATAACGATTCTCTATAGAAACACTAAATTAAAAGTACGATCACCGGATGGAGACACAGAATAATTTGACATTGTAGCAGGAGTACTACAAGGGGACACGCTGGCCCCGTACCTCTTTATCATTTGTCTAGACTACGTACTTAGAACATCGATCGACAAAATCAAAGAGAATAGCTTCGAACTGACGAAGAAAAGAAGCAGAAGATACCCCGCAACAACAATTACCGATGCCGACTACGCCGATGACATAGCGATACTGGCAAATACACCTGACCAAGCCGAAACACTTCTGCATAGTTTGGAATGAGCAGCAGCAAGCATAGGCCTCTATGTTAATGAACATAAAACGGAATATATGTGCGATAACCAAACGGGGGACATCTCCACTCTAGAAGGAACCCCACTTAAACTAGTAGACAGATTCACTTACCTAGGAAGCAGCGTCGAATCAACCGAAAAGGACATCGAAACGAGGTTAACGAAAGCATGGACAGCTATCAATAGGCTATCGATTATATGGAAATCAGACCTAACCGATAAAATGAAACGCAGTTTCTTCCAGGCAGCGGTCACATCGATACTGCTATATGGCTGCACTACAAGGACGCTAACAAAATGACTGGAGAAGAAGCTAGATGGCAATTACACAAGAATGCAGCGTGCAATCCTGAACAAGTCCTGGCTGCAACACCCCACAAGACACCAACTGTACGGCCACCTACCCCCTATCACGAAAACTATCCAAGTTAGACGAACCAGACATGCAGGACACTGCTGGAGAAGCAGAGATGAACTCATAAGAGAGCTTTTCTTATGGATCCCCACACATGGCCACGCAAAAGCAGGACGACCAGCTCGAACGTACATTCAGCAGCTATGTGAGGATACAGGATGTTGTCCTGAAGACCTACCTAGGGCGATGAACGATAGGGAGGAGTGGCGAGAAAGGGTCAGGGATATCCGCGCTACCAGCGCGATATGATGATGATATATATATATATATATATAGAGAGAGAGAGAGACGTTAAACTGGAATCAACCAAACAACCTACATATTTCATTTCAAGTCAGGTAAATGGAAACAAAAGGGAAATTTAGACATTCTAGTTCTACACAAAGCAACTGTATATACCCGTTGGGCAAACTATGAATGAAAGTCAGGCTGTTTTTATATTTTCAGTCTCAAATTGAATTGAACACGTGTCGTTTTGTATTTTTGCAGGGAAGGGTGACTGAACATTTTTGTAGGGATATCTATAAGATATATAGTGAGAAATCGTGATGTTATAATTTGGGTTATTGAAGATATATATGAGCAAAATAATCTAAAATTAAACAACCCCAAAATTATTAAAACTGCTTTTTTTTTATTCTAGTTTTGTTAATTCTATTTCCTTTTTCTCTTTTTGGCAGTTTTCAGAGTTATACACACACACATATATATATATATATATATATATATATATGTGTGTGTGTGTGTGTGTGTGTGTGTGTGTGTGTGTGTGTGTGTGTGTGTGTGTCTGTCTGTGTGTCCCTTCTCCATCTCTCTGTCTGTCTCTCTCTCTCTATATATATATATACATTTATATGAGGTTTGTCTGTGTGTGGATGTTTGAGAGAGAGAGAGAGAGAGAGAGAGTTTGAGTTAAATATGCATAATATCAGGTCAATCATATATTTCTGCATATATCTACGCGGCAATTCACTCCACAGTTCACACTCGCACATATGCATACACACAAATATAAGTATATATACAGGTAGACACACACATATACTTCTCTATATATAAACACCCAGACACACACACACACACACACACACACACACATACACACACACACACACACACACACACACACACAGAGTCGGCTAGTTCACTGTCTAGTATGACCGCTTTCTGTGTTTGGTGAAAGCATTTACTATTGTCCTGTGTACCCAATGATAAATACTTAAACTAGACATGAGTTTAAATGCATTAACTCTCTGTTAGTTATCATAATAAAGAGATATTTATGTTATATTTCAGCGATTAAACATTGATTTAAGAATATGCGTTATGAATGATAACATCATTGAATGAAAAATCTAAGGAAGAAACACAATGAATCATTTAAAATGTATAAACGAGTGTGCTTTTATTTCGTTTTTCTTCCTTATTTAAAGCTGCCTTTGAAGGGAAATGTAACAAGTCATTATCACCAGTTAAACAAAAGTGGATTGATGAAGCATTATAACTATTTTTATTCGCTTTCATGTGTCAGTTCTGATTTTAAGTTAAAACACAAATATGAGTAGAGAAAAAAAAGAAATTACAAATATCGAATTTTAAACGTAAGATCCTTAATTTATTCAGTTTACAAAATAAGTGATCATGGATTATAGCTATCTTTACTGAGTGATTACTTTTCTTTTTCTTTTCTTCATTCTAGTTGTTCGTACTGAAATCTATATCCTATTGTAGATTTTATCTCACGTCTTTCCTCGTTCTCTCTCTCTCTCTCTCTCTCTCTCTCTCTATATATATATATATATATATATATATATATATATATATATATATATATATATATATATATATATATATCTTTCTTCTTTGTTTCAGTCTACCTCGTTTTGTTTCTGTCTCTATCTCTATATCTTTCTTTGGAACATGTAAAATATATTACCCTTAAGGAGATTCTTATTTATTCTAGAAACTCACGTAATCAAATAAATTATTATTTGGGTAGTATTTAGCGCCAAACTTTAAGGCACTGAAATCATTTGGTCAAAAATTCAAATATGATGTTATCTAACAATGAGTGAATCATTGCAATTAAAAAAATAAAGAGAAGATGCACTTTAAACAATTATTGTATTGTATTCAGGTAGGGAATTTTAAATGAAATATAGTACTCAAGGTTATGTTGGGTTGAGTTTCTTTGTTTAATGGTATATCAATTTTCGTGGGTTATATAATGCTAAATCCCTCCACGTAGAAGCCAAGTGGTTGTGCGATGGCTGGAGGAGATGAAGGAATTTATACTTTTCCCAATGGAATTAGTCCGATAGTGAACATATTAGTTGAACTAAAGTTGGGATACGCTTACTATGATGTCCCAGTTACTACGTCAAAGGAACTCCTAATTGCACAATGTTTATATAGTTTGAATAAAATCACTTTTCAATTTAATGAAATTTATATCTGTAAAGTATTAAATGGAAAATAACTTTCTTCTGATTAGAATGAATATGTTTTTCCTATCCAGAAAAAATAGCAATATATATATATATATATATATATATATATATATATATATATAGAGAGAGAGAGAGAGAGGTATTATTCGGTCAAGTTAAACCAGAGTTTGGAGTAATTCCTTCAGGACAAGAAAATCATTCAAGAGCCGAAGATTTAGATTTTTCTGGTGGAGAGCTCAATGTAATTTATTATAGAGCAATATTTTTTTTAAGAAGAAAACAAAAACCGGTTAATTTGGGATTATAAATTTATTTCCATCCTGTTTTTCAGTTTCTGATGTGAACCAAAAACATGAAGAAAAAAAAATTATACAGGACTTCTTCAGATCCAATGGATAATTAATTAAAACAGAATAGACACGTGGGGTGGAGTGGGAGGGGGAAGAGATTAAGGAGTTACCTCCTCGTTTTATTGAATTTCCGTTTTATTTTAATTTTCAAATTTTTTCTGTCAGTTATAATTACGATAATTTAACTTTTTTACTTATTTGTTTAATTTATTTTCTTTTCATATTAAGTTCGATAATTAACTTTTAAGAGAAATATTAATGCTTATATTAATTTCGATACCATTTAATTAGCTACCTACTTTTTCTAGTGTGTATGTTGGATACTTTTTTTTCCTGGTTTCACTATTTATTTCTATGTTTTTAAATTTTTATAGTTTAAATTTAGTCTTATGTCTACATCTAGCTATTAGTTCACTTCTCTTATTTAATAACTTATCAGGCCACTTATGCGTTAAAATATAGATTTTCTCTTCTAAGCATAAATTGCATCTACCGTTAAAACTATTTGGAGTAAAACGAGGAGGTAACTCCTTAATCTCTCCCCCCCCACTCTACCCCACGTGCCTATCCTGTCTTAATTAATTATCCATTTGATCTGAAGAAGTCCTGTATAATTTTTTTTTCTTCGTGTTTTTGGTTCACACCAGAAACTGAAAAACAGGATGGAAATAAATTTATAATCCTAAATTAACCAGTTTTTGTTTTTTTCTTAAATATATATATATATATATATAGATAGATAGATTTATATATATATATATATATATATATATGTGTGTGTGTGTGTGTGTGTGTGTGTGTGTTTGTGTGTTAGCAGAAGTGTGTGATATTACAAGATATTTAAAACTAATAGAGGTGTGAAAGAGTAGTGTGATCGATAAGGATTTGTTCATTTTATAAGAAAATTGGTCGGTAAGGGCGAAAAAATGCGCTTCTGACAATATATTTTAAAACATTGACGCCAGACGATATTCATCACGATTAGTAATGAACGGTACGTGGTTACAATTGTCGAGCGTCCTGCCAGGACTAGTCTCACAGTAGAGGTAAAAATCTCCAATTGTAGTGTCGTAACTACGATTTTAAAAGACAAGACTAACTGCCAATTCCTGCTGGGGTTTGCCATGTTTAGCTTCGTACAACACAAGCCAGAAGTCTCATCTAAATAGCGAGTACGGTCTTTACATTAGTAAGTTGCTGTGGAAGAACCTTTGTAAAATCATTTTGGGATTATTTTTTTTCCCATGGAATCTCATATCATTAGCGAGTAGGGCTTTGGAAAGACATAACCCACTACAGTTTTGCAAATATTCAGGCTAAAATGTGGCGGTGGTCGACATCAAGGACTACTTCCGAATATTTCGTTCCTAGATAGAAAATTGTATGTGGTTACAAAACTCCAAAATGGCATTTGATAGCTGATTTATTTTTAAAAAGATCTTTTTTTTCGCTTACGTCTAATTTTCCGTATGAAGAAGCTGCAACAAACAATCCATGAAGTTGAACGTGTGGTGGGTAATAAATGAATAAATAGATAAAATCTCTTATAGAGAGGAAAAAAAGGTAAACACCGTTTAAGTTAACATGGTTCAGATGAGAGCCGAATTAAATCACTTTTAAGCTGAAGGTTATATCTGAATTCTTTTTGATTCCAAGACAGGGATTAAGAGATATATTTAATATGTGAAAAATTACTTCTGGCAGCACAGTTTGGATTTGTTAAGAGATGTTGCATTGAGGAAAAATCAGAGTTCTGAGTTGACGAGTTGGCAGTGTTTGATTATGTGACCGGATGGTAGAGGGCATGTCCTACTAAATTCTATTTTCTAATCTTTGTGTGGTACGCCTGATAGAACAAATATCACATTAGCACATAAATTAAAACATTAGAAAATATTCCCTGACTCCGTCGGCATTCCCCAAATAGAGCGCCACGGACACCAAGCAGCAAATTTAGTCCAGCAAGCAGGCAAAATCTGGGAAGGACGGCTCCGTGAGATTAAGGTATTAGCTTATGCAAACACAACCGCCTAGCGCAAAAGCTAGGTGCCGGCCAAATACCGTGCCACGTACGTGACTTAACTGACCCCCACTGTGTCAGAATATGGCATGAGGCGCTCTAATGATGGGGGCTACGGATGAATCGAGACTCATGCGTGACGGTTGCAAAATTTCTTGTCCCCGTCGGTATTCCCTAATGAGAATGAAAAACCTTACGCACCAAACAATAAGCTTAGTATTGCTAGCTGGCAAAAAAACTGGAGGGCAGTTCCCAGCGGCCAATATGTCATAGTATGCAGACACAACCACCGGGCACGAATACCAGGTGGCAAATTCGAAGGTACATTATTTATCCATGGTTCCCAACAGGCAGATTAATAAAAGGGCACAACATCTTTGAGATTAGGCGTGAGAAGCTCATTGGATTTGGGAACAAATCTTATATTGACAGCAAATAAATGACTGAAGGAATTTTTATTTATTTATTCAGTCAACAGTGTGGGATAATGGCTTAACTTGGAATATTTCAAATACACTGAACATCTTTGAGGGCTGAAGTTTGCTAACTGGTTATGTTTGTTTCGGATGGTAACTGAAACTATCTCTTCAGGATAACATTTATTCATGAGAATGGTTTTAATAAAATCCGATTCAAATCTTTAGTTTTTAAACAGATCATAAAGCATTAGAGACTTAGGTATTAATTAGGTTAAGTAGATAAATTTTTCTACCTGCCCTTTTGTATTTTCTATGTTTCAAATACCTATCAACCATCGTAGATTTTATTTTCTTTGTTGATCGATTTTCCATTATCTTTTTCCAGTCTCCAAATTATACACTAAGCGTTTTGGGGTCGGTTTTTGATGGCGTCATACACACATGAACACATATCATATTTACCAACCCCACCGCTCGGGCAGGATATGACCCAAGGTCAATTTTTAAGTGGAGTTTAACTGGTTTGAATTCAGAGTTGTCCTTCTCCTAGACTAGTTGCCTTACCAAGACTGAAGAACCTAGTCTGCCCTACTATTTACCCATAACTGGAGGGAGAATAATGGGATTCATACCTTTCCCAAGGGTATTAGTGCAATGTGAAATGCAATCAGTGTCGTCCATATATACACACATTCTCGCACACACATGTATGCGTATCTGTGTGTGGGGGGATCCGTAGATAGAGAGAGAGAGAGAGAGAGAGAGAGAGAGAGAGAGAGAATACAGTGAGACAGTGACCGAATATAAATGATATTCGTATGAATATTGGAATTTGCTAGTCTTGTAGAATCTTCCTCTTTTATCGGTGAAAAGATTTACGTAAATAAAAAATTCATAAAAAAGTTCATATAATGATATTAGGAAAATCAGTGTTACATAAAATACCTTCACTTAATCGTTAACAGAATTAAGTTTTATAAAAAGAAAATACAATGGAAATAGTGATACCTAACTTGGACTTTCAAACCAATCGATTTGACATCACTTTTTTGCATTTACTGTCCATCAAGAGTTGTGTCTTCATTTATTAAAGAGAGAACCAGAATAATCAGTCCATTGCATACAAGAACAAATTGAATGTACTTAATACGGAAAAATCCTAGAATAAAAAAGAAAGAATATAATGTTTCTTTTCTTAACGTTAATGGAACCAATGAAGATGTTATTTTTTTAAATTCCTACTCAGTCATACACTTTCTTGCAAGCTAAGACAGAGCGATAGAGAGAGAGAGACAGAAAGACAGACAGGAAGAGAATGAGAGAGAAAGAGAGAAAGGAAATGGAGATTGGGAGAAAGAGAAACGAAAATTGATTGCGTTACTAATGGGAAATGGAACTTTCCATCAGAGATTCATTTTGTTTGTCACAGATTTAATTAGGATAAAGACAGTCACATTTAATCCTAATTTGCACTTACAGGAACATTTGCAAAGTTTTCAAAAAGAGCATACACATTTCATGTTAATAAATACGTTTCTGCAACTCTGCATTATCCATTTAGAAATAATGATATAATAAATAACTATTTTTGCCAGTCAGGTAAATAAGGTAATAAATATCAAAGAGGAGCTTCCATAATAAGGACGGTATTTTTTGTTAAAGATGAACGAAAGAAATCTATACGAAAAATAAAAACAACTTATTTGCAACCAAAACTGAAAGTACATTTTGGTCACAAGAAGAATACTAAAGAATAAAGGAAGGATTTTGGCTTTTTATACACTTTTTATACTGATATGAATATAGACATAATCGCTATAGATAATTGGGAAAACTTATTTTTTCTCTCATAAACTCGATCAAAAGGGTTGAATGGGGAACTAGTTAATTCTGTATGCATACTTATTAAACGATAGAGAAGAGTTTATCACAGAAGATATCCTGAAGCGAAAGCGAAGTTCTGATTAAAAAGAGTGTTTTCAACAATAGTGAACATGATGCTACAAGATATTACCTGCATATCTTAATTATCCAATTAGAAAAATACAAACATTAATCGAAATTATTTACTTATTAGAATAATAATTCGCCTAATGAAAAGAAATATTCTGTTCATGGGATGTTATTTAAACAATTGCTTTAAAAATAACTCTTGCCTAGTTCTAATCGTAGTAAAAAAAAAAAAAAAAAAAAAAAAAAAAAGACATGTTCAAGTCGTAAGTGCACACCTTTTAAATCCGCCATAAACACCTTACCGACCAATCAGCCAGATAAGGAGACTATGAAGTGTGCGCGCGTACACACACACACATATATATATATATATATATATATATATATATATATATATATATATATATATATATATATATTTATAAGTCTGTGTTTGTGCAGGCCATGGAAAATAATATATATATATATATATCCCTTTCCACGAGCTACACACAAAGGAATACATATATGTGTGTGTGTGTGTGTGTGTCTGTGTGTGTGTGTGTGTGTCTGTGTGAGTGTGTGTGTGTGTGCCTCTCTGTGCGTGTCTGTTAAGGTCATACAAAGGAATATATATATATATATATATATATATATATATATATATATATATATATATATATATATATATATTAAACAAAAGATAAAATAGTATACGTAATACATTTGGGGCAATCTTTCTTACAATATCCCCATAGATAGTTATTATATCGTTCATACGCAACTGCTTCCGTAGCTAGTTGTATCCTTTATGCGCGAGATGAGCTTAGAAATAGGGACAAATAATTTACTTTGAAGAAATAACATCCACACTAGCGCTCGTCAAAGAACATGTAATATGTAAGCAAATAGAAAAGAATCACATTAGCACATTCTTTATAGCCTATACGCTATTAAGACCCCGGGGATCACCAGTGAAGCCGAAATCAAAAGAGCCGATGACTCTGATTTCTAATGAAATATTCGGAAACTGAGACTGGCAGTCGTCAGTCTCTAAGCAATGTAATGTGAACAAAAGTACTTCATCTAACTGAACCAACAGGAAGGATCAGATTCACTCTCTTAAATATTATATATTCCATTTTCTTTTTCCCCTGCATACTTCCTTTTTTTAGTATCGGATGATTCGTTTTTTTAGTAGTTTCGGGGCAAATTCTTTATATCATCACAAAACAAATATTTATGTTAACTTTCCTTTCAACCGCAGAGTTTCGTTCATCTTTTACATTTACATTAAAAAAATACGATGTGGGTAGGTATAAAATATTTACCATTTCCTACGATATGAATGGAGCAATATATGAATGCTTATTAGGGTTGCGGTTGATGAGACACTGCTTGACCGATAAAATGAAACGCAGTTTCTTCCAGGCAGCGCTTATATTGATACTGCTGTATGGATGCACTACTTGGACACTAACTAAACGGCTGGAGAAGAAGCTAGACGCCAATTACACAAGAATGCTGCGAGCAAGATTGAACTAGTCCTGGCGGCAACACCCCACAAGGCAGCAACTATACGGCCACCTACCTCCCATCACGTAAACTATCCAAGTTATATGAACCAGACATTCAGGACACTGCTAGAGAAACAGGGACGAGCTCATAAGTGATGAACTCCAATGGACCCCCACATATGGCCGAGCAAAAGCAGGACGACCAGCTCGAACATTCATACAGCAGCTATGTGAGGATACGGGATTTATTTTTGAAGACCTGCCGGAGGCGATGCGCGATAGGGAGAAGTGGCGAAAGAGAGTCGGGGATATCCGTGCTGGCGGCACGACATGATGATGATGATGATGATGATGATGATAGGGTTGCCAATGGCTGCCCAGATAGAACAGCTTAACTTCAGTCATAATTAACTGCGTAAATAGAATGAAAGCAATAAGCATTTTCATCGAAAATATTCAATACATATTTCTATCATATAATTGATGGTTACCACTGATTTAAGTCCATAGATAAAAACAAGGACTACTTTGAAAATACTTTGTTTTCCGCATCTTAATGTCAAATATTAAAAAAAGAAACTTTTTAAATAGAGTTATTCTAGTTTGTGTTCAGTTTTCTTCTTCTTGAAAGGAATTGTTTTGAATTGGGATTGCCTTCGCTATCTGTCTATTAGTTTAAAGGGCATTCAATAAATCTAAATCGTAATGCTTGATTAAATGTGAATGATATTTTAGTAAAATAAGTAACGAGTTCTTTTTTGTATTTTTGTATTACGTTAAATGTTAAAAAAATCAATCCATATTGAAATAAAAGACGAACGAGGTAAAAGCTTGACATGAATCCTTATTCAAATATAACTTAACTTAGTAAACTTAGGTTGAGATATTTTAAATATATATACGTGTCTAATCTTGGTGACGACTATGGTTCATATCACCTGACCTATGAGATATATTTACCAATTAGATGTTACATATTGTCTTCTGAGAAAATCTAATATGCTGTACTGATTAGCAAGATAAAATAACTGGTCACTGTTAATGATTTCAATCCTCATTGGGTGACCTATACTTTTATCCACGTGGTACAACAAAATCAAGCTTGGTAAGTAACTATATATTATCAATGAGAATTTTATGAAATTAATGTTCTTCTGAAATACGAATATTATATTTATTTCAGTGTCACTTTGACCAATTTATGCTTACTATTTTCTTTGGATGTTCGATTTGACATCAAATATTCAAGCTGTTAAAAGTTTAATTACATAGTTTTAATTTAATTTCTATTAATTATAACTGACGCTGTGAATAGAGAGATACTTTGACTACTTTTGAACTTTCGGGGAACTCCGTGTCCGATATTTTTCTTAACTGGTTTAAATAGCTTTCAACATATTTGTAGGCAATGTCAAAAATTTCACTTATCAGATTCTATGCTATTTTGCTGGTAATACAGTATTACTGTGTTTAAGAGCAATGGTCACTAATATTTACATTTAATTGCTAATCCAATCTTATATACCATAATCAAAATATTATTTGACTTTTTAAGAAAAATAACATTGTCAACATCACAAGAAATAATTGTGGCTGCCACTACTGCGATTTGCCATGAGTGAATCACAAAGTTTAGAAACCAAATCAAATAGAAAGACAAGAATTTCATTCATTAGATGGCTCACTTAAAATATTAAAAAAAGACGTGACGTCTTCAGAAAGACACAAAGTTTATCATCCTAGTGCTTGTACTCTCGTTTGGCCAATTTTTTTTTTCTTTTAAAAATCCTTAGGAACTTCAGTGACTATCTTAAAACTGTTGTGTAATATGGGGCACGTACTAATAATTCAACTAATTAAGACACCTCTCTAATGCATTGTTAGGCTAACCGACATTTGATGATGACGATTTTTACTGGGCACCAGATACTCCTAACTTTTTGCCAAATAAAACATAGCATCGTAAATAAAAAACTAAAATTTCTAATAATCTTATAAGGTTTTAGTAAAATGTACAAATTGTCAAAATGACCTGGAAGTAATAATATATTACAAACCTTAAAGAAGCACAAGAAAGTTAAGTCTGTATCATTTATTAATTAATTTTGTCTATAATTATGTCTTCAGCTTTTTCAGTATATATATATATATATATATATAATAAGATACACCCCCCCACATATATATATATATATATATATATATATATATATGTATATATATATATATATATATATACAAATTTATAATTTAAAAAATTTTAAATGTTTAAAAGTGTTAAGGGGTTAAAAACTTTTATAATTAAGTGATAGTCTCTAGACATTTAGGTTGCATTCTAAAAAGACTAAACTTCGTTTACGTGAATCTTTCCCAATTCAAGATAATTTATCATCAGCGGTTTTGATAAGTGTTTATCATGTTGTTTTGGGCAGGGCGTAGAAGACTGTATTTTCCTACCAAAAGGCTGTCCTATATATGACACTAAAGTGAATCTAATGACGACGGTTCATTTCTGGGGATTTAAGATGTGTATTGTACCGTTTCATTGCCATTGCTCCCAATTTCACGATCTCCTGACTTGGGAGTTCTTGTTAGAGTCCTGGTTCATTCTATGGGTCAATTAGATCAGTTTCCAAATTATTCATGTTTAATAGGTTTGGTTGGTTTGGTTTGTTGGGTTTTATGGCATATCAACCTTTTGTAGGTTATTGAACGCCAAATCCATTTTTATGTAAATAATCTGTTCTATTTAAAACAATTCAGTTTAGCATAAGTACACAGTTTAATGCTCAAAAACATTTCCATTTCTAACTATTCAAGCAGTTATATGTAACAATTCAGTTAAATGTAAATACAGTTTTGATGTCGAAAAACGGTTCTATTTCAAATAATTCAGTTAAGCATAAGCACACACTTTAAATGTAAGTACGGTTTAATTGTTAAAAACATTTCTATTTCAAGCTATTCAGTTTACTCAAACAATTCATTTTAGCATAAGTATGCTGTTAGTTCTATTTAACCTATAGATAGAGACCTATCAGGTGCTACCACTCCGAGCCAGAGTGGACCTGGGAGAAATGACAACGAAGGGGTACTCTGCATTCCCCTAAGCTCCAGCACTGCTGGAACCTTACCATCAGATTGTTTAGTGTGATATCCAGGACACTCGTTTGTGGGGGAGGTCTTACCCCTCTGCAGAATTGCAGTCAGTGTATTCTACAGTACACAGAGGTAAATGTCAAACAGTTTTATTTCAGATAATTCAGTTCAGCATAAGTACACAGTTTAGACGTCAAAAACAGTTCTATTTCGAGCAATTCAGTTCAGCACAATTCCGATGTCAAAATAGTTCTATTTTAAATAATTCAGTTTAGCATAAATACGTAGTTTAAATGCAAAAATCAGTATAATGAAAGAAGCACGGTTTAGTTCTATTTAACCCATAGAGAGGACCCTTATCAGCTGTTACCACTCCGGGCAAGACAGGACCCGGGAGAAATGGCAATGAAGGGGTACTCCGCATTCCCCAAAGCTCCAGTATTGCTGGAACCTCACCGTCAGATTGTTTAGTGTCATATCCAGGACACTCGTTGATGGGGGTCTTACCCTTCTGCAGAGAAACAGTCGGTGTATTCTACAGCCCCAGCCGACTGGGCAATGTTCAATAGGGTTGTGTGAAAGAAAGACTTCTTAAAAAGTAACCACACAAATGTGAATATGAACATACAATAAAGGTTATTTTCTAACCTCTGAGTATATAAAAAAACATAGACAGGTTGACATTTTAAAATCAATCAATCAAATAAGCCAGCAAATAGCCACGTCCAGTAGAAGTCGCGTTCATTTTTTGCGACGATATGCGATACAGCTTATGCGTTTCCTATATATGTTATAAGTAAATGTCTATGAAAACATACGGATATACATGCCGCACTCTCTCATTCAATACTTTTCTCTTATATGCAGTGACTGCTGGAGCAACTGCAGTAGCGCTTCCAGCAAACTTACATAAGCTGATAACAAGCAGAGATGGTTTGAGGGCCTAATGTTCAATTCCATTAAACCATGTATATTTGTATAGTAGATATGCTTTTTTTACTGAACTAAAGATGATCAACTACGTGGGATTTCAAAAGACAAATTAAAATTCTAAACAATTGAAACTTCTACCTCAATTAATCTTGCAAACATTCTAATCGATATATATATATATATATATATATATATATATATATATATGTATGTATGTGTGTGTGTGTGTGTGTATGTGTGTGTGTATGTATGTGTGTGTGTATGTATGTATGTGTGTGTGTGTGTGTGTGTGTGTGTGTGTGTGTGTGTGTGTGTGTGTGTGTGTGTTTGTGAACTAGGATTATTCAGTAAATAAAGGAAATTGTTTTCAAAAAGCAAAATTTCTCCATAAAGATAAACTGTTTGAAATTGGTTTATACGAATTATTATTCTAACTTCGCAAATATATCCTTTTGAAAGCTATTAGAAATGGCAGCGAATAAAACTGAGCGTTCACGGCTTAAACAGAAAACTGTATTCAAATATTTGGTGGATGAGTAGTGTAAGCTATATACTATTTAGAGAAGAATGTGGGATGAGTACGAAGTAGCAAGTTTGAGTCAAAAATATTCACAAAAGAGCAAAAAATAGGTTTGTCACTTCGAGTGGGAGTCGAAATACAGTCGATGGAGTGGAAGCACACTGATTCTATCAGTAAATAAAGACATGGTCTTCAGAGACATAAAATGATCCAGCACTATTGATATCTTTGAAATTGGAACAAATTTTAAACGTGATTCCTCTTACCTACATCTTTCACACAAACACATGCACACACACACGCACGAACGCACACACACACACACACACACATATATATATATATATATATATATATATATATATATATATATATATATACAAAAGTGTTATTCAATATATAAAGTGATTTTTTAAAAGTAAAAATATCTTTTTTCAATTTTTTTCAAGAAATGTAAACGAATCGGGATTTATTTATTACAAAAATTATTTTAATCCAACAAAAATAATTGTTAAGTATCTATTTGAAAATGGTGTTAAATCAAAGAATATTGAAAAAAGCCAAGACAACAGAAACGGTGGACATCGTTTATGCTTTTAGTTTGGCTTACAGAAGGGTAACAATTAAGCTGAAAATTTTGGAGGGTATAAAACAGAAATCTGTAAAAGATGAATGTGCCATTCCTAAATTCAGATGTTGTTTAGTTTCACCAGAATAATCATGGGCAGAATTCTACAGCAGCAACTCTGTACACAATCAGACACTTAAGTTGAGAACAGCAGCTATATCCTACTTAGAGTCCAGAACTGCCCTACCCTGATTTCTACTTGTTTGTCCCTCCCTCGAATTTTTCAAACTTTGATGTAGGGGAAAGCACATAAAAAAATAACTACTGAGTTGATTTATGAACCACTTCTTTTTTTAAAGCAAGATGTAATGCTTTTTAAATTTCAAATATTGTACAGGCAACCGTAAATTACCTGATTAAAGGACGACTTCATCGGCCATTCATTTTTTAATTGGGAAGAACTATTTAACATAATTTTATCTATGAAATTACACTTCTAAAAAGGAAGGACTGAAACTCCATATTCGACACGTTATGTTGTGGGAGTTTATGAATCGCAAAACTTCTAATGTAACAGCTTAGAAACGTGTCATTACTGACTGCTAAGACTGCAAATGGTTTTCAATGAATTGTTGAAGCACTACGGGATAGAGTAATGAAACTACACGAGGGCGCACATCAAACACCAAGACGCTTTAAGAGAATTTATCGGATTCAGTCCGCAGAAAATGACTCGAAAACTGGCGCTTGACTTCAGTTTGTAATCTCTTACCACTTCAATAACGGGAAATGTGAGCCAACTGGGCTTCTGTCTTCCTCACACAGTATAAGGAATATCACATACCCGAGTATCATTAAATGAGTTTCCAGACTTTTTTCGTATGGGCACTTTTATTGATAGTACACACATGAAACTCTAGTCCCCTTCGAAGTAATCTCCTCCAGCTGCAATGCATCGGTTGTCCCCTTCAAACAACTTCTGGAAGGCCCATGGAAGTCCTCATGTGTAAGCGTGTCAATGACCTTCGTCACAGCCTCTTTCATCTCCTCAATTGTCTAATAACGACAGCCTCTGAGCTAAGGGAATAACCAAAAGTCACAGGGAGCAAGGTCTGAACGACTATAGGGAGGGTGAACAACTGTGTTGATGCCCATCTTGGTCAAATAATTTGTGACAAGGATGGAGTTGAGGACTTGTGCATTGTCCTGGTGGAAATGCCACTGACCCGATTTGAAGAGTGCTGGCCTCTTCCCAAGGAATCTCTTCCTAAACTCCCTTCAAACCTCAACATAGTAACCCTAACCGTTTGGCCAATCAACTCTGGTCTATTGACTTCCTTACTCCTCCCACACCTCTGATCATCCCTCGTATATTCCCTGCCTTCATTGAATCTCTTATGCCACTCAAAAACTGATGCTAGATTCATGCAAGATGGTCGAAAAGTAGTCGGAAGCATTCTATACGCTTCTGAGGCATTTTATCCAAGTTTAAAACAGATTTTTATTGCATATCATTCTACTAAAGTGCCCTCATGTCCAGATTGCATTTTTGAAATTCACCAGCAGTGACAATAAGGCTTTAGTAGGGTGTATTCCAATTGCTGCTGTAGCTGTTCGTTTGAAGCTGAAATCATAAAAATTAGTCAGTCATCTCAGAATTTGTATAGCAATAACATACTGAATTTTCAAGGGGTTTCGACAATTCTAATTGCCTGTACAAAAAATGTGTGGAAAATTATTGAATGCACCACGTTTGCTGCAGTAAGTCTTCTTTCAAGGCAGAGAAATGAAAATATTTAAAGAATATCATTGGAGACAAAAATTAGTCTTTTAAGACAATAATCTTTAACGGAAAAAAGCATTAGTTTGACATGGATGAAGACCAAGCAGCCGAAAACAAAAGCAAAGTTCCATGGAAGAAATGCTATGCTGTGTGTTTGGAATGATCACTGCGATATTATTCATTTTGAGTTTTTAAATCACAATCAAACACTCTCTTCAGATTTGTACTCTCAAGAGGTATTACAAATGCATTAAAATGATAATGGAAAGCCATATTCAGTAAGAATAACGCAGGAAAAATATTTAATTTTGGGTCGTCTGTTTTACTCCATTCCCTATATTAACTAGACTGTGTATCAAGTAAGTTCCATGTATTTTGATCACTACAAAATATTCTGCAAGAGAGAAAAATAACACAAAATATATAGTGAAAACATTTTTGTAAAACTTCTTTAACAAGAAACAGCTGAATTTTACTTGATTGAAATAAACAAGATTCTTAATAAATGACATAAGGTGATGCAAAATATCGGCAAATATAATAATATCGATTGAAATTCATTTATTTTTAAATTATTCATGAATAAATAATGTTTTTACTAAAACAGAAATTAATTATGATTCAACCCAATGGAAACTTCTTTATTTATATTACAAAATACACGTTAGTTATCTAATCACTCTTGTATGCATATATATATATATATATATATATATATATATATATATATATATATATGTGTGTGTGTGTGTGTGTGTGTGTGTGTGTGTGTGTGTGTGTGTGTGTGTGTGTGTGTGTTTATGTATTCTCCTCGTACAAAGTATATCTACACAATTAATTTCATGTGTTTTATCAAAAGAAAATAAAAAAAAGAGTACTTTCCTCAGACATAAGTTTGTTTGACGTAATTAATAAGATATAACTTCTTATAACCCTCAGTCTGATAATTGATTTTAAAATTCTTATTCTATAAAACACCTGAAACTAATACTTACTGATGAGCTTGAGAAGGTGTGGTAAAAATTTATTTAGTATCATAGCACTCTGCCATTAGGTAGATTAAACCTGTCTTAAACGAATATATTAGTGACTATTTAAAAATCCAATGAATTCCATATAAAAAGAAGAAATATATTAGAATGCCCAATATTTCAGAGGTTAATTCTACATGGATTTAAAATTATCATTTTATGATTGTTAAATAGAAAAAATGAGGAGGTACATTTTTACATGGTAACTCGCAAATTCAGGTTCAGTGGTGTTAAACTCTCATCTCTAAAAATATATCTGACTTTCTGTGATTTAGGTGAGTTTTGCAAATTGTGAAGGTTGTTTCTACAGCAATAATTGAACATAAAAACTGAGATATATATTAAATGATAGAAAGAGCCCTAGTGACATACATTTAACCCCTCACATAGACATTCACTCACACTTACGAACATCAATGAATACAGACTCAGAGGCACACACATACTCACACACTCACACATACAGAGACAGACAGACAGACACACATAGAGATGAACACACACACGCGTGTGCGCACACACATATATATTTTTTCATGTTTAGTTTTTATTTCATTCTAGTTACAACTTACAATGCAGTTGTGATGTAGAACTAAAATGATTTTCAATGACAGTTGCACAATTGAAAAGAAAATATCTTCTTAGACAAAGTAATCGAAAGGAACACACACACACACACACACACACCCACACACACACACACACATACGCATACACACACACACAAACACACGTATATATATATATATATATATATATATATATATATATATATATATATATATATATATACCTGCCTGGAGCGATGGACGATACAGTTGGGTGGCGAGAGAGGGTCGGAGAAATCAGTGCTAGCAGCACGACATGATGATGATGATGATGCTGATGATGATGATATAAATTTGAAGATCTGCAATTCTTCGAGTTATTAGTGTAGTACTCTGCCCACTGGCAGATGAACACCATCTTAAACGATTATTTTAGATGACACCACGCACGCATCAATTGCGATTCACTCAGATAATGTAATGGCATATTCAAAAAGAAAAACCCAGGAAGAATATTTGATTTTGGCTGGTCTTTTCTACCTCAACCACTATATTAACAAGACTTTGCATCCACTGTATTAATTAGATCGTGCATTCATTATATTAACAAGACTGCGTATCCATGATCTTAACAAGCCCGTGCGTTCACTATATTTATTAGACCGTGCGTCATTATCCATACTTTCTTTTAACAAGTTTTAGTGAGTTGAAAATGCATGTCAGTTATCTTCAATATAAAGTGATTTTGGATGATTAAAATTAAGTTCAGCAGCAACGACAACTTCACAAAATTACCATTGCATTTGCAAACGGATCCAGAAAATTATAGTGTTCTCGTCAAGGAACATTTTATGTCTATGGCTATTGTTTAAGTTGCTTCACCCGATCAGATTGCTTTACGGATATTACCTCAAGAGCTTACGAAGTACACATGGCTATGTACATAATGTGTGCTGTTGATGTAGAGATAATATATTTCTTTTTATTTGATGTTATGCCCAAATCTTGGCTGATTGTGCAAGAGAGACTTTCAAAATCATTTAACTCTGGCGTGCGTGAGAAGCCGGCAACTTGTGTATACACTGGCTAAATTCTAAAGGTTTGATCATTTTGTTGAGAGAAGACCCGGAAGAATAGTCCAGGAAAGATAGAATGGGTTGGAGTGGTCAGTCAAACATGTCGTCCTTAAGGCTATGACTAAAGAGACAGAAGCTCGACACAGATCTTCAGAACCTGCATCAGAAATAATACAATACAACATGAAAATATTCGTCTTCGAAAATCAAAATCTACTCCAATTGAAAAGACTAAAGTCTACCTATTAGTATAATAAATGATTGGCACTTACTAGCTTACATCTTCCTGAGGTATCTAAACAAATAAATGCTAAGGAAATAAGCTATGAAGTATTATATTTAAGAATGTTATTATTTTCTTCATTCATTACTCTTCCAAGTATTTCAAAAGGGGGATGCCGAAGGTGTTATTTTTTAAATTCTTTTCAGTAGTGCAACAATGCGTATGTGGGCTAATGCTTTAAATTAACATTACTGAAACAGCATATTCTTGAATGAATTGCTAAACAACTTCTCTGTGACAACCAAATGATCATGTGAATGAAAGTTTCACTTCTCACAATCGCTGGGTCATCGACGTGTATCGAAAGTGTCCGCCTGCTTAAACCCAACAACTGCTTAAGATTGAGTAAGTCACTGTGCATATCAAACATATTTCGAATTAGTTCACCTGTGCTGTTCATTTATGCAATATATCTAAGAATAATTGCTTGTATTGTCTATTGTCGAAATGACTCCCAAAACTGATCTAAAAGATGATTTGAAGAAATAGTATATGATATTCCTCTCCAATAAATAGTGTTTACTGTATAAAATAAATCACGGTAGCTCAGATTTCACACCCCGAACACCATAGAATCCTATTGATTTACTTGGAAGCCAAAATTAAATAAGCCTATTTCTACAGAGATATACAGAAGTTAAGACTGGTTTTGTTTGGGTGTTTAATAGCATATCAACCCTTGTAGGTTATTTAATGCCAAAGCCAATTTTCTAACAGAATAGTAGTGGTACGATTTAACCCATATCTGGGAGGATAAGTGGGTTCATTCCTTTTCCTAGGGTATTAGTCCGAAAGTGAACAAAATAGAGCGACTAGAGTTCGAACTTGCTTACAACGATTTAGCAGTCCAAATATTCAACCATTACACCACGAAGGGCGCCTCGGGTAGCGTAATGGTTAGCAAGCTAGACTAGCAAACCTACGCGAGTGAGTTTGTTTCTCATTGGGTGCCCCTTTCATATGGCCTTGTGCCACATCTAAGTAAAATGCTTCGTAAATTACAACCATTACACCACGAAGACACCCGATTGAGATTGATTAACATCATTCCCTGAGTAATAAAGAAAAAAAACTTCTCATTACTAAACCAACAAGAAATATTAGATTCGCAGTCTTAGATATCAAATTTTCCGTTTCATTTTTTTCTATTTACTTCCTTTTTTGTATGGAGTACTTCCTGTTCTTACAACATTCGAAGTAAACTCTATATTCTATCTTTAAACAAATATTTATGTTATCTTTTCTTACTAGATCACTGTATGGTTCCTCATGCCAAAAAACTATATAACACGTAGGCTGCGTTTCCTAATATGTAAATTGGGGACTATATGAATATATCTTTGGATTGTCAATGACTGTACAAAGAGGACAGCTGAACATCGGGAATGATTACGCTTGTGGAACTATAAGATCTATAGAATGACAATGATGAGAATTTCCATGGACAATATTCAATAAATTTTTCATATATACCGTTTCTGTACCTCTGCCGTATAGTCTGTAACGGGCAGCAGGATGAATCGGTCTTTACATAAACTCGGATAAAACCGATGTCATACGTTGTAAACATGATGCTACCATCTCATTGTCAAATGACAAACCCCTAAAATCAGAAGAGCAGTTTACATGCATCGGTATCAATATCTCATCCACACTGAAAACAATGTCAATTTATGGGCAATGCATGGACTGCAATTGACCGGTTAACGTCTATATGTAAAACTAATCTCTAATAAACTGAAGCAGGAACTCTTCCTAACTCTAGCCGTGTTAGTACTACTATATGGCAGTACCACTTGGAATAAAACGGAATACATAGAGAAGAATTTAGATAGGAATTACACAAGGATGCTGTGTGCTGTTTCCAACAAATCCTAGAAGTAACATTTAACAAAACAGCTGCAGCATGGTCACATTACTCTCATTTCAAAAACCATTCAATTAAAACGGACAAAATATGCTGTGACCTGCAGGAGAAACCAGGATGCAAACATTGGTGATTTTCTACTGTGGACTCCTACACATGGGCAAACCAGTATAAGTAGACAAGAAAAGCATACATTCATCGACTATGTGTAGGCATTGGATGCTGACTAGATGATCTGCTCAGAACAATGACAGATAGGAACCGATAACGAAAGAGAGAGACAAAGACAGAGAGACAGAGACAGAGACACAGAGAGAGTCAAGGAAATCAGTACAGTCAACACACACTGAAGATGATGATGATGATGATGATGATGATTACTGAATTAAATCTAGTGATAAGAACAAGGATCATTGACTAAATTCTTTCTTTTTTTTACCCATCAGGGTATCAAGGATTTTTATGTATGTAATTATCCAACCCCTCCCAGAGAGCAGGATGTAACCCAAAGCCAATTTTTAAACGAGTTCTTTTGGTTTTCATTTGAAATTTTCCTTATTTTAGACTTGCTACCTTACCAAAGCAAGAAAATCTATTTTGCCCAACTGTTTACCCATAATTCGAGGGAGAAGCATTATTTTACCAAGGGGAATTAACATTAAGTTAAACGCAAACACCT
Organism: Sepioteuthis lessoniana; assembly: GCA_963585895.1. Lineage (NCBI taxonomy): Eukaryota > Metazoa > Mollusca > Cephalopoda > Myopsida > Loliginidae > Sepioteuthis > Sepioteuthis lessoniana. Next base: position 13,136,609 of record OY757904.1, on the reverse strand, counting down.
TCGTTCAGGATTTGAACTAAGCTCACCGATTCCATGTCCTTTGACAATAATCAATACGTTTGGTGTATTTTTTATGCAACTATGCATAAATCAATGTATGTGGAAGATTGGAAATTCAAACAGAAATTAGAAACTAGGTCTTATATAATGCACAAGGTCGAATAGTAAAACTATGAATTTGTTTATCTTTTAAAATATTCTTGATCTATATATTTACTATGTATATAAATCATTATTTTTCCTGTGGACCGTTCATTCGCTTCTAAACAACACACACTTCCTTTTCTATATGTTTTCTCTTTTGAGGAAGTTATTTTAAATCTATGCTATTTATTTGCTAGAACAAACTCCTTCTACTTGTCAATGTAACATAAATAAACAACTCACGAAATGCATTCCCGTTTATAAAGATAAATATAACACTGAACATTTGCACGATAATATAAAAAAAGCCTTCACCGTTTCTAGTGATAACAATATATGAATGGAAAATGACTTTTTGGATAATAAGCGACTGCTTTCAGACGAACACGTCCAACTTCCAATATAGATCAATAAGTTTGTTATCTCAAAGTTGAATTTTAAAAAGGGATTCTCACCAGGACATTTTACTGAATAATTTTTAAACAGAAAAAAAATTTAACATTAAATCAAGCACAATAATAAATGTACCATATTCACAATTAACGCTAGATACACGAATATGGCCAAGTGCGAAACGGACATATAATGTTCATAACGATAGAACATACGAATCTCGAAATTCGAAAACACGTAACGACTTCTTGTTCTGGTACGAAACCTTTTTATTAACTTTGAATTAAAGGTTTCGACATAAGGAGAGAGACACAATCTTACTATTCTGTCTTTATCATCTGGCTCTTATCTCGTGCGGCACCCATGGCGCGCTAATTCATCTCGCCTCAGCAAGCACCCAAAGTCGAACCTCCTCGTTCGGCGTCTATTTTCAACCCTCTAACTTCATTATCTCAGGCTATTGTGACATCTCTGAGTGACATGTTTACTCTGTGCGCGCGCACGCGTTATCACCTGCATCAAGGTTGCACCAAACTAACCCATGTGCTGAGCCGAAAGGTTCTCAGCCGAACTAAACCCAAATGCATGAACCGAAATCCCTCGGCTATTATATTACATAAAGATTTGGCTTATCCTAAAACATTCATATTTTGGAGAAATCAAAACGAGTTCTTATCCTATTGTCATAAGGGGGTGCCACGTGGTATAATGGTTAAATGGACAGCAAAATAGTAGTAAGCGTGTTCATACTCCAGTCGGGCTATTACTTTCGCTTTCAGACAAGTACCCTTGGGAAAGATATGAACCCCCCTTATCCTCCCAGCGATGGGTTAAAGAGTATCAATACTATTCTTCCATATTCTATTCTATATTCTTCAACTTTGGGATTAAATAACCTACAAAGGTTGATATGCCATTAAGCAAAGAAACCAAACCAAACCTAAAGTCATGGATTTATTTATGTATCTGATTAAATTTGATACTAAGAGAAGATAAATCAGAAAAAAAGACAATAAAGAATTACATACATATTAGAATCGCACAACGGATGCAGTTTTTATCGTTAACCCTCCTGAAAGTATTTATCATTTAAGATATCTGCTTGGTCATTTTTAAAGCAGAATAACGCTGGTTTTTCTTTTCCTAGATTGGTTGCCTAACCAGGATTAAACAACACCATCTGCTCATCTAGTTACATATAATTGGTTACATAACAAATAGAGCCATTGATTCCCGATAGTATACGAGGATCATTATATAATTTTGCAGTCTTTTTTCGTATGGGCACTTCTATTGATAGTACACATATGAAAATCTAGTCCCCTTCGATGTAATCTCCTCCGGCTGCAATGCACTTGTTGTCCCTTTCAAACAACTTCTGGAAGGCCCCATGGAAGTCCTCATGTGTGAGCGTGTCAATGACCTTCGTCAGAGCCTCTTTCATCTCCTCAATTGTCTAATAACGACAGCCTCTGAGCTAAGGGAATAACCAAAAGTCACAGGGAGCAAGGTCTGAACGACTATAGGGAGGGTGAACAACTGTGTTGATGCCAATCTTGGTCATATAGTCTGTGACAAGGATGGAGTTGAGGACTGGTGCATTGTCCTGGTGGAAATGCCACAGACCCGATTTGAAGAGTGCTGGCCTCTCCCCTAAGAATCTCTCCCTGAACTCCCTTAAAACCTCAACATAGTAACCCTAACCGTTTGGCCAATCAACGCTGGTCTATTGACTTCCTTACTCCTCCCACACCTCTCATCATCCCTCACAGTCTCCTTGCCATCCTTGAGTCTTTTATGCCACTAAAAAACTGATACTCAATTCATGCAAGACGGTCCAAAAGCAGCCTGAAGCATTACATATGTTTCTGAGGCATTTTTTCCCCGTTTATAACATAATTCTATTGTATATCGTTCTTCTAAAGTGTCAGATTGCATTTTTGAAATTCACCAGCAGTGACAATAAGGCTTTAGTAGGGTGTATTCCAATTTCTGCTGTAGCTGTTCATTTGAACTTGAAATCATGAAAAAATTATTAATCAGCTCAGAAGATGTATAGTAATAACATACTGAATTTTTAAGAGTCTATGACAATTTTAAATGCCCACACGAAAAATGTCTGGAAACTTATTGAATTCCCCTCTTAGCTAAAAATGAAACTCAATCAGCCTCGCTAACAATTTAAACTCTGGCTACAGATTCCGTTACGCTAAAAGCACATTAAATGTGCATGAGAATATTTGGACAAATATAAATTATACTTCTTTTACTGAAAACCATGGAACAATAAGGCATTTGTGGAATTAGTTTAACAAATTTCAAATCACAATATGAAAACCACTTTTTCAATATTTTTTTAGTCCGTTTGTTTTCTTTGACAATTTAAAACATATTCAGCAATAATATATTTCATAACTATAAAAATGAAATTTATATCTTGTCTCGTAGATTAGAGCAAAGACTGGGGAATTTTTCTATATGATCTTGCCACTAACTTTGAGAATCAACTGTTCATAATGATGTATATATATATATATATATATATATATATATATATATATATATATGAATGTGTATCGTGGAATATATATATATATATATATATATATATATATATATGTTCCACTATTGTGAACTTAAAATGTATTGTGAGACCGAAACTTACTTTCATCATGGACTCTTCTCGCACTATATTACTAGCGTACTAATATCCGAATACTGGAGTAGTATCGTAGCAGTAGCTGCAGTAGTAAAAGATTCCTAGAAGTACGACTACCAATATTGAACATTACCTTTTGTAGCTTTAGTTAATATATCTTTCTTAACTCTAAACGGTGTTCCGTGTTTTCCTTCTGTGTCTGGACTTTGGGTCCACATCAAAATGATAGTATATTTTCAGCACATTCACATTTAGAAATGACCAAAATTTAATTAATAATCTAAAATTTTTCCAGAAAACTTAAATTCAAGGAAAGGATTGGTGATACCTGTGTGATTTCAAAAATCTTAAATCATATTGAAAGTAGAAAAGTTTCACAACAAACTCAGTTAGCCAAAACTATTGCATATAAAAGAAGAAAAAGGCCCCCAATATATCATCAGCAGGTGAATCTACATAGAATTAATATTCTCATTTTGTCATTGAAAAGCAGCCATGTCTAGAGGAATAGGTAGCTCTGGGCGCTCTGGGTTAACGGTAATGTGTTATCCCTGAAACCATGCCTCTGGGTCATCGTCTTATGTAAACTTTGCTTGGAGCACGACAGCAATTGTTTCCGGAACAACTGCACACGCGCATGTATCCCTCTCTCACTTCCAATATCTCTCTACCTCTCCCTCTTTTTCTCTCACTTTCTCTCTCTCTCTATATATATATATATATAAGCAATGTGTTGGATACACAGTTTTTGAAAATAACTTAAAGTGTTTGTATCTAACTTATAACTTGTCCTGCATATATTAAATAAATACAATGTAAAAAATGAAATAATGAAATGTTTCATAATACATGGATTTTCTGAAAAAACAACAACATAAAGCTGCTTGCTAGTATCGCTTTGTTAATGAAAAAATTACTTATTTCCGTAACTATACACAAGGCTAATCAACCTCTTTGAGAAATCAAACATTTAAAATAGACGTTTTTATATTTTTAAACGAAACTTTTGATGTAAAGCCTGTAATTTTTTTATGGGATTCTATTCTCTGTTTTATGTTGTTCTTTTCAGAGAGTTAAAAAAAAACTGGTTGCATGAACCAAATATGAATGCACCAATTGTTCGATGACAGCTCCAACACGCGCAAATATTGAATCATTTGGAATTACGCATGAGCACAAGTTCTAACATGTGTCTGAAAATTACAGAGTACGTATTATTAAAATCTTCTACCTCTAGCAAAATTATATAGACATTTGGTTAACTTTCTTTTCTGAGAACGAAAAAAATCACCATCTTTGTAACTTCTTTTCGACTTACTCTTTTGTCATTTTCGAGACCCACTAAGTTACACTAATGCATCCAATGCACAAGCAATTCAACACCTAATGCACAGGCAATTACCTACTCAAGGAAGACTATCAACGAACTGCTGCTACAATAAAGAGCGTCAGACAAAATTAAATCGTACTTGTAGGTTAAAAGTATTTAAGAAGCGTCAAGAGGAAGAAAGAGACGTAAAATGTTTCAGAAAAAAACAAAAATAAAAACAAAAAAAATATTCTGACAGATTGAACATAGTTTAATGAGTTTAATGAATTAGGGCTATATTTACAGGTGGAATATGGGTACGATATATAATAAAGAACATAACGTGTAGGGACAGTTTGGTTTGGTTTGGTTGGGTTTATGGTATAACAACCATTTTAGCTTATTAAATGCCAAATCCACTTTTACACATAAACAATTTCATTTCAAACAATTCAGTTTAGCGTAAGTACGCAGTTTAACTGTCAAAAAGTGCTCTATTTCAAACAATTCATTTTAACATAAGTAGGCAGGTTAAATGCAAAAACAGTTCTATCTTAAACAATTCAGTTTATTATTAATTCACAGTTTAGTTCTATTTAACCTATTGGTAGGACCTGGTAAAGTGCAACCGATCCGGGCCAGAGATGAGCCGGGGGCGATGGCAATAAAGGGGTATTCCTCGTTCCCTAGAGCTCCGGCATTTCTGGAGTCTCATCATCAGATTATTTAGTGTCATACAAGGGTACTCGTAGGTAGAGTCTTACTCTTCTCCAGAGATGCAGTCGGTATATTCTGCAGCCCCAGTTGACTGGGCCATGTAGGGAGAGATGTTGCAAAATCATGGATAAGAATATATTTCCACTTGTGACATTTATAAAATCAAAAATTGATTGGAATTTTCGTGAAAATGATGAAACCAAACATAATACCTTAAAAATAAACGACTGCTCCAGATAGATATGCATGGGTTTAGATTGGTCTAGTGTGTCACCTGATATAAATCGCATTAAAACTTGTCGGAATGTTATGAGATGCATATACAAAACTTGAATGATCTAAAGGAGATTTATCGACAGTGATTGAACAAAATGTCATTAATGTCTCTAAGAAGATTATTTATCTCACTGCCGTCATGAGAAATAATGAATATCCCATAGACTATTGAAGAGTATCTATGGATGTGTCCGTTATTTTTGCTTTTATTTGTCTGTAAATTCATCAGTTGGTAAATATTTATAAATTTTCTCCTCATACGTCACATATTTATTTATGTCAAGTTTTAGGTTAGTAACAAAAGTATTCAGAGTTTTCTTTAAAGAATAAAACCTGTGTTCAATACGTCTGCATATAAATCTATTTAAGTTAGCATGGTTAATTCGTTTGATGGTTGGATTGTTATTTTTTATAGCATCCCAAATCTTATTTAATGCGAAATCACGATTAGTATGAGAAGAAGTAGTTCCTAATTTTGATTTTAAACCGGTTTTTATAGCTCATTTTTTGGCGCACAGTCTAATGGTTTCAAGTATTCTAATCAATCATTAATATTACTACTTTATACTAATCTTTTATTTGCGCACAGTAAGACAGTTTCAAGTATTCCTATCTAACTCTAATAATTCTATCAATATTAATAATTTGCTTGCAGACAGTTAAATGGTTTCCAGTATTGCCTATTAACGTTAACAATTCTGTTTATCAATTTATTTATATAATTGAATAATTTGCACCCAGCTTCATGGTTTCAAACAAGAAACCGGCTCATTGGCACAGTACGTAGTGTTTTTCAGTGGCCCGCGAGACAAGGGTTCAATCCCAGATAGAGTCATACCAAAGACATTAAAAATGGTACTTGATACCTCCTTGCTTAACATTCAGCATTATAAGGTACGTATCAAGGGTAAAGTGGAGCAATTCAGGGAACGGAGTAGCACCTTCCCTACACCTCGGTGTGGTAGCTATTGAAAAGGGAACCTTCGGGTCACCCTCAGTTAAGGTCGCCAATTTAACTTTACTTATTTGACCCATCGATATAAAATGTTATAGCAATTCAGGTCAGAGTAGATGTAGGATTAATGGCAATAAATGGGTACTCCACATTCCTCAAAACTTCAAAGCTTGAGCTTCAACATCCGATGCAGTTAAGTGCCATACCAGGAAACTTGTTGGGGGAGAGAGTCATACTCCTCTACAAAGTTGCGTTCGGTATTATCTACAGCCCCTGTCAACTGTTTGGATTTAGGATGGCGTAGACACAGTGATAACGACGCTTGTTGTCAGTCAGCTTCTTGCATATGTGATTATCAGTTCAACAAGTTGTTTGGTTGGTTGGTTTTTTATGGCATATCAGCCTTTGTATGCTATTTGACACCAAATCAATTTTTATGAAAATACATCTATTTCTAACAATTCAGTTTAGCATGAGCCTGCAGTTTAAATATAAGTACAGTTTAATTGTGAAAAACATTTGTATTTCAAGCTATTCAGTTTAGTCAGGCAGGTCTTATTCAACTAATTTTGTTTAGTATAAGTACAGATTTTGTTTACACACAGTTAAATCTCAAAACAGTTCTATATTAAACAAATCAGTTTAGTGTAAGTACATTTTCAATGTCAAAAACAGTTCCATTTGAAATCATTCAGTTTATCATAAGCACGCAGGTTAAATGTATGTACGGTTTAATTGTCAAAAACATTTCAATTTCAAGCTATTCGGTTTATTGAAACAGTTCTAATTCAAAACATTCCATTTAGGATAAGTATGCAGTTATTTGTATTTACCCCATTGATAGTTCCCTATCAGGTGCTACTATTCCGGGCCAGAGTGGACCTGGCAATGATCTAAATGAAGGGGTACTCCGCGTTCCCCAAAGCCCCAATATTACTGGAACCCCGTCATCAGATTGCTAATGTCATATCCAGGACACTCGTTGTGGGTGGGAGTCTTACCCCTCTGCAGAGGAGCAGTCGGTGTATTTTACAACCCCAGACGATTGAGCAAAACAAGTTTGTGAAGTGGGCATTCTTTTATATGTTGTTTTGTGAGGCGTGCTGTGAAGGGTGGTTTCGCTCACAAGGTATTCTGAGAAAGGCGATCAATTTTATCTTCTATGATTATTTATGTCTGCATTATACTATTTTTTTTTTAATTTCGTAGTTTATTTACACTGCTGTGTTTAATTAACTATTATAATTTAGGTGTTTGTCATTGTTTCTCTTTTTGTAACTTTTTCACACCAGTGTCTTTCACTGGAGACAAAAAGACATCAAGTCTCCTCAGGTCTCTATAAATCTTCTGAGTATTTTAGTTAATCTTAACAATATTGTGTCCTAGGTGGTATCAATTCTTACTCTGAGTTCCAGTTTCTCTTATATAATATATGACATGGATTTTCGGTTCGTTCCTAGTGACCCCGTGTGCTTTGTTAAGCTGTCACATTTTGATTAGTAAACAAGAAGATGACAGCACGTCAGGGCACTCAGGTCGGACAGGTGTGTAACCGGAAAGGGATCACGAGATGAGAACCACGCGGTCAGATTTAGACAGAGTGCAAAGAATCGCAGTCGAACGAGGGACACGTAGCCAATCAGAGGCGTCCATGACCAGCTTGCAAGGTGGTGCAAGCGTTAGCATCCTATGGCTCCTGAAAGAAGGTATCTGAGTAGAAGTCCCCTATCTGAGTACATGTCTCTCCACCCATCTCTCACACACCACAGAAATATCAACCCTTTTGAGAATAAAGTGTGAGAGATATATTTTTATAAAAAAGTGTGTTCGTTCGTTCATTGAAGTTCGTCATTATATTTGATTATGTTTCGGCTTATATTTGTATTACGGGTATACAACATTTCTCCAGTCACTTTTCCGAACGCACTAACTAAAGTCTCCATTCTTCTTCTTCTTCTTCTTCTTCTTCTTCTTCTTCTTCTTCTTATTATTATTATTATTATTATTATTATTATTATTATTATTATTATTATTATTATTGCTGTTGTTGCTGTTGTTTTTGTTATACTTGTTTTTGCTTTTGTTGCTGTCATCTTTTTTTAGATAAGTTATCCTTATTTATTCGTTTACAATTATTTTTGTTTATTTATTGTTTTATTCACATCTTTTTTCGTCTTTGGTTTATATATATATATATATATATATATGGTCGGCGTTTCAGTCTGCCGAGTTTCGATCGCAGCATCAAGAATTTCGTGTATGTAGCCCGACTGAAGAACTGTGATACAACGAAACAGTCTTCTGTGGATAGCAATATATGCTCCCCGAACCCCGTAGGGTTGAGGTCTCTAGCTACGGAAGTAACGGTTGCCACTCACGTAAAGCAAGGTTCTTCAAATGAATTGTGTTCTCGGCAGCCGTTAAGCAGTAAACAAAACAGAAAATGATACATAAGCGTTTAAAAAGTCCCTTCGCTTCCGCTAGTCTCCTCTTAGCCGTGCGGTAGAATCTTCGGTTGGTGTATGAGTCAGCCGGCTTTCAATCCCAACTGCGAAAATCCTGCGTATCTAGTCACACTGAAGAGTTGTGATGAAACGAAACAGTATGTCTGTGGATGACTACAGAAAATCAGAGATGGTTAAATTGATTAGGTGATATATATATATATATAGATAGATATATATTTTTTCTTTAAAGAAAAAACCAAAAAACGGTTATTTTAGGATTATACATTTATTTCCATCCTGTTTTTCGTTTCTGGTGTAAACCAAAAACACGAAGAAAAATATGACAGGACTTCTTCAAATCTAATGGATAAATAAAACAGAATAGACACAGGGGGGATGGTGGAGGGAGAGGTGAAGAGTTATATCCTGGTTTTATTGAATTTCGGTTTTTTTATTTACCTATTTATTTTATTTTCAAAATTATTCCGTCAGTTATAATTACGGTAATGTAACTTTTTTATTTATTTTAGTTTATTCATTTTCTTTTCTTGTTAAGTTCAATAAATAACTTTCATGTGCTATATCAATGTAATGATTTTTTGTAAGGGAAATATTTATGTTCATATTAATTTCGATACTATTTACTTAGCCACCTATTTTTCCACGTGTTTATATTGGATACGTTTTTTTCCCAGTTTCACTATTTATTTCTATGTTTCTAAAAAAATTATCAGTCTATAGTTTAAATTTTGTCCTATGTCTACATCTAGCTATTAATTCACATCTCTTATTTAATAACTTTTCAGGCAATTTATGCATCATTATTTGTATTTTCTCTTCGAAGCACAAATTATTGCTCTGTAAAATTAATTACAATTCGCTCTCTACCAGGAAAATTTAAATGTTAAGCTCTTGAATGATTTTCTTGTCTTGAAGGAATTCCTCCCAACTCTGTTTTAACTGGACCGAATAATACTATATATATATATATATATATGTATATATATAAGAAAAGCGTGTGTCCACGAAATTTCAAGACTGAAGCTGTATTTACGAAAACCAACATAAAAGGTGTATGCAGCTTTAATTTGACTAAAAATTGTCCACTTGTTCAGCAAATTTATTGTAAAAACTATCCATTAAAAGAAGCTGCACTAAAACTTCTCGTTTAATATGTCGTAAAGGAGAACAGTGCTATTTTATTTTAACATTCTTGAAGTCAATACATATTGACCTTGAGACGACTTTTCAAACATGGAAAAAAGAAAAAGGTGGATGTTTGGTGCTGTAATTTAATGATGAGACGCCCATATCGTAACGGTTATTAACTTAAGAAAATGAACTCGACGATACGATGTTCAACGTTTTTCAACGAATAAACAAATTCTCGGTTCATATTGAAAAGCAACAGGAATTTTCTGAGAAACTCCAAATCTGAGATTTTCAAGATGGTTTGTTTAAGAAGGATTATTTTTTCTTATCTCATACAGTTCATTTAAGAGGAAACTCGTTTTCCTCTTCCAGTTAATATTTACACACATATCATCAAGATGTGAATGATCTACTTAAAAAAGAAATGTTCTATCTTCAGTGCTGAGAGAAAATTTAAAACACAGCAGGTTGGTTTAAAGATGTGATTTTCCAGCAGCAGAGAAATTGTGCAGTAAGGAGAAGTAATGAAAATGTTTTGACAAATAATAACATTTCTCTTGCTATGTTTAGGATAGCTTACATATGAGAGTGAATTATATTTTAAATGATTATAGTGCAATCATTCAACAATGTATCAATATTATCAGTTTCGCTCTTTACTGATTGAAAACTTTCCTTAACTAAATATTAATAAATAAGTTGCTTAGCATTCTATTAACGCCTTATTTCTTTAATCAATGATTTCGTTTGAGGATTTTATTTGATTATTATTGACGAATTAAATGTTTTTTCTAAAACAAAACCATGTTCGTATATATCAATGCAAAACTAGGTTAATTTTTTAGTTCTTATTTTACTGCTTATAAATAATAAAATTCCTCTTATTTTCTATATTTTGGAAACATTCTTTTTAATTTCAGAAACAAGTTTCGTTGTTGTTTTAGATAGATTATATATTATGATGGAGTGTGGGTCATGGTTATCTTTCGATGGCTGTTTTATTCTCTTCTATAGAAGCCACTCTTATAGAGGAGCAGCAGTAGTTCCCCGAGGCCTCCATGTTAATGCACACAAAACGGAATATATGTGCTATAACCAAACGGGGGACATCTCCACTCTAAAAGGAACCCCACTTAAACTAGTAGACAAATTCACGTACCTAGGAAGCAGCGTCGAATCAACCGAAAAGGACATCGAAACGAGGTTAACGAAAGCATGGACAGCTATCAATAGGCTATCGACTATATGGAAATCAGACCTAACCGATAAAATGAAACGCAGTTTCTTCCAGGCAGCGGTCACATCGATACTGCTATATGGATGCACTACATGGACGCTAACAAAACGGCTGGAGAAGAAACTAGATGGCAATTACACAAGAATGCTGCGTGCAATCCTGAACAAGTCCTGGCAGCAACACCCCACAAGACACCAACTGTACGGCCACCTGCCCCCTATCACGAAAACTATTCAAGTTAGACGAACCAGACATGCAGGACATTGCTGGAGAAGCAGAGATGAACTCATAAGAGATGTACTCTTATGGATCCCCACACGTGGCCGCGCAAAAGCAGAACGACCAGCACGAACGTACATTCAGCAGCTATGTGAGGATACAGGTTGTTGTCCTGAAGACCTGCCTAGGGCGATGAACGATAGGGAGGAGTGGGGAGAGAGGGTCAGGGATATCCGTGCTGCCAGCACGATATGATGGTGATGATTTTATCCAGGTTGGCAGGACCTAGTGCAGTGCATATATTATGATGAATATGGGATCATGAGTTACATCTGGTGAGGCACATCGTATCTTAAAAGATATATCATTGCGGCCCAATCTTTTTCTCCCTCTCTCTCTATCTCCCTCCCTCTCATTGTCTGTCTGTCAGTCTGTCTCTCTCTCTCTCTCTCTCAATATATATATATATATATATATATATATATTCTCTTAATATATTGGCAGTTTACATTTTTTCATATATTATGTTATTCCCAATGTTTCATTACTTGGACATTTGCCTATATCATAAAATATAATATTGCTTATCAGGAGAGAAATTCATGTAAGGAAAATAGTATGAATAAAGCCGCACAGAGTATGTCAACCTGAATTTGATTTAATTGAAGTATTTTAAAAAGTTGAATGTTTTTATCTTACATTTTTCCTATTCGAATATGTTGTAATGGAATATCTCAGACCCACTCTTAATCATGTGGAGTAATTATATATATAAAGTAAGGCCGATATTATACCGGTCCTTGCTCCGGGGCTAAGGCAGACTGCATTAATTCGCTTTTGGCTTTGACCCCAGCTTTTTAGCCGAACTGTCTGGCATTTGTGTCGGACAGGGAATTCTCCAGTAACAACAGATTTGCGGCCGAAAGGCTCCCGGCTTCGGCTGGGCCACCTTCTGCTCGGCGAGCTGCATCATTGACACCTTTGTCACTTTGTATAGCACTGGACCTTAGTTTCCAGTTTAAACTCTAATCAAGCCTGTACCAATGTTTGGGTCGATGTCCAGCTAGGCTCACCAGGTCCACATTGCATTAAGTAGGCCGATAACAACTATAGTCAAGCCAGGCTCGAAACTAGGTTCGTACCCAACCTTCATATACCCTAATCCCCACTATAATCTGACCTTCGGGTCATTGGAACTTGTGTCGTGTCCTGCCTGGTGGGAGGCTGAGACAAATAACGTGTCCCAGGGATGAAGCCGACGGCATTAATTTGCTGCCAGTACTGTCCAGCAAAGGCTGATTTGAGGCCGAAAAAGCCCCAGCTGTTACTGAGCCATGTTCGGTTGGGCGAGTGCATCTTGGAGATCTTTTTCACCTTTGTATAGCACTGGACTTTGCTGTCGAGTTTAAGCTCTAACCAGAAATTAATGCCTGTACCCATGTTTGGATCCATGTCAAGCTTGGCTTATCGACTCACATTGTCGATGAGCCGATGACCAGCATAGAATAGTAGAGCTCGAGCCTCGGCTTGGATCAGAACTTCCCCTCCCCTAACTCTCACTATAATCCAATAAGTTCATTTTTCCTTGTTTCAAATCCTGTGTGGTGGGAAGCAGAGACAAACATTCCTTGCTTCGGAGATTAGTAGCGTGCCTCACTATTCCTTGACCGTTTTATTGTATCTCTCGTGAAATAAAAACCTTTCTTTATTCTATGAACGTGTTGAATGTCCATTTTTCTCGAGTACCATGTTATCTGACTGTATCCTTTTTAAGGACCAACCAGGATCTGTAGAATGTTTAATATATTATGTGCAAAATAAATCTTATTAGATATCAAACTGTGAGATATTTTATGCTATTAACCTTAAGTAATGAAATGGTCATAGTAAGACCAGAAAAACAATGACTTAAAGACAAAGGATAAATTAACTAGGCTCGTTACATAGAAAGAAACTCACAGAAGCTTCACATGAATTTTCATCATATTTATAGTTTTATTTAAACACCCCACATCTCTTCAATAAAATTCTCACCTATTAATGCATAAATATAAACTAGAAAATAAACTGAAATGGCTTTTCACACAAAGTTTTTACTCAAAATAATGAACGATGGTTATTTTCATATATTTCAACGAATTTAGAAAAAAAATCCTAATATGAAACAATGAGTTATACATTAACAACGGAATTTATTTGGGATTGAAAGGATACAGTCTTGTGATCTTGTATACAGCAAATTATGAATTAATTGATTGACTTTAATGGCATGCCAATTTGTCTCGCACTATTTTATGCGGGTAGCTTTTTCTTAGCAGGTATTCTTCAAACATAGCTATTGAATACAACTCATTTTCACACAATTGCATGTTTTCAATATTCCTATCGAGTTCGAATAATTTTTAAAACTATCGCCGGTCAAAATGTACCTAGAAGTAATAGTGATAATGGATGCTCCACACTCTTCAGATCCTTTGAACAAGAGCCCCACAGTCAAATGCAGGTTAGTGTCACACACCAAAAACTTTTTGGTGGGGGGTGTCTTACTTGCAAAGGGGATACAGTCAGTGTATTCCAATCCCCACCGACGGGGCATTAAGATGTATTAAAATTAGCAAATAATTTTATAACTGCAGAATCCTTTGAATTTAGAATTTTAGTCAGCTGCTTAATTCAAAAAGATCGGCTCAGGAACTAGTGAGGGAATGAAGTGGTTCATGTATATCAAACGTCCAAGACATCAAAGAGTCTCACCGATATTTTGTATAGAAACTTTGAGTAAAGCAACATTAGAAATAAATGTGAATGCGTCATCTTAAGGTTTCTTTCAAAGTGACATTCACCCTATGATTATCGGTCGTCATTGCCTTCACTGATGATGTTGATTTAGCTGAAAACTATTAATCATGGGGAAATTGTGCCTGACTTTGACAATATTTACTTTGCCTCGTACATCTCGGATTAATTATGAGTCGGCCATGTTGTTTGTATAATGCACAGGATGCAATATGTGATATTGCGGTCAAGATATCTGCAAAAGGAGGAATGTACTGCAAGAAAAAGAAAAAAAATATTCACCCTAAAATATGATAAAATAAAGCTCAAAATATATTGCGTAAAAGGAAAAATATGTAAAAAAAAAAAAAATACCTGAGAGATCAAAGGTAATGCTTTGATCTTATCGCTGCTTACTTATTTGATACTTTTTGAGAAGAGCAGATTTTTTGGTAGACTATTATCTCTGGAAGAATCAAAAAGCAAAAATATTCTAAGCTATGTTTCTAACATATTATTACGGAAAATACGGTTGAACGTTGCTGGGATTGGCACAATAAAAAAATCGGAAAATATGATCATTAGGAAAAGAAAGCAGTTGACAGGGTTATGATGAATTATCAAGTCTATGATAGGGTTATTTTACGCTTAGCGGTAAAGGATCGGCGTTCATTGTATGATCATATTTACAATTTTGTGTATTTGTTTCTTAAGGGTTTTTTTGCACACGATCCCATCAAAAGCGAACCTTTTTAAAACAGATCTTTCTGACACATACTTACATTTTTATAAGTATTTCTATTTTATAATTGCCCTTTTTAAGACAATTATATTATTCCGAGTAATAAAGGATAATCCTTCGAAGACAATTATGTTATCAAGAATCAATCGTTAAATCATAAAATTTACAATTATGTGAAGTGTTTCAATCGTATTTGAATATTTTTAAACCTATCTAATTAACCAATACATGTGAACTAACAGGTACTAACCGACCAAGTCAGAGTAGACCTGAGAGTAATGGAAATAAAGAGGTACTCCACAAACCCAAGATATCCCAAACTGGAGTTTCACTATCAGATACAGTTAACTAAGGTTACTAGGTGTTGTGGAAATATTCCTTGAACATGATTTGAAGAATATCTGATTTTGGAACTATTTCCAACGTGGGAATAAATTTGAATTATGAAGAGATGTGCATATAATATACAGTCATTTTACGTCATAAGTTAGTTGGTTTTTCGACTGCGAAGAGGAAGGATCTGCTGATCTTGTGACAGTCAGAGCACACTGACAATTTCTTTAACAGTCGACGAGGGTATAATTCATATCATCATATAAGCCCTTGCGAGACAACCCACACAACAAAGTACTCTTCAGTGAATGACTCGAGCATTTTACTATGTTGCGAAAGTTAACTTTACACAGATACATATAGCCAGTCGAGACTATATTTTCTGTTTTTTATAACTATAGAAGTCATACGATAGTTTAGTGTATTTTTACTGATATACTATTTTTAAATATTTTTATTTGATTAACTGTATTATTGTTTTTCTATTAAAGAGACTCGCTTACCTGTTCAGCAGATTCGTCACTCTAGGAGAGTGTATGACCTATCGTTTTGGGATATACTCATTTTCTTGGACTATAAGAATCACAACAATTTTTATTAATATCAAGACTTAATATTAAAATATTAACAACTGAGTCGGTGCTTTAGGGTCAATTTTGAATTTTAAAGTGCCGACCATTCTAACATTTATGTAGAGGGTGAGATTTCACTCCGGGTTCAAACTGAGTAGCACGTCGAACAGGTGTATTGGGACTTGAGTGAGTTAAATCTACTCACACATGCATACGCAAACAAGCTCAAAAGCACACATATACTCACATTCACACACACACACACACACACACACACACACATATATATATATATATATATATTGAGAATAATGAACCTTCTGTTTTTGTATTTTATTAAAAATCCATCGTTGTTCTCGTAAGATTTGTTTCACCATTCTATTGTCCTCACGAAGATTTATTCAAACAGAAACGATTTAACGTCGACTTTCCTTCTAATAAATTCATCAATTTGGATTATTTTGTTTTTCAATTTTTCTTTATACGCTCAGATTCATTTACATTATATATATATATATATATATACGCTTACATCTAATCCCTTTAGAATATTAGCCAAAGGTCCATAAGACTTGGGTTCAGTCCCAGGTCGCGTCATACTAAAGACCTTAAAAATGGTCCTCGAAAGCTCTTTGCTTAACACTCCGTAATATAAGGTAGATATGAAAGGTAAAGTGGAGCAAATCAGAGAAACAAGTAGCGCCCCCCTCACACCACGGTGAAGTGCCTATTTAAAAAGAAGCCTTCTGGTCGTCGACTTTACTATATATATATTGGCCTAATGAGTAGAGTGTTTGCCATTGATCCGGGAGATTGGGTTTCAATCCCAGACCAAGTCATACAAAAAACTTCTTTAAAATGGCACCTTGATGCCGCCTTTCTTAACAACAGTCAGCATTATAAGGTATGGATAAATGATAAAGTAGAGCAATCCAGGGAATGGGGTAGCACCCTCCTCTACACCTCGGTGTAGAAGCTATTGAAAGGGGTTCCTTCGAGTTACGCTCTATTACGGTCACCGACTTTAGTTCTTCTGGCAAATGCATCTGCCCATGCCAAACCCCTGCTACATAGTCTGAGACGAGTATCTGCGGGCATAGGCTTCCATGTCAATGCCCACAAGACGGAATATATGTGCTGTAATCAAAGAGGCAACATATCCACACTAAACGGTAGGTCTCTGAAACTAGTAGACAAGTTCACCTACGCAGGAAGCAGCGTCTCATCAACCGAGACAGACATCAGCATGCGACTAGCGAAGGCATGGACAGGTATGGATAGGCTATCTGTCAAATGGAAGTAAGACCTGACCGATAAAATAAAACGCAGTTTCTTCCAAGCAGCGGTCGCGTCGATACTACATGGACACAAACTAAACGTATGGAAGAGAAACTTGACGGCAACTACACAAGAATGCTGCGAGCAATATTGAACAATTCCTGGTGGCAGTACCTCACAAAGCAGCGGCTGTACGGTCAATTACCACCAATCACGAAAACTATCACAGGTACACGAACCACACATGTGGGACACTGCTGGAGAAGTAAGGACGAACTCATAAGTGATGTACTCCTGTGAACCCCTTCACATGGACAAGCAAAGGTAGGAAGACCAGCTAGAAACTACATACAGCAGCTCTGTACCGATACGGGATGCAGCCCTGAAGACCTGCCGAAAGCAATGGACAATAGAGAATGGTGGCGAGAAAGGCTAAGAGATATCCGTGCTGATGGTGTAACATGATCAAATATATATATATATATGCGTGGTGTCTTCAATAAGATTCCATACTTCTTTTGTACAGGCATTTAAAATTGTCGTAGACTTTTGAAATTTCAGTAAGTTATTGCAATCCATCTTATGACATGACTATCCAATTTTTATGATTTCAGATTCAAATGAATTGCTACAACAGGAATTAGGATACACCCTACTAAAGCCTGATTGTCAAAGCTGGGGAATTTCAAAAATGCAATCTGAACATGAGGACACATTAAAGGAACGATATGCTATAAAATTAGGTTTTAAACTTGAAAAAAATATCACAGAAACGTACGGAATGCTTCAGACTGCTCTTCGACCATCTTGCATGAATCAAGCGTCGGTTTTGAGTGGCATAACAGATTCAAGGAAAGCTGCGAGTCTGTGAGGGATGATGAAAGATGTGGGAGGAGTAAGGAAATCAGAACACCAGAGTTGATTGGCCAATGTCTTAGGGTAAGGGTTAGGGTTACTCTGTTGAGGTTTTAAGGGAGTTCAGGAAGAGATTCCTTGAGAGGAGGCCAGCACTCTTCAAATTGAATCAGTGGCATTTTCCCTAGGACAATGCACCAGTCCACAACTCCATCCTTGTCACAGACTATTTGACCAAGATGGGCATCAAGACAGCTCCTCGCCCTCCCTATAGTCCAGACCTTGCTCCCTGTGACTTTTGGTTACTCCCTAAGCTCAGAGACTGTCGTTTAAGACAATTGAGGAGATGAAAGAGGCTGTGTCGAAGATCATTGACACGCTCACACAAGAGGACTTCTATGGGGCCTTTCAGAAGTTATTGGAACGGTACAACAAGTTCATCGCAGCCTGAGGAGATTACTTCAAATTGGACTATAGTTTCATGTGTGCACTATCAATAAAAGTGCCGATTCGAAAAAAAGTCTGGAAACGTTTTTATGATCCTCGTATATATATATAAACTTTAAAAATAATGACATTACAGTGGGTTTTATTGATAATTCAGCTAAGTAAACACAAGGAAATTTGGAAAGTCTTTTTTGAGAATCATTTAACATTTGTAAGACTGAAACCTATGAGAAATATCTTTAATGGAAAATTCATTCCTGGTGCAATATTCTCGGGAGATATTTGACAGCTTATCACTATTTGAATATCACTTGCAGACATGAAAAAAGCAGTTTTCATTTAACGTTTACAAATTGAAGTTGACTTTACTAGAATAATCGAAAATGTTGAAAAAGAATGATTTAACATGAAAAACAGCTCGTAACAATTTTTGAAAAAAATATTACTGCTTCTTTTTCGTCCAAGGTTATTAATAGCTGAAAACTGGTTAAACGTTTACTTCATTGCTGAAAACATTGAATGTTTACAATACAGTGTTATAGTGATCACTATCAAAATTTAAGACATATTTGAAGCATAAACACAGTTTATGAAGCAAAAAAAGCAGAAATCATTATGCTCTTGTATAACAATGGTTGTTAATATGTTTGTGTTGATATTATTTTAAGCTCTTCAAAATGCAACCTTTACATAGCAAGCCTCTTCAGTCTAGTTCAAAATATTAAATGATCACCTGAAAACACATCATCAAAGTGGTTTGGTTTGGTTTAGTATCTTTGTTTAGATAGAATATCAACATCTGTCGGTTATCTAATGTCAAAGCCACAATTCCAGAAGAACAGTGGTGGTACTATTTAACCAATAGCTGATAGTATAAAGGAATCCATACTTTTATCAAGGGTATTAGTACAAAAGTGAACGCAATAGCGTGACTGGGGTTCGATCACTCTTCTTACAATTAAATAGTCATGCACATTTGCCACAATGCCACATGGACTACCCCATATCAAATTCTAACATCATACACATGAGAGGATATTGAAAATTTCTGACGATCAATATGAAACTATTCAGATTAATTTTACTAATGTCAAACTTTGTAGACACTCAAAATGGAATGAAGTAAAACCGACACACCCCTATTTCCCCAGGTTTCTATATTTTTTTAAACTGTCACATATGTTCCTCTGTTTTCACCTTTTTCCCACTTTTGGTCAACTTTGGGCAAAAGGAACGTAAGGGCTAAACTTCTACAAGGAATTTAAAATTAGTGACAGTATCTTCCTAATAGAACTAAATAGAGCTTGTTTGAATAATCTGACACCAGCAAGATGATGGTAGCAAACATCGGAGCAATTGTTTGTGATGATCGTTTGTAAATTCATACCATTTTTGATTCACGGTTCATTCGTTTTAAAGGAATTGCAATTTTATTTTAATGAACTATCATGATTTTTTTTCTGTATTCCAGGAGTCTAGTCATTCATATGATTTATATCGTAAATATGTCCGCGTTTTTTTTTTTTGTGTTATGATTTTAATAGTTATTTCTCTATTTTTGTCATTTTTATAAAACATTGTCTTTTTCTCATTACTTAAAATTATATTTGTTTATTCAACTGCCTTATTGAATATCTATGTTCCCATTTTCCTAATTTAACAAGTCAAGGGTACATTTATGGCACCACTAGTAGTGACCAAATGACTTGATTTGCCAAACATTACAACACGCTTAAACGGATATTTACAAAGAATATATTAAAGCAGTACAATTTGGTGACCTCTGGCCTATTGTCAGTGGTCAAACTCACGGCAGTTTCACTTATCAATTAGTATTTCTCATCAGAATCACAGCACTTGATTATGTATATGCATTCATTTACTAATACCTTTGTCAGACACAAAGACTAAATGAACATCCTGTGAAAATCAAAACCACCACATTTCTTATTTTTAAAACTTATTTACCACAAAGCACAATCCTTGAAAACATTAACTTTAGTATTTATCGATATTCAAATAGCCTATCTTTCAAGTGTGAACCTGACTCAAAACTCATTTTAGCGTAGTCACTGACAACTGCTGAGTTGCTGATGGCTATTGGTGAACCTGAGAAGAGAGACAGGAAAAAACATCTCGATAAGAACCTCTGCTTTTTTATTCTCTCAGTGTAGTTTCTGAGGCGGTCCGAGTCGCTAAAAATGGCAAACGGACACAATGTACGGGTTAGTTTCTTCGTTTATATTTGAATTGTCTCTCCTTGTATATTTGAATCATTCCTCGTTCACAGTTTACACGGACGATTTTCTCCTCGTACGCCAGGCTCCAAAACAGAGAGCGGATCGAGAAACTCGGCGTCTTATACTGTGCCTGTTCACCCGCCCTACCCAAACACTTGGGGGATTCAAGTAGTGTATTTTGTTTGCTTTTTTCAGTATTTTGCTTCTGTCTTCTCTGTGTTAAGAAGTCTGGTAAAAGGTCAAGACTCGGAGTATCATGAATCTCTTTGACGTTCTGCACTGGTCTCTCTTGCATCATACTATCTCAATGTCTGTTTGCTTCTCTATCTCCGGCAGTCTAGTAAAGGATCATCATAATTCAAAGCTTCGAGTTATCTAAGCTTCTCCTCGCTTCATTACTTTCACGAGTTATTTTTATCTTTTTGTGAAATTACTTAATTCTTCTAAAATCCAGTTCGGTAAATTCCTACGTTTCTGATTAAGGAATTTATTTGGTTGGGTTCACTAATCTATTGAATCATAATACTGGGATTCACAGAACCCACAACGTCCATTTTCTCCTTATTTGAATGACATCGACCAGACAACCCTCGCCATCACTTTAATGGCCGACTGAGTGTTATGTTTTGACCTTCGACCCGGCCCAAAAAATGCTATTCCAAGGTGATGCACCGGAAGGAAGTGACACATTCCAATGGCCAGTAATCGAAAGAGATCGCGTGGGCGGATTAAGGCTTATAATATGGGACAAGGTGAAGGTCCCACTGTGCCAATGCAGACTGATGCACCGGAAGAGAGTGACCTCTGAACTGCATGACAGTTATTTCCGCTTGATGACGATTAAACATTCGATTTCAAAGATCCAGTGGGCGATCGTTTGGGGGTTGAATTATTATTTAACTCAGTTGAGTTCGAGTCCAAGAAGCAGTCGCCAGTAGAATTCCAGACGGCTAGAGACCAGATGTGGTAGGGAAAGCCAAACGCAACCGAGGGGCCCTCGGGAACCCCGATGGAGTGGACCCCAGATTCAGGAGAACAAGAAAGACACGTGACGGTCATAACAGTGGGGTCAAGAAATTACAGTCTATGTTCGGTCTCCAGCTCTCTCTCACATGCAACCCTTGAACAACCCTTTCGAACCCTTGCAATAAAGTATCATGCTTGCGTCTGTTAATTATCTAAACTTTTTGCTTAGATGTAGCACAAGGCCGCATAAATGGGGCACCCAATGAGAATCGAACTCACTCGTGTAGGTTTGCTAGTCTACCTTGCTAACCATTACACCACCCGGGGTGCTCATCATGCTTGCGTCTGTTATCATTGCGTCGGTGTGTATCCAACATATAAATGTATATTTCTGTATGAACATGCATATTACCATACAACATGAGTCTAATGACCTGATAAATGTCTGCTTTCAATCAAACATATCTTGTAACACCTAGCCCACTGGTCGAGATGTTGGACATTGGCAAGTGTTGTTTTTTTTCCGGTTGTTGGAGATTTTTCATAAGTTATTTATTTACACACTGTAACCATTCACTGTAACCATTCTCTTCCAATGTTAGAATAATCGTAATGGATTCTTCAGTTGTTTGCTTATTATCGTTACATTGATGCTCATAAATTTGCGTACGCATAAGTATTTAGTAAGAATCGATTCTTCTCCGATGATATAACGTCGCAAGACACCAAGAACCGATATCCTATCAGTAGTAATTGTTTACGAAGCGGCATAGCAAAACAGAATTTAGTTGTAATATGCTATCTATCTTATGCTTATCCTCTCGTTTATTTTAAGATTTTCAAATTTTCATTTTGATAGTTTGATTTTCCTCTTGTTTTCAACGAGTATTTGCCTTTTCTTGTTCAGATATTAAAAATTATTTTTTAATTGCATATCCTTTTTTGCTTTAAATCAATCCTTTTTACTTTCTTTATCTTCATCTTATTTTAATTATGTTGCATCCTTTCTTTTTACATACTTCGAAAATATACTAAAATATCTGTGTATCTTTTAAATCTTCCCTGTTTTTTCCCCCTTTCTTTTTTGTTTTTATTTTCTTATTTCTTCATTTTCTTTCATTTTTCTCCCAGAAATATACCAATTCTTTCTTCAACATGTAAAATGATTTTCTTTCATTCTTTCTTCTGTTTTTAGGCATCAATCTTATGCCGAGTCATTTTTATAACAGTGCAGATGTTGTTTTTTTTTTTCTCTCGCATCTTCCCGCTTATAGAGATAAGTGGAATTCTACACGTAATATAACAAAGAAATGCATAGTTTCTTAACATCTACTTCAGAGCATCAATTTTTATTCTCTCTTACATGCTGAAAATATTCGTGCATGTTCACAATGATACAGATATGTGCAGTTCCATGCAAGTG
This sequence comes from Sepioteuthis lessoniana, assembly GCA_963585895.1. Lineage (NCBI taxonomy): Eukaryota > Metazoa > Mollusca > Cephalopoda > Myopsida > Loliginidae > Sepioteuthis > Sepioteuthis lessoniana. The sequence goes on along the minus strand of OY757904.1, from coordinate 13,113,470 downwards.
CATAAGCTTTCATAGTAAAAATCACACGCTAATGGATCACTGCTTACATGAGAAGGGGGTTTCCATCGGACGTTTCCTTTATAACTGAACGTACACTATTTATTTAAATCTCTGAAGTGAATACATTGAATAATCTTTTTTTTCTGTGGTGGGGAATACTGCCCAGAGGAAAATGCGCATTTGATTGGCTCAGGCATGAAACTAAAAAAAAAAACTATGTAAAAAATACTGGATTGAATGAAAATTCCTTTTAGGCAGGAGGACATATAATACACCAAAAAGGAAACAGAAAGTGAAATAATGTTAAATCGATGGGAACTCATTGGGCGTTGGAAAAGCATCAGCACTTAGCAGAGTCCACACAGAGAGTTGATGAAATCCATAGAGGGTGAGAGAATTATGGGGAAGCGAATAAGAGAGAGAGAGAGAGAGAGAGAGAGAGAGAGAGAGAGAACCATGCACAAACATGCCTACTAAGTTTAAGGGCTAGCCACAAAGCGTTTAAAACGTAAGGCCAGTTATATAATAGCTTTTACTAACTGATATCTGAACCTATATATCCTGATAGATGTTCCATTACACAGGAGTTCTGCACGTAAAGATGTTCTGTTTGCAGGGATAAAATGTTAATAAGCGTCTTCTTCTTTCTTGGACAGTACCATTATAGTAGTTAATTTGAAGTTGTGCAAAAGAGTTTGATAAACACGACCCTTCAGAGTAATTATGTGCATACTCAACTGTGTTTCTTAAACAAAGCTTGGTTCATTCTCTGGTCAAAAACCCAATAACGTTATTCACTGAAATATACGTTGGCAATGCCTATATCATTGTTGAGCCTATAAAATATTGTTGATTTTTATTATATGCTAGCATACGCTATGTCAGAAGAGCGAACGAGAAATTGTTATTGGCTGAATACTTTGAAACTCACACGGCGGATCAGGTTTCATCTTTTAGAATAAGCTGATCATAGTGATCTTATTGGAACGATCTCACGTAAAAGACTGTGATCGATCATCAAAGAATTAAATCGAAACGTAACCTTAATGATGCGCTAGAGAGTGGATGGATCCATATTTGCTTCATTGGCTTTTTGGCTCCAATTCATTTATATTGCATGCTGTAGTTTAAAAGTTACCGGTCCGACCAAGGAGGAAATCGTTTCTACTATTTTGACTATTCATCCTGCAGTTAAACACTTATTATTTTCCAAGTTTCTTTAACACTTCCATTAAAAAAAGATTATTTCATCATTTTATGAATCCTCTCATTTTATATAGAAAACTTATAAAGCGACCTTGAATGTATAATGCATTTGCTAACTAATTAAAGCTTTTGCATTTGTAAATATAAGCGGCACGAAGAGATGAGTAATAAAAGATAAACTGGCTCCCGAAATAAATTCAAGTTGAAGTTGTTCAACGTTTCTTCCGGTGTGCTATGTGTAACAAGATATACTTGATTTATCATCCTAGTCGGATATATAACTCAATCGAGAAGGAAGTGGAGATGGCATGTCCTGAGAGGCCTAAAATATATCTTGCAGGGAAAGGTGAAAATGACTGAAGAAAACTCCAATCTACAAATGTTTAAATTGTATTTCTCTAAATTGAGATAAATTTTTGCTGAAAAAAAAGAGAAGCTACAAAATGTTCTCTTGTATGCAAATAAGTACATTTTTTGACAGAGAAAGAGAAACGAAGATTTTAGCTGAAAATAAAAGGACAATATTTTTGTTTGTAAGAGAGAAAATATATTTATGCCTTAACATACATGAGGCTGCTGTGTCTTCAAATATTTTCCTCAGAAATCTTATGCTTTAGTATTAGAATTATTAAGTATATGAAACACAAACATTATTAAGATAGATAAGTGGGGCTGAAATAAAATTCATTCTTGAAACAAAACAATGTAGATTTTCATTCAAAAGATACGAACCAAAAGACTGAGTATATATCGAATGAATAAGACACCAACTGTTAGTCGACTAAATATAAGCATCATTATTGATGAAATACTTACGCGCTTATTAATGCAAGTTGGGTCGGAATTAGTTTAAAATGTTTTAGTGATTTATCTATTAATCTCATTGACTAAAATTTGCATTTTTAACATTGCTGACTGGCGACCGTAATTGAGGGCGACCAGAAGGCTCTCTTTTCAATAGAACACTCTACCCACTAGACACATGAGCCGGTTATTGGAAGGAAAAGAATTCCCAAATTATTATCTGTTTGACACTTAATTTTTTTCACGAAGTATCACGAAATAAATTTTTAAAAAAGCGTGAATAGTTAATGTTGGGTATCACTCACCTTTCTCCACACAATGAACAGGTCCATCTGCCATATATAGCTGTAGCTACTAATACCAGGGAAGACTAGAAGGTGAAGAGCAGCTTCTTATAGGAATAGTATTAGAGCGTTGGAGACTGGATATCGCACTGGATCACCTTACTTGCTACCGTAATAATGGAAGCCAATACTATCGTTGGACTATATCTTTAATCTGTATTCACTAATCCTATGTTCTTGTCTACTAATAGTCTCTCTATTGTATATACTTTTTCCTGAAAATATATCTCTATTTCCTCTCATATTGTGGTTTGTCCTTTATTTAATATTATAAGCGTTCACTAATCCTATGTTCTTGTCTACTAATAGTCTCTTTATTGTATATACTTTTTCCTGAGGATATATCTCTTTTTCATCTCGTCCTTGTCGCCGACTGTTGCGTTCTGGTTAGTGAACGCTTGTAATATTAAATAAAGGACAAACCACAATATGAGAGGAAATAGAGATATATTCTCAGGAAAAAGTACATACAATAGAGAGACTATTAGCAGACTAGAAAGTGAAGAGCAGCTTCTTATAGGAATAGTACTAGAGCGTTGGCGACTGGGGATCGCACTAGATCACTTTACTTGCTACTGTAATAACGGAAGCAGTGTTATATCCTAGGTCTAAAGTTCTACTTGGATATCATTATTCTAAGAAATATAATTTCTTGTTTTAAACATATGTATATAATGAATTACCAATGCATTTTAAAACAAAATAACTTCATGTATTTATTCTATTTAAATGACTAACTTTTGTGACGTTAGCATATACTTCCTAATTTTCTACTGAGTTCAATTTCATTAGACAAGTATCTAACCTGCGGTCAAATTATTGGAAAGAAAATAGACCTTTACATTTTTTGGTTCTTTTATCACTTCCGTATATTATCAACATCATAGACAATTGAAATAGCCGAACCACTTGCATATGAATAGACACAAAGTTAGCTTTCTCTACTTTAATGTACGTCTTTTATAAATAAAACGCCCATTTTGATACTTCTTTTTCGTGTTTTATGATCTCAGTGTAAATATTGCAGCCCAAATGACAACTGTGAACAAAAAACGCTTCCGTAAAACAAATGATCAATATAAATACTAATTTTAGAAATAAAAAACGATAGTTTATAAATATGACAAATTGGGTTGTTTTTCTTCAATGAGAAACAACGAAAAACTTAAGATATTTTTCTAATTTGTATCATGTTTTTATATAAAACTGGGAGAAATTCAAAAAATTCTTAGTTCTACATTTGAATTTATTCAACATCTAATTTTATACAATCTATCTAAACTAATTCTCGGTTTATTCATTTGTTTATTGTTTTCTCTTTAACACTATGTAATTTTTAAAGATATTCTCAAAAAACTTGTTTACATAAAAACAGTAAAAATAAAATGTAAAGGTTTAAGCTTAAAAAAAAAAAAGTTTGATAATATATAATTTCAATTAGCCCTCGTTCAAGGAAAAGTCCTACTACGCAAAAGGCTCAACCATACATTGTAAATGTTGCTGAAACGTTCATGAGAAAAATCTACTAATCTTCACTAATCCCAAATATAGAAAAAGGCTCCCTACTATAAGGATTTGCAGTCTGGAAATTATATCAACTTTACAGGCTGTTCTAGTTAATGAGACCCATTTCATTTTATCAAATGGTATGAATACAAATCAATGATCTATCTTTGATGGATATAGCTCGTAATTATATCCACAAAGTATTTATTCGAAATCACTAAATATTCAACATCAGTTTACTCTATTTCATTCTGCTACCACAATATTGAATTGATAATCCTCAAACGTCCAGTCTGTCTTCAATATTGTTCCTCGATCCACTTAGACATCTCACCATATCAGATTTACATGTAAGGAAAATCATTATAGAGATCATAAGGTCCTTCGCAACTCTGTCTACGGCAACGCATGAAGAAATATACGAACTGGCAGACCGTTAAGTGAACACGTAAGAAACAGAAACAAGTGAAATGGTGTGGAAATAAATAACCGGATAAAAGGAATATTTACTGTTTTTTGAGTACAAGAAAATCATGAAAATAATAAGATATTGACGTTGAGGCGAGACTGATTAATACAGGAAGAAAATATCACACAATCGAGTTAAACATAAAAATATAAAAGAAAAATGTGAAGAAATAATTTATTTATTAGACTTTGGAATAACTGAATTGTTCACAAGTAAAAGGAAGACAGGGAAGAATTTTAAAAAATTGCAACTTACTGAAAGATGATGCCAATTTTAACCTGCCTGCAGTATATCCATGAGATTTGAACACTGTTGATGTTTTAAAAGCAGAGATACTCTGTCTTCAGACGAATTGATACTCATTTAATGTATTTATTCAACCCTCCACTAAACGTAGGTGACAGAAGGTCACTATTTAAGCAGACGTTACCTGGTTTGAATTGTGAGATTTATTTTTTTAGACTGGTTGCGGAATGAAAGTTGTTAGGCCCTATCTACTCAACTATTTACCCGAGGAATGTCCCAGTGGTGTTTTAGTTAAACTTATAGACTGTAACATCGTAATAAGTGAGTGTAAACTCCTGTTTCGCTATTTTATTTATTTTCGTACTAATACTCTTGGAAACGGTAAGAAGCGTCTTATCTCTCTCTTTAGGGTTAGATACTATCACTGCTGTTCTTATATAATGAAGAATTTTGTGTTAAAAAATGGTATTTGTCGAGCGCCACATATACGCACAAGTACTGCACCAGGCTTTTCATTGTAGGAATTTGGCATTAAATACTTCAGGAAGTTTGATATACCATGAAACAAAGAAAATAAACAAAACTATTTACTCATGGCTCTAGAGGCGCAGAGATGGCTTGATACCTTTCCGAAGGAATTGGTGCGAATGTGAAATGCCAACAAACATATCAGGTAATTGACTTTGGTTCGTTGTCTCTTTCCTAAAATGATAAGCGTTACTCCACATGACTCGAAGAGCTTTTAACGTATTCAACCTCGATTGGCTAATCATCTATATTGAGTCAATGGAATCCATTATTTAAGGAGTTGTAATTTCGTTTTCCGCTAGAATTTATTTCCACTAAAGTTACAACGAATCAGGGTCCACAGGATATCTAGCGGATACAGCGACTTTTACCTACAAAATATTTTTTTTCCGACAGCAACTACAACTGGATTTGCGTTTTTACTAACAAAAAGTATGAATGTCACGCGAGAACGACGATTGCTTAGAAGCTAATAGCTCTTTTTAGGGACTGTATATAACGCTACTATTTTTATATATTGTCCCAAAAAGTCAACGCAGATGGTAATTGTATCCCAATAGAAGATGAATCTTCATGAAAATAGCCAATATATTTTATTATCTAAAATGCAAATGCCAATGGAATTTCACCCGATGCTACGTCATTAATTGGTTCAAAAAGCCATGAAGTAACAGGCATTTTTTAGAAAACGGAAATGCTTTAAAATCAAACAGCGTAAACCTGATGTAAATAATTCACAAAAGAATATAGATATTACTAAAACTTTAAGAATACTGAATCATATTTTGGTCGAAAAAATAATAAACATGAAGTGGTGCAACTGTGGACATTTCTTTGATGTTTTTAATGCAAATCTGTACATCGATGTTTAATGCGATTATATTTTGTTTTGAATTTTTTGGCTTCTTTTATCTTTTATTGTTAATGTATATGCATTTTATTTATTTTAGAAATATTTTAAGGAACTATTTATTTATCTTACGTCCGTTTTAAAATAAAGTAGGTGAGGTTCCCGAGTAAGGTGACTTGATATACAATGACGCTCGCTGAACTGAAATTTAGTCTTGAAAAGTAACGAAAAAGATTTTTTGAAGTTTGCCGAATTCCTGTACTAATATAGCAGAAATGTGTCATTATACTCTTCTTTTACGCTAAAACAATTTTTTTCAAATTCTCTCCATTGCCTCTTGCAAATGGTAAACGTCCAGAAAACAGTAGAATAGAGTGCAGTTAAATACTGCTGTGTGACAAGTTACGTTCAACAAAGCTATAAAAACACTGTCTTGATAGGCTTATCAGAAAGAATAGGGCCAATGAAAGATGGACTACAAAGGAACAAATTTTACTGAGAGAGATGCCGTCAGGGTTCTAAAATGGGTAACGACCCTCAGAGTAATTTTTTAGATTGCGGTTTGTAGGTTCCAGTTCATTGTAAGCTAAAAGGGATATAAAATAATTGTATTTGGTTGAAAATGAACTCTATCTATATATTGTTATTGAGGAAACCTTCCACTCCTCTTGAAAGTGAACTATTCTGCTCGTGGAGTTGATGAATGAAGACTTTAAGTAAGAAGCCTATCAATTGACATATGAGGTGTACACTGATCTAGTCTTACTACTCACGCGACTTTTGTACCTTGTTATTACCAGCCTAATAAACCCCTTTTTTATTGTTACATGTTGTTTAGTATTTGTCTTTACAAACCCCAAATTAACATCATAACACACACACACACACACACACACACACACACACACACACACACACACACATATATATATATATATATATATATATATATATATTCAAACTATAGAATTCTACACCATTAAGATGTGGAAAAAACTCATGACGAATTTCACGCTGCCATTTATTAGTTCATCCAACCAGTCGGATACTGCTCACTGAAGAATCGGAAAACTGAAACTCAGAATTTTTATTGTTATGCTATTTAAGGTTTAAACACTGTAATATTGCCATAGAGCGTTGTGCATAGGGAACAGTGGAACCTTTACTGATTAAAAATGGTAATAATAATGATATATATATGTGTGTGTGTGTGTGTGTGTGTGTGTGTGTGTGTGTGTGTGTGTGTGTGTGTGTGTGTGTCATAGAGTGCATGTGTATGCGTGTGTGTGTATTTGCGTGTGTTGGTGCATTTATTACTACAAACTTGTATATCTCTCAGTGTGATACAGAGAGAAAGAGAGAGGGAAAGAGTGTGTGTGTGTGTGTGTGAGACAGAGACAGAGACAGAGAGAAAGAGAGAGGGAAAGAGTGTGTGTGTGTGTGAGACAGAGACAGAGACAGAGAGAAAAAGAGAGGGAAAGAGTGTGTGTGTGTGAGAGAGAAAGAGACAGAGACAGAGAGAAAGAGAGAGGGAAAGAGTGTGTGTGTGTGTGAGACAGAGAGAATGAGAGAATGAGAGATTTAACGGATCAGAATAGGGATCAATTCTATGAAAGAGGACAGTGTCGCCAATGTTTTGAAATGTTTGGAGGACTGAGGTTGACTGGTGTAAAATCAGCAGTCCCACTGGTTGAAGGAAATGGATCTCAGTTTAGTAAACATGCAGCAGGGAAGATTTGATGAAACCAAATCAATATTTCCGTTGGCAACATAAAAGCACGTGTCTATAAGAACGTTTTCTTACCACAACCACTTTATGGTGAAAATTCCTCCTTTTTGGCATCTAATCGGTATTCGATGACCATAAAAACCAAGAGGGAGAGAGAGAGAACTTTTTCATTTATTCTGTTTTTAATTGAATATGTGTGTTAATTTGTCACATTACCTATTTTAAAATAAGTGTATTTTTTTTTCTAAAGTAGATTAAATTCGTTTTTCCCTTTCTGAAACTAGTGAAGAAAAAATCAAATCTAAATCAAATGAGACACGAAACGTTGATTATTTCCGCAGGTGAAAATACTAATGTGAATCCCAAATTTTGCAAATTTTGGTCATATAATACATAATTCTGCGAACCTAAGTCGAATGTAAAATGTCGGGTTCTGTTGATGGTCCTAGCCAGATTTTTGTCTAAGGCTTGGAGCAGGATCTTATAATACAGATTTAGGCTTACTTAAACTCTCCAGATCATCGGGGTTATTGCTACTCAATTGAAATTTCTGGAACCATGGGGTTAATATACTGTTATCAAGTGCAACATCACCTTTCACGGAAATAGTTTAAGTTATGGCTCACTTCAAACTCGAAAAGCATAAGAACCCTATTTAAACTACTTTGTCCGTTCATCTGTGTGGTTTTCAAATCATATATGGAGTGAAGTAATGCACAACGTATCAGCGTACCAACTACTATGCCCAGTCAGCTGGGGCTGTAGAATAAACCGATTGCTTCTCTGTAGTGGGTAAGACCCCCCCCCCAATGAGTGTCCTGGATGTGACACTAGATAATCTGATGGTGAGGTTCCAGTGATGCTGGGGCTTTGGGAAATATGGAGCACCCATTCATTGCCATTGCTCCCAAGTCAACTCAGGCCCGGCGTGGTAGCACCTGATTGGCCCTATCTATGGGTTAAATAGAACTAGCAACACACTTATGCTAAATTGAAATGTTTGACTAAACAGAATAGCTTGAAAGAGAAATGTTTTCACAATTAAACTGTACTTACATTTAAACTGCGTACTTATGCTAAACTGAATTGTTTGAAATATAACTATTTTCATAAAAATGGAACTGGCGTTAAATAACCTACAAAGGTTGATATGCCATAAAACCCAAATAAACAGCTAACCAACCAATTACCATTTACCACCAATCACTGACGGCCTTCCCCACTGCTTGAACTGCTCTTGTCGCGCGCCGCAAAGTGGTAAAAATGTTCATACACTGAACTGATATTGTAGTTTATTTTGCCCAGTAAGTAGTATTCAATAGAAACTCCAAGTAATACGTTTTTTGTATAAGTATCTGTTTGTTTTTAGTGTCTAATATTGCTGAAAGATGGATGTAGATATGAATTATGTTATTCTTTTGATAAGTTGAACAAATAGCAATAAGAATTATCCTTTTTAATCTTTATTTTAGATTATGAACCAGATTCTCTCATCATCTTTATTCATTCTATCCAATATCATTTTCCGGATTCGGGTTTCTTTTTAAGTGTAACTTAAAGTATTTTTCCTTTTCTGCTGTGAGGGACAGCATGAACAGGAAACGAAAATAAATGATAAGTTCCCGCTGAATTTTAAACTCTCGTTTCTATTTTGCTAAGGAAAAAAAATATACTAATTCCCACAAAAAAGACATGTTGCCCAAATTTAGTCCTAATAACCAGACAAATAATTCAAAATGAAGCTATGTTCATGCTGATTATTTAAAGGCAATTATTCATGCTTAATGGCCCAGTGAACATAGTAGTTCTCTGGAAAGATGACCTCGTCTACCAAGGAAAGAAAGTAGGATTGTGCTATATTAGTATTTTAAAGTCTTGCTATATTAGTGTTCGTAAGGCTACTAGAGTAGTTTTGGGTAGGTTTACTATGATTGATTTTGATAATTTTGCTCCAGTATTATTTAGTAGTCTTTCTAAAGAAGACTTTCTTGTTATAGTAATCTTTAAAAATATTTCATAATATTCTTCCGTAAACTTTCTAGAGTAGTCTTTAGTAGACTTGCTTTAATATTCTTTAGTATTCTTACAATAGTTGTCTTTGGTTGTCTTGCAGAAGAATTGGTTGGTCAGTAACCAGATAAACCATCCATTACAGACAATTAGCTTTCCAATGGCAAAAAATAGATTACGGGAAGAGTGTTGCCGGTAGTTGGGTCACAGTTTTATCTGAAATACTTTTCAATCTGATGAATAATAAATAACTGAATTTAACAAAATTACCTGGCATCAGTACAAAAGTGCCCTGTTTGTTTACATCTTTTTTTTTTTTAGCTGGGTGGAATTAGTGAGAGATATACTAAGCTAATCTCACAAACTGCACAGAGGTGTTGCTTTTCAGCCAACATACGGCTTGTCTTCAGCACTAAAACCATTCAAACTTCTCTCGGTAAAGATGTTCTTCCTCCTAATCAAAATAATTCACTTATTTGGGAAGGTGCCAGGGGTGTAATGGTTATCGTCGTTGGAAATGGACACGGCGACACGTGTTCAAATCCTGGACGAAACTGATGGCATTTCACATAGCACTAATACCCTTGGGAAAGGTATGAATCCAATTATTCTCCCTCCAGCTAGGGGGTAAATAGTAGGACAGAGTCGGTTCTTCAGCCTTGGTGAGGCAACTAGTCTAGGAGAAGGAAAAATCTGAATTCATACCTCTTAAACTCCACTTAAAAATTGACGTTGTGTCATATCCTGCTCGAGTGTAGGGGTTGGTAAATATGATAATAATTCTCTTATTTACTTTTTTAGGTGTAATTATGATTCACGCTACTCAAGAAGATCTAACTGGAGGTTAGATGCTAGAATTAAACAACATGACCTAACAAAAATACATAACTTTATTGGAAGCCCGACTAATAATCTTGAGAATACAAATCAGTTTTCAATTGCGGAACGCCTTATTAATAATCATGATAGTGCTAAGAATTTTAGTTGAGACTTGTCTCTCTAATGAGCGAGTCATATTCTTCATTTTTGTCTGAAAGTATTGGAGAAAATTTATACTCTGTTCGTCAGACAGTCTCTCTGTAAGCAGAGGGAATGTCGGCTTGGACTTAAAATTATTTTGACATAGTCTCCAACACAATATTTTTTTTCTTTCCCATCATAAATATTTCCATATTTAGATTTTTTTTTTTGTTGTTCTTTTTTTTACCTTACGCGATATTTTCAACGCGCAAGGACGAAACCGGTCAGCTTGCTTGTCAACGTTTTTTTTACTTTTTAGGTCTTTATTCCCATCCAGAATAGAATTTTAGATATTTCTATTGTTTTAATATATATATATATATATATATATATATATATATATATATATATATCAAAGCTATGCAGATTAAATGGAGTTTGCTGACTCACTCACGCCATCCATCCCTATCATCCATCACTATGGGTACGTTTTCAAGGTTGTATACTGTGTCCGTACAGAACTAAAGCGAATAAGTCTTAGTTGGTGGGCTAAAGCTGGCACATCTCTGTGCGGGAGTCCATAAGAGAACGTCGCTTATTGGCTCATCCTTGTTTATTCAGCTGTGCTCCACATGTCGTGTTCCTCTTACTTCGATGACTCGTGAGATGTGAGATAGGTAGCTTCACAGCTACTGTTTTGTAGGTTTTTTTTCCAGGGTATATTAAAGGCAACACCTCGTAGTCTTGCTAGCTTTTTTCATGGCATTTGGTTAATGTTCATGTGATGCATCTATACAATAGTATGGTCACAGTAACAATTTAGAAGAAATACCATTTTCTTTCAACGCAAAAATCAGACTTCCTCATGTTTGATTGCCTTACAAAATAATTTTAGGTCTTCTTTGTGTGCATGCTGACATCAATTTGAATAGATGAGAAGTAGTTGCCGTGATTGGTGAACTGCTCGACTAATTTTAGAGGATTGCCTCTTAGATTGAAGATGACACTTTTTGTTTTTACAAACCATTTACTCTATTTCTGACATTCAAGTAGAGGACAATACCTCTTGTTGATCACTCTAGGATATGCAGTAGAGATTCTGCTTGGTCATCATCACAGTCTACATCTGTAAAAGATTTTGCGAAATAACCATATTTACCAACCTCTCCGCTCGGGCAGGATATGACCCAAGGTCTCTTTTTTAAGCGGAGTTTAACTGGTTTGAATTCAGAGTTTTCCTTCTCCTAGACTAGTTGCCTCACCAAGGCTGAAGAACTACGTCTGTCCTACTATTTACACATAGCTGGAGGGAGAATAATTGGATTGATACTTTTCCCAAGGGTATTAGTGCTATGTGAAATGCAATCAAGTCTCGTCCAGGATTTGAACTCGTTACGCCGCGTCCATTTCCTACGACAATAAGCATTACACCACAGGCACCTCATTCCTATTTTGCGAAATAACGTCACTTCATGTGTTTTTAAGAGTACTATATATATATATATATATATATATATATATATATATATATATATATATATATATATATATATATATATATATATACTGTATGGGCGTTTGTAGTAAGGGTACCTGGCTAATATGTTTGCATAAGTTTTAGAGGCAATGTACAACAAAGTTTTTACTCAAATTACTCATATTAAGCATCGTCTGAAAGAAAACAAAGTTTAAAAGCTGACCCACTTACTTACTTTTCTGAGTCTTTTAATACAGAACAATAGAATAGCATTCCAACCTCAACTTTATATGATGTGAAAATCAGGGTCATTTTATCTAAGAGTTGTATCAAATTATTTATTTATTAAAACAACGCTATATCATTTCTTTATTAAGAAATAAGCGTGACCAGCATATATATATATATATATATACATATATATATATATATATATATATATATGTGTGTGTGTGTGTGTGTGTGTGTGTGTGTGTGACTTTATTAGTTAAATATATACAATGGGATCACGGGGAGGATGCGACAAAATTTGAATTTTTATGTGGAATACACCTTGTTTGATGGCAGAGTTTCCTTCAACAACACTGGTTATCTTATCGAAGCTAACGGTCACATTCAGACCAACCATTTTCCCGTTGTTGCAGGAGATAGATCATGATCTCGGAAGCAGCCTAGTCCAGCTTCTGAATTCGGGTTCCCTATTCCAATTATTACACACACACACACACACACACACACACACACACACACATATATATATATATATATATATATATATATATATCAAGGGATATGTATGTATGCATGTATTCACATTGTATTTCTCTCTCTATTTTGATCTGACTTGAATTATCATTTTCTTTCTTTATGCCGGAGACAATATTCCTTTTTGATTAAATTTATTCAATAGAAAATTTAGTCAGTACAATGTTTTAATGCATTTCACTTGCATTTTTCCATGTGTGAAGAATGTCTTTCACTCTCTGTATTTTCCTTTTTTCCCTTAATAAAAAACAAACAAACAAAACAACAAACCTTCCTCTTTATTTCCGATTCATTTATTTATTGATTTTATGCCGTATTTAAATAATTTCTACTGCTAGAGTTCCACATTACGTCACTAAAACCGTTTATCTATTTTTTCTTACTTTTTAATACTAAAGTATTATCTCCAATTTTCTATTTCGTACGTCTTTTATTTTTCTGGTATTTGAAATTATTTGATGCCGGATTTATTTACACTGACACATGCGTATTTTAAATTCTTACTGACAGATGGCCCATTTTTTGTATTTTCAGCTAAAATATTGGCATATATTATGTATAACAATAATTCTACTTTTGATATAATTTTATCCTTTGATAATTAGAGCTCTCTTTGGCCTCGTAATATAGATTACGTACAATGAACGTCAATAGATCTAATAAAAATGGTTTTCCATTCAAAATATGTCAAAAGCAGACGATACCCCACCAAAAAAATATATGTTCAAGAACAAGTAACGGATCTAGAACTTCTTACAAATATTCCTGTCCAAGACGAAGCCTGTTGCATAGCCTTGAACAATTTGCAAAAGGCATTGACCGCTGAACGAATGCAGATAAAACAAAATTCGTAAGTTTCAATCAAGAGTGAGTCATCTCCGTGTTGAGAGCTAATGCTATAAATTTAGTAGACTATTTAACAAGCACATGTATAAATATCCCCTCAACTGAAAGTGATGTCATCATACGCATATAGAAGGCATGGGCTGCTATTTACAGGCTGTAGAAAATGTGAATGAAAAAATAAAATGGGAATAGTTTTAAGCTTTGGCAGAGTCCCTACTACTGTATGGATGCACCACCTGGATTCTTATTTAACGCTTGAAGAAAAAGCTTGATCCAACCTACAAAAGAATGAAAAATATTGTTTCGAATAAATCCTGAAAGTAGCATTTTATAAAACAGCAGTTTTATAGCCGCTTGCTTGACTTAACACTTGTTTTTGGAAAGTTTTTTTTTTCAATACAAACAAAAATTTAAAGAAGCTGATATGCTAATCGAAAGATGATGCAAAATATATTGGTTGCATAGGATAGTTAATTGTCGAATTTTTTTTTCCTGATCAAACTCTTTTTAATCGGACAATATATATATATATATATATATATATATATATATATATATATATATCATCATCATTTCGTGCGGCTAGCACGGATATCCCCGATCCTCTCTCTCCACGTCTCCCTATCATTCATCGCCTCCGGCAGGTCTTCAGGGTTACATCCCGTATCATCTCATAGCTGCTGAATATATGTTCCAGTTGGTCTTCCTGCTTTTGATTGGCCATATGCGGGGGTCCACAGGAGCACATCACTTACGATCTCGTCCTTGCTTCTCCAATATATATATATATATATATATATACATATATATGTGTGTGTGTGTGTGTGTGTGTGTGAATGAGTATCTGTCTCTCTGATGGAGCACCTGGTTAATGCGTTTTCATTATGTTAGGTGGAATTCGTTACAAATTAGCTATGACCTGACCAGTTTGTTTATTTGTTTCAGGGTTTTGGTTGGTGAGCGTCAAATCATATTTTTAAACTGTGACGCTTTTAAATCTGTAATGAGAGTTGGTCTGGTTTATTTGTTTGTATATATGTATATGATCGTTAAATTCTTACTTCAAGACCAGGGGATTAAGTTTGACATAAAATCCGAACGGCACAAATATTTTCCGAATTTTTATTCCCTTGTATAATTTTTTTTACAATTATTGGTTTTATGCTTTAATCTTTTTCATTCTGTTCGTCATGTTTAATTTTGCTCATTGATAAAATCCGAAAAACCTTATTGACTAAGTAAATCAGAGATATTAAAACCCACCAACGTAAAGCCCACCTACGTCTACCTACAACTTAATATACACAAAATGAACAACCCTGGAATGTAATATAATGGCCGAGGGATTTCGTTTTGTATGTCTTGCATTTCGGTTTAGTTAGGCTGAGAACCTTTCGCTTAGCGCATTGGTTAGTTAGGTGCAGCATGAACGCAGGTGTTCACACGCGCACGGGGAGGATGTGTCATTCAGAGATGTCAAAATAAAAATCCCAGATAGTAAATATGACCGGCGGATGTGAATGACGTCATGCACCGGAAGCGTGCGCTGAGGATTTTGGAGATTTGAGAAAAAGCAGTGAGTTGAGTTTTGCCGTCCGAAGAAGAAGGTTAACTTTCGGAGTTCGCCGAGGCCTTACGGCGGGTCCGGCACATGGTTTGGAAAAGATGGAAAAGCCATGGTTAGGAAAGATGGTATCTCTCTCCTTATGTCGAAAAACCTTTTAACTCAAAGCTAATAAAATGTTTCGTCCCTGAACTAAGAAGTCGTAAGTGTTTTTCGTGTTTCGGGATTCCTATGTTATCTATGTGCGTTATGGACATTATGAACGTTTTGCGTACCGGTATGAATATGTCTATTTCACATATTCATGTACGGCAATGTAACAGGAAGACCAGCAATTTCCTCAATATTCTATCACTCATCCAACATATCTAACAACCTTGATCACGGCACACAACCATTTTGTTTCGAAGTAAAAACCTTCATTCATAATATTATGGACTTTCTAAACGAAATCAGTGTCATTAAAACCACGATGTTATATGTTCTAGTTACAAAGAATATCAGACCTCTATTCTCTATTATCAAACGCAATGTGGAACTTTCAGCTTTCGAGGAATACTTCATTTAGAGAATAACAACAAAAAAAACAACTACTTCTCACATAAGTAATAACAATATAAATGCAACACATAAAAACAGAAATAACTTTAACTTTAATGGTCGACATTTTATACGGAGAGAAATGTGTGACATGGACACTTTTGCGGCCCATTTATATGCAATCAAGGGCACCTCGGATAGTGTAATGGTTAGCAAGCTTGACTAGCAAACCTGCAAGAGTGAGTTCGAGTCTCATTGGGTGCCCCATTCATTGGCTCTTGTGCCGCATCGAAGCAAATAGCTTCGTAAATTACATTTATATGCAATCATCAACAAAGACAAGTTTGAAAAAAAAACATTCATCTAACTGTAAATTAATAATAACTGCCTCTTTACGCAAATTACACTGATGACATATACATCATTTACCCTGGCGAAGAAGAAATAACTGAATAATTTCAAAACCAACTTAACTATGATGTACTACTCCATCAAATTTGACTAAAAAATCAGCACATTCAATCGCATTTTAGAAACTCCTGTATTTATAGACAAGGATATATAACTACAAACGACATTGCAAAAAAAAAAAACAACAAAAAACACCAACACCTCCAACTTCTCTCATTAAAGATTTCCTCGCCAAAATCAAACAATCTTCCCAACTCACAGACAATTAGAATAAGAAAAACCTCTTCCCAGACAACAAGCAATTAAAAAGACAAAGGGATGAATATAAACAACAGTTCACAGCACAAAGATATTCTGATATTTTAAGTGAAAAGCAGATGACCAAAGACATCTCAAAACCTTGGCAAGACACTCTAAAACTAAGATCGAAAGTGAAAGTGAACTACATCCACTTCATAACAACATTCAACAACACTCTCTAACTTTTAGTTCAAATAAGCAAGGAATGTAGGGACATTTTTTAAGTTAACTCGAATTTAAAAGATATTTTTCTAGAACCACTCACACTGACCTATCGAAGAGCGAATAAAACCAAAGAAATCATAGGTAATAACAAAATATATAATAAAATAGTAACCTATAGGGAGCCCACCTTAAAACTATTGTCGATTTTGCCAAGCTTGTAATATTGCAAACAAAGTTGCAAATACTAAAAATCTACCAACTCATTCACAACTAAAAAAGCCTTTTAAATTTCACGTCAAAACAAACTACAAAAGCAAAAATTCATTTTTTTATACGGAACTTCACACGCAACCACAAACCATGATTTGGAAATTCTGAGTAATCATAATATCTTAGATGAAATAACTATAGATATAGAATCAAATCTATGTACGATAACAATCTTATATTACTAAAACAATACTTCTGCTCAAAGCGCCATGATTTTCACTGATATGAAAAATTCCCCAGCATAAACAGAATGAAACCAAATAAAGTTAAAATTATTTAGAAATAAAATTAAGTTAAACATATTAGTAATGTCTTACATAATTTACACCAGTGTGTTTAGTAGACAATGCAGAAAATTAGGCTTACGTAAGAATTTGTAACGCACATACGTAAGTGTGACTCAAGAGAAAACAATAGAAAAGATAGAAAAAACTAAATTAGAGAAATTGGAAATTATCTAGAAGTAAAGATAAATATGAAAGAATAGAAAAAGAAACGGTTATATTGATGTAATGTGGAAATCTAGCTGTAGAAATAATTTAAAAAATGGATAATATCTTCAAATAAATGAAAGAAAGAGCAGAGTTTTTTAGTGGAAAAAAGGGAAAATTCCAAGTGAAAAAAAAATGCTTCGAACCTGGAAAAATAGGAACCTGGATTTTCTTATGAATAAATTCAATGAAAAATCAATATTCTCCGTCAGTCAAAAGAAAAAAAACCCTCGATGATTCAAGCGGGATAAAAATCGCAGAAGATACAGGAGCACACACACACACACACACACACACACACACACACACACACACACACACACACACACAGATATATATATATATATATATATATATATATATATAAATATATATTTAGACACATAGAAGTTAGCGGTATCATAAGACAATCCACAAAATAAACAGTAGTTAAATTAAATAACGAATGAAGATTTAACAAAGCAGCTATAAAAAAGTGATTGTTAGACTTAACAAAATCAAAACTTTGTCAGTTTAAAAAAAAATTTATTTACTTTTTTTGACCTGCTAAAGAGAGTTCGTTCTCGTAAGAGTATTAGGTCACCTCTGCATTAGGAGCAGAGACAATTAAACCCTGGTTCAAGAGAAATTTCCCTCTTCTAATTCCATGTATTCAATCATCGGTTTAAGCACCTACACAAGTCACAATCATTAACGGTAAAAATGGACAAGAGAAGACAACGGAAATGTATTTAACTGTTATTTTTAAAGCAGTCCTACAGAAAAAGTGTATAGAAAGAGAATCAGAGAAATTTGAGCCCAAACCGCTAGATTTAAAACAACAAGCCAAAGACTATCTGATCATGCTAGAAGGATTTTAAAGAACGCTCGGTTTTCTGTGAGTTAATACGAAAACGTGGACATGTAAATTGTGAAAAATATGGAAAAATACTTCTGCCTGAATGGAAGCATAAAATACTGAAAAACAAACTTACAAACTAAAAGGAAACGCAAAATACTGAAAAAAATATCCCATCAGGCAACATCGTTGCTCCTTAATAAACTGGAACGCCAAATACTGAAAACAAAAATCCTATCAAGCAACATCACATAAGGAACCCGAAAAGAAATATATCACGTGGAGATGATATTAGGCTTGAAGAACAGTAAAATAAACTTCGGAAACAAAGGAAATTACTTAGGAAGAAAAATATATAGTGATAGTTTGGAATGAAAAGACCAAAACAAACCATATACAAGTTTTTCCATATAATTTGAAGAGATTATTCAAAAGAAGGAAACATAAGAAAGGTGATTCAAAGACACCAGGACAGGTTTAAGAAATACAAAAAAGAAGCAGGTCATTGTGAAAAAAAAAAGAAAATTCTGCCAACAAGTACATGGAGAATGAATACAGGGACAAACAAACGACCAAATGCAGCAGGGTAAAAAAAAAAACAATTTTGTTTTAGAATATGGGGACAGAAAGAACGTGACAGAAATACCGATTGGATAAAAATAACATAAAAAATTAAAACTCGAAAAAGGTTCCGATGTGGATATACACCTGGAATCCCTCACACAGTAAAAAATGGACCAAAACAGATAATACCAGGCCATGATGGTATACATAGATTCTAGTTTAAAAATTCACGTCCATCGACGACTGACTAGCACTTCACCTGAGTAAATGTCAAAAAAGAAACAAGAATACCAGTATAAGAGAAACTATCCTGATCCAGAAAGATAACCAAAAAGAAACATTACCAGCGACTATAGACGTATAACGTGTCCACCTATGATAGGGAAAATTCTAGAGTTAGAAAGGAGATTTTTATTCGACGGACTATTTCTGGAAGAACACAATGAATGTTACAAGGGGACAACAATAACTGATGACGTACACAACCTTGTTCAGCGCATCGTTAGGAAGAGTAAAGTGAGATGGAAGAATGTAACCATGGTGTGGATTGACAACAAAACGATCTATGATATGGTCTCGCAAACTTGGATAATAAATATGATATCTTACAAAGAAATAAAATTCATCAATGAAGCCATGAATAGCTGGAAAGTAGAATTAACAGTTGAAGGAAAAAAAATTAACTGAGGTGAAAATCGAAGGAGGCATTTTATGAAGAATTTTCACTTTTCTCAATAGAATTTATAATAGCAATGATGCTGCTCTATTACATACTCTATAAAATGCCCCGAGGGCTACAAATCTACAAAATTATACAAAAAGATTAATCATCTTATATAAGTGGATGATACCAATCTTCTTGGGAAATGTGAAAAAGAACTGGAAACTTTGATACAAACAATGAGAATATAAAGCGTACATAAAAAATAAGTAAATAAAAACCAAAAAACAGAAATAGAAACAGAAGTAACTATATGAATATTTCAAGCAACAAATCGACAAACTCTTACACAAGAAGACGTGCACATGGCAACAAAAAGCAAAACTTTATTGAACAAAAGATGAAGGTCTTCTAATAGTAGCAAAAAACAACGAAAAATTTTGCAATTGCATAAAAGTCAAAATTGATAATAGGAAAAATAAAAGCAAGTGTATATGATATAGTGATAGAGTCGAAACGATTAACCACATACTAAGTGAACGAAACAAACGAACAAAACGAAAGTTGGGGAAGGCGATGCACTGAGATGTACTGAGAATTGTGCAAGAAATTGAAATTTGATCATACTTCTACATTGTATATGCACAAACCAGAATGCGTCATACGTATGAGATGCATATAATATTTTGGGGTTCTGAGATACAAACAGGTTACCTAATTCCTACCAGATGTCCAGACCTGGTGGTAGTAAGAAAAAGAAAGAACTGTCCGTCTCCAAAATTTTCCATTGACCACTGTGTGAAAATCAAAGAAGGTGAAAAGAGAGACAAGTACTTAGACCTTGCCTGAAAGCTAGGAAAGCTGTGAAACATGTGATAGTAACTGTAGCTGGCACCCTTGGGACGGTCACTAAAGGCTTGTAAATAAGAGTGAAACCAGTAAGCAATTTAAGACCATCCTGACGAGAGCATTATTTAGATCAGCAAGAATACTCAGAAAAGTCCTGTTGACTGAGAAAATATGCTATTCCTTAAACTCCAGTGAAATGTAATCGACTAAAGCTCACAACGAGTAAAAAAAACTTTGATAATGATAAGAAGAGACCAAACAAATTAACAATTAAATTGATGAGTCTACACATGGTATTTCATTCAAATGAAACATCGACTGACGGTATGTCACAGGAAAAGATGGAGGAACAGGTTTTGATGGCATTGAGATGTGTATAGATGCTTCAATATAAGGATTTGAGGACTATATTAAGGAGAGCTGAAAGATTAATTACTTTAGCCAGTTACAGATATGCCATTATTAGGACAAATAGAAAAACAACAACTTAGAAACTTAGAAACAAAAATTGGAGTGATAATAACTGTAAGGATATTTCAAGCAGAAAACACTCGGAATGGCACACAAGAAGACGTACACAGAGCTACTAAAGTCTAATCTCAAAAAAGAAACTGAATATTTTTTTATAAGATCATAAAACATCCTAATAAAGACATTTTATAAAGTAAAAATAGAAGATGCTGAATACAATGGCAAGTATAAGATATGCAAAGAAAAAGAGGAAACGATTAATCGCATAGTAAGAATGTGTAGCAGGCTATCACAAAAGAAGTATATGATAAGACACGATTGGGTGGAAAAAGCAATCCACTGGGAATTTTGCAAGAGATATAAATCTAATCATACAATCATATGGCATATGCACAAAATATAATCCTTCCTAGAAAATAAGATGCATAATATTTTTTAGATACAAACAGATCACTTAATCCCGTCAAGAATTAAGATCTTGCGAAAACTACCGAACCAAAAATGAAAGAAATATCATCTCCTGGATTTTACCTATGCATCGGAAAACTCAGTAAAAATAAATGAAGGCAAAAAAAAAAAGCCAAATATACTTGGATTTAGTTCGAGAACAAAAAAAATGTAGAAAATGAGGATTACGATAATGTCAATTGAGACTGCCGCGCTTGAAATTGTCCCAAAAGAATTAGAAAGTGGATTGGAAGCGTTGGAAATAACAAGATTTATGAAGAGCATTCTGACAACACCATTGTTAAATGGTCCTGAGGACCTGAGAAGACTTTCAGTTACTTAGACACCAGTGATAGCCTATTAAAAACTTTCAAAGGGTAGCATAATAATAATACTAATACTAATACTACAACAACTAAAACAACAACAACTACTACTACTGCTACTACTAATAATAATAATAATGATTATACTCTCTCTTCTCTTTTTTCTTCTACTACTACTACTACTACTACTACTACTACTACTACTAATAATAATAATAATAATAATAATAATAATAATAATAAGAAGAAGAAGAAGAAGAAGAAGAAGAGGAAGTTAAATCTATGAAGAATGTGCTAGATTTAAGAGATTTTAAAGACTTGCTAACCAAGCATAGACTATCATAAAGTAATGTTGGTTTTCTGACCTTGAAATTTAAGAAATACACCAGCATAAAAATTGGGAAACAGGTGAACAATACTCTAATAGAGTTTCCAAGAAGATACATACTGAAAAACAAGACCCTTCTAACCAAATTAAATGTCCAATATTAGTAAACGAAACATCAAACACCCAAACACCACAGAACAAAGACTAATACAAGAAAGAAAAGTGAAAGTAGATATAAACAGAACTATGACTAAAAAGAAGACATTATCAACTATCTGAAACTACGACCGGAAAACTGTCAATGCAGTAACTAGAAAAATAAACAAATTATTCATAAATATCGAGATGAAAAACATCACAGAATTAAAAGAACTAATCTATCCAGGAGGGAATCAGTCTGATAAAATCAGTATTCCCCTAAACAATACGAACAGAAATTTAAAACCTGGATAGGGAATTAGGCTAGAAACATAGATAAGAAATCTACAACAAGCAAAAATGCTAAGACAGCGGAAAAACAGGAATATGTTGGGACGAAAAGCGAAAAACAACACAACATTTAAAACAAACAATACAACTGGAGATAATAAATCAGATGGTACTGGGGAAAGAAGAAAGTCTAAAAAGATACCGAGACTAGATCAAACAAAAGACATAAGAGGATATTCCCAGACAACGAAAGAAAATCCTAACACCAAGTAGTAGTAGAATGTATAAAGAGATAGCAACAATCGAACATAAAAAAAAGCAAAACGCTTTTGGAGCAAAATATGAGAACAAAAAAAAAAAAACATAACAGAGAATTTGAAATGGAAATAGAGTTAGAACTTTAAGAAATCCCTGAAGCGAATATACACCTTGATTCGCTTAAAGCAATATTTTAAAAAAGTACTGATTTGAAAAACGCCAGTCCATGATAGCGTATGTAGATTGTTTTGAAAAATTCACTTCCAACTACGACAGACTGTCTATTGAAATAAAAAGATGCTTGGAAGAAAAAAATATACTCGAATGGATGACAAAAAAAAAAAAGACGACCCAGTTCAACCAAAAGGTACTGCCCCAACAACCATAGACCCATATTTGCCTCCCGATGATGTAGAAAATACTCCCTACACAAATCAAGGAGGAGATTTGCTACTCGTTAATTAGTCACGGATTATTCCCCGGATAATAGAAAAGATGCCACCAAGCAACAAGGGGAAGAACAAATCTACTATAAATTGATCGATTTATCCTCAAGGAGAGCAAAATGAAACGCAGAAATGTCAATATTGTGTAGATTAACAACATGAAGCAATACGATATCGTTTTGCAAAGCTGGAGAGTAGACTGTCTCAAAATTTACAAGATAGCCAACGACGTCATAAAGTTTATTGAGGGAACAATGAAAAACTAGGGAGTGGTATTGACAGCAGGAGGAAAAGCCTTAGCTGAGGGGAAAATCTAGTGAGGAATCTTCCAGGAAAATTCGCCATCACTATTACAATTTGTACTAGAGAAGATACCACTCAATCACATACTTAGAAAGTGCAAAGGCGGCTAAAAACTTACTACATCGATTGGAAAGATCAATACCTTAATGAAAATGGACAACATCAACTTATTTGCCAAAATTTTTTCGAAAAAGAATTGGAAAACATAACACAAGCAGCGAGAATACACAGTCAGGATATTAGAATGGAATTTTGAAAAGAAAGATGAGTCCGGATTATAATGAGAAGCAGATAAAGACTAATGACGGAAATAGAACTACTAATTCAAGAAAATATAAGAAAAGCTCTAAGGAAACAAAACGTACAAGAAGCGGACACCATCAAACAATTGGGGATGAAATAAAAAGTTTAAAAAGGTGTCTCAGAAAAACGAGAACATTACTCGCAACAAAACTCTTTTGTAGAAATTTCATCAGTGGAATGAACACCTTAGCTGTCCGTCCCTTTTTTTTGATAGCCGAAAGAATTTATTAAGTAGACTAGTGAAGAACAACTGGACCAGAGAACAAGAAAATTAATGACGATGCATGAAGCCTTATATTCGAGAGATGATATAGCCTATATGCGTCAAGAAGTTAAGGAGGAAAAAGACTTACCAGCCTCGTGGTGTAATGGTTAAAGCGATGAACTGCGGAATCGTAGTACGCGAGTTCGTACTCCAGTCGCGCTATTACGTTCACTTTCGGGCAAATACCCTTGGGAAAGGTATGAACCCCCTTATTCTCCCTCCAGCTATGGGTAAATAATAGGACGGACTAGGTTCTTCAACCTTGGTGAGGCAACTAGTCTAGGAGAAGGAAAACTCTGAATTCAAAACCTGTTAAACTCCGCTTAAAAATTGACCTTGTGTCATACCCTGCCCGAGCGGAGGGGTTGGTAAATAGTACCAGCATTTATATGACGATTCCAGCACTACTTTAGAAAGACTAAAAAAGGCAAATGACGGCGACCAGAAACAATATAAGTATCTGTCGAACAAAAATAAACAGAAAACAAAAAAATCACGACAGGGTGAGGGAAGAGGATCCATAGGGTATTGTGCAAGAAATTTAAATTTGACCATACTAACAAGTGGTACAGGGTGGAACGATAAAATAGTCGTCGAAAAGAAAACAACACTAAAGCTTTATTTCAAAACTTTTATCGAACAAATCAATTCAGGTAACTTGATAATGTAGTAGAGCTGACATAAATTCAAAGTAGCTGCCTTTAGCCTCAATCACTGCCTCGATAGGGATCCGGAACTAGGAGCATGCACTTTCCGGCGGGAGTTCGGCGAATACTCGGCGGATGGCGGCGATCAGACTGGCTTTGGTGTTGTGGGAGGTCATGTTGGTGATGTTCTCGACGTATGACAAAACGAAGCAGTCCAGTGCATTCAGGACAGGGGAGGAGGGGGGCTAGTGAGAGAAGGGTAGAAAGTCTCAGCACTTCTTCTGAAGCCAAGCCTGGGTCTCTTTGGACTTATGGGCCAGCGCTGTGTCCTGCTGCCACACCCAGGGTCTTCCACCGGCCACCTGATTGCACTAGGGGGTCACCACACTCTTCAGCACATCTAGGTACACTTTGGTGTTGACTTTCAAGCCGACTTCGAAGATGTGAGGTGGCATGATGTGGCCCTCATTTGAAACTAGACCAAAGACCATAACCTTAGCCAGGAACTTTGTTTTCGTTACCCTGGGCACGTATGTTATTCGTGGCCATCCAGCGAGGATGCTGGCAATGTTCATGTTGTCATAACTTTGATCGGTACAGAACATGAGTTGTACAGCGGCGCATCTCCGATCTCACTCGTTGAACATTGTGTCACTATCAGACATAATAGAAGGTTCCTATCGCTCTTGGGATTTGTACACAACTGGCCAACTTGTACATGGTCTGCAACAAAAAAAGAAAACCGGTTTTCATTAAAAAGAAATGGAATCATGCCGTCTTTACTAGGGTGACAATTTTATCTTTCCACCCTGTAGAAGGCTCCTATCGCTCTTGAGATTTGTACACAACAAGTAGATAGTCTGCAACAAAAAAACAAAACAAAAAAAAACGGTTTTCATTAAACGGAAATGGAATCATGTCGTCTTTTCTAAGGCGACAATTTTATCGTTCCACCCTGTATATGAACAACTCAGAATCCGTCCTGGAGAGTGGAAAGCCCTAACTACTTTCGGACTTTTAGATACAAAATGATCAACCAATCTTGGCCAGATGACTTGACTAAGTGAGAGTCAACAGAAGAAAAAGATAACCTGACGAATAATGGACGTTGCTGTACCTGCGTACCACTTGTAGAAATAAAAGAAAGTAAAAAGTGAAATAAGTACCAGGACATTGCTAGAGTACTAAAAAAACTATGGGATATGAAGGTGGCGCTAATATTAGTTATAATTGGTACACTTGTAACAATTGCTTGGTAAATCGATTGGAAGATTTAGAAATAAAAAGACAAGTGAACAGAATCCAGACTATAGCATTATTAAATTGACCAGAATACTAAAAAGAGTCCAAGAGACTTGATGAGATTTCTTCTCACTCAAATTCCTATGGAAAACCATGAGATAAGACTGGTGTGAAAAACTTATTTTCACTCAAATTCCTATGGAAAACCACCAGATAACACGGGTGTGAAAAATTTTCATGGAATAATAATAATAATAACAATGTGCCATGCTCGTCTTGAAAAGTGGCAAACGACATATGACTGAGGGAATGGAACTACCAAATCACGACAAAATTAGAACGCTCGGAGAGAAAATGAAACCGACAAATACTTGGGTATCTTGGAGGCTGACACCATCAAACAAGTGGAAATGAAAGACAAGATTCGAAAAGAATATCTCTGGAGAACTAAAAAAAAAACTCGAGACAAAACTCTCCAGCAGAAACCTCATTAAAGGAATAGATACTTGCGATGTACCCCTCGTTAAATATTTTGGACCCTTTCTCAAGTGGATAGAGATGAACAAATGGATCAAAGAACGAGAAAACTAATGACCATGCATAAGGCATTACATCTCAGAGAGGATGTTGACAGACTATATGTATCTAGAAAAGAGGGAGGAAGAGGACCTGCCAGCATCGAAGACAGCGTTGACGCATTGATACAACGGCTCGAAGACTACATTGAAAAACACGAACGAGGATGGATTACAACCATCAGAAACGATACGGACAACTCGATAGACGATAGAATGACGACAACGAGGAAACAAAAATGGGAGTAAAACAACTCTATGGCCGCTTTAAACGTCAAATAAACAACATCTCACACCAGAAAACCTTGACTTGTCTAAGAAAAGGAAACCTTAAGGGAAAAACGGAATCTCTCCTAATAGCAGCACTGGACAACGCCATAAGGACCAATCATATCAAAGCGAGAATAGATAAGACGCAACAAAACAGTTAATGTAGGCTATGCAGTCACACAGACGAAACGATCAATCACATATTAAGCGAATGCAGCAAATTAGCACAGAAGGAGTATAAGGTGAGACACGACTGGCTCGGAAAGGTGATCCACTGAGAAATGTGCAAGAAATTTTAATTTGACCATACTAACAAATGGTATATGTACAACCCAACTCCTGTCCTAGAAAATGACACACGGTCCCCAATGGGACTTTAACATACAAACGGATCACCTAATCACCGCCAGAAGACCAGACCTCATAATAATCAACAAAAAAATAAAGAAGAATTTGCGAAACTGTTGACTTTGCTGTCCCGGTGGACCACAGAATAAATCTGAAGGAATGTGAAAAGAAGAATAAGTACCTCGACCTTGCTAGAGAATTGAAAAAGCTGTGGGACATGAAAGTGACGATCGTGCCAATTGTGATTGGTGCTTTTGTCCCAATAACTAAAGGATTATTAAAATGACTGGAGTAAATGGAAGTTGGCGGACGGGTAGAGACTATTCAAATAACAGCATTCCAGAGAACGACCAGAATCCTGAGACGAGTACTGGGGACTTGAGGAAACTTGCTGTCACTGAAACTCCCGTGAAAAACCATCAGCTAACACTGATGTGAAAAACTCTTAAGGAGTAAATAATAATAATAATATTAATAATAATAATAATAATAATTGTTTGCAAATCAAGCAATACCAAAATTATCTAATTGATATTGATTTAATATCGCGTTGTATACAGTTTAGTACTTCGAACGTCGATAGATCTATTAAAAGAAAATGGCTTTACGCTAAAGAAGGCAAAAAGTAGACGATATCCTGTAGAAACCATAACAGACACAGGCTTTATAGATAATATACCGTTTTTTACAACAACACCTACCTAAGCCGAATTCATGGTGTATAGCCAGGAGCAGGCAGTATGAGCCATTGGCCTTTACGGAAATGCAAATAAAACAGAATACATGTGCTTTAAAAATGCAGTTTTTTCCACTCTTTCCTTTACAGGTAATGGTAACATAGGCCTAATGAAGATATGGGTTCCAACCGATTGGTTTTCAAACATATAAATCTCTGATCAATCCAATAAAATAAAATGGGATTTATTTCAAACTGTGGCTGCGTTTATACAACTGTATAATTGCATTACATTGACGTTAACAAAACGCATTGAGAAAAAGCTATATAGTAACTACACAAGAATGCTATGAGTTAATTTGAACAAAACTTGCACTGCCACTTACATCCAATCACACAAAATAAAACTATTCAAGTAAGGCAAAGAAAACATGTGGGACAATGCTTGAAAAGCAAGGGGCGAGATCATAAGAGATGTTCTTCTATGGACCCTTACAAGTTGATGTGCCAGTGTTGGTCGCCAAGCAAGAATTTATTTACCCCAGCTCTGTGCAGACACATGATATTATTTGGAAGACCTGCTGGGAGTAATGGATAGTTGAGACGGATGGAGAGAGAAAGTGGGAGAAATTCATGCCATCAGCCTGATGATGATGAAGTAGATTGCCCTTTAAAGAATGTTCCGCAAACTAGATTTCCTTTTCCATCATGTCCTCCACAACAGAATATAAATAAAACTATTTGGTCCAATTTTTGCATTGGTGAGACAATGACAATCACTAAGCGCCTTTGAGTACGTTTTCGTACACAAAAATTAAGGTTTGATTGTTATTTTCCTAATTTATTCTCTTTTTCTTCTGATTTTATCAGTAAAAATCTATTGGCTCTAAGGTAAACACAAGCTAACAAGCAAATAGAAATTTATTAAGCGTAACTTGCCATGGAGACAGCTAGTAAGGGGAACCCAGTGAGTATCGATCCCATCATCCATAATTAAATAGAAACACAAACAGTAAATGTATTAGCAGAACGGCAAGGATATTAAAACTTTTCAAAAAGCAAAACAATAACCTTGCCTAGTCGGCTAGGGCTGAAAAATACACTGACTGCATCTCTGCGGAGGGGTAAGATCTCCCAAACGAGTATCCTAATTTTGACCCTAAACAATGTGATGGTGAAGTTCCAGTATTGCTTGATATTTAGGCAATGCAGAGTACCCCTTCACTACCATCGCTCCCAGGTCCACTCTGGCTGGGTGGTAGCACCTGATAGGTTCCTATGTGTCAAATAGATTTAACTGTGTACTTATGCTGCACTGAATTGCTTGAAATAGAACAGTTTTGACATTGAAACTGTATATTTATGCTAAAGTGAATTGTTTGAAAAAGAACTGCTTTGACATCTAAAGTGCGTACTTATGGTAAACTGAAATATCTGAAATAAAACTGTTTTTACATTTGACTCGGCAAATTGCCCTGTCGGCTGGGACTGTAAAATAAATTGATTGCACCTCGGCAGAGGGGTAACCCCCCTACAAAGAGTGTCCCGGATATGATACTAAACAATCTAATGGTGACATTCCAGTAATGCTGGAGCTTTGGGGAATGCAGGGCACCTCTTAATTGCCATCGCTCCCTGATCCACTCTGACCCGCAGTGGTAGCAACTTATAAGCCTCTATGTGTGGGTCAAATGATGCTAAACTGCGTACCTATGATAAACTGAATTGCTTGAAATAGAACCGTTTTAACATTGAAACTGAATACTTATGCTAAACTGTGTTGTTTGAAAGATAACTGTTTTGGGCATTGAAACTGTACTATGTTAGATTGAATTGTTCAAAATAGAACTGATTTGGCATTTCACTGCGTGTAAACGAAAGATATACTAAATTTTTTGAATCAGAACTGTTTGAATGAATTGAATAGCTTGAGATAGAAATATTTTTGGCAATTAAATCGTGTACTTATGCTTAACTGAATTGTTTGAAATAGAACTGTTCAATTGTATAAAAATGGATTTGGTATTAAATAACCTACAAGGGTTGATATGCCATAACCATCCCGACCAAAAAAAAAACCCAAAAACAAAAAACAAAAAACAAACAGACAAATAAACAAACTAAACTATAACCAAACTTAGTTCTCTATTACTTTGAGTTAGAACAACGCGCACCGAAATCTTTTTCCGATATTGTGATCAGACTAACGTCGCTTCCACTGACATATGTGCTTATAATTGAATTTAAAATCATATTTTTATAAATTTGTAAATGTGCATATTTTCTATCTAATGATTGATCTCTCTCTGTCTGTCTGTCTGTCTGTGTCTGTCTGTCTCTATCCCCTTCTTCTCTCTCTCTCTTTCACACTCACACACACACATGCACTCTTTCTCTCTCTCTCTCACACACACACATTCTCTCTCTCTCCATCCCCTTCTTCTCTCTCTCTTTCACACTCACACACACACTCAAGCACCCTTTCTCTCTCTTTCTCTCTCACACACACTCTCTCTCTCCATCCCCTTTTCTCTCTCTCTTTAACACTCACACACACACACACACATGCACTTTCTCTCTCTCTCTCTCTATCTCTCTCACACACACACACACTCTCTCTCTCCGTGGCTTTTTTCGAATTGCATAAGGAGCTATTTGAAACAGATAATAGAATCATCAAATCGTGTCTGAAAAGTCCCTGAACGGTTTTTCTTCCTTTTGCTCAAATTTTCTGAAAATAGATTGAACTTAAACTACTTTGTTCAGTCGCTAGATAACAAGAAAAATGTCTTCCTGCAATCTTTCAGAAAGAAAAGAGTGAATGAGTGAGCAACTGATTAAACCGGTTTCGTATGATTCGGACCCTTTATGAAAGTAATCACAACATTTCTTCCTCTTTCGTTCAAGGCAATTCTTATCACGAAGCGAACTTGGCTATGGGAGATATTTTTAACATTTACAAATCTCTAAATTTCAGACTGTATTATAAGCGAAGACTTTTCATAATTGCCTGCCGGCAGTTCCACATAAATTAGTTTGTTATACAAACATTCGTTCAATATGTAAGAATTTATAGTGGCTCACGGTGTAACAGTTATCATGTTACGAAACAGACACGTGATCAAAGTTCAAATCCCGGTCGAAGTCATTAGCATTTCATTTTTCAGCTAAGGCCCTGGGGAAAATCGTAGATGAATTAATAGGAGAGTTAACAAGATTATTTAGCCTTGGAATGGTAACCAGCCAAGGAGAAGGAAAACTTTGAATTTGAATATTTGAAAATGATTGAACAATGAAGTTAAAAATAAGCTAGTGTTATCCACTGTTTATGTTTTTCGATAAATTGAGATGAATATTCAAAGAACGACGAAAAAAAAAATTCAACAAGCAGATGCAAAAGGAGTTAAAGTTGGCGAGTATACGTAGTTTTATTTTAATGGGAAGAATTAAATTAAAGCCCTGTGAGGTAGAAATATTTTTGCGTAGAGAACGGAAAAAATATATGAATTAATAAACAATAGGGCAATGACATCAGAATTAGCACGTTAAAGATACAAAAGTTAAAATTTAGAAATTAATCAAATGAGGGGACAAATATACCAGAATACGCATCCATTAGTTTGTAATCTATGGGTGCAAAGAGCACATTTCTTTACATAGGTAGGCTTTGGTGAATGGTCTCTTCTCATTGACTAGTGCTGACGATAAGGTGTGCGTGAATTTGCCGTTAGGGGTGGGCAGGAGAGAAAATATGTTGCACAAAGCTATCAAGGAAGTGACCAAGGAATTCCAGATCCAGGTCAAGGTGGTTTTCCGAGGTGATATGATATACAACAACTCGAAATCAGCATTGAAGACTGTCAATCAATAAAGATCATCCTTGAGGCATCTGAAAATAAATTCATTTTACGCTAAAAGATTGACCTTATGCCATATCTTACTCATAGTAGAAGTTTTAAATAAATATCTACATTTTAGAATTTAATATCTAATCCAAATTTTAAGCAATGACCAAATGATCCAGGAAAATGTGTTGTTTATTGTTGCATTGTAGTTAAAACCAATATAGTTTACTCCAATTGCAAGATTAAGTTTCCCACATAAGCCTGTCAGATATTAAACGGACATGGGAGCATATTTTCTGAATGGCTCGACCTGGTTTCATTTCACACTTAAGTAATTTCTAATCGAATTCTTTCAGGAATCAAATTAAGTTTGTAATTCTAATTCCAATGATCTTAGAGCTTCTGATTAATCATCAATAATCACTTTTTCAAAATGTTGTCATTGCTATGATGTTGGGGCCCTAATCTTCCCATAAAGAAAAAATATAGTCACGAGCATAAAATCCGTAAAGCGATACAGATATATTTATATATATTTAATGCGGATTTCCTTTTGGATATTTTATTTTAGTTTGTTGATATTCTCATTCCCAAGTCGTATGAGTAATTCAAATATTCTGCCCAGCCGTTCAAATGTAAATAAATGAGGCAGAGAATATTACATTGAGTTTGTAAGATTTTCGACGCTGTTATGAATTTTAAAACATTTTCATAATATTTGAAAAAGCAAAAGAATAAAAAAAAATTCTTAAAAGAGGCACTGAGCAGCATTAGCTACTGATGCCCTTAATTGCATCAGTTAATTATCCCTCTTATCGCATCAACGATCACAACGATATATATATATACATATATGAGCTTTATTCCCTCAGCACGAGCAGGATTCGAGACAACTTCAGTTTTAAAGTGGATTTTAACAAATATGAATTCAGAATTTTCCCTCACCGAAACTTGTTGAAAGAACCCAGTGTACTCGATGATTTATCCATCACAGGAGGAAGAAAAATTGAATCTATATCTTTTTCTGGGGTATTAGCTCTATGTGAAATGCTAACAGCCTCCTCCCGGGTTTGAACTCGGGTCGCCAAGTCGATTTCGTCCGTCGGACATCATTACACCTCTAACAACTCTGTCTATATTGGTTTATGGTTAATGAAATTAATATCCCAATATCAATTAAATTGAATTAATTGAAATATTCAAAACACTAAGAAGTTTTTTGACTGATACAAAGTTTGGGAAAATATATATTTGACTTGGAATTGTAACTCATTGAAAGATAACGGTATATCAGGCGGAATGAGTATATAAATTCATTCTTTTATACAGAATGTTACGAAAACATTAATCTGGTTTACTGTTTAATATTGGAAATTGTCATTTTAAATAAAGTAAACTCAAATATGAAATATCCTAATTTTTTCCATTGTCACAAAGGATTTCTCGAATTTAAAGAATCTTAATTTTCAACAAGCTTTTACTGGTAAGTTTATCTTTGACAATGACAAAAATGCATGGTTAGTAGAGATGACTATGTTCAAAAATAGTTTTTTGCAATTTAAGACGTGTTTTTCATTGATAGTTCTGAATGGAGCCTCTCCGAAAACGGAAAGATGAAGAGACGAAGAGAAGTTCATTGCAGGAAATGGGGAAAGTCAGACATGTGTTCAAAGAAAAAAACTCCACTCACTGTTTTAAAATCCCTCAAAGTTGGTTTCACAATTCGGGTAAGGTAAACTGGTATTTTTGAGATGAAATAAATGATGAATTGTTTCCTATCACCAACAGGGGCGTCTTTCCTAGCACCGAAATTTAAGTCGTTCCTTCTTCCCGGGCTCTTACCAACTGAACGACTGACATTTTGCAAAATCCTCAAATCTCGAGTGACAATTTATTGAACTGACATCAATTGGTTGTGTGATTGACTCCTTGTCGGTTATAGAGCCGGAGACCATGTCTTCTGACGGTGGAATGCGCCACTTTATTACAATTGCTCTGTCAAATAGAGTTATTTTGGCATCTGTATATGATAATGCCGAAAGGAATAGAATGTATTACATTCAAAGATCCCTTCTGTAAACTCTTCTTTTAAATCTAATATCTTAAATGAGGAGAAGCGTTTAGAGTAATGATTATCATCGCAATAAAAAGAATCTGCGTATGAAGATCAGTTCCTGGACCAGGCTGTCTGTGTTTCAATTCACGCTTATGTCCTTGTGAAAGGCGTAAATCCATCTCTCTCTTAGCTATGAGTAAAAGTAAGTAAAATTGACAACTTAAGGTTCCTTTTTCGATTGCTACTACACAAAGGTATAGGAGAGGGCGCTACTCATTTCCCTTGATTGCTCCACTTTACCCTTGATCTGTATCTTTTAATTCTGAGTGTTAAGCAAAGAGGCGTCAAGTACCATTTTTTAAGTCTTTAGTATGACTCGAACTGAGATTGAATCCCGGTCTCCCGGGATGAGTAAATAGTATTATCATCAGGTTTTTAACTTTGCTTTGCTAACCACTTTAGGAGAAGAAAAATATGATTTCAAACAAGCTGCGCTTTGCTTAAAAATTTACATCTTATCCTTATTGGATTAATAAAATATGTATTCTAAACATCAAAAAGAAAATAAATTTCCTTAGCCCTCCCTGTTGTTTTAAATAGCACCATTCCAGTTAAACGAGAATAGTTTGGACATTAAATAATCCTCGAAGGTTAATGTGCCATTAAGCAAAGCAACCAAACCATACCTGAAAAACACATGACTGAACA
This sequence comes from Sepioteuthis lessoniana, assembly GCA_963585895.1. NCBI lineage: Eukaryota > Metazoa > Mollusca > Cephalopoda > Myopsida > Loliginidae > Sepioteuthis > Sepioteuthis lessoniana. The sequence continues at coordinate 13,079,134 of OY757904.1, read as the reverse complement.
TTTGATGCAAGAACGTATCTTTGAAAACATTTACATCTTCCCTGAATTGAGGAAGACAAAAGCTCATACTGTATCCAGTCAGGATTGAACTCACAAACCCCAACTGGTGAGGCACTTTCGGAAAATGTCTGTACATTTGAATACATATAAATATTTGGCTTTCTTTTCTCTTTACCTTTTAATCATCTGGATTACTTCTAATCTTTCATTTGAGTTGCTTTCTCTATCAACATTTTTCCTTCGAAGGTCAGTTGATTACTGTAAGTTCTCCATACTGAAAATAATCTGCGTTTTGTTCTCCAAGGAGTTGTCGATTGATTACATATACGAAAAAATCAATAGTGCATGCATATTCTGATCACACGATTTCAAAACATACTCAGTTCTAGAAACGGTCTTCACTGATACGAGGCACCGATCATAAGAGAAATTCAAAGAGGAATGTAATATTTTGGCTCTTTTAATGAAAGATAAAAAAATAAAACATTATTTTCTTTTGGTAGGAGACATCATCACGTTTGTAGTGGTAAATATTATTAGTCAGAATTTTATCTCAGATGAGGTCTTTAGCTTTTTTAATCTATCAACCTTCATTTGTATTGATGTGGTCTGACATTTAGGCTAAACGTCATCAGTACTATCTGAGATTCCTTTGGTTTGGTTTCTTTGATTAATGATATATTAAATATCAAACTTTGTGGGCTATTTAATGCCAAATTAATTATAGTAGACCATCATTTAACCACTAACTGGATGGATACGTGGGTATTATTTTGGTATAGCAGACAAATCATCCCAATTAGCAGGAGAATTTTATAAATTGTTTCATTATAGAATGTAGAGGGGTATGGGATTATCCTTCTAGTACTTTCGACATATGTTGGGAGCGTTTCAAAGAAAGTTAGTGGATACCATGAGACAAAGACGAAATTAGAAAAAGACGACGTGATGTGTTTATTCATATAAAGAAAGAAAACGAAAAGTCAAACAGGTAGTCACATAAACCACAAACTACATTACCGATGTTTCAACTTCCCTCTGGACAGGTCTTAAAAACAATATAGTAAAGTTAAAATTTCAAAGAGGAACAAGAAAATAGCTATTCTTTATAAAATTGTAGCCACCAATAATGGTGAGGTAAAGTATTCGATTAGTCCTGAAATTCATGTCACTAGTCTCTCGACCGGTTACAAACTGACCTGTTTCAAAATTCCCCCAACTCTTATCCTTAACCATTTTTGGCACCAATAGGAATAGTTCCTGTAATTTAATTTTTCTTGTCAGATATTAAGCTGGGAAACAGTGTCGCTAGTGGTAAAAAGAGAAAAAAATATTCATATATCTTGGTAGGTAAAATGTGGTAAAAAGAGATAAAAAAAAAATACATATATCTTGGTTGGTTAAATGAGGTAAAAAAAGATTTAAAATAACACATATATCTCGGTAGGTAAAATGTGGTAAAAAATGATAAGAAACACATATATATCTTCGTAGGTTTCATTTTCGTTCTTACTTATCCCCATCACACTCTTTTTCTTTTTGGTTTGGTTTTTGGTTATTGAATTAAAAATCCATTCTTGTAGAGGGACATTAGTGCAATGATTTAACCCATAGCTCGTCGAATACGGAGGTTTATACCCATCCCCATGGGATTTGGCCGATAACAAATGCATTAGTGTGACTGGAACTCGAACTCGTTTATTACGATATTGCGTTGCCATATATTAACCACTGCACTAAGGGGTCTCACTCTCCCTTCTGCGTCCGAATATATAAATTTATATATATAAAATCTTCTCTTTTAAACATCTTTGATCAGATGGGATAGAAATTCGTGTTGGTCAATTCCATCGTTGATGTATTCAAGTTTTCGTGTGATTTGTTTGATTTTTAAATGTATATGTCCAGTCATTTCTTTATTCACTTCCTCGTAGATGACAACATTTGGGGCCTAAACTACGGGAGAAAATAAGACAACTTCTTAAATTAAAAAAAAATAGAACCATTCATACAAAGACTTGAACTGATCAAAGATAGAATAGGCAGACAGGAAGTGTCTGTTCTATTAAACACACACACACACACACACACACACACACACACACACACACGCACACACATATATATATATATGATGGTTAATTCATTTAATTGGGGAGGCCGCTATCTAATTCACAAGTCACATTCGACACAATACTAAGGGCCTGAAATGAAGCTTGCTCTCTCTCTTCCTCTCTCTCTCTCTCTCTCTCTCTCTCTCTCTCTCTCTCTCACATACACATACACACACACACATATATATATATATATATGTAAATGTGTGTGTGTGTGTGTGCGAGAGAGAGAGAGAGAGAGAGACAGAGAGAGAGAGAGCAAGCTTCATTTCAAGCCCTTAGTATTGGGTTGAATGTGAGTTGTCAATTAGATCGCGGCCTCTTCAATTAAATAAATTACTCATCATCTTACTGCGCACATATGAACAGTTTCGTCTCCATAAGCATTCCTAATATTTCTGCTTTAATCACAATTACCATTTTGTCAGTCAGCTGCCCAACTGCCTATTTGTGACATGATTAAAAAAAACGGAATAATCTTTTCCGTGCTGATAAAAAAAAAAACATTTTCGATAGTTCCACGTCATTCTCTGTATCGATAACGATTATTTCTTAATGTCTTATGTTCATTATTCAGTCAGTAAATTCAAATTAGTGAAACATATACTTATTGACCTCAGATAAAAGATTGCTTTGAAGAACACTTTCATTACTATGAATCACAGAGTAATAAATTCTACTTGACAATAAAAATAAAGAATTACAGTCATGGGTGTGATTTTACAGATCGATATATTAAGATATAAATACCTATCAGAACCTTTGATCATCGACCTATTAAATCGTTTGAACAAAAAACAAGTAAACATGGATGTTTAAATAGATTGCAATCAAAGAAGCGTCAAAGTGTTATTAATATTTTACGATCCTTAACAACTTTAAAATATTGAATAACAAGTTTGTTTATTTCGTTTGTGATAGAAGGCAAGAGAGATCATGAAAGTGTTTCCTTGATTATAACGCTGAGAAAAGGCTATAGTTTAATGAGAATAAACCAACTTGGATTAAAGATCAATGAACCTTTGAATTTAATATCTATGAGTAACAAACGTACACACATACACTTGAAACCTCATCCCTAACATATAAAATTAATAACTTTCGTAAAACAATTCCACTCCGGTTGTTTAAACTTGTTAATTTTTGGATAGCTCTTCCGTCATTTTAACTTGATGGTACACTGTTGCTTCTGGTCGGGGGAGGTCGAAAAGCAATAGCGTTTGTTTTTATTTCCATATATTTCTTGGATCATTCATAGACATTTACCAGCACCTCAACACAAATAGGGTGCCTCACCAGTGCAATTTTATCCGTACTTTAACATGTTTGAATTCAGAGTTTTCCTTCACCTAAACCGCTTATCGTACCATGGTTACATAACCTACTCTGCTGCCCTATTTTTCATTGGTGGTGGGAGAAGGACTGGATTAATACCTTTCCAAAATGTATTAGTACAATGTAAAATGCGTCTGTTTCGCATAAGATTTGAACTCAGGTCGCTGTGTCCATTTCCTACTATGGTAAACTCGATCACGGATCAATATTTATATTATTCCTCACTTTCTCTGTGAGGCGAACATTCCACTCTCAAGTGACTAGGGGAAGTGAATAAATTATTGGTGCTAGGCATTGGTTAATAAAGGTCAGAATATAGATTTGTTGTCAGTTATTTTTTCCTTTTTCCTTTTTTGTTTCTTGGGAATATTCATAAATCGGCACGCCTATGGTGTTGTTTATAAAATGTATGCTTGATTGAATATGGAGTGATGGGTTTCTGCCGAGTTTATCTGATAGTAGGGTGATGCTAATCGTATTGTAGCGTAATTAATATATTGATAATTAGGGTTTGACACACAAGAAATATATATGGATAGCTAAATGGATATATTGTCAGTCAAAAGCAAAGATATCAATATCATGAACAAAGACATTATTTTTCATCATATATTTTAAAACAGTTCTCAGTAATTGTAGCAATGAATTAGTTTGATAGTGTGTTAGACATTACCCTATCGTGAGGGATTATATGTATATATGATTTTTATCTAGCACTGTTTACCAATTTTTGTGAGACACACACACACAAACTCTCTCTCTCTCTCTCTCACACACACACACATACACACACACACACACACACATATATATATATATATATATATATATATATAATCAACATCCAATTTTTCTAATAGCACGGAGTTCCTTCCTTCTTTATTTCTGTTTATCTCTCTCTCTCTTTCTCTCACTCTTTATCCCTCTCTCTCTCTCTCTCTATCTATCTATCTATCCCGCCCTTTCTTTCTCTCTCTCTCTCTCTCTCTCTATATATATATATATATATATATAGATATATATATCCCTCCCGATCGGTTATTGCTCTCGGCAGGTCGACTAGACTACATCTGGTGTCCTCACCGGGCTGATGAATATAGATCTTTGCTGCTTGGCCAACACAGATATGTCTCCGTGTAGGATTTAACAGGATGATTTCGATTTTGAGTTCGTATTTCCTTCCCAACCAGTGCCAGAAATGTTTTATCTGTCGTACTTGGATATTTGGGAGATGGGAAGTATGTAGTAATAGAAATGCTGTTTTTAGGATAGAATTTTCAGAATATATTCAAAAGAGCATGTAGTATTTTTGTTTACTTCCTATATTGATTTTTCTGTAAGCGTTTTGCTCGAGTCTATAGGATTTACACTCCTATAATTTAATATGGACGTTATGCCACTTGTTCCCGAAACAAAGATGGCCGTCGCACGTAAGCAATCAGTCTCGGGAACCCAATGGCCAGGAGAACCAGTTGGTTAGTGCCTAAAACTACGTTCTCAGTTTCAATTTCGTCCCGCGTTTTTGGACCCTACTCCATGACAAGAATTCTCTATAAATACTTCGTCTTCTAACAGTCTTTCTCTTTTCACATTTTCACTTACAGAGACAAGACACTCTCTCCAGTGTGACTTCCATAGAGAGCACTATCACTCTCTCATTTCAACTAATAGCAGTATACTGCCACAAAAATGTATATGCCACGCAACCATTCTCTTACTTGTTACACCTTTTCGGTGAGATTTCTTCAGCTTCAAAAACAACAGAAATTTCGTCAAACCACCGAAAGAAAGATACAAACAACATGGGAGAAGACACGTTCCTTCTAATATACACTTTTAGGATTCTTTAGAAAATACTTAGTCAACATGTATAGGGCAGTTTTGATATTTAGTTCCTTTTATATAATATTAGTTTTAGTTACACACACACTCAACACAGACTCAAGAATACTTAACAAACAGTATTAGAACACTAATGTTTTGAAATATTTGATTGCATGTATTTTGAAATATAAATTTGAATTTATTTGTACCGCTTTGTCTTAAATGTTCTTTTTGTCCGTGTCGTTTCACGTCTTTAATATCGTTTCACATTTTTACTTCATTTACCACCTTTGCTTTTGTTTTTTTCCAAAAAAACCACACTACGACAAAATTGGAGAGTTCAGTATCAACCAAAATAACATACAACTATAAATTGGGGGACCAAACATATCCACTAAACAATTACATGTCCCCCTACAAGCCCAACTAGTGCAACCTTACAGTTGTAATAACATAGCCTGATTTTATATTATCATATAAATCAAATTTCATTATCATAAACCAGTTAATTATAGTCCACGCTTTCCCAATGCATATGCTGACAGCACTTTTAGTACGGTTGGTGGTCCGTTTGGAGCGTAAAGCTTCTTCCATGAATGTACCAATGGAATTTTTACCACAAAAAGAATATCCCTAAAGTCTCCTTTTGAAATTGGCTGTCCTTTTTTCGGCTGGTAATAAGGTTCTTGACGCATGCACGATCACTTTTACTCGGCTGTTGATTTCTTTGTGCTACATTGCGGCTCATAAACCCAAATTGTTAGCGTTACTTGGAACAATAATAACCTTCTTTGTATCGTAATGCGACAGTCTTATGACTTTGATATTTTTTTATTTGCTCAAAAGCAATTTGACATTCGGTATTCAAGTTCCATTTCGAATCTTTTTTTAATGATTTATTTAGAGAAGATCTTAATACGTGCATATCCGAGATAAAATTACCGTAGTAGTTTGCTAGTCACAGGAATGCTTGTAGAGTTGATACATTTGCTGGATCTGGAATGTTTTTTATTTCAAGCGACATGCGTTTGGCTATTTACCTTTTCCATCAATCATCTGACCCAAATATTCAATTTTCTATTTTTAAAATTTCACATTTATACAAACTATGTTTCGAGCCATATTGCTTTACATTTTCAAAAACGTTTTTTGACATGTTCTGCAGGTTATTCTCGGTTGTAATTCATAATTTCGATATGGTCAGGGTAGGCTATATCGAAATCTACGTAATTCAATGACGTATCTATTGCTGAAAAATTCTTAATGTGACTTTTATTCCGATTGACAGGTTGTTGATCTATACAGACAATTTCGCAAATATGTCTTCTGGACTTGGCAGAGGGTAATTATATGTTTCCAAATAATCGTTCAATATCATAGAAAAATCTGTGCTGGCCCTAATCTTATAACTTTTATTTTTCACATAAACAGTAAGACATGCGCACCCGCTATTAACCGATTTTGGATAACACGTCTATTTACTCTAAGCGGTCTAATTATTTTCGGCCTTAGAATATGTATCATATTCTCTTCAATTTTGAATATAGTTTTCGCTTTTGTGCACTTCCCAATTACATCTGAACAAATTTCTGTAATTTGTATCATGAGTGTTTTTTGGGTTTTTTTTTTTTTTTTTTTTTTTTACAGTTTTCCGAATTAATTAATTTTTTCAAAAGGCAAATGACTCAATCTGATCCTTACCGAACATGTTCTTGGTTCGATTCCTAACGATTCCTTTAAAGCTTTTCGTATGAAAGTTATATTTTTATAACATTCACCTACAAATTTAAGTTTGTTTCCTGTAATGCCTTCAACATAATTTTATGTCTTTAATTAAGTTGGTCAGACAATTTTCTTCCATTTCTTTTTGTCATTTATCAATGAAACATTTGACCCAGTATCCAATTGGAACTTAACCGCGTAACTTTTTTGGACTTTTACAATATTTGTATCACAACGATATCAACTTGAAGGTTGTAATGTTACTGCAACACATAGCACGTTGTACCGGCACATACTAAATGTAGAGTTGTACCAATACGTACTCTAACTGGTTGATCTGTGCATCGCTACGTCTTAAGTATTTGTCGGACCCTGTTGTAACTTCGCTGTAGAAAAGTTGACGAACACACAAAACTCAGTCCCACTTCATTAAAACTAGAGGTTATTCATCAGGAGAAAGAAAAAGAGTATTGAAGCTGAGTCAACATCGTTAGCTGGACGAAGAGAAACATGTCTTTGTCTAGTGTTTACTAGCATCTTTACCTCGTCATGATTCCGAGCCAAATAGCCACTCTCGTTTTTACCTATTTGCGTCCAGCTGCTGTCTTTCAAAACCGAATAGTCCCTTCACTTCCGTTTGGTGTCGGAGGGTAGATATATCCGTTTATGGATATATCTGCCAAGAAAATCTGGGACTTCCGTCTTTTTTTTCAAATAATTTTAATGACCAGGGTCATTTACCCGTGAATGTCAGACCAACAACAAGTGTTTAAGTCTGACTGAGCTGAGGTCAGCTGGCCGTACCTCAGACTGCTTTTTTAAAATTATTTTTCTTCTCTCTCTGTCCGTCTCCAGAAATTTACCTCTGTTGCTTTCTAACTTCGACTCTCCATATCACGTTAAAACTGTCTTTCCATTCATGTTTTAGTGGTTTTCCTTTTAGTTGAATTAACTATTCACATTTTTGACCTCAGGTATTTTTGTTGCATATTTGCCTCCGACCTGGCCAAGCAATCAAAAGAAGAAATTGACCAATGTAAATAACAGGTGTATCCGGTCGAAGATATCTGAAGATCAGGGGCGACCTTGACTGTCGAGGGGTTGAATTAAGTGTGAATTGTGACGCTCGCAGGAAGTAGGTGGACGCCAAATTATTATATAACCCCGGCGACACGAAATGGAATGAAGATGCTGGAATGAGAACCATGTCCCATCAGAGCCTAGGCCTCCAGGCCCCCGGTTGAGCAGGACAGGAGAACCGGCAATAAATCCTGCTATGGCCAGAAGAGTTGAGGATCAATAAGTTGCAGTTCGGTTCGTTCTCCAACTCCTTCACACTCACAACCCTTTCAATAAAGTGAGAGGTATATTTTTATAAAGAACTGTCCGCTCGTCTTTATTGTGTTGAATATGTTTCCACTTGCATATGTGTATGTATAGTTGCTCATGGCTATACAACATTTTGTTTTCTACAATGGGTATGCTTGTAACCTTTCTGACCACAATTATCTCATTCTTTTCTTCAAAAATGCTATTCCTTTTATAATTAATCTGCCCACTGACATAATAAGGATTTATTTTACGGGCAAAATTCTCTTGTTTTTGTATAACTGCATTTATCTTTGATATGTCACCTTCTTCAATCCTTGCCGAATCCGGTCGAAGATTTTCTATTCGTTCGCAATGTTCTGCGAACATTTACTAACCGATATCAGAATTTTGTTCTAATTCAGACAAAAATCTGGTTCCAATTTCACCATCTTCCTATGTCATCAGTCCTTGTACAAAGTTAATCATCATCATCATCATGTCGTGCCGCTAGCACGGATATCCCTGACCCTCTCTCGCCACTTCTACCTATCGTTCATCGCCTCTGGCAGGTCTTCAGGGCTACATCCCGTATCCTCACAGAGCTGCTGAATGTATGTTAGAGCTGGTCATCCTGCTTTTGCCCGGCGGTGGGGGTCCATAGGAGTACATCACTTATGAGCTCGTCCCTGCTTCTCCAGCAGTGTCCTGCATGTCTGGTTCGTCTAACTTGGATAGTTTTCGTGATAGGAGGCAAGTGGCCGTATAGTTGGTGTCTTGTGGGGTGTTGCTGCCAAGACTTGTTCAATATTGCTCGCAGCATACAGCATTTAAATATATCGGGCGTAAGTTTGTTTCTTTTTTTTTTAACTTTAACTTTTCACACTCTCTATTGACAATTCCAGTATAAGTTGAGAAATCCCCCTCACTTTTTGCCAGGTATAAGGACTGCATTTATGAGTTGAATAGGGAATTTTAGTTCCTAAATATCATTTTCAGAATGAAGACCGTCTCTTCCAACTAGAGCTCTCCAGGATTTCTCAGAGGTATGTAGTTAGCATATTTTCGCGTTCGCTTTGACCGAATTTCCCGAGCAACTGCCGTATTTTCTTTTCGTCTGACCATGGCACAGATGACTGTACAACATGGGCAAGATACCTCTGCGGTACGCTGTAAATACGGTAAATTAAGGTAAAATTTTTGCTGCGTTCTAAAGTTGAGCAATTTGATTTTTTTAAGCAAAACCTATAAAAAATCATTGTAAACTCATATCTAGATAGAGCTATCGATATTATCATTACTATAATTACAATGTATGCACAACAACTTTACAACACATCAAGATGATAGATAAGAAGATACCTAATATATATATATATATATATATATATATATATATATATACGTGATGCATTCAATATCTTTCCAGACTTTTTTTGTATGGGCATTTAAAACTGTCTTAAACTCTTGAAAATTCAATATGTTATTGCTATATATCTTATCATATAACTGACCAATTTTTAGGATTTCACCTTCAAATGAACAGCTACGGCAGCAATTGGAATACACACTACTAAAGCCTGATTGTCACAGCTGTCCTAACACTACAGTCGACATAGTGATCAATGGAAGAAAAAGTGCCAAACTCACAAATGATAATTCAGAAATAAATGCTATGCATATGATATGTTAATGATGGTTAAATAATAGATTTTTTCGTAAAAAGGGCAATCCTGATAACTTATATGACTATGAGGTATGAAAAAATGTGTACATATTGGTTGGCAGCTCGATTGATTTTATCGATTTGTAAACCAGTCTAAATGTATTTTAAATTGTCTACTTTGTACATTCATACTTACATTCTGATATGGTTGTCTTTTAAGAGCTTCTAGTATGTTGTAATACAGTATCAAGAATTCTTATCTAATAATTAGCATGCAGTTCTACAATCCCCTGTATTCCAATCTAATACTAGAAATTATATGATTTCAAAAAATTATTCAAAAATGGTCATTTGTTTGTAGTTATATAATAATTACATCGTTTCAAGTAACTAATAATAATCTCTGAAAACAATTGTACCATCACCTACGATTCTGAATACAAATAATTTACAGTCGTATGTTATCAAATAACAAAAACTGTCGATAATGGTGTAATGATTATCGTCATAGAAATTGCTGGTTTCATTTCACATTGTGACAGTACACTTGGTAAATATATGAGTCCAACTGTTCTTTCTCAAGGTATGGGAAAATAGCTAGACAGATTTTGCTCTTTACCTTTGTTGACTTTGTGTGATAACTTGCTCACGCAAAGGGGCTGGTAAATACATAGATACCATCAAATATTCCTATCCGGTTCCGAGTTGACCTGGGAATCATGATAATGAGGATTACCACATACTTCTCAGGTCTCCAAATTTGGAATCTCTCCCTCAGCTACGTTTTCAGGTTATACGAAGGGCGCCTCTTTTAGGCGAACACTTATCCGCTGCAGGGGATACTGTATTCGTACTATAAGCTAGAGGGTGGTGTGCATATTGAGCAGATGTAAGGCGATGTAGAAAAATGGAACCGTTTACAAAAAAACTGCAATATTATTGTCAATTTTTAAAATAATGTTGCTCTTATCAACTTATGAAATTTTCTTTTTCTTTTACAGTGAACATGTTTATTCAGTTTTCTTTGTTTAAACCTCTGGCAACGTTTAATCCACCCTTTCATTTCAACTCTCATAATTATCTGCTCCGCAATAAGTCATTTTTTTATCTTTCTATCAAAAAAACGTATTAAAGCAGAATTTAAAAATCAAAATAAAATCATCAATAGTACTTTTTAATCTTTAACTATTACACAATTTTTTTACCGTAAACATCATTATTTATTTATTAACTTTTTTTACCGGTATTCTTTTTGTCAGAATTTCAGTTACATTTTTTCATAATTTCTCGACTTTATTCACACATTGTGGATCAGAAATAATGATTAAGTTTCCTAAGAAATCTGTATTTGCTTAATTTGCACGCCTATTCCAAGAAGTACCTCTGCTAACACCGATGTTCACAACCGGAATCAGGGGTTTCATATTAGATTTTTGGTATGGTCCACGGAAGTAAATAGTAAATTGGCGATCCACCATATTATTTTACTGGTCGAGAAAATTTAGACGTAATTATTGCAAAAAATAGATAGATTGCTTACCCTGTAAAATACGTTTTTAAATTTACCTCTAACTTACGATCAAAAGCTCCTAAACAACACGATATAGTGTAAAACAATGATCTTCAGTTCTCACAGACAACACTGGAGTTGTATGTCATAAAACTAATAATATATAATTCTTAGAATATGATAAGATTCTATTTAAAAAGTCTCATAACCAAAATAAAACAGAAAGTAAATAAATTCACAGGTGAACAAAAATGGTTAGAATCCAATTTTTCTAATTTCTTGCACTTATGGCTTAAACATTATTGCTTTCTGACCTTAGACCAGACTTTTGTTCCTTTTCATAATTTTAAATTTGTCAAGGAACAAGTTAAAGACATTTTAGAAGGCATACACCAAACACAAAATAGTATAAAATGTCTGAAGCCACATAATACGGACTAAATATAAAAAAAAAACGGATCAATACTTGATTATGACCTGACTTTCTCCAAAACAAATATCAGCTGAAAATAAATCCAAGTCTGATTACATTTTGGGACCGATCAGATGTTCGCTTCAGTAAGCATGGGATTCTTTGTCGGGTTCTGATTTCTTTAGAGACCAAAACGCCTGTACAACAGTTGCGGGTGTCACACCACAAAAGCACATAGCATCCACAATACTCTCTGTTTAAAAAAAACATTTTCCTTCATACAGGTGGATAAGAAAGTAAAATGCAAATTTACAACAAACTGCGTATGACTTGATTCAACCCCGCTGCCACGATCAAGATATGACAAAAGGTCATATTTTATGTTGAGAACAGTTGGTTTGAGTTGAGATTTACCATTATTAGATTGGTAACCTTTTCAATGCGAAAGAACCTAGTCTCTACAAATATTAAGCCATACCTGCTGAGCAAAAGCAGATGGATGCTTGCCTTGGGCGAAGAAAAACGCAAACTCTTCAAATATTTCAACCTCTGTCATTAAATCAAGTTCCAAAAGTCCAACCCCTACGTTGTGCATATATATATATATATATATATATATATATATATATATATATAATTTATGGTACACGGGAATTTCCGAGGTGCATACGATAAGGTTCCAGACTTTTTTCGTATGGGCATTTAAAATTGCGTAGACTCTTTAAAATTCAGTATGTTATTGCTATACATCTTATCATATAACTGATCAATTTTTATGATTTCAGGTTCAAATGAATAGCTACAGTAGCAATTGGAATACACACTACTAAAGCCTGATTGTCACAGCTGGTGAATTTCAAAAATGCAATCTGAACTTTAGAGGAACGATATGCAAAAAAATTCTGTTTTAAACTTGGAAAAATACCACAGTAACATATGGAATGCTTCAGACTGATTTGGGCCATCTTGTATGAGTCGAGCATCAGTTTTTGAGTGGCATAAGAAATTCAAGGAAGGCAGGGAGTCTGTGTGAGGGATGATGAGAGGTGTGGAAGGAGTAAGAAAGTCAATGCACCAGAGTTGGTTGGCCAAAGGGTTAGGGTTATGGTTACTATGATGAGGTTTTAAGGGAGTTCAGGAAGAGATTCCATCGGAAGAGACCAGCACTCTTCAAATCGGGTCAGTGGCATTTCCACCAGAACAATACTCCAGTCCAAAAATCCATCCTTGTCACAGACTATTTGACCAAGATGGGCATAAAGACAGTTCCTCACCGTACCTATAATCCAGACTTTGCTCCCTGTGAATTTTGCTTATTCCCAAAACTCAGAGGCTGTCATTATGAGACAATTGAGGAGACGAAAGAGGCTGTGACGAAGGTTAGTGACACGCTGACACAAAAAGACTTTCATGGGGCCTTCCGGAAGTTGTTGGAACGGTACAACAAGTGCATTGCAGCCGGAGGAGTTTAGTTCGAAGGGGACTAGAGTCTCATGTTTGTACTATCAATAAAAGTGCCCATACGAAAAAAGTCTGGAAACTATCGTATGCACCTCATATACAGAGAAATAAGGGAATCATCTGTATAAAGCAGACAAGTTATTTTTTTTTTAAATAAAACAAAGCGAGGGTAATTTCCCCCGGATCTATTCATGCAATACCACTGGAGAAACGATTAAAGACGGGAATTTAACTTGAACTATGGGAATAAAATAAATGACAAGACAAAAAAAATATAAGAAAATATGTCACACCAGGATTTAGTAAGTTATCCAATGTGTATAAATTATAACTGGTTCTCTGTCTACATAGGGAGGGGCGATCTAAAGAAATATAGATTACCTCAAAGATGTTCAAATGGATTTTATTCCTGGCTCTATGTAGGACAGATAACCAATCATCTTGGTAGTTGGTCCTGCAACTATTTGTAATTAAAAGATGTTTCCAATTGCTTATTCCAGAGCATGAGAGGGCTCGGATGTTGATCAGGCTCTATTTATGACAAATACACAAGAATGCTACGAGCTATATTGAACACATTCTGGAGGTAGCACCATACAAACCAGCAGCTGTACGGCCACTTACCACCCATCATAAAAACTATCAAAGTTAGACGAACCAGACACGTGGTTCACTGCTGGAAAAGTAGGGACGAGCATACAAGTGACGTACTCATGTGAACCCGTTCATGTGGACGAGAGATGGCGGGACGACCAGCCAGAACCTACATGCAACAGCTCTGTGCCTATGTAGAATGTAGCTCTGAAGACCTGCTGGAAGCAATGGACGATTGAGAGGGGTGGTAAGAAGGGTTCAGGGATATTGTGCTGATGATGCGACATAATAATGATGATGATGACGATATGCAATGATGGATTATCCTGTTGATCTCATGCATCACACTTACACTGTTCGGTAACAGATATGAATTGTTAAGCTATCTACACAGGCGAAAAAAACGACATATATGTAAACTGAACATGCGCATAATAGATTACATAGAGATTAAAACAAGACTGTATAATGAAGAGTAATTACATTTTATCAGAAAATTTAAACATATTCAAACGTGAACATGTATTTTTTACATTAAAAATCATGATTCACATATATACTATTTGCATTTGATGTTTTCCTTAACTCTCCCATTCCTGGTGTCATGGATATCTCATAAAGATGATGATGATGATGATGCTTCATTTCTATATCTCTGTGTCTAATACTCCTTTATTGCCATTAAAACTAGGTCTTTCCTAATGGGGATTGGTAGTACCAGTTCGGTTCCCATCAATGAGTAAAACTTGATTTTTTTGATAATTGTTAGAATTAAATCGAAATAGTGGAAACCATATAACTCCGTTGAAATTATTAGTATTAGATTGGCATACTTGAAATAATGTAACTGTGTTCGAACAAATTCTTCTTCTTCTTCTTCTTCTTCTTCTTCTTCTTCTTCTAATCATTATTATTATTATTATTATTATTATTGCGTTTTATTTACGCCAGTGTTAGCCGATGGTCTTTCACTGTTCATTGGAGTCTAAATGACAGAAAGTCTCTTTATGTCTCCTGGACTCTTCTGAGAATTCTTGTCGATCTCAACGAGCTGTGGTCCGGATGAGCTCGATTGGTTCTCTTATTTACAACTCTTTCAGTTCCTTTTCAAATCCTTATGAGACCATTAAGAGTTCACCAATCACAAATGGTACGACTGTCATCAACGTTTTCCGCTGGATTATTAGCAATTTGACAATACCCAAGTATGTCTCGCGCATTCTGTTTTCTTTGATTTTCACTGTGTTGCAGGCTGTCATGACAAGTATTATTTTTTTCGTTTTTTTTATTAATTATCAGCAGGCCTGGACTTCTAAACGGGATTAGTTGGTTGCTTAGATTTAATGGCATATCAACCTCTATAGATCGTTTATTACCGAACCCTCTTACACACACACACACATACACAAACACACACACACACACACGAACACACACACACACACACACACATATATATATATATATATAATTTGTAAACGCACATTTTTAGGTCGGTGATGGTTGGGTTTTATGGCAAATTAATCTCTTAGGGGTCATTGAGTGTCAAGTTATATATATTAATTGCAAATAAATAGTCCGGAGTTAGGTGATCTCTTTATATCGTAAAATCCCGGAGAATTTTACGCATCTCATTCCAAAGAAAGGAATCTGGTTTGTGCTTATATCATTTAATCGTATATTCAAATTTCAATTTTTTGCACAATTTCTCATGAAGTACCTTTCCCAACAAGTTGCGTCTAATCTCATACTTCCTTTGTGCTGATTTGCTACCTTAGCTTATTATGTAATTAATCGTTTTGTCTCTATAGCCAAATTATCTACCCATACTATTCTGTTGTGTCATTGATTTACACTTTAATGTAGTTCGTCCTTATAGCACTGTTTTGTGCAGCTCTTTGAAGAAATTAATTTTCTTTCTTAAGGCTTTCATTTCGTAGGCATTTCCAGGGCTTCTCATGTGAGTTTCTGCCTGTAAGTTGGGTGAAAAATCTATAGTTATTTTTCTTCCTATTTTAGTTTCCTATTTTTCCCCTTTCTGTTTTTTCTTAAGTTGTCAGTAGTATTATTGGCTACATTAATTAGTACTTCTTTTAAATGTAATCCTAGAGTCCTCGTATTGATGCCTTTATCCTCTCTTGCTAACGAGTTCTCTTCCTCCTTTGTCTATCTTGTCTCCACGATGTAGAGTATTGTGCATCATCATCAACGTTCTTGTTCTCTGGTCGATTTGTTTAAGTTTTTCCATTGTTCATTATAAGAATGTTTCCGAGTATCTTAAAACGAGGAAAGTCCAATTGTCTTTTCGTCTAATGAGGTTTCTGCCGTAAAGTTGGTTTTGCAAGTTTTCTCGTTCGTCTTAGGTACTTTTTTCTTATTTTTCTTTCATATGTTTGGCGGAGTCCGCTTTCAATATTCCCAAGAACCCGTGTTTCTTTAAAAACATTAACTTTTGCATTACAAAACCTAATAAGGTCTTAGGAACCAACTAACCTAATAAATCTCATCTTTTGGGTCTTAATTTTGTAAAAATAAAGGAAACTAATATTAGGTAGTCTGTCAATACCCGTACTCAGTCTAAACTTCTAAGATGTTAATTTTACCTTTTAATGAAGTTAGCAGTTAAACTCATTCACATATCTACTAACAGCCTAATGTATCAAAGATACTTATTTCTCTGCTACAACGTTGGTTGGGTGGGTTAAATAATTCAAAATGTATCAGAGGTAATTGCTAATATTCAAGTCATTCGTCGGAAGTATCAGTAATTCGATAAGTTGAGGAGTCGATGGCTGCCATTTTGTTGTGCTGGATATTGTTGTATTTTTTTCTTTCGAGTTTCTTGATGGCAGGGTGAAATATTACGCACCCCCCCCCAAAAAAAAACAAACAAAAAAAAACAAGCACATACACAAGGAAAAGGTTAGGAATGTCAAACGCATTTTGAAATTTGAACTGTTTGAAATTATATCAAAAGATGTAGGTGTTGGGTGAGTACCCGTGGTGTAATGGCTTAAGTGGTGGTCTTCAGCCTCGAAGTAATCGATTTAAAATTCAGGTTTGGACTAGCACACTAGAAAATGGTATACACTCCAGTTATGAATGAAGTAGTGCAACTGTTTTTCTTCTATAAGCATGACATTAGTATCAAATATCCCAAGAAATTTAATGTGCTATTGAACAAAAAACAATGACACCAAACCTAGGACTATTTAGAAGTTTATGAACATTTATTGGATGGGCATAAATGCATATGAAAATGCACAAAGTGTGGTGTGTGTGGTAGTCACCTCTAGCTTCTAGGGCCCAAAAATCAATATTTCCAAATATTGTATTCTGAAATATTAGACAAGAGAGAACGTCCAAATTCAAAGTTCCAAGTCATATATATTAACTTAGAAAATGTTCTAGCGTGAAATCAACCTCTATTTGAAAAGCATAATTCAAATGAGATTTTATTTGATAGAATGATTATATGACATAATTTTTATATGAAAGAAGATAAATTTTCTGGCATTGTAGCGTAAATATCGACTGTTAAACATACAGTGAAGATAATATGCATTTAAAAAATTATCAAGATTTAAAGTATTAGTTTTGAATTTTGATACAATTTTTCCGTCTTGTGTTTCTTTTTTTTTTTTCTTAACGATGCTAAAAAGCACTCTTACATATTTTTAGACGATTTTATTTCGCTGAATATAAATACGTTTTTATGCTATTGGTTTTTACCGTTATTTCTGTTTTTATCGAGTTGATTCACAGAGGTGTTATCGTAAAATTTTCTCTATTCTCCCTTCTTGTTGATGTAAGATTATTTTAAATAACTTTTACACTAAAATGAAAAAATGTTGGTGGGTGTTGTTATCATTTTCTTACTACTACTACTACTACTACTACTACCTAGACAAGTAAAAGGATTGAGTGATTTCCCATAATGTTCAATCATCAGTTTTCTACCCTGATAACAATCGTGGAATACTAGCAAATCAGATATATATTTTTTTAATTGTGAAAATGGGATGGTGATCCTGTTTGAGAATAGATCTTTTTTTAATGTAAAAGCAATACTAACACTCTCAGTCGATACTGGAATTTGTTTAAACTGATTCCGTTTTCCATTCTGATAACAACTACGTCACCAACACAAATCATTTTATTCTTATCAAAATGTTTCGGGAAGATAACATATTTTAGAATATGATGAATATCGTTATCCAATCGTGTCGAAGACGGTGTATTATAATCATTATCATCAGAATGTGCTGGTTGAACTGGTTCCCTTGGTTCTCTCTTTTGTCATCCGTCCCTATCATTCATCGCTCTTGGCAGATCATCAGGACTTATCCGATGCCTGCAAAGAACTAATCACTCTAAGTCTTTCCTAACTAAACAAAATTGATGTTTCAGTGTGTGGTGACCCACAGGAGAACTTTATTTATGAGTTTGTCCCTGCATCTTCAGCATTGATCAACATGTTTTATTGGTTTTAGATGTTTTTGTGATAGGTGACACTATAGCAGCTGTTTGTTGGTAGCTTCTACATTTGTTTAAATAGCACGCAGCATCATTGTATAGTTTCCATCTAGCTTTTTTATCAGAACGCATTCATGAAGCCCATGTCATGCAGCCATACAATAATACGGAGAGGGCAAAAATTTGGAAGAATTTATGGTTTATCTAATCATACAAATTAGATTTCCCTATGATCGATAACCTATCGACAGTAGTCCATGATTGACCTCTGCGTATGTCGATATTGCTTTCAGTTGATGAGCTATTTCTTCCAAGATACAAAGTTATGTTGAACAATACACCCTTACTAATAACATAGAATCAATTTTCTACAAATTTATTTTCATTATTTTAATACTTTATTTTTGTGGATAATTATAAAAAAAATAAGCAGATATTATTAGATCTAACCAAACTTTAAAGCACCTAATAAACAAAAATTAAATTGCATTAGCAAATTACGCAGTAAGTATTACGTGTTTCTATTTTAACAACGCTGTGATACTAAAAAAATGTTACAATATCTATTATATGAAAATCAGATTTCATAAATATATATTGAGGGTTATTTTTGGGCACAAATTCATCTTCATGTATCTGGCTTATTGACAATATCATATATATATATATATATATATATATATATATATATATATATATATATATATATATATGCACCCCCATATATACATATAAATATATATATTTCTTTAAAGAAAAAAAACAAAGACCGGTTATTTTAGGATTATAAATTTATTTCCATCCTGTTTTTCGTTTCTGGTGTGAACCAAAAATACGAAGAAAAATATAACAGGACTTCTTCAGATCTAATATATATATATATATATATATATATATATATATATATATATATATATATGTATATATATATATATATGGAAATTTAATTATATATAAAGAAGAAATCGATCGGTCAACATTTAAATATATGTTAGGTATCTTTGTTAAAAAAAAAAATACCTAATATTATTTGGTAAATCCTCTTCATTTAATCATCAGTGTCGTGCTAATAGCTCGAGGCCCCTTGAGTTTTTCTCACCATTTCTCCCTACTGGCCATAGCATTTAACAGATACGCTACTCGGCATCAACTTCCAGCGCAGATATGCTATATGCTAATTTTTGCTAGACAGGCACATCTGGTCTTTCCATATGTTCACTGGGGTACAGCCCATTTAATTTCGTCCAAGATTCTTGAGCAGAGATCCTAATGTCTTGTTGGTCTACTTTAATGGTTTGTTTGATGGGAAGTAAGTGACAGCATAGCTGCTGTTTTCTGAGGTACTGCTTCTAGGATTTGTTCTGAATAGCATGCAGTATCCTTCTGTATTTCGCTTTTAGCTATTCTCTTCGCGTTTTCGTTTGGTGCAACTATGTATTAGTACCGAAACGGAAAAAGCTTGGTGAAAAATAGTTTAATTTTTATCAGTCAGATTCCATTTCCATATTTTCGATAACCAGTCCATAGAAGTGCATGCCATTTTTATTCGTATATAATATCGGTTTTTGTAGATTAAATTTTGCTACAGAAGTATTTGAAAAAGTCTACTAATTTCAAAGGTTTGCTGTTTAATGTGGAAATAGGTCCACTTTCTTTAAAACACATGAACTCTTTTTTGTCTGAGTTCACATAGCGGCCGATTCCTCTTGTTGCCAGTTCCAGGCTATGCAGCAGAAATTTGGTTTGTGCTGGTGTATTGGCGAAAAGCGCTAGATCTTCTTCATATTCTGCATCCTTGATAGTTTCTTGCTCGATATAATCTACTTTTCGCCTTTTTTATGCCAGACAATATCCTTTCATTAAATTCAATTATGTTCGTTCTACAAAATCTTGGAAAATTCTGAATAGAAATGGTGCTAATATATCTACTTTCAAGAGTCCGGTGTCAATATCATAGAAATCAACGTCACCGTCGACTTGGTGAACCATTACTTTTGTGTCTTTGTAGAGCACCATTTTCGAGATAACAGTTTCTTTGGAGAGACCATATCCAAAGAGTATTCGCTCCATTTTTTTATATGTCTGTGGAGTCATATGATTTGGATAAATCTATTGATTGAAATCTTTCCACCTGATCTTTTGAACATACACCTTCGATGATTCAACAAGTAAACGGAATCTGAGAAGATGAGTATCGATTTCCTCGAAATCCGTTCTGATTTTTCCATAGAATCATCTCGAATTCAGATTACTAATACTTTAAATTAGATCTTTGTTTATAAAACGATAGATTTGGTTAGGTTTGTATTAATATTATATCAAGCATTGAAGGGTATTTAAAGCCAAATCCATTTTTTCGTATAAACATTTCTATTTCAAACGATACAGTTTAACATAAGTTCAGAGTAAAAAAAAAAAAGAAGTGTTATTTCAGACAATTAAGGTTAACATAAGTACACAGTTTAGTCCTATTTAACCCAGTGATGAGACTTTATCAGGTGCTACCACTCCGGACCAAAGTGGGCCAATAAATGGCAATAAAGTTCCAGCATTACTGGTACCTCACAATCAAATTATCTTCTGTCAAATTCATGACACATATTGAGGGAGACAAACTCGTCTGCAGTGATGCAGTTGGTGTATACTGCAGCCAGTGAAATAATAGATATGTACTTAGTAAGGAATAATACTCTACATATAATAACTTCTCAATGACTCGCTACTAGGTTTACTGTACATCTGTACCGGAGGAGAATATATATATCAAAGATTAGTCAAGAACATACTCAGAATAATATGAATTATAACTTTGATATATAAAGTAATTCCTGAAATTTTGAAATTCTGTGCTTAAAGAAACCGTTGGTATGATATTCCTATTTGCCAGACAAATGACTATTTTAAGGAAAATTAGATTAATCAAGTTACTTGCAAAACTATTAACACTATAACATTGTTTAACTGTGTATAGTTTATTATGGTACATATAAAGTATATTTGTAGTTTTTACGGTTACTATTATACTATATAGGATATTTAAATATGTCTCGGTTTCCAGTGCCCACATCGACTAATGTAAAAAATCATTTAACATTATTTAACCTATTGTAACCTCCATCAGTCGAAAGTCTTGCACAAATTTCATTCAGCATTTATATGGTATCCCTCAGTCATTCACAGCGAGCTACTTGGTGAATATTTGACATGTTAAAAGGAAGTACTAGCTTTAAATACTTATTAATAATCTGGTTCTAAAGAATCCTGTTTTAATATTGTCGTGTCTATCAACTTATATTCCTCATCGGGATTTAGCGTGCGTCATACTTGGGATAGAAATGGATACGTATATTACGCTAAGTGTAATCGAACGCTTCCTACGAACGTTCTTAATACATAGTTTAGCTGGAGAATTTATATGTTTCATAATTTTTAGGATATTTGCTCTCCATGTGAAAAACTCGCTGTGATGCCTGTCTTCAGCAATCGCTCAAGATATATTTTCATTCAAATACCTGAGTAATATTGGGGTAGTAATAAATATATATATATAGTCATCCACAGACAGACTATTTCGTTCTATCAGAACTCTTCAGTGTGGCTAGACACGCAGGACGCTCGAAGCCGGAATCGAAACCCGTCCAACTTTACAATAGACAAAGGCTTCAGACCACACGGCCACAAGCGGACTACGTTGGCTAAGTGAATTTTTAGGTATTTTATATTTAGCAAACAGCAGCCGCAGCCTTTGTTTACATTTTTTCATACCCTACCGGCTACCAGAGAGCTCAATTCTTTCGAAGAGCCTTATATATATTTGCAATTTAATCACCTGAAACAAAGTCTTCTTTAGTTCAGTGAAGTATAGCGGAGCACTTTGAAAGTCTACAAATATCAATATTTTTTAAAAAGGCACTAAAGATTTTCAACTGTATAAAAGTTAAAGGTTATTTTCGTATTTTTTTCTTGTGCAATCCAAATGTGAAAAAAACTCAGAGCCAAGAGAAGGAAAATTTTTTACTAAAAAATATCACGAAGTCTAAATGAGCGAATATTATTTTCTGTACTTTATTTTGTTTAATTTGATTAGGTCTATTGTAATGCATATCTATCTATCTATCTATCTATCTTGTACTTGCTGAGATACTAGGAATAACCTTGGGAAAAATGACTTCACACAGTGCAATAATAATGGCACGAATAATTTCGGATAAAATTCAAATTTAATGTTTTGTCATCTGAAAAAGTCACTTTAAATTTCCGTGTCCACGCATAATTTTATTAATAGAATAAAATTATGTAAGGCAGTTTTAATAACAATTAAAAACGTTTTTCTCTAAAATTACGTCTGCATTTTTAATGAATATTTTTAAAAAGTCGCTTGTTATTTACTAATTACCGACAATTTTAATAAAATTCAATTATAAATTCATTTTTACATTTATTTGTAATTGATGTGTTTTACAGGTAAAAAAAAAACAACATTCAGTGCTATAGAAACGCAGTATAAAGTTTAGAAAAATCTCCGACTCAATAAATTTTTTACTCTAATATAATTCATATCATAAGTTACTAAGTTTCATTTTATATAAGTTCATATAAATGCTAAGAATTTTTCTAGAATCTCCACTTCAAACAGGTAAATATGGCCTAATTGACTTAAAGCACTTTTTTCATTGATCTTATATAACCCTTCTTCATTCTGATGTATTTATGTACAATTGTTGATATGCATGATCCACCCTCCACACATTTATATGTATTAATTTGGATAGTTTAGAAGTCGAGTGAATGGAGCTGGGTACCTGTCAGTTTCTGTTCTGTCCAAGAATGTCCAAGTGATGTTGACAGTATGTATGTTATCAAAACTTAGGTATATATATTCTCTCATTTTAATGTGTACTCAGTGTTGATAAATATAACAAAGTATATATATATATATATATATATATATATATATATATATATATATATATATATATATATATATTTCTTTAAGAAAAAACAAAGACCGGTCACATTAGGATATATATTTATATCCATCCACTTATGAGTTTTTGATATAAATCAAAAACACCAAAAACACTAACAAGACTTCTTCAGATTTTATGGATAAAATAATTCAGAATAGACACAGGAAAGATGGGTGGGAGGGGATAGAAGAGGGAAGAAGAGTTTTCTCCTCATTTAGCCCACTTCCGTATTTTTTTAATTTTTAATTTTTTTAATTTTAATTTTTTTGGTTATTTTTCTTAAAGAAATTATTGCTCTGTAATTCAGTTACATTGAGCTCTTTACCAGGAAAATCTAAATGATTACTGTTGAATGTTTTTTGTCATGTCGGATTTACACCCAACACCGGTTTAACTGGACCGAATAATACTATATATATATATATATATATATATATATATATATATATATATATATATATGTGTGTGTGTGTGTGTGTGTGTGTGTGTGTGTGTATCATATACTAGATTTAGTATTTTCTGTGCGGAATGTAGCGTGTTTCATGGCAAGTAAGATATTCACACTTGAAAGAATGCCCCTACACAATCTTCGATCATTAGTTTTCGTTATGTCGGCCAATACTGAACTCAGCAAGTTTTAATACATATTTAACTATCTATCGATTGATATTATTGTCGGAACTGTTGCCATTTTTGATATGATGCACTTAGGTAAAAAGTTATTGATTGCCAGATTCATTCATATATTGCGCCAATACTTTTTCATTAGAACACCTATTTGCTGATGAATGTTAAAACTGTTTGTATTCTCTTGAGACCATCATTCTTTGCCAGATCAATGATCAGACTCCGTAATTAGCCACAGTGATGATGAAGTGATGTTGATCAGAAATAGATCACCTTCACTTTCGTTTTCCCTATCACTAGGTTCGATCATATTCATGCCAAAACAATTGAAAACTGAGATGATGATCGGTTTGAGCAGAGACATAGAAAATTGCACCAGACAAGAACGAAATCTTTAGTAATCAGTGAACCAATACATAGCATATTCCATAATTTATATAAAATCAGTTGCAATTTACTTTTGATATCTATTTCAAAGCCATAATGGTTTTGAAACAGTAGAACGTTTTCATGAAGCAGGTCTATTATTTATGCAATATTTAGAGCTAAATATTGCAAATCGAAAACAATCACTCACATATTTTATCGAATTAAAAGGCTGGAGGAAAATACTTTTGAAACGATCAAACACAAAATATATGAAACTTTCCGTTTCTTATTAGCTGTAACCGTGTTAATACTAATGTTTGGGTGTACCACTGGGATTATAAGGAATAAAGAGCTGGACTGCAACCATTAAAGCAAGCGAGTTCAAAACCCAATTGTTCTCAGATGTGGGGATTAATTAAAAGAAAGTAAAAATAGGTTAAATATTTTTTTTTAATATAGCAGTTCCCAGAAGACCCTGACAGGAAACGAGATCCGCGCATGCCTGAAAGATAGACTAACTGCATCACAAAATAATCCATTCTCACTTCAGCCTTCTCCGCTAGAAACGAAAATAAATCGCCAGAAAATCTTCTTAGAGCCCCATAAATATCAATAAGAAAGTAATGAGCGTCCTTATACGCCAGCTATACTCGTCTTCAAAGAAACCTTTGGCGTTAAACAATCTATAAAAGTTGATTTGCCATGAAACCACAGAAACCAAATCTAAAACTTTAGTTTCTCTACCCACTCAATGGTGGACAAGTTCTTGTGATATGCTGGTCTGCTGCGTCTGCACTGAGATAAAATGATTTTTTGCAATGTCGAAGAACTTGAATCTCTTCATACGCTTTACTCACGTGACTAAATCATAATGATTCAAATGTGAAAATTATTTCTGAATCCTTTGTGCGAGGAACTGCAATCAGACAAATCATAAAGCGTGCATTCCTCGCTCGTCGCTGCCTTGGATTCTTGAAGACTTCAACTTTTTTTCAGACTGGATAAATTTTAGTGATGTATTGTATATCAAGAGACAAACAGTAAACTTTAAAATGGGTTTTTAAATTCTCGAAGAGATTTTGAAAACTTAAACTTAGAGATCAAAGTATTTTCTGTTGGTGGAATGAATATCTAAAAATATAATTAAGAATCGGATTCTAACGAAACGTTATGAAAAAAATATTCACAGGTGCTACACAAAGATAGTAAATCCTCTATTAAACAGATCCTGGAAGCAGAACATAGCATATCATACGCTTTACTGTTACTTATGTCCCATCTTGTAGACCATCAAAGTAAGAAGAGCAAGACATGATGGTCTCTGCTGGTGAAGTAAGAACGATTACAAAATCGACTTTTAGATGACCAGGAAAAACTTACTTTCCTCATCACTGTGAGGATGATAAGTGTGGTCTGGACTATTGCGACGGACGGAGAGAGAGACTTAAAAGGATAACCGTTGTTGACACCTTGATGATGATCATCATCAATAGAAAACTGCTACTTTCGATAGCAAATATATCCCAAAGAAATGTAGCATCGTACGCTATTGGTACCAGCATGTATATGAGTTATCAAAAAAGCTAGCTGCTGAAGGAAGTTCAACATCTCTTTCACTGAGATACCTATAAGAGGATCCGCTTGATCTAACACTCTATGAACTGTGACTGCTATTCCTGAAATTACCTTTGAAAGTGCTATCTACCCAAAGAGAAAGTGAAAGTAGAATTTACAGTGAACAAACATATATATATATATATATATATATATATATATATATATATATATATATATAACCTCAAAAGTAACATTTTGTCGTATACATATTTACCAACCCCTTCACTCGGGCAGGGTATTACAAAAGGTCAGTTTTTAAGCGGAGTTTAATAGGTTGAATTCAGAGTTTTCCTTCTCCTAGACTAGTTGCCTCACCAAGGCTGAAGAACCTTCTCTGTACTACTATTTACCCATAGCTGGAAGGAAAATAATTGGATTCATACCTTTCCCAAGGGTATTAGTACTATGTGAAATACTATCAGTCACGTCCAGGATTTTAACTTGTGTCTCAGTGTCCATTTCCTACAACGGTAACCATTACACCACGGGCACTTCCACTCCACATTGTATCGCATACAGCTTTTAAATATGGGATATATATATATATATATATATATATATATATATATATATATATATATATATATATATTGCCAGTTGATCTATTTTTTTTCGTTTGGTGCCGGGGTGTGAGGGAACAAACGTTCGCTGTGAATAGAAAAAAAGCGTAACCAAGTAAACTAGAAGATTCCTGTTCCTCGGGGAACGAGCAAACTAACCATGTAGTGTCCATTGTCTTTTTCTTTCTGCATCCACGGCTCCAGAGAGTGGACGTATCGAATAAATCGACGAAAAATCTTAACGGTAAACCGTGTGTGTGTATGTTTCTCTTCCTAACCAATGAAAACCTATCGCCGACATTGCAGCCGTCGCTATCCACACTACATAGATACGTGAAAGTATTCATGCACTCTCATATTTATAGTGATAATGCTATATCTGGAGATAGCAAACATTAATCATGATTACAGTTGTATTCAGTCGAGCACTGGATTTGAACCAAGGATTTAATATCATTTTATGTTCGTCGTTCATTGATCTTATAACTATTCTATATTCTTCGGCGGAATTTTCATTACGCTCAGTAATAACAAACTACATATTGACGCATCCAGAAAAAAAGGCTTCTTATCTAGAAACAATATTGATTTATGTTCCAAGATCTCGGAAACACAATCATTTATGTTAAGAAAATCTGAAGAAATTATAGTCAAGTATTAAAACTGGGGTTACTGAATGACTAGAGTAAATAAGTGTAAGTGTTTTCCATGGTGGATTATTATAGTAAAGTAAAGTTGGCGACCCTAATGGAGGGCGATTAGAAGGCTCCCTTTTCAATAGCTACTGCACTGAGGTGTAGGGGAGGGCGCTACTCCTTTCCCTGAATTGCTCCACTTTACCCTCGATACGTACCTTA
>OY757904.1:12985748-13051512 GCA_963585895.1 Sepioteuthis lessoniana | reverse complement strand
CGCTACTCCTTTCCCTGAATTGCTCCACTTTACCCTCGATACGTACCTTATATTGCTGAGTGTTAAAAAATGAGGTATCACGTACCATTTTTAAAGTCTTTAGTATGACGGGCCCTGGGATTGAACCTAGGTGTCCTAGATCATTGGCGAAAAAGCAATATTTTAAATTGAAGATTGTTAATTGCGGGTAATTAATACACTTTTCTAGCCAATTATTTATTTTCCGAGTTTATTGAAGCATTGAGATTTTTTTAATTTATTTTTATAAGGGTTTCAATGGCTAAAAAAACTCACACATGTATACCTATGAAAAAAAATAAACCCAGTGTTCTTTGGCAGTATAATGATTAGAAAGTTGGGTAAGCAGATCTCCACAAGTAAGATGAGTTCTCACTTGGTGAGAGTAATCAAGGCTTTGTTCAACAATGAACTGATTTTCGTTCATGATTTCTCAGAGTGACAGATACAGCGGTTGACGAGGGATAAAGAAGTTTTATATTCTGTTGAAATATCTCTTCCATTTACGTAACATATATTGTTTGTGTGTGAGTGTGTATTGAGGTATATTTGGATGACTATACTAGATTGCTAGAAAGCGATATATATTTTTGTTTATATATATATACCGATAAATGCGCAAACACACACACACACACACACACACACACACACACACACACACACACACACGCACACACACACACACACACACACACACACACACACACACACACACACACAAATATATAAAACATTAGTTAATAAAAAAAAAACACACACACAAATATATAACACATTACTTAATGATAATGTACATTATATAAAGATTTGATAATTGTTTACACTGTTTTGTTTAGTTTAATCATTTTGATATATGGCCCTTAATTAAGATATTCACCTTACTTGATATATTTCCTTGTATCAATTTAACTTTGTTTAATAACTTATTTCTTTATTTATTTATTGCAGGTGTTTCATTATATCAAGTTTATTGTGTGGTATCATAGCGAGAGCGAGATTTTAAAATGTTGTTAATCTAGATATTTACTCAAAGAAGGTGATTATATATAATAAATAAGCTAAAGAAACGAAACTTGATGCATATGCGTGAATTCCGAGCTAACACTGAGTCGCAGACTTATCCCACGGGAATGTCATTAGCCTGACGTAAAGTTAGGTAGTCTCAATCCCGGCTGAGAACGTCTGGCGTGTCTAGCCATACTGGGGAGTTGTGATACAACGAAATAGTCTGTCTGTGGATGTCAATATATATATATATATATATATATATATATATATATATATATATATATATATATATATATATTAGAGATGATATACCATAAAATAGCAAGCAGCACACATGTGCGTGTTTAGATGAGTGTGTATGGGACTCCTTTACAAAAAAACTCGTTCCAGAGATGGAAATGAGTAATTCAAATTAGTACTCTTCTTAAATACTTTTTTGAACAAAGAAATTATCGGAAATATTTAAGTAAAATATTATGATTTTTCGGCAAAACAATAGGAGACTGCATACATTTTTGCTGACAAAGTAAAAAAAAACAAACTTTCTTTGTGACTGAAAATTCACTTAGACATGTTAATTGGTCTGTAAAGTGTTTTAAAAAGTACGGAAATAAATGGTAACTATTTTGTTGGAAATAGGGCATAACATAGTTGAAAAATTTGTAATTAAATATTGGTCAGTAAAGATGAAGTGCAAAATAACATATGTGGCTTGGTTGGTTGGTTGGTTGGTTTGTTGGTTGGTTGGTTGGTTCGGTTTTATGGCATATTAACTTTTGTAGTTTATTAAATGCCGAACCCATTTTTATACAAATAACCAGTTCTATCTCAAATTTCTATTCATTCAATTTTTCTAAACAGTATCTACACTATAATATACACAGTCAATTAAAATCTAAAAGAAAAGATTGCAAGTTATAAATATTTAAAAAATATAGTTATATATTATTTTATAATTACATTTTATAAACTTTCCTTTTACATTTCAAATGGAGATACGTAAGGGAACGTTGAACAATCAAATAATCTTTATATCATATAAAGTTAACATAGTTCATCAAAAAAGTTAGATTAGTTTTATTGATTAATGTTTCTCAGTTTAAGGGATTATATTTTTAGATATTTATCGAGTTAAATATTTCTGTTTTGACAGAAATAACAGCCCAAAGCTGTAACATTATTAATTATTTTAGATATCCAGCTTGAATACCAACTTGGTACATTCAAAAGTAAATATGAACAATTTTTTTCGTTCATCCCTTTTTTTTTTCTTTTTTACAAGTACCTGTATGTTCTCTGCTATTGCTGAGGACTTACTATGACTTTCCGGTTGAGTATCTATTTATTCTCAAAGCTAAATTTTCACAAGTGCTTCAAGAGAAATACTCTTCCTTCATTAAAATCCTTAATATATATATATATATATATATATATATATATATATATATATATATATATATATATGTGTGTGTGTGTGTGTGTGTGTGTGTGTGTGTGTGTGTGTGTGTGTGCGTGTGTTCATAAGTGAAAATGATAGTGAGTAGGAGTAAGGTATGCGATTAAATCATACTTTATGCATTGTCAAAGGATATTTCGTATTTTATATAATTTTTATCGGTATATGTTTAGCCATTAAATATTTTGATGGAGATAAACACTTGATTTAAAATATCTTTATCGAATAGGAGTTTCAGTCATATTTTGTCGGTAATACTTAAAAATGTGTTATAATGATAGTCTATTAACCCTTTGACCTCAAAGTCACAAGCCAAAGTTAACCCTCTGCCAATTGACGTTGATCTCAGCAAGGATAAATCGTTACTGTGTCGTAGGGGTTAGAATACCTCTGGTATATTGGCTCAAAGGGTTAAAAGCCATGTAGATTGATGAGCAAAAACGTAGTTTGTTATCAAAATTTAAGGTAAAAATTGCGAAAAAATACGAGTTAATCAGTTATAAACATCGGAAATTTTTTTTATAATTTTAGTGTAGGGTTCTGTTGCTTTTGAAACCATAACTATCTAAAGAAAAGCAGAAGATATTTGCATTGAACGAGAAAAATAGGATTTGTTTTAAGGAATTACGAATAACGACTTAACATATGTGGGCTTGTTGGTTGGAGGAAGAAAAGTAGAACTAGAAAAGAATATAACCACAAATAGTCTATCTGAACGATGTGCTACGGCGCAGGGATTGATTTGCAGAAATGTGTTTGGCAATTATGGAAAATAAGGTAAATATTAATAGTAAGACTTTTTTTATAGAAAAATCAAATAACGTTATACTGCCAAACGATTCATATTATTTGAGTTGGTCTTGGGTTTTGACTATAACATCTTAAACTCAGTGCCGGACAAGTCAAAACCTACACTGAGAAAATAACCTTAAAGTATTCTGTTTGCCAGTCTAATTTCCGGTAAGGATTTGATTGAGAATATTTGGCAAAAGAGGCGAAACTATCATCCTACAAATCAGGATTCAAACGCGAATGACCTCTGCAATAATATGCTGGAATATTTGAAAAAGCCCACGGAAGCACTGAAATATTGAATCAGATCGATCTCTTCGTATATTTTATGATACATTAAACTGTCTGTAGACCTAAGAGGCAATATTCATTGTTCTTTTTGTCACTAGTTTCTTTGTTAGATAATGAATATCTGAAATAAATGGAGTGTATCACAAATAATTGACCGCTAGGTTCTAAACGAAACATGCATTGATCCATTCATACTTATTTGTATCTGATATATCCATTTAAGTCAGAAATAAACGTTGTTTCAATGAAAATCATTTCAAGAAATAAAGCATCACACACTTTTCGGGAGTACTAATCAGTTTGTATTTCCAGTTAGAGAATCTCAAAGATTTTTATGGATACTGACATATATATATATATATATATAGAGAGAGAGAGAGAGAGAGGGAGAAAGAGATATTGTTATACTGATTTTGCTTCAGTTGCGGTGGTAACTCTTATCGAATTTCTTCAAAATTTTAGATCATTGCTGCCAATAAGTTGGACAAATAAATCAGTTATTCCTGTGGGCAATATTCCTGACATTGAATTAAACTCATCACAGAAATAAAAAAAGCCAAAGACTATCTCATAAATATTGCAATATACATATATATATATATATATATATATATATATATATATATATATATATATATATATATATATATATATATATATTAATGAGTCTGGTATAACGTCCATGAGAGTATTCTAAAATTCTAATCACTATTCTTGAATAGATATGTGTAATGTAAAATATTATTAAATATACAGTATAAAATGTGTGTTAATATTTATGATAAGCAATACAAAGATTGTTTAATATTTCATTATTTCTAACTATAATACTACAAGCAACATCTCGGTTTTTTCAACTTATCTCTTTATAAATTCTAATTACTTCTAAATAGTTAAAATAACCTTTATTAAAATCATTTTCTATTCATTAATACTAAATTATGCTTATTTTCACGTGATCTGATATAATTTCTGATCAAAATAATTTCTAAGCAAGCTTTTGATTATAAACCACAGCAAATAGGTTATTATCTTTTAGGCGAATTATTTAAAACGCAAATGTACAAGATTTTTAAATTCTGTTTCAAATTCTGTCTCGTGTGTCTTTGAAGACACATCACAGTATTAAGTTCAAATATCTTCAAGATTTTTTGAATGCGTACTTAAGTGGATGGAGAAAGGAAAATCTAAAATGCCACGTCACTATTAAGAAATAAAAATAAACTCCCAATCTCTGAGAATTCCCCCACACCCTAAAGGGCATACAGATCTTCGACTAACCGTCCAGAAATGGAAAGGAGAAATCTTTGAATTCTGTGTTTTGAATGTAAAGACGAAGCGGTTGATATAATATAATGTCTTTTTTAAAAGAACTATTTTAAATGCAACTGTTAGATTTTATTTTGTCGATCGATGTAAAATCTTTGCTGAATATAATCCAGGATTTAAATTAAAAGACAAATATGATAATTTGAAATCGAGTCTGTAAGATGAATTACTTTAAATGTAGTTAAAAATATTTTTTTAATATTATTTTTCAAATTCTGTACAGTATGTCTTTGGATACATAAATTAGAGTAAAATCCCAAAATCTTCAAGATGGTTATAATCCATAAATAAGGCTAGATTACATAGTTCCCGGAACCAGATTTAAAATAGGCACCAGGAAAGAGTAACCTTCTTCATTAAGAGAGTTAATCTTTGCAGTAACGAGTTCCTAATGACCGTCTGCTTTAATTAGCGTAATGCAATATCACTACACTGTAATACCAGCTCATAACTTGTGACTTACTAAAATGTGTTAAATTTTCAGAATAGTTTAACTGTGAACCTTAACTAAGTTAAAACTTAACCAATGCGAAAGTTTCTTTTGTGATCCGCTGAAAGGTTCCTTTTTCCAAAAGGTTCTTGGTTACATCTGTATCTGGAGCACAAATAATACACAACTCTTCGGCCTGGTATGGCCACAACATACTACTCATAAAAAAAAATGAATAATCGAAACAAAATTTATTGTGGGACCCAGACAGCAGGTGTTTGGGTCATGATCGCCAAATGATGCCTTGATAGCCAATATGGGGGACCTGTTGGCACACTGTAAACGCTGCCTGCTTTTTTTTTCAGGTGCACGAACTAGGAACAGAGCAATCACTCAAATCATAGATTACAGTGCAGAAAGTGGACCAGGGAAGGTACCAAACTGGCACTTTACTATAATTTTCGTTGTAACCCAACACAAAGAAGATTTACAAAATGAATAATAGAAATCTGCGTAGAATTCGCTAGAAGACAACAAATCAAAGGCTCTCTGAGTAGATTAGGACAATAATAAAGAAAGGCTTATTTTCTGATATTGAAATATTGAAAATACACCAATAAAATATATAGGGAAACATGTCAACATACTACTAATATCGTGACTAAGACGGTAAATATAGAAATGACTGAAACCTTAACAAAAGGAAAACGCTAAATAATAACATTTAAGACACCACATGCGAAAACACAATGGAACAATCACTAACACAAGAAGAAAAAATGAATATAGAGATTATGAAGAGATATGTCTGAAAAGAAAACCGCATTGCCTTCTGTCAGGAACCAAGACTGGAAAACAGTCAAGGCATGAACTGAAAAGAATCAACTTAATAACAAACATTGCAATGAACAACATCACTGAATTAAACAATCTAATCAATCCAGGTGTGAAACTAGTCAATGAAAAAGTAGGGTATCCCTGTAAGAGCAAGAACAGAAAGGCTAAACCGGGATGGGAAACCAGAACGGAAACAAAAATAAGAAATATATGACTATCAGCAAAGGTGATTAGACAGAAGAAAAAAATATGTTGGGACAAAGCGAAAAAAGCAGGCCAATTAAAACAAAATATACAACACAGAGAGATAAATCAGAATGTTCAGGTGAAAGAAGGAAAACTAAAAAGATACCGAGTCAAGACAAAACAATGCAGACAAAGCAGGACATTCCAAAAGACGGGGGCAGACAGTCCAGCTAACGGATGGAAAGGAGGAAAAATGACTTTGGAGTAAAATATGAGAACACAGAGATCATAACAAGAAGCCAAATGGATAAGAAACACAGAAAACGAGTTGCAAAGAGTCGAAGAAAGCTCAAAGGCGAATATACATTTTGATTCACTCAGAAAGACACTCACAAAATACAAACCTGTAAAATT
The DNA here is from genome assembly GCA_963585895.1 of Sepioteuthis lessoniana. Classification (NCBI taxonomy): domain Eukaryota; kingdom Metazoa; phylum Mollusca; class Cephalopoda; order Myopsida; family Loliginidae; genus Sepioteuthis; species Sepioteuthis lessoniana. Next base: position 13,044,748 of record OY757904.1, on the reverse strand, counting down.
CCGAGCTTTGACGACACACATGGATTCTGGAAAAAAGTTCACTTCCATCCGTGAGAAACTGGCAACCAAAATGAACAAATTCTTACAAGAAACATTTATACCAGAATAGATCAGAATAGGAAAACCCTCCGGGAACAAGAAAGCCTCCTCCAAACAAGCCACTCTAAATAATTATAGACCCATAACGTGCCTACCGATGATGTAGAAAATACTAACGGCTCAAATTATGGAGATTTTCAACTCGTTAATAAGTGTCGGGCAGTTCCCTGAGGAAAAAATCTTGTAAGACAGGAAACATCCAATACATTGATCAATACATCCTGGACTAGAGTAAAACGAGACGGAAAAATCTGGCTATGGCAAGGATTGGCAACAAAAATGGGTTACGAGATGGTCCCACTGAACTGGATAATGCACTGTCAGAAAATGTACAAAATATCTGATGCAATCATAAAGTTTAATGGGAAAACTACGGTAAACTGGAAAAGTGGAACTGACAACAGGAGGAAATTGTTTAGGTGAGGCAAAAATCCCGAGAGGAATATTCCAGGATGATGCACTATCACCATTACCATCTGTTATAGCGATGATGCTACTCAATCACATACTTAGGAAATACGTGGGAGGATACAAATTAACAAAATCGCAAGGAAGTTCTATCAGCTGTTGTTCATGGACGGCATAAAACTGTTTGCGAAAAATGAAAAACGAGAGGTATATTCCAGGGAGATAATTAATTACCATTACTATTGTCCCCATCGTATGACACTCGAGGCCATTCTTGAAGTGGACAGGGTAAGACGTTCGACAAATGAACCAGATAACAAGAAAGAAAATTAATGACGAGTTCTAAGGGCTTTTTTTTTAATACCAGAGAAGACGTAGACATACTATATGTGTCAAAAAATGAAAGAGGATGAATAATCGCTATCTTTGAAGATAGTATCGATGCATTGATACGATGAAATGAAGACTTCATGAAAATATAAACAACACAAACAATGCAAGGATAACTAGAATAAGAATATCTAGAATACAAAATTGGGCAGAAAAACAACACTATGGAAATTTCAAGTGAAATCTAACACCAGAACTCTTGGAGAGGAATAAATAAGGGAATTCGAAAGAGAAAAATTAAATATCTTCTAGTAGTAATACAAAAGGTGCGACAAAAAGCAAAAAAGACGAATTATTTTAAATCAAAAATAGACAAGACGCAGCAAAATAGCATGTGTAGGCTCTATGGTGAAAGAGATAAATCGATCAATCACGTAATTAGCGAATGAGGCAAATTTTCACAAAAAGACAATAAGACTATGCCCGACTGAGTGGGGAAGCTGATTCACTGGGAATTATGCAAGACATTTAAATTTGACCATTCGAGCAAGTGCTCTACTCTCTACCCAGAATCTGTCCAGGACAATGAGACGGAGAAATTTCTTTGAGATTTGATATGGAAACAGATCACCAAATTCAAACAAAGAAAAGAAGATAATAGTGAATTTTTCCGTCTCAACAGTCCACAAAGTAACATTAACAGAAAGCAAAAAGAGAAATAACTACTTAAACCTCACTTGAGAACAAAAGAAATAACTATGAAAAATGATGGTGACAGTGATACCAATTGCATTTGGTGCGCTTGGAATAGTCACCATAGGATCGGTAAAGGGACTGAAAGACTTGAAAATAAGAGGATGAGAGGAGACCTTCCAGTCTACAGCATAATTAGGATCCGCCATAACACTGAGAAGAGCCTTGGAGCATGCAGTCTGATTAAACTTAGTTTCGTCATTCTCCCAAGTAATTTCACGTTATTAAAATAAATCTTCCAGCTATGGAGAAATAGTAGGACAGACTGGGTTCTTCAGCTTGGTGAGGCAACTAGTCTTGGAGAAGGAAAACTGAATTCAAACCTGTTAAACTCCGCTTAAAAACTTGACCTTGTGTCATATACTGCCCGAGCGGAGGGGTTGGTAAATTGGATAAACAAAACCGCAGGTCCCGAAGTATGGAAGACAATGAGATTTGATTACATACCCATTCGATCACGCAACGCTCTCAATAATCAAAATGAAATAGAGTCATGGACAGAAGATTGTATTCCCACTTTCTCTAACAAAGTCATCTCGGAGTTAATAAGAACTATAACTGCTACAAACGCTAATATTTACAATGCTGTTTCTCACCCGTTTCAAACCTAAAACCGAGAAAATTTAAATGTAAAATCTGAACAGCTTTCGGGGAAATCGATCCACAACTTCACAGATTCTAATCATCCATAAATCATCCAAGAATTACGTGCAAAAAATTTCGAAGAAACACTACTCTCCGTAGATTTCTTCAAGGTATTTAATTCCATACAGATAGAAGATGGAGCAAATACTACAAGCATATGGTCTCCCTCAAGAAACTATTTCAGCTATAAAGATCATTTAAAAAAAATCAAAACAAATATTTCTTTGACTGTGTTCCTGGCATTTTGCAATGAGATACACTAGCACCATATTCGTTCATAATCTGCCGAGACTACGTACTTTTTCTGTCGATAGATTTAATAAAAGAAAAATGACTTTTCGCTAAAAAAAAAAATAGAAGACGATACCCTGCAGAAACTAAAAGAGACGCAGACAATGCAGAGGATTTTATGCTTCTTGCAAATACATCTGTTAAAGCACAATCCATATTGAATAGTCTAGACTAAACAACAGGAAACGTTAACATCCATATGAACACAAATAAAACATAGTTCGAATGTTTTAAGTTGCTGACCTCTAAATTTATGAGACAATTACACATACGTCGGTAGCAATATCTCATCAACTGAAAGTAATGTCAGTATACGTTTAGCAAATAATTGATTGCCTTTGATAGATGATCGATGAAATGGAAGTGTAATTTATCCGATGAAATTAAACGTTTTTTTCCGAGCTGTTTCTGTGTCAGAATTACTGTATGGATGCACCTGATAGATACTAACAAAACGTATGAAGAAAACATTTGATGGGAACTACACAAGAATGCAACCTGTTTTTTCTATTAATCCTGGAAGTAACACCCAAAGAAGAGCGGCTGATCGGTCACTTACCTCCAATCTCAAAAACTCTAATAAGAAAAAGATATGCGGAACACCCGTAGAAACAAAGATGTACTCAGTAGGGAGGTTCTTCTACGGACCCCGATACATGGATTCACCAGTTTTGGTCGACCACCAAAAACTTATTTGCATAAGCTGTATGCAAACACTGAAAGTTTTTTGGAAGACCAGCCGGCAGAGGTCAATGATAGGGGCTGAGAGAGAGAGAGTGAGAGACAGAGAGAGACAGAGAGACAGAAGCAAGGGAATCCATGCTATTATCACGGCTTCATGATGATGATGATGAAGATTAAATTCAATGAAAAATACTTTTCTTCGTAAATTTTGCTTTTGTGACCTGGGTAAATATATATATATATATATATATATATATATATATATATATATATATATATATATATATATATATATATATAAATGTACCCATTTGCAAAAAATAGTATTTCTGTAGACTCAGTACATAGTAGCAGAATTTTTAAAAATTACGAAATATTTTTGGTTAATTTTTTATTTACTTCAGTTTATCTTCTAAATTTCTTCACAAAAGCCAAGTTCGAACGGAATAATCATCATTTTCCATATTTCATAACAAAAGAAATTAAAGAATAACAGACTCCATCCTGTAAAATAATGGGTTACAGAATGATTATCGCTATTTTCAAAGGAAATTTGGAAAGGCTATTTATTTTAGCCTTAAATCATTAGTAATTTCGAAATAAAATTTTATTGAGAAATATTGACGAATATTTTAGTTTCATATGTTAATAAATATTAGTTTAGTTTGGTTTGGTTCTTTGTTTAATGGCATATCAACATTTTCAGGTTATCTAATGCCAAAGCCAATCTCCTAGAAGAACAGTAGTGGTACTATTTAACCCATAGCTGGAAAATATTAGTTTAGGTAACCTATCTTAAATAATAATTATTCAATTAAACCTTGAAATTATTATTTAAAAAGAAACCCTTCTACGAAAATTAGAATATTTCTATTTTAAAATAGTAATATGCCAAAACTATAATCCAGAGCTTCATTAATATCCATAAAAAATTTGGTCACCCTTTTGATAAGCGATAACAAACAAACGGCCACAAATATAATTTCTTCAAATCTACTTACATTCTTTTCTTTAAATTCAAATATTCATTTGTTTAATAAAATTGATTTTCTGGATATTATTGGTTAGTTGAACATTTAAGAGCATAGTTTGTGTACAAGAATCCAATCCTAACTTTTACGCTGCCGCAGATAATAGAAATGTTTGATTAATTCGGTATATATTTATAAATGTATAGCTGAGGGAGATATTAACTCTTAGTGGACACACGCCTTGGAGAAGGATAACTAATTAATCCAGTAGAGATATTGGAGAATACACGCATGCGCTCACACACTTTCAGACTATGCAAAAGAATGTTACTTTATTGTTGAAAGCAGCCATATATTTTAATCATATGCAGTGTCACAAGAAACCAAAAACTGGAGTAAGCAATATTAATATAATCTACTAATTCTCATGCCCTGTTATACGCTGAGTCCCTCTTGGTGAATAGAATTTACATACTGGGTATGCAAATATCAACGTACCCCATGGACCCGCTTCCGGTTGTTCTGGTTCTTGTGTCATTTCAAATTCCTACATCACATCATAATTTCCAAATTATCTTGGTCGGTTCGTTCACAAAGATTTTATTACACTTTACAACAAATACTTATTGCCCTATGAAGAATTTGTCAACCATAAAATCAGTTCTTTTATAAGAACATGAAGTAAAAGCGATAATTCAGCAAATTAAAGAAATTAGAAAAATAACGATTAATTCATATCCACATCATTATTGAATATTAAGGTCAGTGATCTATGAATTCTTATCCATAAAAAATCTTTGAGATTCTCTAACGGGAAATACAAACTGATTAGTACTCCCGAAAAGTGTGTGATGCTTTATTTCTTGAAATGATTTTCATTGAAATAACGTTTAAATGGTAAAATGCTGCTAGATCCAGAGTATTCAAAAGCAACGTTCATTTACATATTCTTTCTGGATTAGACTGGCATATCTAAATATAAAAAGTCATTGTTTATAACCTTTAAATAAATGTTAATGTGTAACTAAAAGGCTGTATTTTAAGCAAAGTAAACATGGAACTTAAAGGTACAACACAAATGGCTTATGATTGATTTTCGTTATATCTAATACAATGTCAAATTACAACTTATCTATACCTATAGCATGGAAATGGGATCTTTCATGTATAGATTTAAGTCTGCGTGAAGTAAAATTAAAACAATTAGATTTGTGCACTAAATATCTCACCTACATTAAACTGGGGGCTTTTATTTGCTTTCTTTATTTAATGGAATATCAAACTTTGTGTGTAATGTAAACCAAAGGCATCCTTTTCGAGAATCATTAAATAAGTTTCCAGACTTTTTTCGTATGGGTACTTTTATTGATAGTACAAACGTGAAACTCTAATCCCCTTCGAAGTAATCTCCTCCGGCTGCAATGCACTTGTTGTACTGTTCCAACAACTTCTGGAAGGCCCCAGTGAAGTCTTCTTGTGTGAGAATGTCAATGACCATCGTCACAGCCACTTTCGTCTTCTTAATTGTCTCATAACGACAGCCTCTGAGCTTAGGGAATAACCAGAAGTAACAGGGAGCAAAGTCTGGACTATAGGGACGGTGAGGAACTGTCTTGATGCCCATCTTGGTCAAATAGTCTGTGACAGGGATGGAGTTATGGACTGGTGCATTTTCATGGTGGAAATACCACTGACCCGATTTGAAGAGTGCTGGCCTCTTCCCAAGGAATCTCGTCCGGAACTTCCTTAAAACCTCAACATAGTAACCCTAACCCTAATCCTTTGGCCTATCAACTCTGGTGCATTGACTTCCTTACTCCTCCCACACCTCTCATCATCCCTCACAGATTCCCTGCTTTCCTTGAATCTCTTATGCCACTCAAAAACTGATGCTCGATTCATGGAAGATGGCCCAGAAGCATTCCATACGTTTCTGTGGCATTTTTCAAAGTTTAAAACAGAATTTTAATGCATATCGTTCTTCTAAAGTGTCAGATTGCATTTTCGAAATTTACCAGCTGTGACAATCAGACTTCAGTAGGGTGTATTCTAATTCCTGCTGTAGCTGTTTGTTTAAACCAAAAATGATAAACATTGGTCAGTCATCTCATAAGATGTATAACAATAACATACTGAATTGTCCAGTGTCTACGACAATTTTACATGCCTGTACATAAAAAACGTCTGGAAGCTTATTGAATGTACCTCATAAGACATGATCAGTTCTATTTAACCCATAGCTAGGGGGATATAAAGGGGACTAATTTTTTTCTGAGTATTTCTTGAAAAGTGACTGTAATAGAGCAACTAGAGTTGGAATTCACTTACAATGATGCCACAATGAAGTTCACTAGCCACTACACCATGGGTATTCCTTATCTGGAAGTTATGTATAAATTGATATGCAATAAGTGAGTGTAGATGTGGCCGTTTACCTAGAAAGCGATGCTATGTGCATAAGATATGTTTTGCTTTGAAATAATCATTGGGGAAAAAAGATGGTTCATTCTTTTTCAAAATGACCACTTCTCTTTTTTTTCCTCAAGAAAGAGTCACTACGCTTTTTCATGGATACGTAAATTTCCTAAAGAGATCAGCTGCATAAAAAAAATGGAAGCGCAAATATGATGAACGAAAAGAGCTATCAACTATTGACAAGAAGAGGAAAAAGAGAAACCTTACATTGAATTACATGCTAACCAAATCGAGGCTCTATAAAGCCTAAATCAAATTCTTATGGGTTTTTGTATTATTGGACCAAGAAAGGTAACATTAGAGAGAAATCTTTTGTTTTGCCTTATCATAAGCCTTAGAACGTTACCATTTTACTAGTGAAGAACGGCCCTGAGTAACTTGGTTAGACTATTGATATTCTAAGTTCTTTTTGTGTAGATATTTGAATAAGTGTAGAGGAGAAAAAATTAAGGTCGGAAGCTGAACTGTTATCAGGTTTTGTAAAAATAAATGAAGGGTATGTAATGTGGGGGTATGTTGTTTTTGAGTTTGAACTGTATCAGAGAGATATACACAGATATGATTGCAACAATTTGCTTGCCTAGTCGGCTGGGGCTCTAGAATATACCAACTGCTCTTGTGCTGAGGGTTAAGACCCCCCCATGAGTGTCCTGGGTATGACACTAAACAATCTGATGGTGAGGCTTCAGTGATGCTGGAGCTTTGGGGAATGCGCAGTACCCCTTCATCGCCATTGCTCCCAGGTCCACTCTTGTCCAGAATAGTAGCACCTGAAATGACCCTATTTATGGGTTTAATAGAAGGGTAGTGTGTTCGCCAATAGTCCGTGAGTCACGGGTTCAATCCCAGGTTGCGTCATACCAAAGACTTTAAAAATGGTACTTGATACTCAACAATATAAGGTACAGTTCAAGAGTAGAGTGGAGCAATCCAGGGAAAGGAGTAGCGCCCTCCCCTACTATTGAAAAGGGAGCCTACTGGTCGCCCTCGACTAAAGGGAGACAACTTTACTAACTTACTGCATACTCATTCTAAAATGAATTGTTTGAATAAGAACTGTTAGACAAAATGGATTAGCTTGTTATACAAGTGTTTTTGACAATTAAACTGTACATGCATTTAAACAGCGTACTTATGTTAAACTGAATTGTTTGAAATGGAACTGTTTTTGACATTGAAACTGTATTTACACTAAACGATGGTTTAATATGGAACTGTTGACATTTGACTGTGTGTAAAGAAAATCTGTACAAATACTAAACTGAATTAGCTGAATTAGAACTGTCTGAATACATTGAATATATTGAAATAGAAATGTTTTTGACAATTAAACTGTGTACTCATGCTAGACTGAATTGTTTAAAATAGAACTAACTATTTGCATAAAAATGGATTTAGCGTTAGATAATCTACAAACGTTGATTTGCCATAAAACCCAACCAATCAACCAACATACCATACAATTTGCAGTCTTTTATGTGTGTTAAGTTTAACAGTTATATTTTTACTCAGCAACAAAATTATATAACTAAAGAATGATGCGTACATAACACGAAACTATCTCCATGAATACCCTCTTAACTTCCGGATATTGTTGTGCCTAGAAATTTTTAAGCTTATATGAATACCTATCAATTGAGGAAAGATAGTTCACTGAAACAAAGATGATATGAAAAAATAACTGCAAGTTCACATCAAGGAAAGGAAAAGAATTAGATACATGATCAGTGAAAAATGACTATTTTATTCTAGGTGTTTCAACGTCCTTCTGGACCTGTCTCAAAATCAGGGACAGGGGAAGTGTTAAACGAGTCAACTAACAAACTACTATATCACGCCACCTAAAAAGTGGGCAGAGGTTTCTCTAGCCCCGAAATTTCTTTATACATGACCCTTTTCAAATATTCACTACTCTCGTGAATGACTTTTTTCTGAATCTACCAGAAGAGTCCTCTAGATTATCACATTGCTGTCGGTCACAGAGCTGAGCATCAGGATGGCTAGTTTTTGAAAGCTAAAACAAAAGAACCCGGCACAATGTTCACTGACTGAATGTCAGTAAGTTTCTTAGGATTTCCTCGTGGTGTTATGGTTAAAGGGCTGGACTGCGGAATTGTAATAAGCGAGTTCGCGCAATTACGTTCCTTTCCGGACAAATACCCTTGGGAAAGGTTTGAACCTTTTAAACCTCCCAGCTTTGGGTTAAATAGCACCACTACCACTAAAAGGATGGATTTGGCATTAGATAACCCAAGAAGATTGATATGCTATTAAACAAACAAACAAACAAACAAAATTTCCCTAAACAAACTGCAACGAATGCTAGTTTCTTTTGATCAATCATGGAAAATACACCTCACTAATTCACTCTCCCATGCTGTAGAATATTTTTAATGTATTTTTGACGTAATGTAAGTGCTTCTATTCCGTTGAATTGAGAACTTTCAGGTTATTATTATTACGGGTCTAATTAATTGACACTTCCTCTATTTTGAGAATACCCGTGGCGTAATGACTCAAGTGTTGGATTTCAGAATCGTAGTAAGCGAGTTCGAACCCCAGTCGCGCCATGACGCTCACTTGCGGACTAATACAGTTAGAGCAAGAAAGAACGCCCTTATTCTCCCAGCAAGGTGTTTAATAATATCAAGCTGTTCGTTTACACGGGTTGTTTTGACATTACATAACCCACGAAGGTTGCTATGCGATTGAAAGAAACCAAAGTTCTTCAGCTTAATCATTTTTTTAAAAAAAAAGTTAATTAAATTAACCTAATCTGTAAGCGTTAGTAATGCAACTTTTGTATCGCATATAATTTTATCAGTAAACCAATTTTATGAATCGAAATCAGCACATTAAAAATGTCTTATCACGGCTCTTCATCTGGCGTTTTAGATAATAAACATTTACTCATGAAAATCTCGACTATATTGGCATGATATAAAAAAGCCAACAAACATAAGCATGGTTTTATAAAAGTCAACCTTTCACTGAATTCAAGCGAATTGATGATCACAAAGAATATATATCATCATCATCATCATCATCATCATATCGCGCTGGTAGCACGGATATCCCTGACCCTCTCTCGCCACTCCTCCCTATCGTTCATCGCCCTAGGTAGGTCTTCAGGACAACATCCCGTATCCTCACATAGCTGCTGAATGTACGTTCGTGCTGGTCGTCCTGCTTTGGCGCGGCCATGTGTGGGGATCCATAAGAGTACATCTCTTATGAGTTTATCTCCAGCAGTGTCCTGCATGTCTGGTTCGTCTAACTTGAATAGTTTTCGTGATAGGGGGCAGGTGGCCGTACAGTTGGTGTCGTGTGGGGTGTTGCTGCCAGGACTTGATCAGGATTGCACGCAGCATTCTTGTGTAATTGCCATCTAGCTTCTTCTCCAGCCGTTTTGTTAGCGTCCATGTAGTGCATCTATATAGCTGTATCGATGTGACCGCTGCCTGGAAGAAACTGCGTTTCATATATATATATATATAAAACAGAACCAAAAAAGTTAGTTTGTCCAAATTTGATGAACAAATCAAAGACACAAAAACACAATTTTCCAGATGAATTATCGTGGATTTTCTTTGAAAAAAACAGTTTAGTATTTGATGTGTTGGGTATTTCAAAATTCAGAAAAATGAAATATATTTCGAGAAATATATAATTTAATTATAATTAATTTCGCCAGGTACTTTGTCAACAGTAGTTAATGAAAACCTACGTTTATCCTATTTACCAAGCCCTCCGCTCGGGCAGGATAGGACACAAGGTCATTTTTTAAGCGGAGTTTAACAGGTTTGAATTCAGAGTTTTCCTTCTCCTAGACTACTTGTCTTACCAAGGCTGAAGAACCCAGTCTGCCCTAATATTTACCCATAGCTGAAGGGAGAATAATTGGATTCATATCTTTCCCAAGGGTACTAGTGCAATGTGAAATGCAATCAATCTCGTCCAGGATTTGAACTCGTGTCACCGTGTCCATTTCCTACGACGATAACCAATACACCATGGGCACCTCCAAACCCTACGTTTATTGAAAGAGAATGTCGACGTTCCCATGCGACATCATCCAAAAAAATCTGTGATTTATTTCATTGTATGCACTCTTTACGGGCTTCACTGCAACTGAATAATATATGTGTAAAAGGTGATGCTTAATTACATTAAGATGCAGTTCTACTTTCTATCAGCGGTTATTTATTCGAATACATATACCACTCGATCTATTTAAATGCTTATTGCTTTTAAAATGTTCTGCCTTAACTGATATTAAACTTTCTCAATTGTGATCTGTTTTAAATTAAAAACTACTTTGAACAAGATCATTTATTTCATCAAAATGATTTTTTAGAAATTTCACCGAGTTCTATATCAACTTTAGATAATGAAACCCTACGTTTGCCAATGGTAAACAGTGTCTTGAAGAATTAGGAGAAAAATATTTTTCAATCGAATATTATACAAAATGGCTTTAAATATTCCCATTTGGGTTTTTTATTCAAGGGTGTATATAGTGTTAAGAATTGGTTAATACTGATACAAGGCAACCATTAGGCGATAAATTGCAAATAATAAACAATAGTGGTAATGTTTTGATTACTTACAAATAAGTTTGCGCTACATTATCGATAAGAGATGACCGCCTCATTGGCCAAGTGCGTAGAGTGTTCGCCAATGGTCCGGGAAACATGGCTTCGCGTCATATCAAAGACTTTAAAAATGGTACTTGATACCACCTTCCTTAACACTCAGCAATATAGGGTACGTTTGAAGGGTAAAGTGGAGGAATTCAGGGAAAGGAGTAGCGCCCTCCCCAATATCTCTGTGTAGTAGCTATTGAAAAGGGAGCCTTCTGGTCACCCTCGACTACGGTCGCCAAATTACTTATTGATAAGAGTTAAGTGGACGTACCAAACTTTCTGACTAAAAATCAGCATTAGAATGCTTTTCTTCTTATTCAGGCCTTTAAACGGAGCTGTAGCAACGTAAATATATTTTGGCCGTCCGTTAAAGGAGAAAATAGGAGATGTATTTTTCAAATGATCAACTTGATAAAATAACAAATTTATCTCAAGCAAGATTGTCCCATTCTGAAGCCCTATACCGATGAAGGCGTTTTTTTTTTCTTTTCAACCGTGAAAGCCTATGGGGATTTTTCAAAAAATACTTTCTTCATTCAGTTCGGCAGATCTTTTAGTATTTTCTACAATTTCACATGATTACGGAAATAGGTTTTAAGATCTATGAAACATAAAATTGTTGCAAACACTCTGATCAAACAAAGGAAAGGTTGCGGGACTGTAGTAATAATCTTTTTTTGTTAAAATCTCAGAGAACTATGGTCTGAAAGTTGTGAAGCTGAAATTTGGTTACGAGAAAATATTGGAACAGTTCCTCTATCCCGATTGAAAAAAAAAAATCAGTTTGGCATTTTTACTCCATTTGTCTCGCTACTGGGTCTCGATGACAGATGCCCGCAAAGACCAGACGAAAAGACGAGTTAACCTCGGGATGAAGGAAAAATTCTAACACGGTTACCAAAAAAACAAAAACACTGACGATGTTTTTCATGTTCTCTCTAGAGAGTCTCAAATTAGGAAGACGACGTGAAGTGTGTTTTTTAAATGAGTCGAAGTAAAAAAAATTCTTGTTCCACAAATCGTAAAGCACTAGCTGATTTTTAAAATACAAAATGTCATCTACTTTTAACAATTGCAAACTGACTGTCTCTTTTGTATATTCCTAACTCTCATGTGACCATTTCTAGCACTCAGTGAGTGAATTCTTTTGGTAAAGCTTTCGTTTTCGGATCATACAGACCACAAGCATATTTATAGACCTTGATGGGAAACTGACCACTTCATTACAATGTCTCTTGACCATCCAAAAATGCTAGGAAAACAAATCTGGTTTATGAATAGTTTGCAGAAAAAAAGAAAGAAAAGTATTATTAAATTCTAAATGCTTTAAAATACTAAATTATTTTTGAAGAAAATTTCGACTTGGAAAATATGAGGATCTGCGAGAACAATGGCTGGATAACAAATGTATTTCCTATCGAAGTTGGATGCAGAGGTTTTCTTACCATCTCAACCTCCGTTTTCTTGACTAATCTCGGACTTCCTCCAAGGGACAAGAAATACATGGAAAAGATCCAAGATAAGGCTCTAATTGCATCAACGTGGATCTGGCAATCTCACAGAGCGACAACAATCACACAAAGTTTGGTGGTGTCCTGAAATAGTGCTAGGGCTCTCTGAGCTTGTGGTAATGATGCTTCGGCCCCGAAACCATGCCTGAACCCAGAGTCATCATCTGATGAAGGCTTTGTTAGAAGCAATGCTGTTGTATAAGCATCAGTTATTGTATGATACCTACCAATTACTAATTAAATACTGAAAGCCCGTTCAGTTTATTAAAATAAGACATTTTTGACTTCGAAATAAACTTTACTAAAAAATCTATTTACCGGTTTGTTTCTGCTTTATTCTACCATTTTTCTAGTAGTTTCATATATTCTCCTACCATGATTTATTCTTAAAGTAAAGAACTGATGCAAGTGTTTTTCCTTCTTAAAAACAATAACTTTTTCTCAAACGAATTTTACACATAAATGAATTAATAACAATATATGTATATATATATATATATATATATATATATATATATATATATATATATATGTATATTACGGATCCAGAAAAATCAGCACATATTCGACTCCACAGCTGCGTATATAGTGTGAGACCCCTTTTCGGAGCTCACTCCAAAATAGGAGCCGCAACTCTCGGCGGTTGCAGTGTTCAGTCTCGCCTTTACCTCGTCAGGTCTCGTAGCCAACCAGCCAACGCTCGTCTTTAACTCGACGCGTCTAGTTGCACACTAACTTTCGAACCTGAATTATTCCTTTATTTCTGGCCTGTCTAGCAAGGAAAGATGTATCTTTATCCGGTATTTCCAGACCTGTGCAAAATATTCGAGAATTCCATTTTTTTAAGTCATTTTAAATTACTGAAGTCTTTCTCCCGAGACTGGCTAACCTACAACCAGTGCTTTGGCATAACTCCTCAAAAGCCAGCTGGCCGTTCCGTAGAGTCTGCTTTTTAACGGTTTCAAGCTAACAAAGGAAAGAAGCAGAAGGTACCCAGGACAGACAATTACGGATGCGGACAACGCCGATGACAGCCGCCCAAGTCGAAACCCTGATACGAGGTCTGGAACGCGCAGCTGCTGGCATCGGCCTCCATGTCAATGCCCACAAGACGGAATATATGTGCTTTAATCAAACAGGCGACATCTCTACTCTAAATGGTAGCTCTCTGAAACTAGTTGACAAGTTCACCTACCTACCAAGCAGTGTCTTATTAACCGAGACAGATATCAACACGCGACTAGCAAAGGCATGGACAGCTAACGATAGTCTATCGTTTATATGGAAGTGAGACTTGATCGACGAAATAAAACAACGTTTCTTCCAAGCAGCGGTCGTGTCGATACTGCTATATTGTTGCACTATATGGACGCAAACAAAAAGTATGGGAAAATAGCTTGACGGCAACTAGACAAGAATGCTACGAGCAATAATGAACAAGTCCTGGAGAGAGCACCCCACAAAGCAGCTGCTGTACGGCCACTTATCACCCATCACGAAATCTATCCAATCAAGACGAACCACACACTGCTAGAGAAGTAGGGACGAGTTCATAAGAGACGTGCTCCTGTGGACTTCATCACATGGACGAGCAAAGACAAAACAACCTGCTAGAACCCACATAGAGTAGCTCTGTGCCGATACAGGATGTAGCCTCGAAAACCTACCAGAAGCGATGGACGATAGAGAGGGCCAGTTATAACCCTTCTGATGGCGTGACATGATATTGATGATAATTTTCCTTCTCTTTCTCATTCTCCAGAAATTAACCTCCCGTTCTCTTTTTAAAACACTAAATCATGTTACATCCATCTATTTCTATTTAAATACGTTAAGTATCGATTAATATATTTTTATCAGCATATTATACCGTTTATATACTTTTATTGTAATGGTTATCTTTGTTGGAAATGGACACTGGGAGCCGGTTTCAAATCCTGACTGTGGCTATTTGCTTTTCACATAGCGCTAATAACCTTGGTTTGCACACAACTATATTCCTTCCAGTTTCGGATAAATAGCTGGGAATACAGGCTGTTTAAACTTGGGATGACATATGGTTCAGGAAAAAAATCTCAATCCAAAGCTGTTAAACTCCGTTTAAAATCACAGTTTCTTGCATTCTTGCAAAAGGAACACATGTCTACGTCTAACAGTCATTTTATCTCTTTCTACCAATTAGTTTTTTTAGTATGCGCACGTGAATGTATAAGCGCATATGTATATAGGTTATGTATGCGTAACTGACACTAGCTGTCTAGTCTTATGTGGGTGAGTTATTGTTATTGTCTATTAAATAAATGACAAACAGCTTCTAATAATGAGTCAAGATGAGTGCGTAGCGCTTTGCTGCTTTTGTATCAAAATGTGAATTGTGCGTTTTTCTCGGTTGAGTTAAATTCAAGAAGCGGAAATCATTAATAGTCAGTGTGAAGAAAATTTTCAAATGAACTATGTTGACCTGAAATCAAGAACGACACCCGAGAAATAGGATGCGTGAAATTTTAAGTATTCGATGATGTACGAAATATTAAAATATTAAACATTAAAAAATTGTTTTAATATGAATCACAGAATGCAGTCTACGAACCATATAATTTATGGTAAATGGAAAAATATGAAATTACATTAAACTAGTAACAGAAAAGTTATCTTGGAACTATAAGCACTATATATATATATATATATATATATCAAGAGAGAGAGAGAGAGAGAGAGAAGTGGGTAATTAAGATTTGTCATCCAGTAAGTTCTTTTCTGATTTACATCCCGAATTTAATATTCGTATAATCAAAAATATTTTCCGTATGTTCAGATCTTTTACGATTTTCTTAAATTTTTGGCAAGCGTAAAACATTCTTCGATCTTTAAAATCTAAATAAAATTACAAACGTGGAGTGGCTAATTGAAAAATGTCCATCAAACAGAAAATTTAATTTTTTTAGTTCACCTTCAAACCAGTACTGACAGCAGTTTATGAAGATTCTGTTTCTTCAATTTAGGAAGGACTGGAAAAACATAATAACATTTTCATAATCAGACCCACGCTGTTGAGGGCTATAAAATACACCAAATAGACATCAATGACATCAATCTTAAGGCCAAAATATAACAACTAAACCATTTTATTTCAGATGGGCAGGATAGCGGAAGCTTAGGGTCAATCGCATTGAGAAAAACAAAACTTTGCCTGCTTATGACTCTGAACTGTATCAAATGATGAGGCTGTATTCCTGGAATTTGATAAAAGTAGAGTATTCCTCTATTATCATTACTCTCATTTCCACTCTCATCCGGAGGGGGAGTACCTATTACGGTCTATTTACTGATCCAATTGACCGATTCAGTTATTTACTTAGAGTCATTTTCATTAGTTGATTGAAATACAGCAGTGTTTAAATTGTTACATATATATATATATATATATATATATATATATATATGAAGGTAGCAGGAAAAATATAATCCAAATAGGTGAATATATCATGATGTGAAGTCGACGTTAACGTTTCGGTTATAATAACCATCGTCAGGACTTGGAAATAAAATAGTTCACAATATAGATGGGTGATTGTTGAGATGACAGGAGCAAATGAGAAATATACAACGAAGAGATAGATAAACATGCACATAGCGTTCAAAATTTAAAAGTCATCAGAACGTGTTTGCCACGTGGAAAAATATTAGAAAATGTAGGATTTTTCAAAGAAAATATATATATATATATATATATATATATATATATATATATATATATATATATATATATATATATATATATATATACAGTGGAACGATAAAATTGTCGTCCTAAATAAAACAACACTACAGCTTTATTTTAAAACTTTTATTGAAAAAATCATTTCAGGTGACGTGATCATGTTGTAGAGCTGACATCTATTCAATGTAGCTGCCTTCAGTCTCAATCACCGCCTCGATAGAGATCCGGAACTGGGAGCATGCCTTTTCCACAAGCGCCGGCGGGAGTTCGGTGAATACTCTGATGTGATCAGGCTGGCTTTGGTATTGTGGGAGGTCATGCTGGTGATTTTCTCGACGTATGGCCAAATTAAGTAGTCAAGCGGGTTCATGTCGGGGGAGGAGGGGGCAGTGAGAGAAGGGTACTAAGTCGTAGAACTCCTTCTGAAGCTAAGCCTGGGTCTCTTTGGACTTGTTGGGCGCCACCAGCTACCTGATTGCACCAGGGGATCACCACACTCTTCAGCACATCCAGGTACACTTTGGTGTTGATTTTCAAGCCGACTCCGAAGATGTGAGGAGGCATAACGTGGCCCTCACTTGAAACCACACCAAAGACCATAACCGTAGCCGGAAACTTTGTTTTCGTCACCCTGGGCACATCCCTGTTATTCGTGGCAATCCAGATTTGCATTTTGAGGGTGCTGGCAATGGTCCTGTTGTCATAACTTGGATCGGTAGAGAGCATAAGTTGTACAGCGGCGCATCTCCGATCTCGCTCGTTGAACATTGTATCACTTTCAGACATGATAGAAGGCTTCTATAACTCTTGGGATTTGTACACAACTGGCCAGCTAGTAGATAGTAGACAACAAAAAATGAAAACCGGTTTTCATTTAACGGAAATGGAATCATGCCGCATTTTCTAGGGCGACAATTTTATGGTTCCACCCTATATATATATATATATATATATATATATATATATATATATATATATATATATATAGTTCTATTTTTCGCCGAATGCTCCTGTACGTCTATTCTTTTTAAAATCATTTTGTTTTCTCTTGACTTCATTTCTCATTCAGCCTTTTCCTTGGATCCTCTCAGAAAAAGAAGCTGTTTGCGTTTCAGTTGGTGTTGATGTTATTTGAAAAGGCAGGAATCTATTTCTTTACTCTTTGTTTTGTGTAAATAATAGTGCTGACTAGGTTCTCAAGCTTTCATAAGCAACCAGTATGGGAGGGAAAAAAACTGAATTCAAAGCAGCTGTATTCCGCTTTGGAAATGGTCTTGTATAACTTCCTGTCCGTGCCAGCGGAAATTGAATATATATATATATATATATATATATATATATATATATATATATATATATATATATATATGTATATATATATATATATATAATATTATTTGGTCCAGTTAAACCGGAGTTGGGAGTAATTCCATCAGGACAAGAAAACTATTCAAGAGTGAACATTAAAGAGTATATATATATATATATATATATATATATATATATATATATATGATGTGTGTGTGTGTGTGTGTGTGTGTGTGTGTGTGTGTGTGTGTGTGTGTGTGTGTGTGTAAAATATGATTTTTGTATATATCTGCAAATGACTCTTGTGTGAAGTTAAAATATTTTTGCAGGATAGTTTTACTTAGAGTATAAGTGCAACGCAATTTTTAAAGAAATGACACGTCAATCAATAGATTGAAAGTCGTAAAATCATTTATATTGAAAAGCACCAACAATTATACACACATATACAAAGCACGTGTGCGAAAAGATGTGTGTGTGTGTATTTGTGTGTGTTAGAGAGAGAGAGAGGGTGAAAGAGCGAGAGAGATGGAGAGAGACAGTTTGAGAAAGATAGAGAAGGGTGGATTAATATAGATATTTATGCCTTTCTATTTAAAAAGAGCAAAACGTCACCTCACTCGGAATCGCTTGGAATATTAGACATGTATAAATAATTCTTTCTAAATTCCAATATAATATTTAGAAATTCTGCGCAATATTGATCGTACTGTTTCTTCTTCATTTCCAAGAGTAATTTCTCGGAAAATGATGGCACTTGGCACAAAACAGATCACAATAATTTCTAGAGATGCCTCAGGATGCATTCTTTGTTATAATTGCATTCAAAATATGGATTCGTATCATTATTTCTACTGAGAAAGGGGTGATAGCAAAACAGTATAATATCTAGAATAAACGCAAATTATATAGCTGTGAATGACATATTGCTTCTTCAAGTTTTACTAAATTTAGATATAATGATATAAGTGCTACATTTATGTTAATCTAAAGCTTACATTTTATGCATTTAAGAATAAAACTGTAATTTTTAATCATCGCTTAATGAAAATCATTGAAACATTCATAAAATCATGTATAACTTTTTAGGGGGTTTTGTGGATCAGGTAACATCGCATCTCAAATATTCTCTTTCTTGTCCCTGTTTGACTGTTAACAGTTTTGTGATTTTTTATAGAAACTATCACTTCTGAAAATGAGAAGATTTAAGCCAGTCAACGAGACTGATGATGAATTGATAGGCATTGGATGGTGATTCTATAAGAGGACAAAAATTTTTCTTGTTTAGCAGAATCTATGTCTCTCTGAGTATTTGTCTGTTTATGTATCTATGAGTCTCTGTCAATCCATGTGGATTTCTCTGTAACATACCCATACATGAATATGTGAAACGTACATAGAATGTTCA
Source organism: Sepioteuthis lessoniana (assembly GCA_963585895.1). Classification (NCBI taxonomy): domain Eukaryota; kingdom Metazoa; phylum Mollusca; class Cephalopoda; order Myopsida; family Loliginidae; genus Sepioteuthis; species Sepioteuthis lessoniana. The sequence continues at coordinate 13,025,498 of OY757904.1, read as the reverse complement.
TATATATATATATATATATATATATATATATATATATATATATATATATATATATATGTGTATATATAACATAGGAATCCCGAAACACAAAAAAAAAACACTCACGACTTCTTAGTTCGGGTATGAAACCTTTTATTACCTTTGAGTTAAGAGGTTTTTCGACAGAAGGAGAGAGATACCATCTTTCCATACTGACTTTTCTATTTGCCCCCTCCCCAACACGAGCCCCCAAAGTCAACCGTCTTCTTCCGACGCTAGAACTCCACTCACTCACTTTTCTCAAATCCCCCAAAATCCTCCGCGCACGCTTCCGGTTTATTACGTCATTCACATCCCCAAGTCATATTTTCTATCTGGGATTTTTATTTTAACATCTCAGAATGACACATCCTCCCCGCGCGTGCGTGTGAACACCTGCGCTCATGTTGAACCTAACAAACCCATGCGCTAAGCGAAAGGTTCTCAGCCTAACTAAACCGAAAGCCAAGATATATAAAACGAAATCCCTCGGCCATTATATTACATCTTATTGTGTATGTCTGTGCTTGTGTCTCTGTGTGTTTGTCTCTGTCAGTCTATCTGTAGGCGTGTTCTTGTTTATATATGTATTTGTGTGTGTGTGTGTGTGCGTGCGTGCTTCTGTCTGCAGGTGTGTCTGTGTTTGTCTCTGTCAGTCTATCTGTAGGCGTGTTCTTGTTTATATATGTATTTGTGTGTGTGTGTGTGTGTGTGCGTGCGTGCTTCTGTCTGCAGGTGTGTCTGTGTTTATTTGTGTGTTTCTTTTAATTTGTCTTCAGGTGTTTTTATCTGCGTTTGTATGTCATTATGTATAAATGAGTGTGTTTAAAGCAATTTAATAAACGGAACCGGCCCATTGGCCTAGTGGGTAGAGTGTTCGCCAATAGTCCAGTTGACCTGGGTTCAATCCCAGATCGCGTCATACAAAAGACTTAAAAAATGGTACTTGATACATCCTTGCGTAACACTCAGCAATATAAAGTACGTATCGAGGGTAAAGTGGAAAAATCCAGGAAAATGAGTAACGCCCTCCCCTAAACCTCGCTGAAGTAGGGAGCCTTCGGGTCGCCCTCGACTAAGGTCACCAACTTTACTAATAAACGTAAGCGATGAACAAGGATTAACGACACTATGATCAGAGATTCAATACTCTAAACAAAAGAACAAGAATCATTTTTAAAAGAGAACCCACTTTTTAAGTAATTTTCAAGTTTTTCTTTAACGTGGACAGTCTGTTGAGTTGTTTTATTGAATCTATATTTTGATAAGGCTTTGAAGGAAGAACATCAATATTTGTTAAGTTTAATTAAAAGCTTTTTTCTTGTTTGCTTTCATTGCAAAACTTAGATTTTTTTAAAAATGCAAATAAATATTTAACGGGTCATTCCATTTCCTAGGATCTCTGTTGTCTTGTACCATCCGTCATAATGGCTCTGCTTCTTGAAGGAAAATCAAGAATGGGTAATTCCATATTGAATATAGCCACGGCTGTGGTTGAAATGTAACTGTTCAGGTAGATACGGTTGCAGCAGGTTTGGTCGGAGTTTAATGGCATAGTGTTTTGATTCTTCCCCCTGTCGCTTTCGTACTATAGGATAGCCCTGTGACAAAGAAGGCAACACCATGTTTGGTGTTGAGACGCGAGGCGACACGGCTCCCTACTATGATGGGCTATCAGTGATGGTCTATGTGAAAGGCACCAAGAAGCTACATTATATTATGAAACCATTATGTTTTTCACTATCAAAGCTACTATGGATTCTTATCCAGCGGCTGGCAAATTCAAACTAACAAGTAGAAGAGATAAGGACATTTCAGTACATATTTTTGTACGACATGGCACTATTAGTTCGACCTTTGACTCACTCATCCCAGTTTTAGGAATACACCCAGAGAAGTTGTACATGGATTTTCAAATCGTATTTTTGGCAGTAGATTTAGCTATCACCAAGTAAAATTGTCATCGTTGATAACAAAGTTATCAGACGGTGTTCTGCTGAAATACTCATCTTTTTACCCATTCATATGCAAAATGAGTAATATAATGGCCGAGGGATTTCGTTTGATATATCTTGCCTTTGGGTTTAGTTAGGCTGAGAACCTTTCGGCTCAGCACATGGGTTAGTTAGGTGCAAACTTGAGCACAGGTGTTGACGTGCACGCGGGGAGGATGTGTCGTTCACCGATGTCAAAACAAAAATCTCAGAGAGAGGATGTGACCAGAGATGTGAATGACGTCATGCACCGGAAGCGTACGCGGAGGATTTGGGGAGGTTTGAAAAAGTCAGTAGTTGAGAACTAAACACCGAATGAGATGAGTCGACTTTCGGGGGTCGCAGAGGCCAGACGAATTTGCGCGCTACGGGCGCTGCACGAGATGGCGGGATGGCAGATGGAAAAGTCATCATAGAAAGATTGTGCATTTCTCTTCCTTATGTCGAATCCTTTAACTCAAAGGTAATAAAACGTTTCATACCTGAACTAAAAAGTCGTTACGTGTTTTTCGTGTTTCGGGATTCCAATGTTCTATGTATATGTTATGAACATTCTATGTACATTTCACATATCAGTATCTGGCTATGGTACAAATGTCATCATCATCATCATCATCATGTCGTGCCGCAATCACGGATATCCCTGGCCCTCTCTCGCCACTTCTCCCTATCGTTCATCGCTTTTGGCAGGTCTTCAGGGCTACATCCCGTATCCTCACATAGCTGCTGTATGTATGTTCGAGCTGGTCGTCCTGCTTTTGCTTGGCCATATGCGGGGGTCCATAGGAGTACATCACTGATGAGTTCGTTCTTGCTTTTCCAGCAGTGTCCTGCGTGTCTGGTTCGTCTAACTTGTATAGTTTTCGTGATGGGAGGCAAGTGGCCGTTAGTTTCTTGTCTTGTGGGGTGTTGCCGCCAGGACTTGTTCAATATTGCTCTCAACATTCTTGTGCAGTTGCCGTCTAGCTTCTTCTTCAGCCGTTTAGTTACCGTCCAAGTAGTGCATCCATATAGCAGTATCGATACGACCGCTGCCTGGAAGAAACTGGGTTTCATTTTATCGGTCAGGTCTGATTTCCAATGATCGAGAGCCTATCGTTTGCTGTGCATGCTTTCGTTAGTCGTGTGATCGATGTCTTTTTCGGTTGATGAGACGCTGCTTCCTAGGTAGGTTGAATATGTCTACTAGTTTCAGAGAGGTTCCGTCTAGTGTGGAAATGTCACCTGCTTCAGTTTTGTGCGCATTGACATGGAGTCCAATACCTGCAGCGGCTCGTTCAAAACTATGTAGTAGTGTTTCGGCTTTGTTATGTGTATTCGCCAGTAACGCTATGTCATCGGTGTAGTCGGTGTCGGTAATTGTTTTTGCGGGGTACCTTCTGCCTCTTTCTTTGTCAGCTCGAAGCCATTTTCTCTGATTTTATCGATTGAAGTTCTAAGCACATAGTTTAGACAGAAGATAAAGAAGTATGTGGGCTAGCGTGTCCCCTTGTAGTACTCCCTGCAACAATGTCGAAGTATTCTGTGTCTCCATCTGGTACAAATGTAATAACATGTTAACAAAGTGATTTCATCCATTGTATATGGTGAAGTGTCCGATTATGGAAAAAATAGGATTATATAAATATAAACACATTGGCCTCCATATAAAATTTGATATCGATTTGTCTATTTATTCTTATCTACTCATAGAGAATGTAAGACACAAATCCAGCAAGATAAGATTGATTTACAAAAAAGATTACTTGATTGTGATATCGTTGCGAGGGATTTAAGGAAGTGTTATTTTCGATCTTTATTTTGAGGTTTACCAAAATATTCGATTTATTCAGAGTATTCAGAAGCAAAAAGCAATTCATTGATGTTTGATGATGTTTGCTATTGCATCGAGCTAAAATAAAAAGCTGCATATATCAAATGACTCTGAAATTAGAAACAAAATGCTTTGCATAAAACGGACACTCGTTATTCGTTTGAAGATTATAAAAGCTTGAAACCCAAGAAGAAATGTGTAAATGAAATCATCATAAAAGGAATAAAGAAATGATTAAAAATAAGACTAAAATTACCAAAAAAATGAACATAAAGAACATAATTGATTCTCTAAGATGTTTAAACAAACTCAAGTAATTTTTCGTCTGATGAAAATATAATCAGTTTTGCATTGTAAATTCGACTTGGGTGTGTCCATCACTCCTGATAATTCGCAAGCAAGAGTTTTGTTAATCTAATCAATTAAAATTTTTTTATAAAGCATTAATAATAAAGAGAAATTATTAAAGAAAAAAAATCGTGCATTTCTTTTTCCATATGAAGACGTTTTTTTCGTTAGTGATATATTTTAATAATCAACTTGAATATAATAAATAATTCGATAAAATATTTTCGCAGTTCTATACATTCGATTTCATTATATTTATGAACGTAATTGTAACTTTCATATATATTTTCCTTACATAAGTTTCTTCCCATTGCCTATTATCCAGCGATATATATATATATATATATATATATATATATATATATATATATATATATATATATATATATATATATATATATATATATATCGGTGATTCGAGAGACTTTTATTTCTTGTTCTTGGCGGGGTTTTTTTCTGGTACTGTGAATACTGGTAGATATTAGATTATATATATATATATATGTATATATATATATATATACATATTCTCTTAGAAAACAACAATCGGCCGCATTAACATAATAAATTTATTTCCATCCTGCTAGATAACAAATTTGTTTCCGTCCTGTGTCTTGACCGGGATTATTTAAATTTAATATTCTGTTTTTGAATATTTTATTTGTCCTGCCAGAGATTGTTTCCAATCCCGGATATACTGGATTAAATATTGTCTTATATATATATATATATATATATATATATATATATATATTTGTTAGTCTGTGTGTGTGTGTGTGTGTGAATAAGTATTATTATTAGTAATAATAATATTTGATGAATATTAACCTAGAAGTTTCAGTGCACAATATCAGATTAGTGTCTCTTTTTTGTATTTCTCTCTCTCTCTCTGTCTCTCTATGTCTCTCTCTCTCTCTCACACACACATACACACACACACACTTTGTTTTCTCTCTTTTTCTCTCTTTTTGATTCCGATATTCCTCTCTCCCTCTCTTTCTCTTTCTCTCTCTCTCACACACGCACACACACACACACACACTTTGTTTTCTCTCTTCTGATATTCCTCTCTCTCTCTCTCTCTCTCACACACACACACACACACACACACACACACACACACACACACACGCACACTTTGTTTTCTTTCTTCTGATATTCCTCTCTCTCTCTCTCTCTCTCTCTCTCTCACACACACACACACACACACACACTTTGTTTTCTCTCTTTTTCTCTCTTTTTTATTCCAATATTCCTCTCTCCCTCTCTTTCTCTTTCTCTCTCTCTCACACACGCACACACACACACACACTTTGTTTTCTCTCTTCTGATATTCCTCTCTCTCTCTCTCTCTCTCTCTCTCACACACACACACGCACACTTTGTTTTCTTTCTTCTGATATTCCTCTCTCTCTCTCTCTCTCTCTCTCTCTCTCTCTCTCTCTCTCTCACACACACACACACACACTTTGTTTTCTCTCTTTTTCTCTCTTTTTTATTCCGATATTCCTATCTCCCTCTCTTTCTCTATCTCTCTATATCTCTCCAAATTATACAAACATTAGATAAAGTCTGTGATGTTAGAAAAGATCCAGAACATCTACAAAATTTGTGAAATTATTCCGCACAATTACTTTGTCTTTAGAACCAATACTCTTGGGAAACGTTTTGAATCTCCAATTAAAAGGTTAAATACTATTAATGTACCATATTCACAATTAACGCTATGTGAGAAATGGGCATATAATGTTGATAACAATAAAACATAGGAATCTCGGAATTCGAAAACACGTAACGACTTTTTGTTCAGGTACGAAAGCTTTTTATTAACTTTGAGTAAAAGGTTTCGACGTAAGGAGGAGAGATACAATCTTCTATGCTGTCTTATTCATTTGTCCCCCAACTCGAGCGGCCCCCATAGGGCGCACGTTCGCCTCGCGCCTGCGAGGTCCAAAAGTCGATCCTTCTCGTTTGGCGTCTAGTACCCGACTTTTTCTCTCTTCAAATTCTGACACAAACCTCCGCGCGCTTCCGGTGCGTGACGTCACTCGCACCCTGTCACCCAGTATCGTTTCGGACTATTATGACATCTGAGTGAAACCTCCATCCGCCCGCGCACACCCGCGTTAACACCTGCTTCAATGTTACACCTAACTAACCCATATGCTGAGCCGAAAGCTTCTCAGCCTAACTAAACTCAAAGGCATGAACCGAAATCCCTCGGCTATTTTATAACATTAACACTGTTCTTCTACAGTAATTCCTTTGGCAATTGATAGCCTGGCATTAAACAAAGAAAATTAAATAAACCTGAAGCATTCCATTCTTCAAGAAACCGTTAGTGGTATTCAAGATATAGATACAATTCTTAGTTGATTTCAGAATTTTCCTCGTTCTTAACAAATATTTTATCAATTTATTGTCACTTTGGATTCTTTTTCCTTTCGTTATCCATTCAGGTATGCTTTTATATTGCTTATCTTATATTATCCTTCATTAATCTTTGCCTTATAGTATCCGCCGATAATTTTACTTTACTTCTTTGAGAGATTTTCTTACCATCATCATCTGATGATTTCTTTCAGGAGTTTAAGTGAATGTAAGTTTTCTCAAGTCTACAGGACACTTCTCTCTTTAATCTTGCCGATATTATCACAGTTGTAGTTTGGATGGTATCCACTTGTTCTCTTATTTCGAAGTCCTCTAGTCCCTGTACCAAGCCTTTGGTGATTGTACCGAGTGCGCCAATTACTACTGGTATCACTCCCATGTTCTAAGGTTTTTCAGACCTCTAGTATGGCGTAAGTACTGATCTCTGTTTTTGCTTTCCTACAGATTTCTACAGTGGTCATCCGGAACAGCAAAGTCCAGTATTTTGCATGTTCTCTTTTTTATTATGTCTTGGTCTGGTCGTCTAAACCAGAATAGATGATCCGTCCCTATCTCAAAATCCCTAAGAATTGAATGCGTCTCATTTTCTTTGACGGATTCTGGGTTGAGCACGTAATACCATTTGTTTGTGTGGATAAATTTAAACTTATTGCACAATTCTCAGTTGGTCACATTTCCTACCCAGTCGTGTCTCGTCGTTTTATAACTTTACGCTAATTCACTGAATTCCCTTATTATTTGATTGATCGTACTGACTATACATGATCTACATTTGGTAATTTGTTGCCTCTTATCTATTTCTCCTTTTTCGTTGTTTTCTGCTGCTATCAGAAGAGATTCTGTTTCTCTCAAAACGATTCCCTTTCTTAGCTATTATTATTATTATTATTATTATTATTATTATTATTATTATTTACTCCTTTAGAGCTTTTCACATCAGTGTTTGCTGATGGTTTTTCACTAGAGTTTAAGTGACAGAAAGTCTCCTCAATCTCCAGGACTCGTCTCAGGATTCTGTCAGTTCTCAGTAATGCCGTAATTTGGATAGTCTCCACCCATGCGCCAACTTTCAAGTCCTCCAGGCCTTTTAATAATCTTTTTGTTCGTGTGCCAAAAGTATCAATCACAATTGGTACAATCGTCACTTTCGTGTTCCGCAGCTTTTTCAATTCTCTAGCAAGGTCGAGGTACTTATCCTTCTCTTCACATTCCTTCAGATTGATTCTGTGGTCCGTCGGGACAGCAAAGTCAACAGTTTTGCAAATTCTCTTTTATTTTTGTCGATTATTATGAGGTCTGGTCTTCTGACCGGGATTAGGTGATCCGTTTGTATGTTAAAGTCTCATAGGAGTTTATGCGTGTCATTTTCTAGGACAGGTGCTGGGTTGTGCATATACCATTTGTTATTATGGTCAAATTTAAATTTCTTGCACATTTCCCAGTGGATCACCTTGCCGACCCAATCGTGTCCAGCCTTATACTCCTTCTGTGCTGATTTGCTGCATTCGCTTATAATGTGATTGATCGTTTCGTCTATGTCACTGCATAGCCTACGTTTACTGTTTTGTTGTGTATTATCTATTCTAGCTTTGATATGATTGGTCCTTATGGCGTTGTCCTGTGCTGCTATTATTCTCTCTTAAAGTTTTCTTTTCTTAGCCAGGTCCAGGTTTTCTGGTGTGAGATGTTGTTTATTAGTCGTTTAAAGCGGCCATAGAGTTTTTTTTCTCCCATTTTTGTTTCGTCGTTATTGTCTTTCTGTCGTCCATCGTGTTGTCAGTATTGTTTCTGATGGTCGTAATCAGTCCTCATTTGTATGTTGCTATGTAGTTTTCGAGTTGCTGTATCGATGCGTCAACGCCGTCTTCGATGCTCCCTCTTTTCTTGATACATATAGTGTGTCAACGTCGTCTCTGGGGTGTAATGCATTGTGCATGGTCATTAGTTTTCTTGTTCTTGGATCAATTTGTTTAAGTTAATCTCTAGTACACTTAAGGAAGGGTCCCGAATATCATTTGAGGGGCACAGCCCAATTTTGTTTTTCTTTGATGAGGTTTCTGTTGGAGTTTTGTCTCCAGAAGTTTTCTAGTTCTCCTGAGATATTCTGTCCGGATCTTGTCTTTCATTTCTACTTGTTTGATGGTGTCAACCTCCAAGATACCCAAGTATTTGTAGGTTTTCTCTTCTCCAAGCGTTCTAATTTTGTTGTGATTTGGTAGTTCCATTCCGTCCGTCTTATGTCGTTTGCCATTTTTCATGTCGAGCATGGCAGATTTTTCTCTGCCAAATTTTATTCCTATGTCCTGACTGTTTATTCCAACGGCGTGTATGAGATTTTCCAATTCCTTTCCCTTTTTGCAAATAGTTTAACGTCATCCATGTACATTAGGTGATTGATCTTCTCTTGCGATCTGCTGAGTTTGTATCCGGCTGTGCATTTTCTTACTATTTCCTTAAGTGGTATTATTATTATTATCAACCAATTAGAGCTTTTCACATAAGTCGCTAGCTGAGTCACAGCAAGTCTCCTCAAGTCTCCAGGAGTCTTCTCAGTATTCTGGTCGTTCTCAATAATGTTATCGTTTGGATGGTCTCCACCCATCCGCCAACTTCGAAGTCGTCCAGTCCCTTTAGTAATCCTTTAGTTACGCACCAATTACAATTGATAAAATTGTCATCTGCATGTTCCACAGCTTTTTCAATTCCCTAGCAAGGTCGAGGTATTTATCCTTCTTTTCACATTCTTTCAGTTTTATTCTATGATAAGACGGGACAGCAAAGTCGACTATTTTGCAAGGTATTCATAGAAGTGTCAAGTAATCATATCAAATATTTTAGATTTACCAATATGCAATGATCAGAGCCACGATGTTTTCGTTTTGATAACATTTTTTTCTCGGTTGTCAGATTAAATACATATCTGTTAGGCCTTATTTGCCATTCGTTGTCTTTCAATCATTACATAATCCATGAATTCTTTAATATCAGCAATGTAGTAATACGATTCCCTACTTTCTTTTCTCATTCTTAACCCTCAAAGCGAAGTACCCTCCTATTTAACCTAATCACAAGAGCATGGCTAAAATAATTTCCCATCCCTTGTATCATCAGTTTCCAAAAGAAGATAACATTTAACCCTATGAAAGCACCACTGATAATCTCTGAGTTGATCACAACTCCCGATGTTGGGGTTTTATTATCAGTAAATAACCCAATGTTTTTTTCTGTATTAGAAGACTTGCTCGCTTTATGCACCTCATAAAACAATCAAGCTGACCCTGAGACTTCATGGACTGATGGCGTTCGCTTTTAGTCATGGCAAATGATTTTGGAAATCATATGTATTGATTCTTCTCTTCTTTGCATCTGCAGACCTCGGCTATGACTATATATACTGATAACAAATATAAATTGGGTTGCTTTCATTGATCATTTTATTTTAAAACCAAAAGCTTTTGAGATAAGTGCTGTATATGGCTATGAAGCCAATATCCTATGCTGGAAATTAGACCCCGTCTAAACAACACTTTCGCCCACTCACAGACAGTCTTTTTTCGCCAGAAACTGTCATTGGATTTTTTTGGGGCAATGCAGTCTTTATAACCAAGCGTAACCAGGTCTCGAATAGGAAAAAAGTATTGGTTAGTTAGCACAATAGTTAGATGCTTTATCATAATCATCACGTTTATATCTCCTAAAATTATAAACGTCATTCACACCGTTTTATTAGTCTTTAATGCGAGAAACTCAACCGAAGATTATACTTACTTATAAATCAACCGGGTTTAAATCAGTATTTCTTGCAGAAAATACAAGTTTATTGTTTAAATCTTCTTTAATTAGCGAAGACTGAAGCCATATAGATAAAACCTGTTTTCTATTTTAAAATTTACCAATTTTTCCTACTGTTATACACAGAAGGTAAATCTTTAATGAATTAGCCTGCAGTTATCAGGGGTATGTCTATTTAACGATGACAAAGAGGATTTTTGCAGATAATTCTATCTGGCTTAGTTAAAAACTGATTACAGGAATAAGAAATGAAGCATACATCTGCTTTCCCGTTTTTTGTCCGGAAGCATTCATCGGAAGAAGGTCAAGAAGTTAGAGATAAAGAAAACATCCAACTCGATAGATTCATGGTTTTCAATCGAAATCTATGTTTCAAAATTTAAGAACTTCATCGAATAGGAAGCTATTCTTGATGTAGATCCAAAATCGGAAAGATGCGAAAAATTTGGTGAATTAATGGACAGAAAGATTAGAACAACGACAAGGAAGTTATGATGCAAAGCCCTTAAGGTTTATATCAGAATCAATAAGATAGAACAAATAGTACATATTCTATTAGAATCAATGGTTCAAAATCAAATATCCACAAAATGCATAAACGAAAGCATGTATTTATGGAAACAAAACCAATTTTGAATGATGTATTCAAAAATAAAATCCGTGTGTAATTATGACACTCGTTTTGCAGAGCAATACTTGACGTTTATTACAAAGGGTTTCGGCAGTTCTAGGTGTGGCATTATTAATCAAGATATAAATATCTAAAACTTGTAAAAAGACAGTTAATGCACTTTAATGAAGCGAAACGAATTTTGATACGCAATGCATTCCATAACTGAGGGGAATAAATATAGTTAAAAAAAAAAATGTTTCCATAAATGTAAACACTGGTTTAAAATTGGTTTACAGCAAAAAATATTTTAATCTTGAAAATATTCGGTTTGAAAGAGTTCAAAATAACGGATGATGAAGCAGACAACTGCAGGGTTGATCCTTGATTCTGTCGGGTATCTTTGGTAGCTGAGACAGGAAAACCATGTGACATCAACAAAAAGAGTTTTTGATGTCTACGGGGAAATAAAAGAATGGTTATCAATGGGCAAAGCATTGAATATACACACAAGGAACCGAAATCCAAAAGACACTCCATGAAGTGGAAATACACTGACTTTCCAGGAAAGAAAAAATCCAGCCGTTACAGTAGCTAATAACGGTCTCATAGACAGTTTCTGTGGCATGAAATAACCCACGACTATTTATTTAAAGACAGATTGTCAAACAGCAAACAATGCTTCATATTGACAAAGGATTTAGCAATATTCAATTTCTATATTGAATAACACCTGCAATGGAGAACAGTATTTTAAAAGATATTCCCGAAAAGTTGTCGATGAGTAGACAGTCCAGCACCTATTGTTGCACGACCATCGAAACATGTCTGTGTGAATTTAAAAGTCTGAATATACTCTGAATACATGAACTAGATAGGATTTACCAACTCAACCCATAGCAATTCACAAAGATGACAGTTCTAGTAACATATATATCACACTCGGCTGTAAAACTGTGCATTTGAAAATATTTCCTTGCAAACTGATATTACAGCCGATTCTAAGGCATCGGAAGAAAATCACAGACTGTGAACCTTATGGAGATAAAAACTTTTTAGAGTATAATTTGCTGCTATGATTAGACTATTAATTATTATAATACAGTTTAAGTATTTCTTTAAAATGACTGAATATCTTAAGTGCCATATATTTTAGGTTTATTATATATATATATATATATATATATATATATGTCCATATATATATATATATATATATATATATATATATATATATATATATATATATATTATGTCCATATATTCGACATCTTTGCTGAGGAGTAACACCCCCTCCAACTATTGGCCAGGATATGAAACTAAACCTCTGATAGTGAGACTTCTGTCCTGAAGTTTTGGGTAATATTAATTACCACTTCGTTGCCATTCCTCCTAATCTACTCTGGCACCGGAATCGTAGAACCTGATAGGATACCATCACTTTAACTATGTGGCAATAAAACTAATGATTTAGATTACATGAAACCGTTAAACTGTATACAAAATCGAATTATTGGAATTACATAGCACAACTTAAAAACATTTGGCTAAGTGCAAATGAATAAGAAGTGTTATATAGAATAATTGGTGTTATTTAACAATACTTTTAACCATTTGATTGCCCAGTCGGCTGGGGCTGTAGCATAAACCGACTGCACCTCTGCAGAGGGGTAAACACCGCCAAGGAGAGTCCTAGATATGATACTAAACAATCGGATGGTGAGTTTCCTGTAATGCTGGAGCTTTGGGGAATGGGGAGTACCCCTTCATTGCAATTGCTCCCAGGTCCACACTGGCCCGCAATGGCAGCACCTGATAGGTCCCTATATATAGGTTAAAAGTGAACTAACTGCATACTTATGCTAAACTGAATTGTTTGAATTAGAACAGTTTGATTAAACAGAATAGCTCGAAATAGAATATTTTTGACAATTAAACTGTACATGCATTTAAACTGTCTGCTCACCTGAACTGAATTATTTGAAATGGAACTGTTTTTGACATTTAAACTCTATTTCACTAAACTGAATTGTTTAATATAGAACTGTTTTGACATTCAACTGTGTGTAAACAAAATATATACTTATACTAAACTGAATTAGCTGAATTAGAACTTTTTGAATAAACTGAATAGCTTCAAATAGAAATGTTTTGACAATTAACCTGTTTACACATGCTAAATTGAATTGTTTGAAATGGAACTATTTGCATATAAATTAAATTGACTTTAAATAACCAACAAAGATTGATATGCCATGAAACCCACCCAATTATCAACCATATGACTGTTTGTTAAAGAATGGTTAATATTAAATTGAATAAGGAGTGTTCGAGAGTTACAATTGAAAACCAATACCAATACTTAATTGTATGCAAATAAATTTGTTCTAACACATGTAAATATGAAAACATCTACAATCAATACTTTTTACAAATCTTATATCTATTGTTGCATTCTCATATACATGTTCATGCAGAAATATACATATATATACTGGATACATACCGACGCAATGATAAAGACAGACGCAATGATAAACACGCAGGAAGACGTCTTTAACAAAATATGTACCTCTCACTTTATTGCAAGGGTTCGAAAAGTGTTACTCAAGGTTTGCGCGTGAGAGGGAGATGGAGATCGAACATAACTGCAATATTTTGACCCCCACTCTTATGGCCGTCAACTTTGTGTCTTACTCGTTCTCCAGAGCTGCTCAACCGGAGGCCCAGGGCCCACTCTGCTGACTGATGGCTTTCTTTATTGCATCTTATCAGCATCTTCTACATAGTTTGCAACGAGCAGCAGCAAGCATAGGCCTCTATGTTAATGCACACAAAACGGAATATATGTGCTATAACCAAACGGGGGACCTCTCCACTCTAGAAGGAACCCCTCTTAAACTAGTAGACAAATTCACGTACCTAGGAAGCAGCGTCGAATCAACAGAAAAGGACATCGAAACGAGGGTAACGAAAGCATGGACAGCTATCAATAGGCTATCGATTATATGGAAATCAGACCTAACCGATAAAATGAAACGCAGTTTCTTCCAGGCAGCTGTCACATCGATACTGCTATATGGATGCACTACATGGACGCTAACAAAACGGCTGGAGAAGAAGCTAGATGGCAATTACACAAGAATGCTGCATGCAATCCTGAACAAGTCCTGGCAGCAACACCGCACAAGACACCAGCTGTACGGCCACCTGCCCCCTTCAAGAAAACTATTCAAGTTAGACGAACCAGACATGCAGGACACTGCTGGAGAAGCAGAGATGAACTCATAAGTGATGTACTCTTATGGATCCCCACACATGGCCGCGCCAAATCAGGACGACCAGCACGAACGTACATTCAGCAGCTATGTGAGGATACGGGATGTAGTCCAGAAGACCTACCTAGGGCGATGAACGATAGGGAAGAGTGGAGAGAGAGGGTCAAGGATATCCGTGCTACCAGCGCGATATGATGATGATGATGATCAGTATCTTCTCTGGACGCCAACTCATCAGGGCCCTAAGCCCATTCAGCCTGGTGTGGCTTTCCCTACTACAACTGGGCGGAACTCAACTGAGTTATATAATCGTTCGATGCCCACTCGATTTTTGAAATCGAATGTTTAATCGTCCTCAAGCGGAAATAACTGTCATGCAGTTCAGAGGTCACTCTCTTCCGGTGCATCAGTCTATGAGTTTACCATGGGCATTTTTTTTGCTCGTCCCATTCATCAGCCAATTTCCGCCCACGCGATTTCCTCTCATAACTTCCATTAGAATGTGTCACCTCCTTCCGGTGCATCACCTTGGAATGACATTTTTTGCCGGGTCAAATGGTCAAAATATAACACTATAAACATTCAATTGTGTGTAATCGAATCGGTGAACTTAAATTAAATTGTTACTATTGCACAGCAATACTTGACATCATTTAAATATGTGCAAGAATGATCTCTGGATGTTTGTTTTTTTAAATTTTATCTACAAAGTGTGTTTCCAAATTATATATATATATATATATATATATACGAGGATCATTAAAAATGTTTCCAGACTTTTTCGTATGGGCACTTTTATTGAGAGTACACATATAAAACTCATGTCCCATTTAAAGTAATCTCCCCCGGCTACAATGCACTTGTTGTACCGTTCCAACAACTTCTGCAAGACCCCAGGGATGTCCTTTTGTGTGAGCGTGTCGATGACCTTCGTCACAGCCGGTTTCATTTCATCAATTGTCTCATAACGACAGCCTCTGAGCTTAGGGAATAAGCAAAAGTCACAAGGAGCAAGGTCTGGACTATAGGGACGGTGAGGAACTGTCTTGATGCCCATCTTGGTCGAATAGTCTGTGACAAGGATGTAGTTGTGGACTGGTGCATCGTCCTGGTGGAAATGCCACTGACCCGATTTGAAGAGTGCTGACCTCTTCCGACGGAATCTCCTCATGAACTCCCTTAAAACCTCAACAGAGTAACCCAAACCCTAACCCTCTCGCCAATCAACTCTGGTGTATTACTTACTCCCTCCACACCTCTCATCATTCCTCACAGACTCCCTGCCTTCCTTGAATCTCTTATGCCACTCAAAAACTGATGCTCGATTCATGCAAGATGGTCCTAAATCAGTCTGATGTATTCCATACATTTCTGTGGCATTTTTTCCAAGTTTCAAACATAATTTCATTGCATATCGTTTTTCTAAAGTATCAGATTGCATTTTGAAATTCATCAGCTGTGACAATCAGGCTTTAGTAGAGTGTATTCCAATTGCTGCTGTAGCGGTTCATTTGAATCATAAAAAATGGTCAGTCATCTCATAAGATGTGTAGCAATAACTTACTGAATTTTCAAGAGTTGACGACAATTTTAAATGCCTTTACAAAAAAGTCTGGAAACCTATTGAATTCACCACGCATATACTAAGAAGATTTGGCACTAAATAAATAACAACTTATAAACAAACAAACAATCTCTTTGTTTCTGGAGTAATTTCCACGCAATTCTAAATGCGCAAATTAGTTCATAAAGAGGATTATGTTCATTACCTTGGTGACGAAGGTTTACATTTAGTAACAAAAAACGATATTGTATGTGGCTTTTACTTTGGCTTTAAAATTGGCTAATAGCACCGGCAAAAAATGAGCACCCGTACCATCAATAATGAAGCCAGAAAATATGCATACATCTATCTTCAAGAAGAGAATTGTATATATAGACACAATCAATAATTGTGTGTTTGCATTTCTTTATGCGCCACCTCTCTGTATTACGTTGCTAGTAATAATGAGACGTTTGATAAGTTTTGTGATATTTTATCTCTAACTAGATAATAGTATTAAATATCTAAGACCATATCTATCTTACTCTTACTTTTTTCCTTCCCTCTGTTTAAACTTGTATACTTTAGAATTGTCCTCTCTCTTCTATACTTTGTTTTCTTTGGCTCTTTATATTAATCTTCTATTTGATCAATTTTCCTCATCATTTCTTTCTTTTCTAATAAGCATTTCCTTTTGTATTTTTCTTTTTTTGATTTTCTTGCCTTTTCCTTCTTTCTTTCTTTCTTGCTTTCTTTCTTGCTTTCTTTCTTTCTTTCTTTCTTTCTTTCTTTCTGTCTTTGACTCTGCGATTTCAGTAGGCTCCTGCGCTCGCATTCCCATTTAACTCAAATAGTTGACACCAACATCTCAAATTCATTGGCTTACAGATGTGCTTGTCAATACATTATTAACACTCTTTTATGAATAGAATTGTCTTCGTTTCTTGAAAACATGACTTCGAGTACACAGGTTATATAAAAATAAATACGTATTTGCATTTACAAAACTACCCACATTTACAGGATATATATATATATATATATATATATATATATATATATATATATATATATATATATATATTGCCATCCACAGTTGTATCACAACTTTTCAACGCATTTTATCTCTCAAATTTGTTCATGTATCGGTTCTAAAATACATCATGTTACTTTTTCTCGTTCATATCTGAATTCAAATAATCAAGTATTGAAACACTATCAACCAAATATAAAAAAATCTTTTTTTTAAAGTTAGAACAGATAATCATGAATTAGTGGGACAAGCTTAATCACACTGATTATTCAATAACAGCTCATTAAAGATCTAGTCATAGACAAAAGATTTTGTCCAAGTGTTAAAAACAAAAGGCACTGTTGAAAAGGAAAGTCATGTGACGAAAAGAGGATGCTTTAATTGATTTTTGAATTTCTTCATTTGATAGTTTTTTGCGTTCCTGTTGTCATAAAAGGCTTTCAAAATGTTCCTTCTTCCTTTTCAGTCATTTCTCTCAAACCTCGAGAAAAATGTAATTAGACAACTGTATCTCTCCTGATGTGTAAAATCTATCTACAATCACATCTATTTTGGGCAGCAGAGTATACCGACTGTATCTCAGCTGACGGCTAAGTCTCCCCCGACGAGAGTACTTGGTATAACACTAATCAATCTGATTGTGAAGTTACAGTTATGCTGGAACTTGGGGGAATGTGGAGTACCCTTTATTGCCATCGGAAAGGTTGTATCTAATAGGCTCCTATCTATAGGTCAAATAGGGGTGTTTTATATTTAAACTGTCCTTACGCTAAATTGAGTTCTTTGAAATAGAACTGTTTGACTTTTAAACTGTGTACTTATGCTAAACTGAATAGTTTGAAATATATATGTTTATATGTATAAAAGGGATATGGCATAAAATAAACAACAGTGGTTGATAAATCATAAAATCAAACTAAACTATTTGCATCTATTTATCAATTAATATTTTGCTCCGGTGTCATTTCGGCCTTTTTAGGATTTCCAGAATTAATTTGCTGATTTTATCAGTCCTAATGATAAAAAAAAATATATATATATATATACAGCTGTCAAAGATGACTGTATTTTTTCTCACATCACCAACACCATGTTTTTCATTCTTGTAAAGAGTTTTTAACGATGATTTAATCATTTAAGTATCTAAATTTGTTGATCGACAATGAGTTACTTTTTCCTGTTATTCGTTCTTTATGTTCAAATATGTTGTCATGATTTCTCTTTGTCTTCAAAGTTGTTTTCCACTATTTCTACAGTCACCGTAAATCTGGGATTGGAGATAAAGAAGAAATCTTATTTCACCATCGAACGAGCTCAGCTTCAGGTGTAATTAAAAGAAGGACAAAACTGATTTGAAATGAACTTTACGTTATAGATAATAAGGGGTAATCTTTTTATAAGCAAATCAAGATGAATTGTAATGTTTCTTTTATTAAATAGCGCTATTTATATATTGATCCTTTTGTTTCCTCTAACTCTAAAACTAATGGACATATGGATACAACATTTTATATAGAATGTTCTTCAACGTGTTCGTTCACAATCAGACGCCAATTTTTTTGGATGACTGACTTAATGAAGTAGGAATGAACCGAAGTGCATTAAGTGAAATCATCCCTAATACTAACGATCTTAATTACCAAAAGTTTTACTTGGACAGTTATACATTTTTCTGTCATTTACCTGTTTTCAGTAAAAACTTCTTTTTTTTTTCTAAGTAAATTTTCCACTTTCATTTTGATTCAAAATATGAATATTTATAACATTAATTTTGTTTGTAGTACATTCATCGTATTCATTGTTGACGTTATAGAATTAAAGTTACTGGGGTTAGTGAAGTTTAAGTATTACCATCATCCGAACATATGAAAGGCCTATTTCAGTGTAAACTCATTTTCAGTCAGGTAAGACATCTGTCAACGCGCCAGTTTATTCTACATGTCCCTTACCCTCCGTGACCGCAAGTGGCAATAATTGTAGCCACACATCGGGGCAACCCAGAGAAGTCGTGTGTCTGGCCATACATCTGTGAGGAAAGCGATATCGGTGGTCATGACATCTCGCGCTACGTTGCAATTCCTGAGCAGTTGTTAATCTTCGTCTGCATCGGTATCCATGAACTCTTCAACCCTTTCTATTACCCAGTGTTCCCACCACTCTACCCGTTTATTTGCAATGTCATGAGGAAGGTCCCTCCTGGTCCTGGATTCTTAGCGACTCGCCAACCCGGAGCTCTTTCAGAGGGCGACTGTGCCTCTTATATTGATTTTGATTCAGCATTTTTTGCCATCGCTTGTTTCGATGGATCAACATGGCTCGAACCGTGCAGTCCTGATACTGGTGACCATACGCATCGGTGGTCCACTGCCCGACGAGGATTCTTTAAGGACACTGTATGTACAAAACCAGTTCCTTGGGGTATCGCATATTACTCAGGTCTTCCCT
This sequence comes from Sepioteuthis lessoniana, assembly GCA_963585895.1. Lineage (NCBI taxonomy): Eukaryota > Metazoa > Mollusca > Cephalopoda > Myopsida > Loliginidae > Sepioteuthis > Sepioteuthis lessoniana. Next base: position 13,006,233 of record OY757904.1, on the reverse strand, counting down.
GGTGATAGTGACATATCAATTAGAATACATGTTTTCCATTTAGTCCTTAACCTTTTGTTTATTGTTCTGCATTTTTCGATCAGTTTGGATGGCAAAACCCTCGAGGATAATTATATATTTTGCTTCTTTCATAGGATCTGGTTGGTGTTAATACAATTTATCAAAATCCAATATTCCATAGTATCTACATACTTTCAAATGAATATAATGTCCTATTTTATCGTGTTTTTCTTTGTTTCTTGTAGACTTAGGATTAGGACAAACAGAAACTTATTGGTCAAGTGATTCAGTTTTTTGAAAGAACAATTTCAATATTGAGTTTCATCCATTTTTAATGATGTTTGGCAGGAAGTTTTTAGTTGTTTGACTCTGGTACTCTGCAGCCATTATCAACCCCGCTGTCTGTGCCTTCATTTCTGCATTTTTCAACCATTTAATAGTTCTTAGTTTATCTATATCAGCTTTTCTTTGTGCGTATTTTTTTAGTTTCAAAGTGTTTTTAAATGATTTATTCCTTGCCCTTCTTAATGCTGCCCCTTCTTTTTTACTTGATTTCTTTTAGTTTGAAGCACATTCATTACTTTTTTACAAACTGAATAGTTTTTATTTTGCATTTCTTGGGTTTATTCACCAGCATGCAACCTGATGTAGTGTCTAACTCTATCTTGAATTTGCCCAGTCGTTTGGGGCTTTTGAATACACCGACTGCACCTCTGCAGATGGGTAAGATCCCCACAACGAGTGTCCTGAGTGACTCTTAACAATCTGATGGTGAGGTTCAAGTAATGCTGGAGCTTTGGGGGATGCTGCGTACTCCTCTATTGCCATCGCTTCCTAGTCCACTCTGGCCCGGAATGGTAGCCCCTGATAAGGGTCCTATGGGTTAAATAGAACTAACTGCATACTTATGCTAAACTGAATGGTTTGACTAAACTGAATAGCTTGAAATAGAAATGTTTTTGACTATTAAACTGTACTTACATATAAACCGCATGCTTATGGTAAACTGAGACAGTACTTACATATAAACTGCGTGCTTATGTTAAACTGAATTATTTCAAATAGAAATGTTTTTTGACATTGAAACTATATTTACACTAAACTGAATTGTTTAACATAGAACTGTTTTGTCATTTAACTGTGTGTAACGAAAATCTGTACTTATACTTAAGTGAATTAGAACTGCTTGGCTAAATGGAATTGCTTGAAATAGAATTGGTTATTCACATAAAAATGGATTTGACGTTATATAACCTGCAAAGGTTGATATGCCATAAAATACACCCAACCAACTATCTTTTATACTATTATGGTTGTTTTGTTGTCAGTTTTTCTTGGATTAATCATATTCCAACGTTTTCTCTCTTGATATAGACACGTTCTATATCGTATCTTGTGTGATGCAATCTATTTAAGGTTATTAGTTTCATAACAATAATATTCACCGCTTTTTTCAGGAAAGGTTCAGGTTATAATATTATAAATATGTCATTATTAGTTCGTAAGGGTGTTAATTGCTATAATGTTTTTGCCTTGAATTCTCTTCTTAATATGGATCTTATTCTCCAATAGATGTATTTTTTCTTTCTTTGTAGTATGATTGACACCCTTCGCTTCATTACTTCCTTAATATGTATAGCGTTATTATTATTACTCCTCTAGAGTTTTTCACATCAGTGTTAGCTGAAGGTTTTTCACAGGAGTTTGAGTGACAGCAAGTCTTCTCAAGTCTCCAGGACTCTTCTCAGTATTCAAGCCATTTTTAATTAATGCTATCGTTTGGATGGTCTCCACTCGTCCGCCAATCCCAAGTCCTCCAGGCTTGTAGTCTGAAAACTAGGACATTCTTGCCTGATCTCTATAATTCTTTTCCTATATCCTCCTTGTGAAGGGTTGCTCCTAAAATAGTAGTTTAATGCAAGTTAATTATCTTCCCTAGCCCATGTTTTGCGTTTTGGTCACTGATCGTTGAGGTTCCTAACGTCACCAATCATGAACATGAAAAGAGAGCAGCCAACATTTGCAGAATGACGAGCGGGTCTCCCATGTTGGCTCTCAATAGTGCACCTACCGATCATGACACCCAAGCTTGTTGCCAGGGTCCCACGTTTGGTAATATTGTGATTGGACATTTTTATCAAGGGTGGTATATTGTGGCTATATCAGAACCAGGTTTTTTTTTTTATTATCTGCGCACCTGACACAAATTTGACCGAGAACAGTCAATGGTGGTTGTTCATGGACAGCAGTTCACGAAAAAAAAATTAATGTATATATAACCCTAATTTTTAACGTAGTTAAACGTAGATAACGTCTGTTGTCCTGCTATTTTATATTTTACTTCCCGAACTAAAACACTTAACTACTTTCCGCTTTTCCTGAGTCACATTCATTGTTTATATCTTGTCTATTCTTAGATTAATTCTAAATAGGCTGATGATATTCTATTAGATAAAAGGATTCTGATGACTTTTCGGTTGAATTCAGGATAGAAAATATCAAACGATTGTGAAAATCGATGGGTGATATGTAGAGTAAAGAGGTAAATTTAAATGAATCTGTCCCCACGTCGAGATTTTTTAGCTGGAAATAATTTAGCCGATTAGAAACACTCCTCAGTTAAAATCACAATAATTCAATAAAAGATTTTACAAGTAACCGAAAATCTGTGTTTTTTTTTAAGAGGCATTTTACTAACCTGATTTCCACCGAACATCTGTGAAAATTTATTTTACCTGTTTACAGCGTTCTAATTCAGTTAACTACTAAGAAAAAGAAATTGGGGTGTTTTTATATAACTTTCTTAAGAATTACATGTCACGTGACTTTTGAGAACTTTCCATTCTAAATTTTTTTTCGAGATTTTACTAATGAAGGCACTCCTATGTACTGCTAGTTTAGCGCAGTATTATTATTATTATTATTATTATTATTATTATTATTATTATTATTATTATTATTATTATTATTATCTCCATTGTAGTTTTTCACATCAGCGTCAGCTAATGGTTTTTCACTGGAGTTTGAGTGACGACAATTCTCCTCAAGTCTCCAGGTCTTTTCTCAATATTCTAGCCGTTCTCAATGATGTTTTTTTTCATGGTCTCCACTCGTCTGCTGACTTCCAAGTTCTCTAGTCTCTTTAGTAATCCTTTAGTTACTGTACCAAAAGCACCAATGACAATTGGTATAATTGTCACTTTCATGTTCTATAGTTTTTTCAATTCTCTTGCAAGGTCTAGGTACTTATCCTTCTTCTCTCATTATTTCAGCTTTACTCTGTGGTCAGCAGGAACAGCAAATTTCACAATTTTGCAAATTCTCTTTTTTTTTCTTTTTTTTTTTTTTTTTGGTGATTATTATAAGCTCTAGTCATCTGGACGAGATTAATTGATCCGTTTGTACGTCAAAGTCCCATAGGAGTGATTTCACTCTTTTGAATGTTTTTCACACCAGCAATACCTGATCGTTTCTGCTTATTTTTCTTCTATTGATACTTGTGTTGTCTGCATTGTTTCTTGTCGCTCTAATCAGTCTTACACTGTCTTACTGTAATTGGATGCAGCAATTTATCTTTAATTTCCCTTCGTAATGTAGTCTTCGAGTCTTTGAACTGATTCATCTACGACAATGTTAATGAGTCAACGACTTGAGTTTTTCTCAACAGCTGTTTGTCCTTCCCAGAAGTGTGGGAAGCAGGCAGTGTTATCATTATTTCTCAACTTGCGAGTAGTAAACACCAATTTTAACAGATGCTCTTTCACTGGAGTCGTGGTGAAACTAAATCACCTCAGGTTACCAGTATTCTTCGGAGTAATCTTGCCGATCTTAACAATCTAATTGTTGCGTTCTGGTTAGTGAACGCTTGTAGTATTAATAAAGGACAAACACGATATGTGAGGAAATAAAGTCATATTTTCACGAAAAAGTATATACAATAGGGAGACTGTTAGTAGACAAGAACATAGGATTAGTGAATACAGAATTAAGATATAGTCCAACGATAGTATTGTCTTCCGTTATACGAAGCGGCAGTATTTGTTCCACGCCCCACCGAACGTGAAAGTGTGACACAAGGCCTTTTTTGTGGGTCCGGACGCTGGGCCGTAACCCACACCCGCCCGGCGGTCAACCGACCCCCCCCCCAAGGGAGTAAAAGCCTGGGAGGAAGGCCCCCTGAGGCCGAAGGAAATTATCCAGCCACCGAGACACACTCGGCCAGATCCGTAGTGAGACCCGGCAACTGAATGCTGCTACTCGTTATGAGGAGCGTCTCTTCACCTTCCAGTCTTCCTTGCTATATATGATAGATGGACAAGTTCATGGTGTGGAGAAAGGTGGGTGATACCCAACAGTAATATTCTGGGTTGTCTTGATTCTCCTGATTTTCATTTTCTCCATTTTATTTTTCAAGCCTTACTGTACTGATTTATAAGCAGCTGGTAGAATTGCTATCGCCGTCACTTTCATGTTCCACGGGTTTTCAGCTGTCTAGCAATATTCAAGTATATTTCAATATTTTAGCTAAGTTTAATTTTCACTGTGGTACACTGGAACATCAAAATCCACTTGTGACAAGTTATCTTCTTGTTATTCAACACTATGTCGTGTTTTCTTGCCAGGATTGGGTGGTCCATTTGTATCTCGAACTTCCAGAGAACTCTATATGTCTGGTTAGCTCTTATCTCATTTTATAGCATAGTCAAATTCTAACCTCTAATAAAATTCCAACCCAGTCATATCTATCTTTTTAAATCCTTTTACAACATTTTATGGATTCGCTAATTATGTGATTAATTTTCAAGTATCTATAACATAAACTTGCTATATTTTTCGTATTATTCATTTTGACCTTAATATATTAGTCCTACTGCATTCCTGCAGAGGAAACATAGGTTTACAAAAACCCCACTAGCGAGTGTCCTGGATATGACACTAAACAATCTGATGGTGATGCTCCAGTAATGCTGTAGCTTTGGGGAATGTGGAGTACCCCTTCAGTGCTGTCGCTCCCACGTCCACCATGGCCTGAAGTGGTAGCACCTAAAAGGATCATATGAATGGGTGAAATAGAACTATTTGAAACTTAGACTGAATGCAAAGAAATGACTTATGCTAAATTGAATAGTTAGAAATAGAATTGTTGATTTTATTAAATGTGTTTAAATATATGGCTGATATTTAAGTGAACTGTTAATGATACATAGCTGCATTTGTAACCATTTAACTTTGTTGACTTATGTTTTTTTTTTGTTTGATGATTTAACAGTGTTTATTTACAAAATGTGTTTACAAATCATAATCTAATATATATGTAAAAACAGAATTCGGCCTTAAATAACCAACAATTGTTGATATGCCATAAGGCCCAAATTAAACCTAAACATTATTCATCCTTATTGCATTATTTTGTGCTGCCATTCAAAAAGATTTACTTTCACTGTAGAGGCTTCTCTTCTTAGCCATGTCCAGTTCATCTCGAGTACAATCTTCTGAATATGTGGATTGAATAATCCCTAAAGTTATTGGTCGAACCATTTCTGTCTACAAGATTGTGTTGTTCTGTTCTTATATTGATATTGTTCTTATTAGCCGCTGGAAGAATTTCTTTCTTTTTAGTGGTTGTTCTCCTCGAGACCTGGAATTGTAACATTCATGCAGCCCTCAATACTGTCGTGTCTTCTTCCTTGTTTACTTCATTCATATTATTCATTATTTATGTAATCTCTCGTATATAAAACCTTGTGCATCGTCATCGAGTTAATTCTCCATTTGTCCATTTATTTGTGTAACTCAACTATTCATCTTAAGTATTGACCAGAATATCTTACAAGTGGCACAACCCAGGTGTTTATTCCTTTGATGAGATTTCTGCCGCAGAGCATTGTTTCAAAATGATTTCTTATTCTACTGAGTAAATCTTAATTCACTTTTCCTTTCATCTCTGCTTATTTGATTGTGTCTGCTTCCAATATTCCCCGGAACTTGTAATTTTCATTGTCAACAAATATTCGGATGCTTTCCTAAATTGGTATTTGTATTCAATCCATTTTTTTTCTCTTTTTCTCCTTTTATTATCAGCATGAAAATTCTCAAACAATAAATTTTGTTCCTAAATCCGGGTTGTATATTATTATCATTTGTATGTTTCTTGTTCTTTTTCATTTTGGGCAAACACTTAATACCATTCATATGCATAACTTAGTTTATCTTTCTTTGTGACATTGTAAAGCTTTAGCCTCTTGAACTTTTCCTAAGAATACAATAAAGTGGATTCATTTTGATATCAAATAGAAATGGCTAGAATGCGTGTCTCTGGAAGATTCTTTGAATTTTAAGCTCTGTTAATGGTTATCCTCCTGGTGTTTATTCCACGTTTTAGTTTTCCAAGTCTTTCGTCATAAATCTCGTGACATTGTTGAATATTTTGTACATTTGCATATATTCCATTTGAGAAGTTTGCAGCATCATCAGCTTTTTTGTAATCTATCAATATTATGGCTATATTCTTTAAATTTTTTAACTCCCAGTAAATGTACTGATACTTACAGAGTAGATCATCCGTTCCGTTTCTTCCCTTTGCAGAAGAGTATTTGTTTTTTACTGAATTTAATCTGTGGCATTATATTTCTACTTAGAGTAAGTAAGGATTTTCACATTATTGGCAAACACGTTATCAGTCTGTAATTGCTGAGTATTGTTCATTTGGGGGTCTTTCTGGATCAGGATAGCTTTCCCCTTCATTATCCATTCGATTATTTTTGTTTGTTTTAGATAATAACCCAGTTGCTGAGACAATATGCCTTAGATGGACGAATGGTTTTCACACAACACTCCATTCATAACATCATGGTGTAGTCTTTTTTTTTTCAATTTGGCAATTTCATGGGTGCTGCTTATAATAAAAGTTTAATCCCTACATCTTGGCTTTCATCAAATCCTTGCTTTTCATGTCCATTTGGCGTTTGTGTTATCTTCTTTCCTTTCATATATCTTGCACCAGAACTGTCTTGTTTCCTTTGCATCCCTCTCATATATTTTTATGTTATATCCACCGACAAGTTGGAAGATTCTTTTTGTTATTTTAAAAGATCCTATTTTGTTTTTATTGTTAGATTATGTCTGCATGTTTTGATAATTTCTTCCTTCGCTGATAGTTTTTAGTTTATTTCATAAAGTTGTATCATCAGTCTTTCTGGCTTTTTATTTCAATGTCTCCTTGTGTATTGTTTAGTCGTTAGCGTTGTTACATTTTCTAACAGTTTCTTTATTTGTCCTTCCAGACAATTTTCCTCATCCAGCTTTTCAATTTACGTTTAAGTTTCCTTGGAAAATACGACTGACTCGTGCTGTTCTTGCATAAAATAGCTCGTTTAGTTCACTGATCTTGCTTTTTGTTTTGGCATATTTGTGATAACTTATATAACTTCTCGGTTTTTACCATTACAGTGCTGATTTCTTACGTAAGTTATGTTCTCTTCTTTTTGGTCGGGGCTTTTTAAAAACATTAACTCGATATTATTTTTTTCATTTAGTGATACCATTGGTATTTTAGTGCTGGGTTCTGTATAGTTTCTATTAACGTTTATTGTAGTTTGTATTTCTTTCCATTATCTCGAAGTCAGAAAAGCAGCTTTATTTTAAAATCATTCTTTGCCAGCAAGTCTTTGGCTGATTGTATTTAAATTAGCAGATTATTCCCAGATTTCTTTCAGACTTTTCTTATATCCCCTTTCTGATTCCATTTTAAATGGAAGTGGTTTACATTTTTGCTGTCTTCTGTAATCCATTCTTTTTTTTTTCTGGTGCAACTCTGATGTATCGTTAAAAGGAACGTTGTGTCTCTTAAATAAGAACATCCATTATTCATAGGATGTCGAAAGGGGTTCCGTGTGGGCTATTAAAGAAGCACCTGTCAATCACCGCACTCAAATTTATTATTTGAGTCCTAGCTTTGTTTGTATTTATATTCCTATATTTCATGGCATGTATATTTTTTTCAAGGAGGAATAACATTAGTCAACCATTTAAAAAGTCATAACCAGCTGATTTAAAACTGTAAGTTTTAACTATGTATGATTTCATCTATCCACTTTTCATTTAATCAGGCTTAATAAGTTGACTCCTCTCTGAGATTTAGACTCAATTTTCAAAATAGCTGCATCAGATTATTGCAACTTAAATCTTAACAGTAATCTGTTGAAGTAAAAGGATTTACTATAAATCTATGGTTGTGTTTTCCTTTTTATGTCTTTACCATCAATTCAGTCTTTGTTCCTATCTTTTCTATAGATATTTAGACACCGTCACTGTGTCCTGTGACTTTATCCTACAACCTCTTCTCATTGTCAAAAGCATAGTCGTTTGTGACACATAAATTAAAGGCATGAGCTTAAATAAAGGAATTTTTACATCCCCTTCCTTTTTTAGGCGTGTGTTCTTGTCGTAAGCAGTTGTCAACATTGTTTGTTTTAAAACTTTAGCTGATCTGACAATTTTAGAATAATCATTGAATTTTGAAGCTTTTTAACTTTTTACGTGTCACGTAGGTACAATACCGTTTCCACTGTCTTTGTCTCTATGCGAGTTTTTCACAACAATTTTAACCGGTAGATTTTCTATGACTTCTAATTGATACCAATTTTGTTCTAACACTGTTTTTAGCATTCTAAAGGGTTTACCAGTACTGTGGTCTGGATAGTATTTCTCTGATATTTAGTTATTTCATTATTTATGAGCTACTATTTGTTGATACACCTCCCTCGAGTCCGAAAGACTAAAATTATTTTCATTCCTGCGGAAATCTGATGGGTATTCTAGCCGATTCCAGTAGAGTCTTGGCCTGGAAGATCTGAATCTTAACATGGATAAAGAGCAATCAGCTTCTTTTCAAGGCTCTTTGAAACTGTGCTTAGGGCTCATACTACTATTGGTGATTTTTCACTGGACCCACGGTGTTTCAGTGCTCTTCTAAGTATTCTAGCTGATCTTAGCGGTGCTATGGCCTAGATTGTTATAATTCTTCCTCTGTAATTTAATTCCTCCAAGCTCTTTTCCAAGTACTTTAAGGACCGTTCTAAACACACCAACTACAATTAGAATCATGGTGACTTTCATGTTCTGCAGCTTTTTCAGTTTTCTGGCATTATCCAACTAATTGTCTATCTTTTCGATTTCTTTTATATTCACTCTGAGGTCCGCTGGAACAGTAAAATCCTCACGATTATAAGATAGTTTTTTTGTTAAGTAAAACTAAGTTTGGTGTTCTTGTAGATGTTGGGTAATCTGCCTGTATCTTAGAATATCAAAATTTCCTGAAAATTATATAATTATTTCTCTCGTAGATATTACTTTACCTCTGTTATAGATGGTGGTACTTCATTGGAGGCTGAGTGACAGCAACTCCTTTTCCAAGCGTTTGGAGACCGTTTGAAGAGTGCAAATACGATTGAAACCACCGCTACACTCAGTTTTCACCGATTTCTTTGTTCTCTAACAAATAATTGCTCTCTCTTTTTCTGTTCTTTGATTTTCACTCTGTGGTCTGACGGGGCTACAAAAATCTCTTTTTTTTTTTTTTTTGGTAATTATCATTTGGTTTTGTCATTTAGTCGGTATTAGGTGATCTGCTTGAATCTCAAAATCTCTCGGGAATTTTTGCCTCTCGTTCTCCAGTAGGAATTCGAGGATGTGAACATACCATTTGGTATTATGTTCAAATATTGATCACTGGCACAATTCCCAGTGGATCACCTACCCTACCCATTCGTGTCTAGTCTTATAATCCGTTGGATCTAGTTGACTACATTTGCTTATTATCTTATTGATGGTTTCGTCTCTATCGCTACATAATCAACATTTACTATTTTCTGCGCATTATTAATATTGGCGTTCATATAATCGAACCATACAGCGTTGTTTTCTGCCGCCATTAGAAGATATTCTGTTTTTCTCAAAAGGTTTCCCTTTTGTAGTCATGTATAGGTCTTTTTGTGTGGGATTTTCTTTGTTTGTGGCTTGAAATAGCTTCATAGTAGTTTTTCTTCCCATTTCTCCATCCCATCTATTGTTGTACTTATGTTGCCGCTGTAATTATTCTGTTTTTGCTCTTTTCAGTATAGTCTTCATATTCTTTTTGATGTATCTACCCAATCTTTGATACTAGTCCTCTTCCTCCCTCTTTTCTTGACACATATAGTCAATCTATGTCATTTTTTGGATGTATGGCTTTGTGTATTGTCATCAAGTTTTTGGTCTTCTGGTTTGTTTGTTTGTGTTCTTCTCTTGTCGATTTTAAAAAGGATCATGAGTTTCTTACAAGTGTTTTCTGATCAGATTTTGCTGTAGAGGATCGTTTAGAGAATTTTTCTTGTGGCACATTTCCCCCTTATTTGATTGAGTATGCTTTCAGTATTCCCAAATTAATATTATCATTATTTTCTCCTTTAGAGTTGTTCACATCAGCAAGTCTCTTCAAGTCTCCAGGACTCTTCTCAGTATTTTGATCGTTCTCAACAATTCTGTAGTTTGGATGGTCTCCACAGATAGTTTTTATACATCAGCGTTCTTCTTCCCTGTATACAACAACAAAAGCCTTAATTATCACTGCAAATATAAACAATGACTGAAACGTTAGTTTCCATTAACGTATTCCCTCTTAACATCCATCACGTTTATTGGAACGAGTGAAAAGGGCTCTGCAACTCCCTTTGAAGCTCCGAAGACATACTGTTATATTTATTTCAGTATCCCTCCCCATTTTCAAATATTTTGTTTTATTTAAATGTCAGTTTAAGAAAGAATCAAAAGACACCAGGAGTTAAACATTCAAATTAAGGCGTTTCACGAACTTGTGTAGGTTTGCGTTTCGTTAAAGAAATTGTTAAAAAATGCTTAGTTAGTAAAACAAAATGTATGGATAATTGGAATTGGAAAGATATTCCAAAATATGGACACCAAGAGAGCTGTTGTGAAGCTAAGTATATGTCTGAATTTAAACACACACACACACACACACACACGCACACACACACACAAACAAACACACACGCACACACACACACACAAATAAGCGCACAAATACACGCACACACACATACTCACACAAACACACACACACAAATACACCCACACATACACAAACACACACACATACTCACACACACACACATACACACACACACATATATATATATATATGTGTGTGTGTGTGTGTGTGTACATATATGAATTGATAAAGCAAGGCTTTTTGATGACACCTTGTACAGTAGACGTTATTAATTTTTGACTCATCTTTCTTTCATTGTTTTCTTTTCATTCTGGAGAAGAGATACAGAGGCAATATAATGCTTAGAGAATAATGAAATAAAACTCCATGGCTTATCTGAATGTGATTCTGAGTGAAAACTTTTGTAACCTTAATAAAACAGTCTTGAAACGATAAGGAATACGAGTTGAAATATCCCTAATATTTATTTTCGTCACTGGCTGCTTATTTATCGTTCGAAGAAAACTGATTCGAAATAAAAGAACGATTATCATGAGAGTAAATATGGCAATGTTCCTTTTTCAGAAATTCATAGACTATTAAATCTAATAGATCTATTCTGTCAGTAACACTTGGCATACTTTGTGATCATTTACAACACAATTCTTATTGATTTCCATACACATCATCAAGGCTGACAACCAAAACTTTATCAGATACATTTTATATGAATAATTATACAATTCTGTGTTTACTCATAAAATTAGTCTTCGGTAGTGCCAAGAATATTCATTTTGCCGGGACACAGTAAGATTCAAGTATGTGACAAAATACTGAGGCTAGAACAAATGATTATATGGTATTTAAGTAAAAAGAAAGCTTGTCCTCAAATACAAGGCAATCAGTTTTAAATATAAAGAGAACTACTTTTTGATTTTCTCCTCGAATTGATTGTTGAGACCTGATGTATTCTTTCAGAAACTTGAATGAAATGTTTAATAAATTCATATTTCTGAAATACGAACAGTGATTCCAGAGTATATGTACACATATAATTCTCAGGTTACTGTATTGCATTGTTCATTGTTCGAATACACACTGAAGAAATTATTGTGCTACACGACGAAATTTTACAGTGTGATAAATGATAAAATGATAAAAATAGTTTTTTGTTAGTTTAGTTCTTTTCCGCGTGGGTGTCTAGTTGTTAGGATACATAGTGACAAATGTCTGTTATGTCGGTGATGGCCAATCATCGGATGAGAGAGGAGAAAAGAAAAAAAAAACAATTCGCCTCGAGTGTTAGGACTTTCGTTGTTTTATTTTCTCGGTACGGTTTCTGAGGATCTGGACGTATGTGAGAATGGATACCGGATTAAACGTGCAGTCTAGCTTCTTTGACCCTGCTGAAATTGTCTCTTCTCGTATCTTGCTCTTTTATTGACACAAACGATTGGCTCTTCCTACGCCAGCCACTAAAAAAGGAAAAAAGAAAAATGATATCTATTATTTTGATTCCCAAAATCCCCACCTTTGCCTCGCATGGGTGACCTTATTTGTTCAGGCTTCCCCACGGAAAGATGGATGATCGAGTTTGGTGACCTCGGCAAATTCCAGTTCATTGTTGTAGTCTTTTTTAATACTAGATGTGTGTGCAAACATATCTTGTTAAACTTAGTCTACCGGACCAGATGTTGAACTTTGTTAGCATACCTTTCTTCCGGCTGTTTGCTTTTTGAAATAATTGATCTTATCCTCCTCCCGCTACAATTTGTTTACAATGCGACTGTAGACGTTACTTTATTTTGTTGTTTGTCCTCGGGGATTGTGAGGTAGTTAGAACTGGAAATATTTTGGAAGGATGTGGTTTAGTAAATTGCAATATAGAAACATAGCACAGAAAACATTATAGTAATGATATTTAATGGTAGAAAAATACAAATGTGGGAAAACTACAATGGGAATTATGAACGTACATAAAACCTTAAAAGCATAATTATGAAAAAAAAGAATTGAAAATCTAAATAAACATTATTAGGTTTTAACTTGTTGGACGATAAGAACATGAACAAAAAGTCTTAGAACGCCCAACCAACTATACATATATATATACACGCAGAAACATATTCAACACAATAAGGACGAGCGGATACAGTTCCTTTGAAGAATATACCTCTCATTTTATTGAAAAGGTTGTGTGTGAGAGGGAGTTGGATACCGAACAGAACTGTAACATATTGATCCCCGCAACTCTTCTGGCTATCACAGCCTTTCTTTCTCGTTCTCCTGATTGCTCAACCGGGGTCCTGGGAGCCCAGCCTCTGCTGGGACATTGTTCTCATTCCAGAATATTCTCTCCAACTGATCTGGACTACCTGTTGCCGGGGTTATATAATAATTTGCCTTCCACCTACTTCCTGCGAGCGTCACAATTCGCACTCAATTCAACCCCTCAACAGTCAAGGTCGCCCCCTGATTTCTTTGACCGAATACACCTGTTATTTACACAGGTACATTTCTTCTTTTGACAGCTTAGCGGGGTCAATATGCAACAGCATTACTCGATCTATAGAGCAAAGTAAGCTTGTGTAGATTCAATCAGCCGCATATCAAAGACAGTAAATGGCTCCAGAAGTTATTTCTAAGATACTTAACATGACGTTAGTGTACACATCCAGTTATAAGATCTAGTTTACAGAGTGAGATCAACTGGCATCTGTGTCTGTGTCTTTTTATTATTTTGGTGTCGTAATTTATGTTTGCAACTTGGTATGTTTAGACTCTAATAGTTTCTCTATTAGCCAGTAAATCTCAATGAGTTACTGTTTTACATGTACGGGGGCAAGATAAATGAGAAAATATACGTGAATTTAACTGTCTTTTTACCTGTTATGCTTTTTAATGTATGTATTAACCAGGAATCGGTTGATAAAATCATTATCTTAACTGACTTACCTACGCATGATCATTGAATATTTCATGAAAAATTACGCCTTTACAATAGAGAAATGTTAGACCTTATCTAGAGTATAATCCTTCATCATAAACGGCATCAATATTATTTGTAAATGTAGGCATGAATTTTTTTCTGAAATAAAATGGGAAATAAAATATTGTTTGATTACGTTTGAGATTTCAGATTCTAGCGGGATTCACAAAATAAATTATGCTGACATAAAAGAAATAGATTCATTCTCCTAAGATGTGTTTTCCATATTTTCAGGAATATATAAATGAAACCAAAAAAGAAAAAAATTAAAGAAATTATACAATAACAATTCATATTTTACTTTCCATTATTATAGAAACAGACATCCATTCACTTATACGCATTTGAAATAAATGCACCTACACATATACGCGTGCATGAGTATACGTGTTTGTGTTTTGTGTGTGTGTGTGTGTGTGTGTGTGTGTGTGTGTTTATGTTATTATGTATATGAAAACGTGTCTTGTATTTGTATATATCTTATTTAAACACTTAAAAAAAGTTGCACGACAAAATAGCGTGTTAAAATACTCTAAAATTGAAAATTAACCAGTTTTGAGATTCAAAAAGACCATCTTATCCCGGCCACAAGATAATCAACAAGACGTAAAAAACTTTTCATCAAATGGGTTTTGGTATTTCAGTTAACCATAAAAAGGAAAATAAAAGGAAGCAAGGATTTAAAAATATCTGGAACTTAGTAGAGAACTGAAAAGCTAGGATGAATGAAAGTTATAGAGATACCAGTCGTAGGTGTACCCTTGTGAACATGTACCATAGGACCAACGTTTTTTGCTGTAAAGAAAGAAGTCTGCAGAAAAATAATTACTCAAACTCGAAGGTAAGGGAAGAAAATATAGCAGTCGTTTTTATTCAGCTATGATCACTGCAACTCGAAAAGTTCATTTTTGTTGCGTCCTTCTTCTCCCTTCCTATCGGTGGTGACGGGGTGTAGGTGAAAGCTGGCTGTTTGACACACGCCTGTCATATCAGATAGGTCGTAGCAGACTGGGGTAGGACGGGCCGGGGCCTCTGGAACCTTTAACGCACCCGTTTTGACAACTGCCTTCAGCTCTGCCAAAATCTCATTACATACAAATGGAAGATCCTCGAATGTTCGATGTCACTTGTGAAACACGTGATAATACATCTGTGATTATTTTAAAATCACGTCTAAATTTGCAGGTCATTCTGCCCGCACGCGCTGGTCTCGTGACACCGTCACTGATTGACGACAGCGCCCTTCCCAAAGACGTAGAAAAAAGTATTTGCTCATAATTATATAACGAACCTGAGTAAATAAATATTGCTTCAAGAAACTATTCTTAATAAAGTATATTTACAGTTGTATCTACACCAGGTATTACGATCAAATACAAATAATTTTTGAAAAAACATTTTTTCTAAGATAGGGCCCGAACAGGTGCTACCATATGTCAGTAGTGACCTTGGAATAGTAACAATAAAAGAGAACTCAACACTATCCACATCACCAAAACGGGATCCTTTATAATTAATGTGGTATAGAGTCATACTCTCCCTTTATTTAATGATCCAAACTCCATAAGTCGATACAGTTTTCTAAGCTCCGGGGACAAGGCCGGTATTTATTTACGACAACTCTAGAAAATCTAATGAGATCAAAAATATTTCTTTTAAGTTGTTAAGAAATAGTTGCACAGATTCGTATCTAAAATATCTTTGCCCAGTCGGCTGGGGCTTTAGAATGCATCATGGCACCGACTGCAGAGGGGTAAGACCCCACTACCAATGAGTATCCAAGATATGAGACTAAACAATCTGATGGTGAGGTTCCAGTAATGCTGGAGCTTTGGGGAATGTTGAGCAACTCTTCATTACCATTGCTCCCAGGTTCACTCTGGCCCAGGATGTTATTACCTGAAAGGGCCCAATCTAAGGGTTAAATAGAACCACGGTATACTTAAGCTAACATAAATCAGTTGACTAAACTGAATAGATTGAAATAGAAATGTTTTTGGCAATTAAATCGTACTTACATTTAAAGTGCGTGCTTATGCTAAACTGAATTGTTTGAAATGGAACTGTTTTTGACATTAAAAATGTACTTACACTAAGCTGATATGTTTGATATAGAACTGTTTTGACATTTAACTGAGAGCAAACAAAACCTGTAATTATACTAAAGTGAATTATCTTAATTAGAACCGTTTGACTTAAAAATAAACTGTGTACTTAGATTTAAACTGTGTGCTTATTCTAATCTGAATTATTTGAAATGGAACTGTTTTTTGACATTGAGACTGTGTTTACAGTAAACTGAATTGTTGAATATTGACAAAACTGAATAGCTTGAAATAAAAAAGGTTTTGCACAATTAAACTATACTTACATTTAAGCTGCATACTTATGCTCCTCTGATTTGTTTGAAATAGAACTATTTTCATGAAATGGATTGGGCGTCAAATAACCTATAATAAAACCTGCCATAAAAATCAACAAACCAAGCAACCAACCTAAAATATCTCTGTAACATTAGTGATATAGGGATTGGTTTAAAATATTTAAGTTCTTTCTTTAGCCACGAACAGGATGTTACTCAAGGACAAATTCAAGCGGCGTTCTTGTCTTTTGTAGCCATATTATGAAATAAAATCTTTTTTAAATATTTTACGTTTATGAAATAAATTCGTGATCAGTTAGATAAAGTAGGATTAAATGTTGGCTCGTTTGTATGAAAAGACAATCCAAAGTTGGTTTAGACAGTATATTTAATTTCAGTATATGGAGTGTAACGATTAGGAGGGTTTTGAGAATCATCTACTGGGTATAATAGAATTGTAGGCTTTAGAAGTTTGATGTGACGCATCAAATGCTCCAAATTAGTCGCTTGATAATTATTTATTATAATAATAACAATAAATATTATCGCAGTTTTGCATTATATGCAAACCAGAAACATTGCACCAACTTGTACTGAATATAGAAATATTTTTATACTTTAAAAATTCATTTGTTATATCACCTATGCTGTTTTTGGAAGTGCCCGTGGTGTAATGGTTATCGTTGTAGGAATTGAACACGGTGACACGAGTTCAAATCCTTGAAGAGACTGATTGCATTTCACATAGCACTGATACCCTTGGGAAAAGTATGAATCCAATAATTCTCACTCTAGCTATGGGTAAATGGTAGGGCAGAATGGGTTCTTCAGCCTTGGCGAGGCAACTAGTCTAGGAGAAAGAAAACTCTGAAATCAAACCTGTTAAACTCCGCTTAAAAATTGACCTTGTGTCATATCCTGCCCGAGCAGCGGGGTTGGTAAATATGGTTATATCACCTATGCTATAAATGCAAGGTAAGTTTTGAAATTTCCCAATTTCTCCGATTTTACGAACTGTTTTACTCAAAGAAAACTTAATGTTCTTGCTTTAGTTCCCGAATCAATCCCTTTGTCATACCACAACATTTACTTGACATAATATTAAATTAATGAATGTTTTGCAACTATTTGGATTTTATCATAGATTTTTGGGGGGTGATTTTTATTAAATACTTGTTTCATTTTATTTCTAGTTTTATTACGTTTTTGATCTTTCTCATCATTTTGAAACAGTTATATCTCGTTAATTCAAATTCATTTATTTTATTAGAATCCACAAAATATTGTTTCTTTAAACCAACAGGTGATGCATAACGTATTTTAACAATAAGATAATTTAACGTTGTCACGGGCAAAGACGACCAAAATCTGAAATACATACTCCGAATGACGAATATGAAAATTTTGTCAATGCCCACTGAAAAGCGGCAGCGGAATGCATTCCAACTAAGCAAAGAACTAAACCTAGAGTCTTATGGGAGATATTAGAGGTTAAGAAAAAGCGTGCAGAAGTGCAAACTGCCTGCAAATGCTATAGAAAGAACCCAACCAATACCTATGCCCCGAAACTTAAAAAAGGCACAAAATGAATTAGCTAAATCTACCTAAAAGAACGAACAAAATATATACAACATCAGATCGATAAGATTAGAAACTCAGTTGAAGACAATTTAGGATAACATGGCAAACGGTAAACGAAGAGAGGAGAAGGAAGAGCACTGGGAAACAACAAGAACGAATACAACTATGGAAACGACATTTCGAGAATTTACTGGGAAACCCTCCGAAAGTTACATATGAACCAATCCTAAGAATTATAAGTAAACAATTAGAAATCAAATTAGGACTGTTTACGCAAGAATAATTCGACTTGGTACTAAGAAAAATTATAGATTGAAAAGCAGCAGGGCTTGATGAAATACACCCAGAAGTATGGAAGAGCAGGCAGTTCGATGACATACTGCTCCGACACTGTAATGGCTTATATAATCAAAACAAAATTGACAGATGGCAAATGGATGCACCCTTCTCTTCCCTAAAAAGAGTGACCTCGGATTAGCCAAGAACTACTGAGGTATAACCCTTACATCCATAGCGGCCAAGATTTACAGTGCTCTACTACTAAACTCCATAGAAACCAAAAACTGAGAAGATACTTTGGAAAAACCGAAATGGCTCCTGAAGGAATACATCCACGACGACACAAATGTTGCCTAACCGTTGAATTTTTGAATGTGTACGTGCAAAAAAAAAACTCGTGGCAACAATATTATTTGTCAACGTCCACAAAGTCTTTGACTCCATACACAGAGGAAAGATGGAGCAAATAATTCTCGCCAACGGCCAACTCAAAGGAACCGTCTTAGCCATAATGATGCTATATAGAAACACAAAAGTAAAAGTCCGTTCCCCGGAGAGAAACACAGGCTATTTCGACATTGCAGAAGGTGTACTGCAAGGATATACATTAGCCCCATACCTGTTTATTATCTGTCTATACCACGTGCTTAGAACAACTATTGATAAAATGAAAGAAAACTAACAAAGGAAAAGAAACCAAAGATACCCCGCACGAACAATTACCAACGCCGACTACGCCGATGACATAGCGATTCTGGCAAATGGCCATCCAAGTTGAATTCCTGCTACCTAGTCTGGAACGAGTAGCTGCAGGTATACGCTTCCATGTCAATGCACACAAAATGGAATATATGTGCTTTAATCAAACAGGCAATATCTCCACACTAAATGGTAGCTCTCTGAAACTACCAGACAAGTTCACCTACCTAGGAAGCAGTGTCCCATCAACTGAGACAGATATCAACACGCGAATTGCAAAGATATGGACAGCTAACGATAAGATATGGTTTATATGGAAGTCATTCCTGACCGATATAATGAAACGCAGTTTCTTCCAAGCAACGGTCATGTCGATACTGCTATATGGAAGCACTACATGGACGCTTGCTAAGCACATGGAGAAAAATCTTGACGGCAACTACACAAGAATGCTGCGAGCAATATTGAACTAGACCTGGAGGCAGCACCCCAGAAAGCGGCAGATGTACGGCCACTTACCACCAATCACGAAAACTATACAAGTTGGATGAACCAGACATGTGGGACACTGCTGAAGAAGTAGGGGCAATTCCACAAGGGACTTACTCTTGTAGATCCCTTCACATGGACGTGAAAAGGCAGGAGGACCAGCTAGAATCTACATACAACAGCTCAGTGCCGGTACGGGATGTGACCTTGAGGACCTGCCGGAAGCAATGGATGATAGGGAGGGATGGAGAGAAAGGGTCAGGGATATCCGTGCCGATTGCGTGACATTATGGTGATGATGATCATCATCATGAGTAACGCTGGAGTATATTCCATAAAAGTTTTTTATTTCCATATTTTATAGAATGGTTGTACTTTTTATTGAATTACCATTTGACTTTTTTCAGAAAGAATTCCGAGTATTTTCCAACATTCAATTTTCAGAGATGTTTTTCTCCGGCAATATCACCAAAACAGAATATATTAACACCTTTGAAAATAATCCGATTATGTCATAAGCGTCTTATGACACATTTTCCAGGTTATTTTATGTCTATTATCACACATTTCCTGTCGCGTATTTTGAAGATAATTCAAATGTCGTTCCATCTCTTCGGTGAAGTTTTAGATTACACTGAATGTATCTTCAGGAGAGAGTTTTAAAAAAAGAAAACATACAAAGGGATGTTCACTATACTGCATATGGTTATGAGGCCTCACTACTAGAGACCAGGTGAGAGTATTAAAATCCGTCGGTGCTATTACTCCCAGGTCAACTAGGGAAGAGAATGACTGGAGCTGTTATAGTCCTATCTCTGGGTAAAAAAGAAATTTCATGTAAAAATTTTACTCGCATTCGATAGAACCGTATGTAGAAAAAATCTTTTGAAACAACCGCACAAAAAATGTTAATATCAAGTTACAATAAATTAATTTCCTTGGCATCTCGACTGGTTGAAATGCTGTGAAATTCAATTCCTTAATCAATCAGTCAATTTAGTTGTAAATGTTAAGAAATCTGTAACAGGTGATGCATAACGTACTTTATCTGAACTCTACCGTGTCCTAATACCAGACATTGGGTAGCGGTTAGAGTGTT
>OY757904.1:12915748-12980748 GCA_963585895.1 Sepioteuthis lessoniana | reverse complement strand
AACATTGACTAATTTGTATCGCCATGCTGATTGTAAATATAAATTCGAATTCCATTTGTATTTTTCACTCAACAGGGAATCACCAAATACATTTTTTAAAGTATATGTAGCATTGTTAAAAAAAGAGACTCGAATTTCCTTCTTTTTTAGATATTTGTTTCTTTTTTTCTTGGACAATGCAGCTCTGCTGGAGTAATAGGGACGTTTTTGTTATTTTAAGAAAAAGTAGTGAGAGATAACACAATAGCATCCAATAAAATAAAAACTGACTGATCTGTACGGCCACAACACTGTGATTACAGAGACACCTGTGGAAGATAAGCAGGCTTGACAATAATTGTTAAAAAAACCAAGCTGTTTTAAACACCTTTAACCAACATTAAACTATTGTGTCATTAATGCATCAGACCATGACGAGATAATGTTTTAAAAAACGAATTATATTTCTTCAATAATAATAGCAAAGATTTAAATTAAACTGAACAATAAACTCACTATTTTCCAACACTGAAAACAGACAATAATATAATGAAATTAATTTAAACCAATCAACTTGCTAGACGTCCTTAGGTTTACAGTCAGAAAATTGTGCACGCGTAACAATATGGAATTCCTTTATATTGTAACCGAAAAGAACAATTCATCTTAAATTTTCTTTGCGAGACTCGCTCCAAAAGTAACGCAACTTTTTAGTTAGATAATAGCACTTTAAATGATTTTCGACCTGAATGAATAAAACGTCCAGACAGGCCATCAAATACTTCAACGTTTATCAAATCGACCCTCTCAAATTTAGGAAATTAATCAACGAAAACCATCATTTTATAATTGTTGGGACCTGTCAAAAGAGGGGAATATGATTGAGTGGAAAAATTTCATCAGAAATTACAGAAGGCAACAGAGTTAAAACGATTGATGATATTAACGACATGCTAACCTGTCTATGGTTATTTTATGGCTACATGTAAGGGGATCACGTTCATTATGTTAAGTAAGTTGGCGACTGTAGTCGAGGGTGACCGGAAGGCTCCCTTTTCAATAGCTACCACACTGAGGTATAGTGGAGGGCATACTCCTTTCCCTGGATTGCTCCACTTTACCCTCGATACACACTTCATATTGCCGATTGTTAAGCAAGGAGGTATCAAGTAGCAATTTTAAAGTCTTTGGTATGACGCGACCGAGGATTGAACCCAGGTCTCCCGGACCATTGGCGATCACGCTACCCAGTGTAGTTGTTTCTTCGAAGTTTTTGCACAGTGTTATGATATTCCGAAGCAATAAAATAGTTAACAGACATTTGTATGGTTTTAAGTATTGCTATCTAATATCATTTAGTAGAACATTATATAAGTAAAAAGTAAGTAAAGTTAGCGACCATAGTCGAGGGTGACCCGAAGGCTCCCTTTTCGATAGCTACTACACCAAGGTGTAGGGGAGGGCGCTACTCCATTCCCTGGATTGCTCCACTTTACCCTTGAACCGTACCTTATAATGCTGAGTGTTAAGCAAGGTGGTATCAAGTTCCATTTTTAAAGTCTTTGGTATGACTCGACCTGGGATTGAACCCAGGTCTCCCGGGCCATTGGCGAACACTCTAACCGCTGGGCCAATGTTGCTTTCACTCAATTATATGATTTCAAGGCAATTATAACAGGACACACAGCGTAACGGTTATAGGCGTTGGTTACCTTAGCTTCTTAGGAGACAATCATCTGGAGGTTGCAGGTTCACTCCTAACTGCAGGCGAGTAACAATACACGAATACGTTACATTTGTACCCGGTTATGGCTAACGGAATCAGAACAGGCGACTGTCATGGATTCAATAAAGTAAGTACTTCGAAGTTCCGTGAAGGTTCCCGAGTTCGACTAACACCTGAAGAAAGCCGGAGGATATATCGGCCGAAACGTTGTGGAAATAACAATAAAGATGAAGACAATAATCCGAAAACCCATAATGATAAAAAAAGGAATTATAGATTTTAGGAACCATTCTAAATACTCATAATTTACAGCTATATAATCTCAAGTATTCCTACCGAATATAAATGTTTTTGAACAAATATATTTTACTTTAAGACGAGTCTACAACGCCAAGTCAGAGTTGGTCAGGGAGCAATTGCAATGGATGTATACTCTAGACTCACTATATCTACTGATAAGCCCAACCAGTTTAGTTCTATACCCGGGAAAGTACTATTTTGGGTAGGTCTTTTACCCCTAGAAAGGAATACAGTCAGTGTAATCTACGTCCCGTCGAGAGGGCGAAAATAGCAGAGGATGAACTGATGATGACACCTATTCAGATATGTAAGAAATCGGAAACTCTATTTTTCTAACATTTTACAAAGTGGAGTCAATATTTTTTTCTTTCAATCATTGTAGTTGGTGCAGGTAGCGAGTGAGGGTGAGTTATCGTCCATATTTTACGGGCATTACTTCACGATTAGTTCCACCTCAAATACAACACAATTTTTTACATGCACGTAAAACAAATGGAATATGACAACAACGAACATCATGAAACAAACAATTTAATATTCGTAATAAAACAGGAATAAAAACGAATGAGAAACATAATGTGCGAACGGCCTTTTGTAGAAATAAAGTTATGGTCAGTTAAATGAAAATAAGATTGTTCACACGTGTGTGCGTGTGTGTGTGTTCATGTGTGTGTGTATTTAAATGTTAATGAAGTCTAGCAAATAAATGGTTCCATCATTGGCCGAAGTAAGTTGGATAAAAATGATTGTCTTTACTTACATATGTGGGTATGTGTGTGTGTACATGAATGAAGGACCGTGAGTATGGGTCTTTGCTTTCATTAAGTCTGCAGGGTATTTTTTCTAAAGATTTTGGCAACAACGTATCACATCGATGAAAGAAAGTCGCAAGCCTCCCCCTGCTGCCCGTTTCATGACCTCTAGTGAAAAGTCCTTTTGGGTAGTAGACGGAATGACTTTTTGGCCGTTGAAGAAAAGAATTGAATGATCGACAACTGGCCTGGTTGAATAAATTCTTCTTTTTTTATAATTTAGACGTGGATAAAAAATAGTTTTATTGCAGGTCCTAGAATTTAAGCGCGTAGACATTTCCTGACCAATCAGATTCGTATTTTTACTTATTTGTTTTTGAGCCAAAATATTTTCTCTTAATTAGGTTCTGATCCGGATTTTCTAGAATGTTCTTATTCTGTGTTTTAGCTGATTAGTTGAAAAATATAAAAATGTAACTTCAATGCTAAAGCGGTTTTGATCCAAAATTTCAAGAATGTTCTTATGTATGTTTTTGTTGATTATTTTAAGGCTAAATGTATATTCTATATCATAAAATAATTCGTTGATTCCGCAATTTGAATAAATGAGGATATTTTTATTAACGAACTTGACTCAGTTCCGATAAAAATGCATTTTTATACTCGGAGATTCTTGATTATTCTCAGGAATATCATTTGCTTCGAAATGCGGAATGCAAGATTTATCATGAATTTACTATAAGAAAATTAGGAGGAAAATACTTGGGCATTGACCAATAATCCCAAAGCATCTATCATGTGATCTATTCCTAATAAAACTGAATTTCTTGTTTGACAAAACTTACCTGTTAAATATTTTTCTCAAAGAAACTGGCGTTTCCACAATAAGGATAACTTTTCGATATCGATGATCAAATCATAAGAATTTACGTTTAGCATGACAAAAAAAATCAGCTCTGCTGTCTTCGAGAGAGACGTTCTGGATTTGAGCCCATAGATACATGTCACGCACACACCGATGTTCGAAATCTTATTTTACGATTGTGCTTACGTTATCCTCATGATTCTAATAACTGGAACATAACGTTCTCAAATACAATATTAAATTGATACAATTATGAATTACCTAATGTTATTCCAATATAAACAAACAATTTCTTTTTATTATCGTAACTAGGAGTTTATAAAAGGAACAAACTGTGTTCTGTAGGTTAAAGTCTCATTTTTCCTCATACACCGAAGAACGTTATTTTATTAACTTTTCGTGGTTCATCATCTTTTTTTTTTGTTTATACGGTTATATTGATATGAATGTACTATCATCAATAACCGAAACAAATATCAACTTTCAATAGAAATACCTGAAAACTTAGTTAGTGAAAAGGGATGCTCATGGATTAATCAACTAACGTAGGAATTTGATTATTCGAAATCAAATTTGAACGTTACTGTTTACATATCACATAGCAATAATATATTTGGAAAAGCTGTGAATCCAACTAATCTCCCTCAAGCTATAGGTAAATACCAGAGCATACTGGAACTTTTCACTCTAGTATAGCTAGCAGTCTAGGAGAAAAAAGCCTTTAAATTCCATGCAGTTGTAGATCTGGAAAGTGAATGACATGCAACATGAGTTACAATCCCAACAGCTAAACCAGGTTAATGGATTTGAAAGTGAGAGAATATTCCGAAAATATACATTTGATTTCATTCTTCACAGCCGTAATATCTATATGTTTTTGTATCTATTAGTAATAACGATCTGCAAAGAGAACTAAGTACATATAACTTATATGGTTAGTAACTATTACTATGATCGTAAGGTAGGGGCACACACTACAGTGGATTGATTATCGTGGGTCACGCGCAGAATGTTAACAAATACTTGTGTGTTCATCTGTCTCTAAGTGGGAATCAAACATAAAGCTAGCAATAGTAGTGATCCCAGCATTTTTTGGTAACTTCAGTTGAAAAAGATGAAGGCATTTACCTTCAATATTATATCCTCTTATTGACTCATTTAAATGTATCAAAGCAATTTAACAGCTGTGATATTGTCGTTAAAACTGTTGTTTCATTTTAAGCAAATAATACTGGAGCCAGATTTGATAAGTTATCAATAAAACTGCTGCTAGAAGAAAGACAAGAGGACAGAGATCAACCCATCATTCAATAGGCTAGGTGTAACAATCTATGCCAGATTTAAAACCCTGGGCCGAGGTCAAGAGTAATCGGCCATGGTTATGCCGACTGGTGTTGGCCGGAAGATGTCACCTATTCAAATTGGCGGTTGGTTACTCTTTAAACTCCCACACAAAACAGTGGAATTCTTGATTCTGCCTTTTTTCCTTCTTGGAGAACACAAACGTTTGCGTGAAATGAGAAGAAGGAAATAAATAAAGCTTCGAGAAGATCTTGCTCCTGAATGAACGAAGAACCCATCTTTCACTTCGTGTTTAGTATCCATTCCTTTCTTCTTCCATCGCCACAGGGACTGAACAGAGAGAATAAATCAATGAAGACCTAACGTTTAAGATGTGTTGAGGTTTTTGTGGCGGGGTGTAATTTTCGACCCTTTTCATGTGATGATCACCATCACTGACATAGTCGTCATTACTGATTATGCTACGTGTTCCTTTCCAAGTTGTTTTTTTATTTAAAAAAAGATTCAGTTAAATTCCTAGAATCATCAGAATGTCACTAATAAATTGTGATATATTATTAAAACTGTCATTACAATTCTTCAAAATGAGTATTATTAATAAACTTGGCAATTTAAGCTCATAGATTGGAATGGAAAAATGAAGAAGAATACACAATATTCCAATGTAATATCAACTTTTTTTTGTTTCTAATCTGCAATAATATTCAGCGGAGTTTCCATTGATTACCAGGGAGTATCAATCTCCCTTATTCTCTTATACTCATCTGTATTGTTAGAGGTTATAATAAAATTGTTATTTGTAAAGTCCATACTATCAGTGTTAATTCTAATTATTTAGTCTTTTAAAAAATATAGACATACTTGTCACCTTAAAATTTCTCGGTGTTTTCTTTTTTTCAGGAAAAACAATATACTTATCTCTTTTTTAACACTAGCTAAACAATGTGGCTTCCTGTAACAGTGATAGCCAAATCTTAATGATTGTCCCTATCTACAAAACCCTTCAAATGCCTGATTGCCTGGGGCTGTAGAATACACCAACTACTTCTTTGCAGAGGGGTAAGACCCCCGAAAACATGTATCCTGGATATGACACTAAACAATCTGATGGTGACGCTCAAGTAATACTGGAGCTTTGGGGAATGTGGAGTACTTGTTTATTGCCATCGCCCCCAGGTCATCTGACTCGGAGTGGTAGCACCTGGTAAGAGTCCTATGTATGGGTTAAATAGAACTAAACCCTGCTTCCTTCACTATACTGATTTTTGCATTTAAACAGCGTATTTATGCGAAACTGAATTGTTTAATATATAACTGTTTTGACATTTAAAATGCGTATATATGCTAAACTGAATTGCTCTAAATAGAACTGTTTTCACCTGTAAACTCTGTACTTATGTTAAATTGAATTATCTGAAATAAAACTGTTTTGACATTTAACTCTGTGTATTGCCCAGTCGGCTGGAGCTGTAGAATACACCGACTGCACATTCGCAGAGGGATGAGACCCTCCACAACGAGTGTCCTGATATGACACTAAACAATCTGATGGTAAGGGTCCAGTAATGCTGGAGCTTTGGGAAATTCGGAGTACCCCTTTATTGCCATCGCTTCCAGGGTCACTCTGGCCCGGTGTGGTTGCACCTGATAGGACCCTATGTAAGGGTTGAATAGAACTAGCGGCATACTTATGTTAAACTTAATTGTTTGACTAAACTGAATAGCTTGATATAGAAATGTTTTTGACAATTAAAATGTGCTTACATTTAAACTGCGTGCTTATGCCAAACTGAATTATTTGAAATGGAACTGTTTTCTGACATCAAAATTGTACTTACACAAAACTGAATAGTTTAATATAGAACTGATTTGACATTTAACTGTGTGTAAACAAAATCTGTACTTATACTAAACTGAATTAACTGTATTAGAACTGCTTGACTAAACTAAATAGCTTGAAATATAAATGTTTTTTACAATTAAACTGTACTCACATTCAAACGGCGTACTTGTGCTGAAATGAATTGTTTGAAATAGAACTACATTGCACAAAAAAAGATTTGGTGTTAAATAACCAACAAAAGTTGATGTGCCATAAAACCCAAACAACCAACCAACAACCCTTCAAGTTTCAATATTAAAATGAATCTCACCTTTTCCTTTCACTTAGGAATGTTTACGGTACGAACTTTCCCATTGATCAGCAATATTTAACTTTTATAGATGATTTATTTCCTGAGGCTTCTCAATCAGTATATGAATATTTTACGCCGCGAGTTTCGGCAATCACGTGAATGGTACATTATGATTATTATTTTTGTGCGGTTGTTTCTTAAAATTTTCATTAATTTTTGCACACAGTCCTATCGAATATGAAAAAAATTAAGGATATTTTTCATCCATAGATGGGACATTTGTGGATACTACCAGAAAGAGTCAGCATGAATCTGATTTAATTAAAATGAAGCGGTACTCCCCACTTTGAGGAACTCCAGAAATTTAACCTCATCATCAGATGAGTTTAATGCCACACCCAAAACACCCCTTTATGTGATCGGTAGATATTAGCTCTCAGCAGGTAATAGCCAGTGAATTCTTGACTCCATTGACTGGGTCTCTGAATCATGAACTGACATATATAGCACGTGTGTGAAGGATGCCTTATGAAGTTGCGAAACCAACTTGTTAGCAGAGTATTTTACAAGCCCGCTGTGGTTCTGTAATAGTTTAGGCTGTGTTCTGCTGAACCACTAGTGAAAATATTGTGTCTAGACTGTTGAGACGTTTTCAGATTTTCTTTTAGCCCTTTGTAACTTATTATGTTGGCGATTTTCTCCTTCTGAGATATCATTCACCTCCATCATTAAAAATTGCTCAAGGAACACTTGGCTGACGTGCAAGTAACATTTTAGTTCCCACACTGTCTCTATTTAAACCCTATGGAGCATGCATTATATGTTTATATTTAGGCACCCCACTCAGCTACCGGTATAATGTGATACAAGATCATCTTTAACTGAGTAAAACTTGTCTGAATCGAATAGACCATTTTTTAAAACTTAGCTTAATCAAGGTTAAATAATCCAGTCTGCTCAACTATTTACTTATTACAGAAAAGAGAAGAGAGAGGTTCATTTCAGAATGGGTTACTGTTTCCATTTCCTACGTCTATAACCACCATTCTTAACGCACCTTTTTACTAAAGTGGGGTATGGATTACCAAGTGAGAATCGAACTCTCTTACAATTGTTAACCATCACTACACCAGAGAAAAAACATGGTGCTTGGTAACTAAATGCCGGCAAGGGTAAAAATGTCTTGTCTAGAAGAAATAAATAAAAACATTATTGGGTTATTGAATGAGAGAAAGAAAGAGAAAGACAGAGAGAGAGAAAGTATGTATCTGTAAAGAGGGTTAAAAAATTACATATTTAACCAGACTGTTCGACGAAGTAAAAGAACAAGCATTTTTTTCGATTGAAAGGAACTGATAGCGCATGCGTAATTTGATTTTACAACGAATAGAAATATCTTTGTAACAATCTGAGGTTATAAAATGAAAGTACTATCGTGGCATGTGATGTCAAATGCACTCATATAGAAATTAAGACAACGCTTATTCTCTAGGTCTACTTATTTTACAGTGACTGAGTCTGAATTCTGCGAAGTTGAGAAAGATATATAACGAAAAGCAATTGATGCAACAAAATTAATAATACTGTCTAATCTTAAAAAACTATATCATCTAATTCTTCAAGGGTGCATGTTGCAGAATTAGAAGTAGAGGGAAGAGGAAAATCTTTTTTGAATAACCAAATATGAATCATTCTAATTGGATGAGGTTTTGAGACCGAATGTGGTGTCATGTTAAAACAGGCTCCATAACATAACAACTGTAATTGTAACAGTCTGAGGAATTTTTAAAGTAAAGTTTATCATAGTAAAAAGACCTGAGAGACGAGTAGAGACCATCCAAAACAACAGCACTCTTAAGATCGGTGAGATGACTGCGTAGATCATTGGAGACTTGCTGTCACTCAAACTCCAGTAAAGACCATCAGCCTACGCTGGTGAAGAAAATTCTCAAGGGAGTAAAATAATAATAATAATAATAATAATACCAAATTTTAAGGAGGTGCCCGTGGTGTAATGGTTATTGTCGTAGAAAATAGACACGGCAACACGAGTTCAAATCCTAGACGAGACTGATTGCATTTCACATAGCACTAATACTCTTGACAAAGTTATGAATCCAATTATTCTCCCTCCAGCTATGGATAAATAGTAGGGCAGACTAGGTTCTTCAGCCTTGGTTAGGCAACTAGTCTAGGAGAAGGAAAACTCTGAAATCAAACCTGTTAAACTCCGCTTAAAAATTGACCTTGTGTCATATCCTGCCTGAGCGGAGGGGTTGGTAAATATGATGTGAACCACTTTAGTGTTCTCTTCTAACAGTACGTGTCACGTATGGGTCAGGACCGCATAAAGTAATAAACCTCCGTGTATTGTATGGCCACAATATACTACCCATAAAAATGATAAAATCTGAAAAATAATACAATGCGGCGCCAAGACAAGTTCTGGGTATCCTGACCAGCTTGTACTCCCTTGATAACGAATGTCGGTCATTCGACCGGAAGCCTGCGAATACACACAGTTTTAATATCAGATTCACAAAAAGACCAAAGCATCTACTCAACTTAATGACATCAACGGAAAAATTAGATTAGAGAAGACATACTGTATTCAAATGATATTTAAGAGCAAATCTACAAAACGAGTGTATAGAACAAGAACATTAGATATTTCTCAAGATTTCTTGTAGATTTAAAAAATTAACCTTGTTTACCAAGATGGAATTATTTTAAAGAAATGTATGTTTTTGGACTTTGAGATAGAAGAGTTTTGTGAACAAGTAAATCATGAAAATGTGAAGAGGATCGCCTAATCCCAATGGAAACACTAAATACTGAAGAGCAAGAGCCACCGAACCGAATAGAAATGCAAAATTATGAAACCTTAAACACCACAGCAGCTCAAAATAAAAGTTGTCTCAAGAAGACAAAATAAATTGAGAGTTATTAAAGGAAACCATAACTGAAAAAGCCTTTGCTTGTCCATGTGTAAGGGTCCTTCGGAGTATGTCGTTTATGAGTTCGTCCCCACTTCTCCATCAGTGTCCCGCATGTCTGGTTCGTCTAACTTAGATAGTTTTCCTGATGGGTGGTAGGTGGCCGTACATCTTAGGAGTGTTGCCTCCAGAAATTGTTCAGTATTGATTACTGCATTCTTGTCTAGCGTTTTCTCCATACGTTTATTTTGCGTCCATCTAATGCATGCATATAGCAGTATCGACACGACTGCTGCTTGGAAAAAACTATATTTTATTTTATCGGTCAGGTCTGACTTTTCTATATGACCGTTAGGCTATCGTTAGCTGTCCATGTATTTGCTATTTGCGTGTTGATGTCCTTCTCGGATGATTGGACACTGATTCCTAGGTAGGTGAAGTTTTCCACTAGTTTCAGTGAACTACTATTTAGTGTGGAGATATCGCCTGTTTGATTAAAGCACATATATTCCGTCTTGTCTGAGTTGACACGGAGGACTATGTTAGCAGCTGCTCATTTTAGACTATGTAGCAAGGTTTGGGCTTGGGTGGGTTCATTTGCCAGAAGCGCTATGTCCTCAGCGTAGTCCGCGTCCGTAATTGTTTGTGCGGGGTAACTTCTGCTTCTTTACTTTGTAAGCTTGAAACCGTTATCTTTCATTTTATCAATAGTCGTTCTAAACACGTAATTTACGCAGATGATAAACAGGTATGGGGCTAATATTTCTCCTTGCAACACACCTGCTATAATGTCGAAGTAGTCTGTGTCTCCATCAAGGGAGCGGATATTTACTTTCGTGTTTTTATATAGCACCATTATGACTGAGACGGTTTCTTTGGGAAAGCCGTAAGAAAGTAGAATTTGCTCTATCTTCCCACTGTGTATGGAGTCAAAGGCCTTGGAGAAGTCGACCAATAATATTGGTGCCTCTGGGTTTTTTGCGTGTACACCTTCAAGAATTCTATGGATAGTCAAAATTTCTGACGTCGTAGATCTATTCCTTCGAAAGCCATTTTGGTTCTTCCTAAGTATCAATATTGGGTTCATGCGGTTGCATAGTAGAGCATTTTATATCTTGGCCACTATGGATGTAACGGGTATACCTGGGTAGTTCTTGGTTAATCCGAGGTCGCCTTTTTTACTGATCGGGAGGATGCATCCCTTCGTCCAGCTGTCGATTGTCTTTTGATTGTATACGGCATTACAGTGTTGGATCAGTATGTCGTCGAATTGCCTGCTCTTCCGTACTTCTGGGGTCATTTCATCAAGCCTAGCTGCTTTTCTTTGTGTTTTTTTTTTTTGAACCGAATCAAGTTCTTCTTGCGTAATCGGTCCTAGTTTGATTTGTATCTGTTTACTTATAATTTTCCTGATTGGTTCATGTCTAACTTTCGAGGTGGGGTTGCAAGTAACTTTCAAGAATTCGAAGGATAGTCAAAATTTAAGATGTCATGGATCTATTTCCCCGAAAGCCATTTTGGTTATTCCTATTTTTCTTCTCAATTTTGGATTCTATGTGGTTGTGTTGTAGAGCATTGTATATCTTGGCTACTATGGATGTAAGGATTATACCTTGGTAGTTCTTGTCCATTCCGAGGTCACCCTTTTTAGGGAAGAGTGGATGCATCCCTCTGTTCTTCTGTCTATTATGTTTTGGTTATATACAGCATTACAGTGATGGAGCAGTAATTTAATTTATGCACGATCGAAACTGTATTGAAATTAGAGTTCTCCTAAGAAAACCGAATAGAAATAACAAACATTGACCGGATATTTGAGTTGATGGACATTAAAGAAAGTGCATCAATAATCGAAGATGCTAAAGAAGGAAAAGCATGAGTGTATATGTTGGGTATCACCCACCTTTTTCCACACAATGAACTAGTCAATCTGCCATATATAGCTGTAGCTACTAATAGCAGGGCAGACTAGAAGGTGAAGAGCAGCTTCTTATAGGAATATTATAAGAGCGTTACTTGCTACCATAATAACGGAAGCCAATACTACGTTGGACTATATCTTTATTCTCTATTCACTAATCCTATGTTCTTGTCTACTAATAGTCTCTCTACTGTATATACTTTTTCCTGAGAAGATATCTCTATTTCCTCTCATATCGTGGTTTGCCCTTTATTTAATATTACAAACGTTCACTAATACTATGTTCTTGTCTACCAATAGTCTCTCTATTGTATATACTTTTTCCTGAGAAGATATCTCTATTTCCTCTCATATCGTGGTTTGTCCTTTATTTAATATTACATTCTGTATTCACTAATCCTATGTTCTTGTCTACTAATAGTCTCTCTATTGTATATATTTTTCCTGGGAATATATCTCTATTTCCTCTTATATCGTGGTTTGTCCTTTATTTAATATTACAAGCGTTCACTAACCAGAATGCAACAGTATATATTGAAATTTTAAAAATAACAAAACAAAACGGTAGTCAATGCAACTTGAAGGAATAAATCAAACGATATTAGTTAAAGAAGGGATACATAAAAGATACGGAGGCAGAGTAAAACAATACGCAGAAAACAGGATATTCTGAAATGACAAAAGAAAAATGCTATCCACAAATGGGTGGGGAAACCAGCAACCGAATGCAAAGGAAGGTAAACACTTTTTGAGTGAAATATGGGAACAAAAGTAAACATAAGATAAAGGCCGAATGGAGAAATAACAAAAGAAAAAAGAATTTCATGAACACGTAGATAGTTCTTCGACGGAAATACACTTAGAATCGCACTGAGCAACTCTAGAAAATGAACAAAATTAGAAAAACCAAATTAATGATGTCATGCATGGATTCTGGTTTTAAAAAATCGCATCCATCCATGACACACTTGCAATTTAACTGAGTAGATGGCGTGTACAAGCAATGGAAGACTAAGCGGAAGATAACCTGATCCATATACACCCACGAAAGGGTTCTTTTCGGAGTCTATACGGATCAAGTTAAACTACAGACCAATAACGTAGCTACATATGATCTGAACAATCCTAACTGCTCAGAGTAGTGGGGAGATTTATAACTCACTTTTATGAAGGAGATTTTTTCAAGTAGAAAATAAATAATGCCACAGGAGAAGAAGATGAAGAGGTGATATACTGTATATTGATCTGTACAGCCTCCAAAAGAACAAATCAAGGCGAAAAATGTTGCCAAAAAGTATTAGTGTGTCCCGCAATCCTGGGCCGTAGTTTGATTAAAAATGTCCAAGATATAAAAACGTCATAAAATTCATGACGGATTTCGGGCTCGAGTCGAGACTCGAACACTGCTGGACTATACTGTTTATCATCGACGACCCAAAGGTCACCTAGCCGAAGCCGGGGGCCTTTCGGCCTCGAATTTGTCTTTGAATTTGAACACAGCGTCGAGCAGAAAGCCCGGCTGGCGCGTTCCGAGGTAATTGACATTGAA
Source organism: Sepioteuthis lessoniana (assembly GCA_963585895.1). Lineage (NCBI taxonomy): Eukaryota > Metazoa > Mollusca > Cephalopoda > Myopsida > Loliginidae > Sepioteuthis > Sepioteuthis lessoniana. The sequence continues at coordinate 12,967,283 of OY757904.1, read as the reverse complement.
AAGTGTCCCATGCAAATAGTGAAAAAAATGAAAAGAATTATGAAGGGAATACAACAGCCAAGAAAAAAAGAATCAAAATGATTGGAGAAAAGGAAAATTACCGACACTTAGAAGAATTGGTTGTGGATATGAACAAATAAGTTAAAAGAAATAAATAAAAAGAGTGGGTTAGGCGAATGGGAAAACTTCTCAAAATCCTTCTCTGCTGCAGAAATTTCATCTATTGATGAACCTGGGTTGTGCCGAATTAAGATAACTGGGACCATTCTAAAAATGGACAAGGGAAGAACTCAGATAAATAGACCAAGGAACAAGTTGATGACAAGGCACAAAGTTTTATGATTCGGGCAGATTATATATGTCAAAAAAAAAAAAAAAAGAAGGGAACTCGATAGCAGTGAAGAGAGCATGGATAGGTGGAGAAAGTAATCCACTGATAATCGCGCATTTGACCCTTTATAAAAACCAGTATATGCCCTAACCAGAATCTGTCCTGGGAATGAAAGGCACAAAATTCTCTGGGATTTTATTATACAAACATTTTATGATTTCCGGCCAGAAAACCAAACTTACAGATGATTAACAATAATAAATATACAAATAGAGAACGTGGTGTCTCGTTAACTTAACCTTTCTGGTGCACCGCAGAATGTAGGTAAAAAAAAAGTGAAAAGTTGGACTAATCCATCGATCTTACCCGAAACCTAAGAAAACTGTGGAACATGAGTGACGTTTATATCAATAATAATTGGCACATTTTCAACGGTTCCCAAGTGCATTGAGAGGGAGTAAGAGGATCTGGAAATCAGAGGAACAATCGATACCATCCAAACAACTGTATTGTTGAAATCAGCCATTATATTAAGAAGAACCCTGGGGACCTCTGGATACTTCCTGTCACTCAGAATTTTGTGAAAAACCATCAGTTAAGGCTGGTATGAAAAATTCGCACAACGATTGAAATAATTTCTAGAAAATGAGAATGCAAAGAAAAATAACTGATTGGATCCAGCAAGAGACAAACTGGCAAAATTGCATATTAGAAGACATGGATATGATGATGAAAACATATGTCTAGAGAAGAATTAATCTGTTCTGATAGCATAACAAAACAATGCCATAAGAACTAATTATATAAAAGCTGTTGGAATTTGTAAATTCGGCAGTTAACGTATACTCGAATATGATTGACTGTTTTGAAGTTGTGTTTTTATCACCCGCCTCTACTGTTATCTAAGTTAGACCCGTCAGAGAGATGACATCTTTTTTTCAGCACTTGAGCAGAAGGCACTGCTTGGAGCACGCTTATTGCTTTATAATGACTTGTTTATTCACCTTCGACTTTAGGCAGTTTTTCTATAGCAATTTGTCTTGAGTAAATGGCCTATTAGTCGCTTTAGGCTAAGCCTCTTTTTCTTACGTTTTTTTGGTTACTTATTGAAACAATAAGCCCAATGACGGCTAATTATTGTTTTGGTGTGCTGTCCGCTTCAAAGAAAGTTGAGTCAAAGGTTTGGAGGTGAAATTATTGGACTCTTTTGCTGAAAAGAGAAGCAGTTGGCCACGTCAGTGGGTTTGGTAAATGCCTCTGTAGAATCAAAGGAAGAAAATTTAAGTTGAAACTAATATATTCATCTCTAGGAGGAAGAAGCTGGGGCCTACTCGAAGTGCACTTATAGAAATAGTAAACTTCGTTTTCAATAAGTCGAGATATGAATCTAGAAGAACACGATTGCCCAGGTTGTTTCTACGCAAGTAGACGCCTAGAAAATAACAAACCCTAAAAATGGGCTTCAAAAGAATTTTGACATAAAATACCAAAGAAATGTTTTTATCATTAACAAAAGTTAAACTAACAGTTTGGTTGTTGACGGCATTGCTTCGTGCATGTCAGTCGTTATTCTTTTTTACCCTCTTCTTTTTTTTTAGGTTATACTATTGTCGGTATTTGAATTTATATTATTTTTGTTACTTAAAATTCGATGTTTTCGACAAGCATAGGGAAAATATCCAAAGCTGGATTTTATAAAGTTTATTTCTCTTGAAGTAAATTACCTTGTGGGAAGTTTTTTTTTAAAGAAATATTGATACACTTCTCTTTCAGGTAGCAAAAGTGTCAGCATTCCCATCGCAATTTTTGTCTCCATTATTTTTATACATTCCCCTCCCCCTTTGCCAAGCCTGAGAGTTACTGCTAGGTATTCTTGAACTAGGCAGAGATAAAGTCTACTTGGTAATTTAGGTAGAATTGTACTTTATATTGTGACTAGCATTCGGATAATTTCTTTAACTTTTTGTACGTTTGTCGTTGTAATTTAAAACCTAAAATCTTGGATAGATAGGTTCTAGTTGGTCACCCAAATCTTGCTCGAGGAGTCTACTAGAGTACAGCGCTAGTGAGTTCGTACTTACTTTTCCAGCAGAGTACCGCAAGACTTGTCCGTCTAATTTGGATGATTTTCGAGATGGGTGGTAGGTGCCTGTAGAGCTGCTGTTTTGAGGAATTTTGCGTCCAGGATTTGTTCAGTGCAGTTCACGTCATTCTTATATATATATAAACATTTACTAAGCTTAGTTTTGATACAAGGCTAAAAGTATAATGCAACTCAGTGAGAATCAAACTCAGTAACAATTGTGAACTGATCTAGCTCATTAACTATTACATTACGTGCTATTATATATATATATATATATATATATATATATATATATATATATATATAAAATTATACGGTATGGCCGGTCCTCACATTGATTAACTGCCTGGACTCAAAACGTATCGGGAAGAGGCTAGATAGGAACTACCCGAGAATAATGCTCTTACGTGTTGTTTGAATAATCTTGGTAGCGGTATCCAACAAAAGTTGTACAGCCACTTCTCGCCCCCATCACAAACCATTCTAATAAGATGAAAATGACATTGTAGATACTGCTGCAGAAGTAAGAACCAACTCATTATGGATATTCTCGTATGGACTCTTATATACACATATACCAGATTTGGCTGACTAGCAAACATTTACATACGTCTGTGTGGCCACTGGATGCAGGCAAGGTGACCTACCAAGAACTAGGGAGGATAGGGATGACTGTCCAGAGAGCATTATTGTGATATTCTTATTATTCCGTTCATCTTTTTTTCAGTTGTTCAGAACAAATTCAGTTTATTTCGTAAATTCAATTGAATAATTTGATTTATTTGATTTTGAAATGTAGCACCTAGTTATTCATTTAGTACGTACAATACAAAAGCTATAATTTTCTAGGATTTCATTGAAACACGGATATAAAACCGGGGAGATATGGAAACATGACTGAAGCTGTAACAACAGGAAGATCATAAGCAGGATACATCTGGTTTCGTTGAGAAATCAGGATAAATTCTATGATTGAGAGATCTCAATACATTCCTCATTTCAATGAATTAATAGACGTGTCATGAACCCCGATATAACTAAGTTTCAGTTTTAATTAGTGTTCATGACGATATGAAGGAAGGATGATTGGTTCTAATCAACCTTTCTTATATCGTGAATGTCTATGCCTCTAGAAAGATATTCAGCACAAAGACGAATCTAAATTACTATTCAGTCGCGAATTGGGATTGAAATTGATTTAATCTCTAATTTCGAACATCTTAAATAAATTGCTTCGATATATATGTAACTACGATCCGTAATATTTTGATGAACAGCGTTTACAAATTCATATAATACAAAATTTGTATATATATATACATATATATATATGTGTGTGTATTTATGTATTTTTGTGCGCGTGTGTATATATCTATAGTTATACATGTATGTATGTCTATATGCATTCATGTGCGTGTGTTTATGTATATACAGAGAGAGAGAGAGAGAGAGAGAGAGAGAGAGAGAGAGAGAGAGAGAGAGATTGAAAGACTACTTTTTAGAAGTGTTTGGAAAAACCTGAAGATCAATTATATGAAACGCAGAAGATAAATTACATGAGTCGTGATATTTTTCGGTAAATATTTTTGAATATTCTTATTGTAATTGTGTGATATTGTCAATGCACTTTTATGCCGTGAGCAACATGAAATTTTGATTCTTCTACGTCAATTCCATATATTATCTAACGCTTAAAAGTTTATCTAGCAGTCAGTTTACCAACTCAAATAGTGTGCGTATATGTGCACATATAGATAGATAGATAGATAGATAGATAGATAGATAGATAGATACATACATACATACATACATACATAGATTTAGTTCAATGCCAATGAACCACTTGTCATGCTATAATGATTGGCAATCTTCAGTATGATCGTCACTGAATACTTAATACTCCTGTACTAATACTAATCTTTGGATAATTTTTTAAGACACGAGATTACTTTGGAAGTACTGGTTATCGTCAGATTACCGCAATTAAGTAACTATTACGCTGGTTTGCATCAAGTACAGTCATCAATCTGCGTCACATGTGTCAGATTACTGGAAATTTAGAAATAAATCTTAGGTTCCATGTAACTGTGGGGGGAAAATTATAAAATTGTATGAAATATCATATCTTTTTTGTGGGACAAAAATGATTTAAAACATATACAGAGTAATATATTCTTAAAAATAGAGATACGTTGTATATAAAAGGATATTTTGTCTGCTAGGATTCGGCCATAGGTTAATTTTGATATTTTTACCGAATAACGTATGTTTGTTTTTTGTAGAGAAGATTCTGTCTCTCTGAAATTCAAGGATAGAATTATGATAGATGTTTAATTCTCAAGTTGGATATATAATTGATATTTAATTCCCGAACCAAAATTGCTTACTGTATGAGTTTCTTTATATCTCTAACACAGTTATCGATCATTTCAGTTCAGAAAAAATCTTATAAACTTAAACATATAAAATAAAATAAAAATACCAAGAGCTTACAAAGACTTTTCCTAGTCGTACCCACAGCTGTCAGGTCGCTTATGGTACCTATTAGTCACCAGATGAAGTCCTGAGCAAGATCATTGTTTTTTTAATATCTATGATTATGTCTGTTCATTCCTAGACGTAAAAATAAACATTTCTATATATTTTAGTATTATTCTTTAAAGATCAAAATTGTAGTCTTTATTTGTTAAAACGTTAATTCAGTTGTACTCAAAATATGATAGCATGATTATTCGAATTTAAAACATATTATGATTATTATGATTAGAAAATAAATTCTCATAAAGGTGTTAAAAGTAATGCAAGGATTTCTCCTCGTACAGTCTGAAGAAATTTAACACCAAAACTCGTTAGCTTTTCTCAAGAGACAATGTACGTTGGAATTAAACTTTTATTTACCATTATACAAATTGATTTGTACACCGTCCAATCTAATTAGCTTGCTTCCTTCAAATAGCTATTCAAATAATGACAGGTTGACTTGATGTTAATGACGCAATAATACTGCACCCTGACCCCATGATAATATCAATTGGCCTTAATTAACTTCATGTTTATAAAGACGTACTAATGCTTAGTTAAATAGAAGCACTTTATATGCAACATGTCAGTCGTCTCCCCATTGCTACCCGACGTATTATGGCGTCTCTCTCACTCTCCACAGTCTCTTTCCGACTCTAATAAGCACATCTAATCAATGGCTTACATCTGTGCCCGCTCTTTGCCCGACAATTTTAAATTATTTGGCGCAGAAGCGAGAAACGTTGACATCTAATTACCTAATATAAAGAAGCGGAAGAATATGAAAACTTGAATGAAGCGGAAATTTGATGCAACATTAGATCCATGATAATTAGTAAGGAAATTTCATAAGATAATTTCAGAAAACTGTAAGGTAAATAGAGCATCACCCCACAAACCTTCCTTCTCCCACCTCCTCATATTGTATATATATGGTTCCTACAAATAAAATCACCTTGTTGATTTTATTGAAATTTCTAGCTTTTATAATTATATACAAAAAGTTATGTATATATGTATGTATGTATGTATGTATGCAACAAATAGAAAGATAATAATATTCTTTCAAGGGGCATTAATTTTATACATTTTAGATATACAATTCAATGTCGAAAAACGCTGATAAAGACGGTATATTCTCTGGGCAAAGTGCTGAAAGATGATAGCTAGTTGGAAAGTCCTGGTATTTTGATATGAAAACTGATGACATCATGTGAGAAAGAAATTTTGGAAACGCCGCGGTCGATAAACTACGAATTATCTTGTACAACTTGTTACTCGATTCCAGCTGTGGATACGAAAATTATCGTAAATCATAGCGTGTGTGTATAGCAGAATTGTATGTTGCAGATATATACTAAATTTCCTGCGGCAATAGTTTGGATTTAAACGTCATCTGTCTGCGCATGGTCATGCAATGATCATTGAAAAAAAGGCGATTATCTGCCAAGAAGGCCAAATCACCTAGTAGACATGTTTGCGTTGGTTGATTGATAGATTTTTGCACTTGTTTCTTGAGAGTGTTGTTCATACAGTTATATGGTTTCAAATTCTAATTAAATAATAAATTATACTCAATTATATAAGTTCAATAAATTATTTCTCTAATCCTTAGTTGGCGCATTGTTTTTTTAGTTAATTTTACTACTAATAATAATAATCCTTAATAAAGAATATCAACTTAATGCTGCGAGCAATCTTGAACAAGTCCTGGCGGCAACACCCCACAAGACACCAACTGTACGGCCACCTGCCTCCTATCACGAACACTATTCAAGTTAGACGAACCAGACATGCAGGACACTGCTGGAGAAGGAGGGACGAACTCATAAGTGATGTACTCTTATGGACCCCCACACATGGCCGTGCAAAAGCAGGACGACCAGCACGAACATACATTCAGCAACTATGTGAGAATACAGGATGTTGTCCACAAGACCTGCCTGAGGCGATGAACGATAGGGAAAAGTGGTGATAGACGGTCAGGGACATCCGTGCTACCAGCACGACATGATGATGATGATGATGATGATGATGATGATGATGATGATGAACATTTCTCCGTAGAAATAGTTTTACAGTTAGATAAGCATCACGTATCTAATACTAATAATTTTCAAACTAGAATTTTTTACCAATCGGTGGGATCCCTAGTGGTAATGGCACTCCGGTTCTAAGTAGACTTTGAAGTATTGATAATGAAGAGGTGACACCATTATTGTCCGACCTTCAGAATTGGAGTCTCACCATCAGTCAGTTTAGTATCATAGCCAGGACACCCGTTTTGGGGTGTTCTCTTACCCCCCCCCAACAGACGATGAAGTCTGCGTAATCGAAGCCTTGCTGACTAAGCAGAATGTGTATCCATGTATGTAATTTTCTTTAGTTTTGTGTGTGTATATTTCTAAGAAAAGCTATTACAATCGAAGAATAATTTACTATTTAAAAACATGGAAATTTTATAATTAGCTACCGACTAAGAGAAGATGAACTTTCAAAGACTAAGAAGATCTAAACCTTTTTATCGTCGATATTTGTATTTATACATGTTTATAAAAAATGTACCTTTCTACCAAAGTGAAAATTAAAAATCAGTTATCTATGTGAACGTATATGAAAAGAGAAAAAGAGAGGGAAAAAATCGAGAACAAGGAAGAGAAATGGCTATAGATTTGACGAAAGAAAAGTTGACGACCGTATTCGGGGGTGGCCAGAAGACTCCCTTTTCAATAGCTACTACACTGAAGTGTAGGGGGCGCTACTTCTTCCCCTGGATTGCTCCACTTTTACCTTCGATACGTACCTTATATTTCTGAGTGAAGGTATCAAGTACCATTTTTAAAGCCTTTGGGATGACGCAACCTGGGATTGAACCCATGTCTTCCGGACCATTGGCGAACACTCTACACACTAGGCCAGTTTTTCTTATTTGCTTTCAATTTAGTTAAAGAAAATAAGAATACGATCTAGAACAACTCAGAAATTTAGGGCTTTTGAAAGTATTCTTTGAGTGGGTTATGACAAAAAGTATTAAAATAGGGAATATAGTTAAAATACCTTGATATACTGTCACTTCCTTTTAGTTTTAATCATCACAAAATGTGTAAAACAAATTAAAATTCTATTAAACGTTTGGTTCGAAGTACTGAAGCAAAATTTTACAGTGATTTATATCATTTATAAAAGAAGAAAAAAAATTCAGATGAAATTTAAGGTTTATAAAACTGTTCATATATAGCCGTTCGGATAAAAGATATATTGGGTAAAATTTGGCCTTAAACTATTTGGAAAATTAACTTTGAACGAATAATGAAATTATAAGCAGGAAACATTAATAAGTCACTTTTGATAGATTTTTAGGCTTTCATGATTTGAATACATAATCCGAGTGCATATAAATATAAATATACCTGAAGTATCTTCTTCGAAAAAAGCGTTTATAATAATATATATAAATAACATTTTGAATATAAACTTTTTTATTTAACCCTTCAATCCGATAATATTTCATTCAGAATTACAAAAAAAAAAAAAAAAAAAAAAAAAAAAAAAAATGACTAAATGTCTTCAGTCTGGTGTTGTTTACAATAAAATCTAGTATTGAGTTATATTTACTGCAGATATACCTGAAAAAAACATTGATTAGAAAGAAACAGTTTTTTTTTCTAAATTTCTTAATTATAGTTTATGAGTCATAACCGAACTTAGCTGTATTTTTTCTAACTTTTTCTTCCCCTCTCTCTCTTTCTCTGTCTCTCTTTCCCTGTTTCTGTCTCTGTCTCTCCCCCTCACTCACTCTCTCACTCTCTCTCTCTCTCTCTCTCTATATATATATATATATATATATATATATATATAATTCCTACACTTTATTTTAGTATATATATATACATATATATTCTATCGGTAAGTGCAGGTTTTATGGTTAGCTTGATAATCACAAACAAATTACTGTTTTCAAGTATTTTGTGGATTTTCTGTTGAACACTTTTGGTCATTCATCATTTACTCTGCTATGTGAATATTCAATCAATAGTTGATGGTTCTGAATCTTATTCACTCACATGCACACACACAAATATATATATTTATATGCATGTGCGTGTTTATCATTGCCAACAGTGTGGAGTGTATTCATACGTATGTTTTTGAATGCAGTATATATATATATATATATATATATATATATATATATATATATATATATATATATATATATATATATATATGTTCACAAAGATATTTATATCTTTTTTAAAAAGTATTTATTTTGTTCTTACGTACGTTTCCAGTCGTTGGTCTTTCTTCAGGGAACTTTTAATGTTTTGTTTTTTTTTCAGGTGTGGTTTTCAGTTTATATGGAGGTCACGGTTTCTTTCGGTAGGTTGTTTCTTTAAAATTAGATTTCTCGTAAAGGGTGTTTTTTTTTTTGCTTTTTCTTCTCTTTCATTCTTTCTCTCTTTCTCTTTCCCAGAATGTTTTCCTGTTCTTTTAGGTGGGCGCATTTCTTATTTCTTAAATTAGTCTTTGATATTTTATATGCTATAAATTTGTTTTGTTGTTTTACTCCGGGTCAATATAAGTTTTTTTTACCTTTGCGTGTGTATGTTTTTCACTTATTTTATTTGTCGCTGCCTCCCACCAGACAGGACTTGATACAAGGTCAAAAACCGAAGGCCGATTAAAGAGGGGATAAAGGGGAGGGGAAGGTCGGGAAAAAGCCGAGACTCGAACCCTGCTGGTCGGTGCTGCTCAATTACCCACTATGTCCAATGTGGGTTTAATGAGGCAAGCAGTTTCACGAATTCAAATTTGGATCAAGGCATTATGCTGGGTTACAGCTTAAACTTGAGAAGGTCTACTGCTATACATATGGGACAAAGGTAGCACCTCACCCACCCAAAGGTAGCTCAACCGAAGTTGGGGGCCTTTCGGCCTCGAATCTGCCATTGTTTGATACCCCATCCGACACGAATGCCAGGCCGGGGAAGTATTTTTTTTTCTAATTGAGTACCTCTGATATGCTATTGAGTTTATAGGTATTTTTTGTTAAAGTGTTTTAGAAATCAACTAACAGTTACTGTTGCATATTGACCTCCGACTGGGCCAAGCTGTCAAAAGAAGAAATGCACCTGTGTAAATAACAATGCATTTGGTCGAAGATATCAGGAGATCAGGGGCGACCTTGACTGTCGAGGGGTTGAACTGAGTCCAAATTGTGACGCTCGCAGGAAGTAGGGGAACGTCAAATTATTATAAAACCCCAGCGACAGGAAGTTCAGGCAGTTGGAGAGAAGATGCTGGAATGAGAACCAAGTCCCAGCAGAGGCTGGGCACCCAGGCCCCTGTTTGAGCAGCCCAGGAGAACGGTAAAGAAAGACTGTGATAGCCAGAAGAGTTGGGGGTCAAAATATTGCAGTTCTGTTCAGTCTCCAACTCACCTCTCACACAGTAAAACCTTTCGTAACCCTTTCGAACCCTTTCAAATGAAGTGAGAGGTATATTTTTCTTACTAACTGTGTCCGCTCGTCTTTATTGTGTCTTCGTTGTGATTCTGCGTGTATATGTGTATGTATAGTTGGTTGTGACTATAAAACATTACTTTTTAAATACTTTTTTCTATATGTGTGTGTGCATTTGTTTCTGTTTGTGAGTGTTTATAGACTGAATTCTATTCGGCATGGGCTTAATTTTTCTATGGATCTTATTTTTTTGGTCTTTTTGAAGTAAAGAGGTTTAGAATTTAAGTAGTAACTATTTATATATATATATATATATATATATATATATATGTGTGTGTGTGTGTGTGTGTGTGTGTGTGTGTGTGTGTGTGTGTGTGTGTGTTCACATGCCTATGCACACAATAGTGTGTATATGCATGCGTACAGACGCAAAAAAATATCCATATAAGGGCACGTTTTCAAATAACAAAATTTCTTCCTTTAACAGGAAGATGTTACAAGTAAGAAATCCATCAGGTACCAAGTGATTTCATTGAGGCCTTCCATAAAACTTATAGATGTTTTTTGTAATTAAGAAATTTTTTGAATACAGTAAATTTTTGCGTTTAAATAGCTTCTGTTGAAACAGAAATCACTATCATTTAAATTTGTGGAATGTGAGTACTTATAAAAAATTCCTACTTCTGTTCTTAAAATCTATGTTAACTTGGATTTTTCTCTCTTTTCTGGGAACTTCATTTAAATTTGATCTAAATTTAATGTTTCCGAGAAGAAATCAATAAATTGAGTCCTCTAATATTTTTATATAAAAGTCATAGGAAATATTTTAATATTATCGGTTGGTATTTTTTCTTCAGAATGTAGATGTTTTTTTTTTGTCTTCTTTATCAATTCTGTCCGAGCTAAAAAGAGAACATTCTTAGCAGAACTGCAATTGTCTCACTTTCTAACTTTGATGATTTTCCCCTACTATTTTCGAGGCTTAAAGATGAAGAAAACAACCGTTGATTTCCCTTGATGCACTTGCATCCAATTTTTAAAAAAATGAATATTAAATGTACTATCCTTAAAAATGAAAAATGTAACTAACCTATGTATGTCATCATTTTAGCGAAAAAAGTATCACATATCTTAGACTGAACGGAATTATGGCAATGAATATTTTTCTCATTTTTTTAAAATTGAATTATTCAAGTATATCTTCTCTGTAGCCACTGTCATAACGTTTCTGTTGGTTACAGCCGGATGTTTAACATAAGTCTACTGTATATCAAGCAGATCATTTCCATTCCTAGCATCTCCCCGAGCATTGGCAGGTACTCGGCGCCGCTCAATTCTTCTCCAAATAGCTCCCCATAAAATTGACTAGACATGTTCTTAGAAGTAAGAAATGATCCACTAACTGAACTTATTATGAATACTTTGGCCTTTTTTTAGATATTGTGTATAAAATATATACATTGTGGAGAAAAGTTTTAAAAAAATGATATAATATGACTTGATATAACATCAGTCACAAACCAATTAGTATTCTGATATATATGTAATTGTAATCTAGCCACCAACGACTGCTTTGTTGATGATGCCTGGCCGTCTGAAGAGGGAAGAGAGAAAAAAACGCAACTAACCTACAATGAAGGACCTTCTGTTGTCTTATTCTCTCCATTTAGTTTCAGAGTTCGTGGAAATCTGTAAGAAAGAAAAACAAACTCAATGTGCGTAGTAGATTCTTTGTTCTTGTCTGAATCAGCACTTCTTGTTTATTTGAATTGTTCAATCACATTCCGTTTATTCTTCGATTGTTTCACTCATATCACCTGTTATCAATGAGTAATGATCAACAATTACAGCTACTTTTATTGGGGTTCACAAAACAACCATGTTGCCTCGTGTAGGTGATATCGTCCGACCACTCCAGAATCCGCCACTGCTTAGATAACTATTCAGGTCTGGTGATTTCGGCAAGTTTTATGTTATTGCTTGTTTCAGTCCGAGGAGCTAGATAAGGAATATATTGTTACACCTACCAACTCTGATAACTTAACCATCTGACTATTTTTTAATAAATTATGTAATCGGACCACGAAAACATTCGTTTTATATTTTAAATAATAATTAAAAACAATATTATGATATCTTATGGAAACCCACGACTTTCGATATCACGATTTTTGCGATGCATTATTTAGCCTTGATATAATTTTTAAAATTCTTGAAAAAGTTCTACGTTGTCCTTCAGTCATGTGAGTGAGCATTTGGTACTAGTCCTTCATATGAAACACCGGCATTGTCCACGCTGCACATTTACAATCTTGCTGAGACTGATGTCTGAGGAAAGGGTAACGTAATATACATTTCATTAGTTTGTGTGCTGGAGTTACAAGAAAGATGTTCAAACGAACACCAGAGGGAGATTCCTGCTCCTGCTTTACTTGCTCCACCGTGGCAAGTTTCGGTGCCTTGCCAATAGAGGTTTTGAAGTTAGAGTTTTCCTTCCCGAGACTGGTTCTCCACATAAAACTCCACATTCCAGTCTTCTCAAATATTTACCAATAGCTTGAGAAGAAATAAATATGCTTTTTAAAGAACATTAACACACAGTGAAATGTAAAGTATTAATCCTTGAACTTAATTTCCTGGAACGATAGTTTTGGAAGATAAGCATTATGTTATGAATATCCCTATAACAGGAAAGGCAGAATATGTTATCTCCTGTTATGTTGAAAGAAAGAAAATAAATGATGAAGGCAAGAATATTGATAAGTTTCAACAATGCTTTAATGGCAGCCTGAATGAAAGACCCCTTGTGCTGTAAGTCGCAGTAAGTGGTAAAAGTTGTAAATAGTTGAGCAGGAATGAAGTAGCTAATGCCAGAGCAGGGATCGCGTTGCTGTCGTCAAGGCAATAGTGTAGCTGCTTTGCAGGAATTGAAATAGTTAACGTCAGAGACGCAATTAAACATCCAATTTAAATCTTCTGGGAGCCATTGGTCGAGGAGGGTTGAACAAATGATGAAGGATTGGATTCGTAGGAATCAACGACCCAAAAATTAGATGTGCTCATCTCATGGTGTTGTGGTAAGCTGCTAGAGCTAGAGAGAGATAAAGAGATTCAGTCCGTCCTGCTTGAAAGACATACTGAGGATTGAAAGTGTGCGCGCTTTCACCGCCTTTTATGCTGCCTGCTAAAATCATCCTGCCTGAATGGGATAAGTCATCCTCATTGGGTGAAAATATGACACCAGTCCACAACGGTCAAATCAATTAACGCGCCAAACAAAAATTCGAAATTTTTTCTGCTACACCTCCTTTACCAATACACTCATATTGAAAAAAAAATGGATATAAACTATTGCAAAAAACAATGTCTGGGTTATGACAATGACAATGACTTTATTTCAAGGCAAAACTGTAAAAGATATTCTATTACAAATATAAATCTCTGTTTGTTAAGATATTCTGATTGGATCCTCTTCAAAGGGACAAAAACAAAACTAAAAAACAATGTGTTCAGGGTATGACAACGATCAGGGAATCTGGGCAGTGGTGTGTGCCCTTTCAATACCATCATACTCAAGTCTCTTTTGACCTGGAGTGGTACTACCTGTTGGCTCCACCTATGAGCAAAATTGATTAGTTAAGAAATTATTCGTATTTGAAGGGACAATTTGCAAAAAAAGTCTCAAAACCTTCAGAATAATATAGATATAAACGTACAATGAACGTGATTCTCAAAAATGTAAGCATAAGATAGCCCTAGACGTGTTTACATGGCGTTAAAACTCATGAATGAATCAATCATATATTAGCACGCATTCCTCTCAACTGCAAAGTCACACGCACATATAAACACATGTATATATAAAAGGTGCAACAGGTACTTTTTCGTGGAAATTAGTCAAAAATGTAAAAAAAAAAAAGGTTACAATTAATTATATTAAAATGTTTTAGATTAGGTGGATTCAATGAAATTGCCCTTGGTTTCAACCAAAACCTCCAGAGGACTACGGAATAACCAACAAGCTTTTACAATGGTCTCTACATTTAAATTCGTAAAATCTCCCTTTATCCACGTTTTCAGGTGTTCTTCTATATTTGACAGAGATTTGTCAGCCTCTCGTTCAACCGCGTCCGGCGGATGTGGAATGCAATCTGTGGGTTTAGACGGCCAGATAATTAGGGGGGATTTGTTCAGAGAAATTTTCGGACAGCCAAGACTTGGTTCTTGCTTGTGTAGCATGGCACAGTCATTTTGTCAGAGGTTGGTTATCCCTGCATCAAAAATTTCGATCCAAGTCAGCACTACTTCCCAGCTGACATTTTATGAAGGTCTCTGTACGGACTCTGCGGCTACATAGAAAATTGAATGGAAACATAACGCACGAACTTTTGGAACTAAATGTTTGGTTTCAATCATAATTCGTACATCCTGTTGAGACGGAGTAAGCTAACAGTTGTTTTGTGGGTTCACAATCTGATCTTTGATGAAATTTTCTTTCTCTGAGAAAAAGCAAAGCATTTATGGTAGATTCTGCATGAGTTTTTTTTTTTAAGCTTTACAGCACGGTGTTTCCTTTTGTCCTTCGTGAACTATGATAAAAAAATTGTCCCTTTCTCATTTTGTAAGAGAAATACAGAAAATATTTAAGTACTACCAACTTGATAAGAAACTCAATCACTCCAATGTCCCTGGCTATGGATGTAATTGGTTGTTCTCAATCATGGATTGGTTCCCAGCAGGAAATTCATAAATTCTTTTGTCCTAAGAACGATCATTGTAAACATCTGAGAAGCCATATTTTTGATAATCCCCAGTGGATTGATCCAACCCTTCTCAAATCCTCTACACTGCCCTCCGACTTACAGCTAAAATCTCCGAAATCTTCGGATTAGATCCAAGCAGAGAATCATACCATTTTCAAATTTCTAGATGAGGGAATTCAAGGCGCTGCTTTTCTCACTGACAGTGCCTAACTGATTCTAGTTTGATTTATAGTAGACAAAAGCTGAAAAATAAACAAAGAACATGCGCAAAATTAACAATTAAAAATAGCGACAATGTACCGATCGTACAGACACACACACACACACACACACACACACACACACACACACACATATATATATATATATATATATATATATATATATGTGTGTGTGTGTGTGTGTGTGTGTGTGTGTGTGTGTGTGAACACATTGTGATTTGTTAACGAACAATACTTCAGTATCTTCATGTTTTTAATGAAATGATATCCTTTCTTATAAAAATGTCATTTACAAAAAAAACCAAAAAACTCTTATTATTGTTTCAATAAGTTTTAATAATAGAATGGTCTAAGTTATTTATTTTCTTTGTTTCATTGTTTAATTCAATTGATAGATGTAATCATTTCAGAAATAATATAACAGTCCGTTATTTTAATGTTCATATACATTAGACTCCGACAGCACCATTTACAAATTAAAATTAATGAGGAACACAAACATAATTAAGAAACTTTTCTGACAAATTAAAATAATGAATGTGTTAATGTATGTTGTGTTTCTATAGAAGGAAAAGAAATATGAAGCATAATTCTGAATATACAAACTGTAATGTGTCGAGATAGATAGATAGATAGATAGATAGATAGGGACATCTAAGTGTGGGGAGACTATTACCGGTGAAGAAAGAACACAATAGTTAGTCAGTATTGAACAAGTCCTGGCAGCAACACCACACAAGGCGCCAACTATACGGTCACCTACCACCTATCACGAAAACTATACAAGCTAGACGAACCAGACATGCCGGACACTGCTGGAGAAGCAAGGACGAGATCGTAAGTCATCTACTCCTGTGGACCCCCGCATATGGCCAATCAAAAGCAAGATGACCAGCTCTAACATTCATACAGCAGCTATGTGATGATACGGAATGTAACCCTGAAGACCTGCCGGAGGCGATGAATGATAGGGAGACGTGGAGAGAGAGAGAGGGTCAGGGATATCCGTGCTACCCGCACGACATGATGATGATGATATATATATATATATATATATATATATATATACAAAAAAAAGAATAGATTTAAAAGAAATAAGAATCTCAGCGGAGCCCTCCGAGAGGATTACCTAGATGCATATACTCGAAAAAAAAAAAAAAAACAAACTTACTGGCGCAAAAAAAAAAAAAAAAGAAACTCCGGTAAAAAGAACTCAGGCCTCGGCAAAGAATTCGGTGATATTTGCTTTGGAAGGTATAACCAATTCAAGATTTACTTGCGTACTTCCATTGTAATAAATATGAGACTTACTAGCTTCACTCTAATCTTTTTTCTCTCTTTCTTCCTTTGATTCTATTTCAGCTAACATATATATATATATATATATATATATATATATATATATAAAATTAACTTATATCGCGAGTCGAAAATCTTCTACTAAAGTTTCATCTTATCGGATCATCAGGAAGCCTAACTTCGACTTATATATATATATATATATATATATATATATATGTATATTTGTGTGTGTGTGTGTGTGTGTGTGTGGTCAACGCGAAATGGTTATGGCACTAGAAAATGAGTACGGTGACCTATGTTCAGATCCTCTCTTATGCTCATGCATTTTACAAGGAGCAAATACCGTTGATAAAGGTAGGCATCCAACTATTTTCTCTAAAGTTATGCATATATAAGCAGAAAGGGCTTCGTATGGCAATCTGTTTAAAGGGGTTAAAACTCTAAATTCAAACCTGTTGAAGTCTACTTAAAATCACTTTCATATTTCATCCTGCTTGTGCAATTTCTCTCTCTCTCTCACACACACACACACACACACACTCACATACACATACACATACATACATACATATGGGGGTGTCCTCATGGTGGAATGGTTAAAGCGATGAACTGTGGAATCGTAGTAAGCGAGTTCGTAATCCAGTGGCGGTATTACGTTCACTTTCGGGCAAATACCCTTGGGAAAGTCATGAACCCCGATATCCTCCGAGCTCTGGGTTAAATAGTACCACTACTCTTCTTTGAAGAGAATGGCTTTGGAATTAAATAACCTACAAATGCCATTAAACAAAGAAACCAAACTAAACATATATATCATCATCATCATGTCACACTATGAGCACAGATATCCCTGACCCTCTCTCGCCACCCTTCTGTATCGCCCATTGCTTCCGGCAGGTCTTCAGGGCTACATCCCATATCGGCACAGAGCCGATTTAGATTCTAACTGGTCGTCTTGCCTTTGCTCGTCCTTGTGATTGGGTCCAAAAGAGTACATCACAAACGAGTTCGTCCCTACTTCTCCTGCAGTGTCCCACATGCCTGGTTCATCTAACTCTTATAGTTTTCGTGATGGGTGGTAAGTGGCCGTACATCTGCTTCTTTGTGGGGAGCTGCCTGTAGGACATGTTCAATATTTCTCGCAGCATTCTTGTTTAGTTGCCGTCAAGCTTTTTCTCCATACGTTTAGTTAGCGTCTATATAGTGCATCCATATAGCAGTATCGATACTACCGCTGCTTGGAAAAAATTATGTTTAATTTTATCGGTTATGTCTGATGTCAATATGACCGATAACCTATCGTTAACTGTCCACACCTTTGCTAGCTCCGTGTTGATATCTGTCTCAGTTGGTGAGACACTGCTCCTTAGAGTGGAGATGTCGCACATATATTCCGTCTTGTGTGCATTGACGTGGAGGTCTATGCCTGCAGCTGCTCGTTCCAGACAATGCAGCAGGGATTCGGCTTAGGCGGGTGCATTTGCCCAAAGCACTATGTCATCGGCGCAGTCAGCGTCCGTTATTGTTTGTGTGGGGTGTCTGCTGCTTCTTTCCTTTGTTAGCTTGAAAACATTTTCTTTCGATGTATCAATTGATGTTCTAAGCACGTGGTCAAGACTGATGACAAACAGGTATAGGGCTTATGTGTCTTCTTGCAGTACACCTGCTACAACATCGAAGTAGTCTATGTCTCTATGATTTTTTGCGTGTACACCTTCGAGAATCCGATAGTTGTGACGTCGTGGTTCTATTCCTCCGAAAACCCTTTTGATTCTTCCTAAGTATATTGTCAATTTTGGGTTCTATGTGGTTGCGTAGTAGAACATTATATCTTTGCCGCTATGGATGATGGGTTATACCTCGGTAGTTCTTGGCTAATCCGTGGGAGCCCTTTTTAGGGAAGGGCAGGATGCATCCCTTCGTCCATTTGTCTATTGGGTTTTGATTATATTCGGCATTACAGTGTCGGAGTAGTGCGTCGTCTAATTGCCTGGTCTTCCATACTTCTAGGGGTATTTCATCAAGCCCTGCTGCACTTATATTTTTATTTCTTCTTAAACGGTCCTAGTTTGATGTCTAATTGCTTATTTATAATTCTCGTGATTGGTTCATGTCTAACTTTCGGTGGTGGAGGGTTCGAGTAGATTCTCGAAAGGTTGTTTTCATAGGTGTATTAGCTCTTGTTGGCTGGTAGCTTTCAGTTTTGCTTTCGCAGATTCTTCATTCTGCTCACTTCATTTACTGTTTGCCATGCTATCCTTGATTGTCAATCTTCAACCGAGTCTCTAATCTTTTCGATCTGATTTTGTATATATTCTGTCCGTTCTTTTAGGTTGATTTTAGTTAATTCATTTTGTGTCTTTTTAAGTTTCAGGGCATTGATATTGGTTGGGTTCTTCCTATTGCATATGGAGGCAGTTTTCCCGTCTGCGCCCTTTTTCCTAACCGCTCATGTCTCCCATGGGACTCTAGATTTAGTTCTTTGTTTAGTTGGTATGCATTCCGCTGCTGCTTCTTAGTGGGCATTGACGAAATTTTCATATTAATCATTCAAAGTATGTGTTTCTGTCTTCTCCTGTAGTGCATCGAATTTGTTTCTTAGTGTTAACGTACATTTATTTCTAACATCGCTGTTATTAAGCAGGGATCATTCATAGTGCACAGTGGTTGCTGTTTGGGTCGCATTCCTTCGTAGGCTAAGTCGTATTTTTGCCGTGAAAATTCGGTCATCGGAGGACACACCCTCGAAAAAGGAGAGTGCGTCGCAATCCACTGCGCTATTATTCCATTTCTTCTTTATAAGGACGTTGTCTATTTATCTTTTGGTATTATTTGCGTATGTGTAGGCCCATAGTTTTCCCTCTCTTTTTTGAAAGTTTATATTGAAGCATGTTTATCTATTTTCTAGAGTGGAATCAGTTTGATGTTGCCCATTTCTGTTTGACGAGTTGTGTAGTCTGAATTTGTCGTTTATGTTTTTACCAATTTGGGCATTCATATCTCCACCAATGACGAGAACGTTGTGTTTTGGAATGCTACGAACAAAGGGGGATAACTCATCATAGAAGGTGATGAGGTCAGTTTCTTCAGTAACATTGGCAGGGCTTTTGCTGGAGATAATCGTTGCGCTGAGGTTGGCATAAAAAGTAGATACCACCATCCTATGTTGTATTTTCTCTATGCTATTCCGTGATTTTAGGGCTTGTGGTCCTATAAGCATATCTACACTCCTATCGTGGCATTGACAGGGATTTCCCATGAAGATGCTGTTGATAGTGTCCATCCATTGCTAATATCGTGATATTTATTATCGTAGCTATGGGTGTCCCTGTGTTCTTGCTTGCATATTATGTCTATGTTATGATCTACAGCCGATGCAGTCAGCTCCGGTAGTTGTCCTATTCTAACATTGAATGTCGCTATTTGCATTGTGCGTTTGCATTTTACTAATTTTTGTTTGAGCTCATTGCCGATTTTTCGAACACAGAGTCCAAGTCAACCCTTTTTCACCCGTGCGAAGAGCGATGCCGTTTGGGAAGGTGATTTGGGTGTGGTTTATGGTAATCTTTCGATGGCTGTTTTTATTCTCATCTATAGAAGCCAGTCTTATAGATGAGCAGTAGTAATTCCCCGATCGAAGTATCTGATCCTGGCCGTCGAACCGTAGGATTCATACGTCCAGGACCTGCTTAGTTATCGCGTTGAGTCGTCAGAGAGTTTATCCGTTTGCATTCCCCTGGCTTTCGAAAATAATTTTTCCATGTCCCTCTTTTTCCCCTTTCTATCCTTATTAAGTTTTAACAATTCCACAATTATTATTTTTTTAAAAATTCATTGCAGTCCTTGTTTATGCTTCTTTGCATCCTTACAGGCAGTCAGTTTTTCGCTAACTTAGATTTTTAGGTTCTAATAAAGTCCAATATTGTTAGCTTCTCTTGACCAGGTTCAGTTTTAATTTGGAATTACAGTAAATTGCCTTTGCATCTAAGACATTAATAACATATAGCAGTGATCATTCAAAGAAGAAAATTAAAGTCATTCATGCATTTTTAGATGACAATATAGTAAAAGACAATATATTACTAACCAGTTTTTGAACTCTGCTGTCTTGGAGTGGATATGCTTAGTATATATATATACATTTATCGATTGATTTTATGTAAAGGTCATAACTTGATTGATGCACAAGAAATCATTAACTGATAGGCTTAGATGCTGTAGCCAAATATCCTCTGTCCTTTCAATTTTTAAGAATGTATAGGGAGAATAAGTCGACGACAAATTTTCCTCAATTCGAACCAAACACAGTCATATAGAGATATAAGATTTGAAGATAAATAGACAATGTGAAAAACAGAAGTGAAAGCACACACCTACACACTCACACACACACTGGAATATTCATTGAAATAAATTATGTTAATGTTTTAACTCAGAACAAAAAAGTTCGAATCAGATATTATTTGCTTGAATACTTATGGAAATTACTTCATATTCTATCTATCAATCTATTAACATATACACATACATATATATGTGGATAGATAGATAGAGAGGGAGAGAGAGTGACACCCACACACACATGCATATATATATATATAGTCATCCACATACAGATCTGTTTCGTTCTATCAGAACTCACCAGTGTTGCTAGACAGTAGCTTCCCGTTGCTGGGATCGAAACCCGGTTGACTCAAACGCCAAGCCAAAGCCTCTCACCATTCAGCCACGAGGAGCTGAGAAGTAAACTTTTAAACGGTTATGAATCATAATTACTATTGTTTACATACATCCGTTCAACGGCTGCCGAGACCTCAATTCATATACGAAGAGGCTTGCCATGAACGCTAATGGCAACACGATTACTTCTTCGCCAGAGAACTGAACCCCACGGGGGTAGGGGAGTATATATATCCCTATAATCATCCACAGAGAGATCTTTTTCGTTCTATCAGAACTCATCAGTGTTACTAGACAGTAGCTTCCCGTAGCTGGGATCGAAACCCGGTTGACTCAAACGCCAAGCCAAAGCCTCTAACCATTCAGCCACGAGGAGCCATTAGCTGCAAAGTAAATTTTTAAACGGTTATGAATCACAGTGACTATTGTTTACATACATGCGTTCAACGGCTGCCGAGACCTCAATTCATATACGAAGTGGCTTGCCATGAACGCTAATGGCAACACGATTACTTCTTCGCCAGAGAACTGAACCCCACGGGGGTAGGGGAGTATATATATATGTATATATATATATAAATATATATATAGAGAGAGGCACATGCACACAAACACATAGACAGAGAAAACGCACGCATATATATATATATATATATATATATATATATGCACGTATATACAGCTATAGAGATACATTGATAGATAGATACACACACAGATATATATATATATATATATATATATATATATATATAGATACATACATAGATGTGCGAGTGTGGGTGGATCTTGGTATAATCTTCTAAAAGCAGCTGGTTTGTATATTTAAAGAGCTACCTTAGTTTGGCAAGTGGTTTTATTATTCAAGTCAGTTGTTTAACGATGTTGTCCTTTTCTGGCCTTTTGAATGAAGAACATCAATAAGTTCTGAAAAATAAATTCATTGTTTTTTCTATACTGGCCCATACGGATGGAAAATACCAAGTTTCAAAAGAAACATTGAATTATATAACTAGTGCAATATTTTATTTTCAATTTTTAAAATGACGAATTAATTCTAACGCATTATTCTTTTATTTTATTCTTATGATTTGATTCTTTATTTTTTTTTGCATATGTTTAAATATTTCTATGAAAATATAAGCAATGAATAATTATAACTTCTGCCAGAGGACTTTGAATAAAAAATATTTTCTTGTTTGAAAAAAAAAAAATCAGTGTTTCAAATGAACACCTGTGGATTGCGTAAATAAGAGGAATGAGGTATTTTTACTTTTCATAACCAAAAAAAAAAAAAAAAAAAAAAAAATGGGGGATATCAGCGTGATTCATACGTTTATTGATTCTTGCCTGGTAAAATATTTATTTCGGTAATGTAAATACAAAATGATTTTATTCGTCTCTTTTGAAAATGATCCAATTTCTCTGTCAGTGATATATTCTGTATGTGCACTCACTTTAAACATAAAGTCAAGTCAAAGCGATTACAGTCACTAACTATATATTCCTCAATTTACTAATCAAATAATATTCTAACTTTGATTACGCCTATCGTTTTAAAAGAACATTAATGTATATAAGGCACTAAGTAAGGCTAGTTTTGATACATTGCTAGTATCTTTGTTCTTTCAGAAAATTACGATAACCTTTTTTTGGAAGTTCAGGTATAAGTAAAATAAACGTACCATAAAAAAGTATAGTTTGTTAGTAGAGTATCGTTTACTATTTCATACTTAAACAAGTCTAAATAACGAAAGTTGATTTCGATCTTATCGATATAGGATTTTAACCAAATTGAAAGTTCAAAACACAAACAGTTTGATGATTTTAATAATTGCCGATATTCCAATGGCGATTTTTTTTATCTGAGAATTGAACAGCCAGAAAAAAATCATTTTGTTACGAATGAAATCACATTAGGGAACGTGCAGCAAAACCAAATATCTCTGAACACTCACCTCTCATTCTCCAAAATTTTGTTGTTAATGCATCCACTCACACACAAACACGCAACGTACTCACACATTATACAAAGTGTTTTATAATATATCCAGTTGTAAGTATTTACCGAGACAGAAATGGCTGTTATGATATGAATAATGTGTTTTATTCATGACTTTTTTATAAGATCAATGCGTTTCGCCAGATGAATTTTTCTATACAATTATCTAAAAGAGAGAAGCAGGTGTCTTTCTTGAATTCTGTCTCGTCTCTGGATTATTTAACGTTTTGATTGGTTCATTTTTGTTGGTAATCAATGTAGGGTTAGGACACAAACAGAAAATTACAAAAGGAAATGTGTATGAGACAAATGATATGGGTAACATTAGTTGACAAAAATATCTGTTGCAGCTCTTAGATATCTATACTATTATCTTTTGATATCTTCTTTGCAGAAATGCTCATAATATACAGGGTAACATACTGGATGCAGTAAAAATACATATCACATTCTAAATAGTCACTGATGTGATGTAATGAATTTTTGCAAGTAGCGATGTTATATAGTCATATGATGATTCACATCTACATACATGCACATATATATATGTAGAATAATTCACAACGACACAATGATAAAGACAGACGCAGGAAAACTTCTTTAACAAAATATGTACCTCTCACTTTATTGTAAGGGTTCGAAAAGCGTTACTCAAGGTTTGCGTGTGAGAGGGATTTGGAGACCGAACATAACTACAATATCTTGACCCCCACTCTTATGGCCGTCAGCGTTGGGTCTTTCTCGTTCTCCGGGGCTGCTCAACCGGAGGCCCAGCGGCGCAGCTCTCTGCTGGATGATGGCTTTCTTTACTGCATCTTATCAGCAACTTCACTGGACCCCAACTCATCAGAACCCAAATGGCCCCTTCGGCCTGATTTTTTGTTCAGCTGCAATGAATTACGATTGTTAGGATCATACACACAGTGCGTTTGATATTGAAACATTTTTTTAGACTGGTGAATATGTAATTGCTATTGGGAGAACTTCATGCTCAATTCATGTAACGTGGAATAATTTTAAAACCCTCTTTAAACCAATGTACGTGATAGATAGATAGATAGATAGATAGATAGATAGATCACTATTATCATTCTAGTTCTATGAATATGGGCCTGGTTCAAACGATCCGTGGACCTCCCTCTCCTCACTTTGCCTCCTTTCCACTTGACTCTGTTTTGTTTTCGGGCTGCCGTCTTTTCACCCCGGCCTGATGTCAGTTTTGTGTTGCCATTTTTGTTTTTATTCTTTGACGAGGAAAAGCAATGAAGGCGCAACCTCATGCACTCATTTTACTTGATTTATAGTTGACTCTGAATCATTAACTTCACAGCCTAAATTGGGTATCAGTGAAGCCAGGATGAAGCGTTCAACCTCCTGTGTTGGGTGTTTCTGACTTCATTCTAACTCTATCCTCGTTTTAGTCAGTCAAACAGAATGAGACTCGTACGATCAGATTCGTACAAAGTTGAAAGGTTATCTATCATACTGGTTGTCAAGTTTAATTTTCCACGCATCCAATGGCTCAGGACATAATTTGAATGCTACACTACATACCAAAAATAGATCTCTCCGATCTATTAAGCATCAGAAATGATGCATCTTCGAAGAATAGAAAATCCATATTGCTGTAACATACCCATGATACGGATATGTGAAATCATAAAATGTTCATTGTTGTTCATAAACATAGAAATCCCAAAAATCCAAAATTCACGAAATTATTTCAGGCACGAAACTTTTTATTACCTTTGAGTTAAAAGGTTTTTCGACCTGAGGAGAGAGATACACAATTTTTCTATGCTGACTTTTCGATCTGTCCCCCCCCCATTACGTACGGCACTCACCGCAAGGCCTCAGTGAGCTCCGAAAGTTAACCTTCTTCTTCGGAGGCAAAAACTCAACCCACTGCCTTTTCTCAGATCCCAGCCCACGCTTCCGGTGCGTGACTTCATTCACACCTCCTGGTCTCATTTCCCATCTGGAGCTTTATTTTGACGTCTGTGAATGACGCATCCTCCCCGCGCGCGCGTGAGCACCTTTGCTCATGTTTGGACCTAACTAAACCATGCGCTAAGCAAAAGGTTCTCAGCCTAACTAAACCGAAAGGCAAGAAAAATTAAACGAAATCCCTCGGCCATTATATCACATTGCCATTTGTCGAAAATTCTATTCTGAACAGTATCATTCTGACGTAATATGAAAAGAGCACTAAAATATCTCAATTATAGATTGCTCGTTAAAAATAGTTTCAAATGCAAACACATGGTACAAGTCACGACAATAAGTGAAAGTATCCGAAAGTGAAATGGTATGACATTAGCTATAGTGAGCTACTATTGCCAGTTGCCAAATATCATTTACTTGACGTATATATATCTGCCGCACCCTGCAGATATTTAACGTAATCTGCAACGTTAAACATAAAACACTAAACATATTGATCACCGTAATCACACGTTGCATACATCACAAATAGTATAGTTGTAGCGTAAATAGGAACAATATACGGTTAAATTTCATATCAAACTCTAACAAATACTTCAAACTAGTTCATGATTGTTATATGATTGAATTAACGCTTTTTTACCGCAATTTTTTTTTTTTTTTAGGAATAGAAGCATACATTTTGAATTAAAACAGTCGTGTTATTTAATAGCGTGATCATCATAAAGACTAAAACGCGTAACCAGCTTGCCATTCAATTACCCTAAAAATAAACACATTTGGTTATTCTTCGACAAGTGCATAAAACTAAATTGAGCAACTAAACGTGCTCACTAAAATATTATTCAGCTATAATCAATCATGCACATATCATTAGCCTAATCTAAATAAATACAACTGTGCATGGCTTTCTGCGCGCATACAAATTACTGTTTTCAAGTATTTTGTCGATTTTCTGTTGAAATATTTTGGTCTTTCATCGTTTGCACTGTGGGTGACGTGTGTATAAATGAAGCGGTATAGATAATGGTTGTAAAACGGCGTGGACAAAATGAACATTTAAAACAAGGCGAACGAACAAAAACAAATTTATATTCTATAATATCAAAACTTACATTAATACATGAAAACATAACTAACTCTAACATACTGATAGTGTGTATATATATGTGTGAGCTCGTGTGTGTATGTGTGTGTGTGTGTGTGTAACACAACTAAACTACAAAAAGAATTGTAAAATTAAAATGTCTTTTTTCTATGATTAGAAACCGGTAGTTTTTTAAAGACGGGAAAGCGTCTCATAGTTCTTGTACAATAATGTCTGCGAGGCATGCTGTTGCTGATACGGAGGAATTTGGTCAAAAAGAGAGTGTTGCAGCTACGAAGAAATTTCGTAAAAGAGCTGTTGCCGCTACGAAGAAAATTCGTAAAAGAGATGTTGCTGCTATGAAGAAAATTCGTAAAAGAGGTCGAATGTGTTTTAAGACAGCGTATTTATAGAAAAAATCGTCTTATCAGTGGCTCAAGACGCAGGACTTGAATTTTCGCGCGCCGACGTAGTTGTAAGCATATCACGTGGTCCTCGTGGCCAATGGTTTCCCGAGACTGAACATTGAGCGTCCGCCATCTTTGTGGGAACAAGTGGCATACCGCCCAAATTAAATTATAGGAGTGTAAAGTCCTATAGCACTATCATGACTAGATTTCATCAATAGTTGATGGTTTTGAAGCTTTTTTACATAGACACAGACATATACACACACATACATACACACATAGGTGTGTATATCATTGGGTACATTATGGTGTGTATATATGAGTATGTTTGTGAACGCTTTATATATATATATATATATATATATATATATATATATATATATATATATATATATATATAAATTTGATAAGCAAATTAATGTAATTATATCACAAACCTATAATTAGGAAATGAATGTCGTATCGGTAAAAATGTTTTTCATGAGAGTGAGAAAAAAGTTTTAGGAACAATCAAGTTTATTTATCAATGTAATCTATCCCTTCCCCCCCTCTCTCTCTCTCTCTCTCTCTCTCTCTCACACACACACACACACACACACACACAATATATATATATATATATATATATATATATATATATATATATATATATGCACGAGTCGTTACGATTTGATTCACGGGATAGCAGTATGAAATCAAAATTTATATACTTTCTCACAATTAGCAACTTTCACTTTCAAAGCACTTCCTTTGTCAAACAATCCACTTTCTGTGAGTATAATGCCATTGTTGGAAATATTATAGGCAGTTATTTTCCAGAATACTTTTCAATAATATAGTCACATATTAATTGATGTCAAAGATGTCAGCTTTTTTTCATTTTAATACATTCTTAAGTTTGGTGATTAAGGTGAATGGTGCATTTTGATAATAGCTATGTTAGTCAGAAATATATGAACTTCCAACACATCACGGCATGGAGAATTATCATGGAAAAAAATCCATTTATCAGGACAGAATTCAGGAATTTTCTTTGAACGTATTCTCGAATCCCTTTCACCACTTATACGTAAAATGGTTGAGTGACGATTTGTCCTTTCTTTTAAAAAAATATCAAATTATCCCTTCACGATTACAAGCAGGGTTTTGAAGTGCAATCAAGGCATCGGTTTTTTCTTGTTTAGTTTGTTGAGTTGAAATCATTATTTTTCACTGCATGAGCTGACTTTTTGTTTCCTTGTTGTATTGAGAGTTATTCATTTCATTACCATTTATGACCCAGTTTGATATCTTTTCATTATTCAAAAGGTTACATGAAATTGGAAGACAACGTTATTTCTGATCATTAATCATGATTCGAGGCTTCATCTTCAAGGATATTTTCTTATTTCAAAATCCCCGGTTAGAATCTCCAGCACAGTGCTTTTTTTCATGAGTTGCTCATTATTTTTATTCGAGTGCACCAAGGGTCACACTCTGTCCGTATCAACATTTTTCCGGTTCCCTTCAATCCAGAACATCGCGTACACATTCCCGCTCTTTCTTCTATCGATTTGCTATTGATTATCAACTTCTCCTCTAGCCTCTTTTGATTGGGCGAACTTTACACTAATATTCACAGATAATTCTAATCTAATATTCGCAGATAACTTGATAATAATCCGTTGCTATAGACCCCTTTCAAGAATTTTCCGCCAATAATATAAAGTGGACGCGTACAGTCTCCACTACTGCTCGGCAACTGGAATGCATCTCAATGAAACAAATGTTGGAACTTGTCCGAATGTACTCGAATAAAAATGTTTGCCTGACTCATCATCCTAGTGACAGGCTGCAGTCATTGTAGTAATTAAATTGGCACACTTTGTATATTCAATCTTTCAATCTGTTAATTAGACTGTAAACACAAAAGGCAGGCACACACACACACACACACACACACACACACACACACACACACACACACACACACACACACATACACACACACACACACACACACACACACACGTTCTATATATATATATATATATATATATATATATATATATATATAAGCAAAATAAAAAATGAAATAGGAAAAGTTTTGGGATAAAATAGTGCTCAATGCTTTTCTGGCAGAGCACGTATAAAACCTAAAATATTCAGATCATGAACTCTTGAAATCGGTTACTTGAAGATTCATGAGGTACACACAATCATCGGATGAATTTTTTTCTATCAGATGATCGTGAGCAAAAACCTTTTGATACACACATTAATTTCAGTTCACGGAGAGTCATGAACTGAGATTATTTATGCGATACTTCCGTAAATTACGAAGCTGAGAAGATTTTGAATCACAAGACATTACAAAACTGGTGTATTGGACGATATCTGTTTAAGAGTTCCGGTAATATGAGATGAAATGAGAATAATAATACTTTCTTTAAACACACACACACATATATATATATATATATATATATATATATATATATATATATCACTTATTTGAGTATTCATTAAATTTAACTTGTTAATTACGGTAAAATGGTAAATTAGGTTGTAATGTACTTATTTATTAAGATATTCTAAATGTGATTATCTTTTTTTTTTCTAAGGAAGACTTTAAATAGATAAATGATTATCATCAATAAGCGATGAAGATCATTGTAACCACTGATGTGAAAAACTATCTTTTATTTTATTTTTTTCATGGGCGAACATTTTTAGAAAATCATCGATTCATACAACCGTAATTACACATCTTTTGTTTACATGAAATTTACTTCGTGTTATATTCACTATACAATATCTCAAAAATAAAAATAAAAATAAGGTATTCTTTACGTAAAGTATTCTTTAAAAGTATACCCATTTCACCAGGCAGTAACTGATACTCATGTTTAGAAATAACATCATACTATACGTTGAGAATAAAATGCACGGCAAGTTGGGGTATCACCTTGTTTTTAAGTGCTTGAAGACATGTAATCATTGTAATCATTGTTCAATATTACGAGCAAATAATGTATGTATCCTAAACCGTTCTTATTATTTTAACACTTATATATCTAAAACATAGTGAGAGCACATTCACTTGGATACCTATGGCTAATCTACCCTTATTACTAAAGCAAATAGACCCTAATTAAAAGAAATACTTTGTGTCGAGTTTTCTTTCAGTATTTAATGAACACACTTTTTCCTTCGGCAAATTTAAGCTAAGATTGCTAAATATATCTTTGTACGTTGTGCATGAATGCAGGCGTTAACTACTTTGAAAAGTAGTATCGCTCAAACTTTATATTTCGTTTTTTCTCTAACCTATTACCTCCAACTTTAATTTTACTGAATGCCGCAGTAAATGTAATCTCACCTGGCGGTGTTCTAGGCTAGTTAAAATTCATTGTTTGCAATGATCATTTTCACGGTTGATCTATTCAATTGCCAAGTTTGTTCGATTAGCATGACGTAACATATCGTTGTAATATACTTTTTAATTGTAAGTATTTACCAAAATCTTGCACCGTGTGTAGAATGTGACGCAAGGTCAACTTTTAGCAGTGTTATGCTGGTTTGAATTCAGGGATCTCTACGACACTAGCAGTTGCAGAAACAAAGCGAGAGAACCTTGTCAGCTCTATTTCCCCATAGCTGGACGGGGAAAGAAATCAATGTCTTTCCAAGGGTATTAGTTCGAGAGGAAACGTTAACGGCCTAGTCAATGATTTGAACCTGGGTTGCTGATTCCACTTCTATGACCTTTACTCTTGGGAGGTGCCCGTGGTGTAATGGTTACCGTCGTGGACACGATGACACGAGTTCAAATCCTGGCCGAAACTAATTGCATTTCACATAGCACTAATACTCTAGGGAAAGGTATGAATCCAATTATTCTCCCTCCAGCTATGGGTAAATAGTAGGGCAGACTAGGTTCTTCAGCCTTGGTGAGGCAAATAGTCTAGGAGAAGGAAAACTCTGAATTCAAACCTGTTAAACTTCGCTTAAAAATTGACCTTGTGTCACATCCTGCCCGAGCTGAGGGGTTGGTAAATATGATTACCCTTATGTACATGCTCCTCCTTTTAAATGAACACAAATCTTTCGAATGCATTTTTAATTAAATATCCATTTTTACATCTTGAATAAAAGGAAAAATATGGAAGATATTTTAAGGTAGAAAACGAGTCCAAACCTCAAATGGCCGACTGACCGAAAATATTGATTTTATTTCTCATAATACATTTGTAACTACGACAGACGAACCTAATTTTAGTAAATGATCATAAAGATTCAATGATAATAGAATCAAGTGCAAACTTTTAAAATCAATTTAAGCATGTAATTGATATCAGTGTGTCGGAATGTGATTAAAGAATACATTCAGTTTTATTTTGCTTTGTTTTTTTACCAGAAATTCTTTTTAAATGTGTTACTCGATGTTCGGCCGTGTGGAATTTTATAAACAGCGGTCAGTTGATTGAAAGCACAGCTCTTAAAAAACCCAAAACCCGTTTCCTGTTTGATCTTTCCTGTTAAGCCATATTTTTTCTAAATTTTTAGACAAGTATTTTTTCTTTTGCTTCGTCGTTTAAAGTTGTTTGTCGGTGCTTTTCCTATTCTAATAACATAAATACGTAGGACTGAATATCAATAGACAGACTGAGATTGAAAATTATACTAATATATATTTGAACAAGTTGTGTGTGTGTGTGTGTGTGTGTGTGTGTGTGTGTGTGTGTGTGTGTTTGTTTTACTGTTTTGGGGCTATGATTATATAAACCATTACCTATTCTTAGTAACGGAATTCAAATTAATTTGTTAGGTTCACAGATCTTTCAAACAGCAATGCGAATCAAGATTTTAAATCTTATTGGTCAATTCTAAAAAAAATATATTAGAAAAATAAGAAATAGTCAATTTGTTATCTTCAAATGTTTTATTCTATTCAAAATTATTTGACAGAAAACAAGTATTGATAAGCATAGCTTATTTCATTTCATTTAGAGATGCTTTACTATAGTTTTCATATTAAAAAAAAGTATATTTCTACTTATCAATACTCTCTAATATCGTGGTAAACAGTTGCCGTGTCGTATCTACAGAAAATTATATCAATATGCGATTAAAGAAGATATGAAGAGCTGTCGATCGGTCATAGATCATATCTGACCTACCCGATAAAATGACACGCGATTTCTTTCAAACAGCGGTCATATCAATTCTGCTATATGGATAAACCACACGGATGCTAAGTGTATTGAGAAAAAGGTAGACGGGAACGGTATAAGAATATTACGAACTATACTGAACAAATCCTGGAAACAACATGCCACAAAACACCAACTGTACCGCCACGTACATTTCATCTCTGAAACCATCAAAATAAGACGAGCAAGACACGCGGGACACTGCTAGAGTAGTAAGGATTAACTGATACGTGCCATTTTCCTATGCACCACTTAAAATGGACGCGCAAGTGTTGGCCGATAGACAAGAACTTATTTTCAACAGCTCTATAGGAACACAGGGTGTAGTCGAAAGGACCAGACAGAAGTGGTGTATGATAGGGATGAATGGCAAGAGAGAATCAGGGAAATCTAGGCGAGCAGCGTGACATGATGTTGATTTCTCTTTGAGAATTAAGAGATTTATATAGTATCATCAGTTTCTTCCAAAGTTTTGGAATGTGCTTCTCAAAATAGTCTAGATTAACCCAAGAGCTTAACGAAAATTTGGCAATAGGAATAAAAGCATATGGGGGGCACATTGGGGGTATTTACTGATTTTCATGATTAAATCCCTTTATGAAAGAGCAAGAAACAAAACTCGCTGGATCATGAATAGTTACCAAATATCCTTCACCTAGAAAAATGCCTGACTGTGAATGATGACATCCGGACTATCATTTGTTTAGTAAGTTTCAGGATTGGCTGGTATTTGTTGAGTGTTCTCTGGAATGTAAAGGCTACATTTACATGGTAAGACACACTGATACCATTGGATCAGAGAAGATGTCTATTGTATAGCTGCAATTTTCCATATATCTACAATGCAAGGCATTTTAATAAGTGATTAATAAGAGCATACATACCATCTAATAATACAAGAGCAGGTCATTCTGAAAATAATGCCTCCATTAGGTAGTTTCACTAACTTGGCGTCGGATGTCACTGCACATATTGAAAAACCCAGACTTTTTTTCCTAATCAGCTATTGAAGAAAATAATGTAGCATCAGTCTATTCTATGTGGATAGAATCTCATCCACTAGTTTTCATCGATTCTTGCTTAACAACTGTGACCAAACAAGTGAGGCAAGGCAGCTAGGTGGTTAATGCGTTTTACCGTTAAAGTGAGACGGATATGTTTAACCACACTCAACATATCTGTTAGCCTTTCAAATGGAGAGCGTCTTGTTCAAATTATCCAAGCAAATTGAGCCGGTGAAAGATACACAACACAAAGTATTTTCAAAGCTGAATTCTTTATGATACACAGGCTCCAATTCATTAATCGTAAAGACTATGCGGAAAAAAACAGGATTTTGTTGTTAAAAACGCATTCTATCAATGTTATAGGGCAACAATTTTATACAATAATTAAAGTGATTGGAAGCAATATTATCTATAGAGAGGATGGTCAATATTTGGGATAAATCATACTGAGGTACTAA
The DNA here is from genome assembly GCA_963585895.1 of Sepioteuthis lessoniana. Taxonomy (NCBI): domain Eukaryota; kingdom Metazoa; phylum Mollusca; class Cephalopoda; order Myopsida; family Loliginidae; genus Sepioteuthis; species Sepioteuthis lessoniana. Next base: position 12,933,815 of record OY757904.1, on the reverse strand, counting down.
AGCACACATTAAAAATACTTACTTAAACTAATATTTTTACGTTTTGGTTAACATTGGTATTTATATAATCTGAATAATGAACTTATCGGATATTCTGTAATGTTAATCTGATCTCACTTTATATTTATTGCTTTTATATACCTCTTTCATTGAATATTTTAAATCTTTAGAAACAAGATTAAGTCACAATGAAGATCGTCACAGGAGGATACCCTCCATTGAAATTAAGGCCATGTCGAAACCCATTACACGAGAGAAGGTTTGTCGAAGAGGTCGTCAAAGTGATTCTGGACGCTGGAAAATTGAACGGTCTGCTACATCATGGAGTTTTCCGATAGTTCTTGGCAGGAAGAAAGAAAGTTGTCCTAAATTTTGTGTAGACTTCAGAGCGTTGGATAAAATAATGAGATTTGTCCCATATCCGCTTTGCTGATAAATGATTTTTCAAGGAAAAAGCTACATGCTTTCCCACGATCGATCATCGAAGTGAGTAAGTTCCGGTAGCTATGAGTGAATAAGACCTCCAGATTACTTCATTCAAATGTCATTTAGTACTATATCAATTTCAAGTCCTGCCCGATTCCGGAGTTCCTGGAATGTTCTTACAGTTAATGTTAACAGTTTTGTGCTAAATGGAAAAATTTACAATTGCTCTTCGGGTGACTAACCTTAATCCTAACCCCACTGCAGGCATTGGCCTCCATGTCAATGCGCACAAAACTGAATACATGTGCTTTAATCAAACAGGAGACATTTCCTCACTAGATGGAAGCTCTCTGAAACCGGTAGACAAGTTCACCTACCTAGGAAGCAGTGTCTCATCAACCGAAAATGATATCGACACGCGGCTAACGAAGACATGGACAGCTATCGATAAGCTATCGAGAGCCCATGACAACGAGAAAAAACGAGCAGCAATCGAGGAGTGGAATATTCTAGAGGTCACTGAGAAAGGAAACCAAATGTGACAAGTGACTCTAGCTGGACCGAGTAGTGATATGGAGCGAGATGATAAGGAAACGGAGATTGACCATATGTTTAGAGGGACCCGGAGGAAAAATACTGATTACGAAGAAAAGGAAGAGTCTACAGATGAAGATTCACACAAACTGGATGAAGAAGGTGAGATTCACCACATATATTGGAAAAGACTTCTTGAGATAGAGGCTTATAAAGTCGAGGAAAAATGCCACTGAACAGAACACTTCGGAATGTCACATGGTAATAGGATTGGGATGGGCATAAAAAGGAATCGTCTATGGATATGGAGACCTGCAAAGCATTCCAGGGATGGAAAATACACCTAATGATGTCAGAAAGAGTGTAGGGTTTGCCTAAGGTTAGAGGTGAAACCCTCTATTGGGTGTGTGTATTTATAGGATTTATATATTTATCTGAAGAATTGAGATTAAAACCAAGGAGATCTGAAATCATTCAAGAAATTAAAAGAAGTACCATTTATCTTCACATGGTGCCTGCAAGGAAAATACTACTACTGGTCTGGTTGACTATGGAAGTTGATCCCCAGGGACATTCTCTGGGTAACATATTTAAGAAAACAAACGAAGTTTTCATGACCCAATCTGGGTAGATAGTAATTTTCTTGATCAATCTCCGATCTTAGGAGACGTAATACGAAAACACATTTTTGGAACATAATTCGAGCAAGAGACATCCAAGAAAAATTGGCGAAGAATTACATTAGCGTCAATGAAACAGGATACCTGAACTTTCTATTTCTAAGATATGAAAGCGATAGGTTACCAAACACAATGAAGAGATATGTAACTGTTTAAAGGAAATTGACTTGCTGAGAAAAAGAGAGAAGCAAGCAGTAATATCTTTTGTGAGGAAAACATGTCTTATACTCTTTGGTACGATAACTGAAAGTGTCCTAGGATTAATAAAGCAAAGTTCGATGGTGCCCGTAGTTTAATGGTTATTTTCGTCGTTCTAACTCTGGACGAGACTGATTGCTTTTCACATAGCACTAGTACCCTTGGGAAATGTATGAATCCAATTATTCTTCCTCCAGCTATGGGTAAAATAGTAGGACAGACTAGGTTCTTCAGCATTGGTAAGGCAACTAGGAGAAGGAACAACTCTGAATTGAAACCTGTTAAACTCCGCTTAAAAAATTGACCTTGTGTCATATCCTGCCTGAGCGGAGGGGTCGGTAAATATGGATTAAAGCAAAGTTCGAAATTTATCGAAGGAAATAAAAAATAACACAAATTGTCCAGGAAGTATATCAATTCTGAATGTGACAAGAACCAAATTAGTACAGATTTGGCAAAGAGTAGATTGGGCATTAAACACGGTTTAATCAAATATTGTGAGAAATATGGACTCTAGTTAATCAAACCGAAACTCATATTGGGAGGTTGGAGGTTGCAATGAAGCAATCCCTGCAACTGACAATACTCGATTGAATCAGGGTTCACTGTTGTTATTGACAATGAAACATGTTGCCCCCCCAGTTATTACATGTTCTCGTTTGAACATCTGTCACATGGTTAATCAAACGCATTTGAGAGATCTATAGCCTAGGTTTGGTTTGGTTTAGTTTCTTTGTTTAATGGCATATCAACCTTTGTAGGTTATTTAATGCCAAAGCCATCCTCGTAGAAGAACAGTAATGGTACTATTTAACCCATTGCTGGGAGGATAAGATGGTTCATACCTTTCCTAAGGGTATTTGCCCGAATGTGAACGTAATAGCGCTACTGGAGTACGAACTCGCTTACTACGATTTCGCAGTCCATCGCTGTAACCATTACACCAAGAGGACACCCCCTCTATAGCCTAGGATTCACGTAAAACAACGTAATCATTTTATAATACCCAAAGATCCAGAGTAAGAATTATGGCGCTATTATTAGTTGTAAGAATACATTACGGTTATAAGTGAGAATAAAATACGAGGTGCATACGATAATTTTCAAGACCGTTTTCGTATGGGAACTTTTATTGATAGTACACTAATGAAACTCTACTCCCTTCGAAGTAATCCCCTCCGGCTGCAACGAACTTGTTGTACCGTTCCAACAACTTCTGGAATACCCCATGGATGTCCTCTTGTGTGAGCGTGTCAATGACCTTCGTCACAGCCTCTTTCATTTACTCAGTTGTCTCAAAACGACAGCCTCTGAGCTAAAGAATAACCAAAAGTCACAGGGAGCAAGGTATGGACTAGAGGGAGGCTGAGGAACTGTCTTGATGCCCATCATGGTCAAATAGTCTGTGACAAGGATGGAGTTGTGGACTGGTGTATTGTCCTTGTGGAAATGCCACTTACCCGATTTGAAAAGTGCTGACCTCTTCCGATCGAATATCTTCTTGAACTTCCTTAAGACCTCAACATAGTAACCCTAACCCTAACCCAAAACCTTTAGCAAATTAACTCATGTGCATTGACTTTCTTTACTCCTCCCACACCTCTCATCATCATTCGTAGACTCCTTACCTTCCTTGAATCTCTTATGCCACTCAAAAACTGATGCTCGATTCATGCAAGATTGTTCAAAAGAAGTCTGAAGCATTCTATACGTTTTTGTGGAATTTTTTTGGTTTAAACATAATTATATTGCATATCTTTCTCTTAAAGGGTCAGATTGCATTTTTAAAATTCAACAGCAATGACAATCCGGCTTTAGTAGAGTGTATTCATTGGAACCTGAAATCATACAAATTGGTCAGTCATCTCATAAGATGTATAGCAATAACATACTGAATTGTCAAGATTCTACGACAATTTTAAATGCCTGTACAAAAAAGTCTGGAAACGTATCGTATGCACCTAGTAGTAGCCCTAATGTATCTAGACTTAGTAGATGAAAAGATGGTGTTGAAGTATCCAAGCGAGTACATTTACCCGTTTCGTATCTAGGCAAGTCAAGAGAAGAGAGAGCAGTGAGAAAATATAGACTTGAACCGGATAATAAACTAATAAATCTGACAGTAAGTAACTATGCAATCAGAGCCTGCGTTGTGAATGTGCTATAAGTGCCTTCCATAGGAAGTTCATATCAAACAACTAGCGGATATAAGGTGTGTGCGATGGAATTGTTTAAGCCACAAGTGGATATAATCGAAGAGGTTTGTCAAATTGACGTGTTACCCGCAAGCTGCGTGAATATCCGATTGCATGTGGGCGATAGCTTCTACTGAAGAAATTGAAATGACTAGTGTGTGTAAACTCAGCACAAAAATCTGATTCTCTTTGAGTTTGCCATGGGTTGTGCTGTTTTTGCTATAACACTAACTGTTTTGCCTTTCTATCGACCAGAGGAGAAAATTGAAATTAGAAATAATGTGCTGTTCCTTGTCAGCAAATGACAAGACCGGAGTATTGAGACAATATCGTTAGGAGTTTCCTAAATTAGAGGCTCTAAGGATTCCAAAATCAAAAGAACCTAAAAAGAAAACTAACTTAAGGGTTTTAACAGAGAAATTTAGAAGGGTAACCAGGAATAAGTTCCCCACAGAATTAAAAAGAAGGGGTTCTTTGCTATTGTACTGTTTCGTACCAGTACTGGTGGTTATATTGATCATGTTAATTATTATGGTGATAAAATTAAAATTGAGGTGGTACGAAGATTCATATGGAGTGAATAACATGATTAACCGAAATGAAAATGAAATATCTTATTGGAGTCTGTAAGAAGTTGAAGAGAGGGGCGACATGCTTTCCTCTTGTAGATAATTTGGAACAAGAACCTTCAGTTAAGATGATGTAAAGATCAACTCCAAAGAGTGATTTGGAAAAGTCATGAACGATCGAAATAGACATTTGAAAAAATGAATAGAAAATTTGTTGTTATTAAGAAATATTACCTGAACGTTTGATACATGATCCATACAAATTAGTGATTTTTTCTTAGAAAATGTTGCATAGAGTAAAATGACTATAAATATCACATTTAAATCATAGGTAAGGGGTAGATGTAACTATGTTAACTGTTTGTAAAAGGGTTAACTTCTTGAGAATATCGTAGTTATAATTTTCTTCACGGTTGTCTGTATTCACTTAATGTGAAAAATCAGATTTTTGTCGTTTTCTGAGAGAACAGGCTGATTGTTGAGAATACCAGCATTGACCTTGTACTGCAAAAGGACGAACAGTGTTGTGGATTTCGTGTAAGAATTTTGATAATATTAATTTAAAATTATATTGTGAAGATGATATAATAGTTTAACGTGATATGAACAATAGCTGATTTAGGATATATTTTCAGCGTGAGAATTGATTTGGATTATGAGTTGTGTATATAATAATAGTTTTTTGACGTCGCTAGTTAGCTGGTGATTTAATACCAAGAGCACAGATCCACTCGTATTACGAGAGGCAGAGCATACGCGTAATTTTCATAGAAATCAGCCGAGATATAACTCCGTATAAGCGTATAAGCGCAAGCCAGACAATTCATCAAGGTAAACGTTCATAAGGAAATGACTCGAGCATTTCATTCAGTTGCTAAAGTTAACTTAAACCGACACGCATATATCCAGTCCAGACGCTGAACTAAGTTTTGTAGAAATGTTGATAGTATGCGAGAGTTGATTGTTTTTCACGTAATACACCGTCATTAAACTGTTATATTCAATCAACAGATTTTATTGCTCTTCTGGAGAAAACACCGACTTATCAAGCAATACAATCCACGAATGAGGTTGTGCCACCCGGGCATTTCGAATTATAAACACAAAACCATCCCCACAGCAATGTAGATCGTGCGATTTTCAAAACGGGGTTCGAGAAATACGCCCTGTTTGGATTGAAAAAGTTATATGTTATTGGTAGTGACCTCTATGTGTGATCTTGGAGAGGAGAGGATTCTACTCAAAAATCAGGAAGAATATCTCATATATACCAGTAGATTTAGAGCTCCTTGTTAAAGACACATTAGCATGTTCTTTTTGAATACACGAATGTTTAATCGTTGCCACTTTTTAAATAATTTAATAGAGAAGTTATTCAAATAAGACTTTCTTCATTAAAGTTTTCCCGAACTTGTGATTTTATATCGCAATTTTTTCATGATCCACGTTTGATATCATAAATATCTAGCAAAGTAATAATGTTCTTGTTTTAAGGTCTTTTCAGTAAAATTATATTAGTTAATCGTTTTATTTCCTCTTATTATGGACTTAGTTATCTTTTTATTTATCTTCATTTATAGATATCACTGAAAAAAATGTTCGTTAAAATTGATTTTTTTCTACTTAGCAAAGAGACTCCATGAGAAAAAGTAAACTTTCTATTACACACACACACACACACACACACACGTATATATATATATATATATATATATATATATATATACACTTGTATTAATGTTTTCAGATCCAAAACAGATAAAAGATTTTAAAAAATAGAAACAAAATGAATGCATGAATCCACTCTTCAGAACATTTTTCGAGTATATTTGTCCAGTTTTTTAAATATCTACATGGATTAAAGAAAAATTAAAACAAAATGATCATTAATAAGTCAGTTGGGCGGAGTTATGGTACTGTAGTGGCTAACTTACTCTACTGCGACATCGTAGAAACCTACTAGTGCTATAACGTTCACTTTCCGACTAATAGCTTTGAAAATGTGGGAATCACCTTAACTTTCTTAGTTTTGGCTTAAATGAAACCTTTAATCATCTTATACATTGATGGAGTAGGCATTAAATAACACACGAATGTTGAGCTGGCATTAAACAAAGAAACCAAACGAAACATCGGAAGCCAGTATTTTTCAAAATTATTTTGATAAAAAAAAGTATTAGTGTTTCTGAAACATATAGTATTCATTCAAATTTTTCCTTAAATGAACCAATGAAATTATACCTTTTTTGAAAGATAACATGATAATCTATGTCAATATTTCCGTTTTGTATCAGAACATTTACAGTGAAAATATATTTTTATTTTGCTTAATCAATTATTCCAAATGTTATTTAATATTAATTACATTAAATTAGAAATGCAGCTATACGGCCAGTGGGTAGAGTGTTCGCCAATGGCCCGGGAGACCTGGGTTCAATCCCAGGTCGCGTCATACCAAAGCCTTTAAAAATGATACTTGGTACCTCCTTGCTTAATACTCAGCAATAATAAGGTACGTATCGAGGGTAAAGTGGATCAATCCAGGGAAAGGAGTTGCGCCCGCATCTACACTTTGGTATAGAAGCTATTGAAAAGGGAGCCTTCGGGTCGCTCTCGATTACGGTCGCTAACTTTAGTTTTTAGAAATGCGAGAGTCTCTAGAGGAAAGAAAAGAACTTCCAAGATCTTCTAAAGTAGCGGAAAAACTTCTACCAACATGACCCTCGAAAATGCTCAAGGACAAGTCAAAGACCAGATGCAGCGGAAATAGCTCTGTAGCAAGATATAGTAATAGAAAGAACATAACAGAAAGGCCGAATGGATGACTAATATCTAAATGTGATCTCTAGGATTTAAAGGATGCCCAAGCTGAAGGTACTCCATAACTCACTGAAAGCAGCACTCAAATGGTATTACCTTGGAAAACATGATTGCATATATTGACTCTGGTTTTTAAAAACTTGCTTAGATTCCCGATTGATCGGAACAACCGCTGTGTAAATGCCAAGAAGTCAGCACACCTGAATGGATGACGAAAGGGAAAAACTATTGAGATGTAGAAGAACAGGAACAAAATCATTTTCCACAACTATAGACCAATGACATGTTTACCTATGATGTTGAAAATTCTAACCACACTGATGAGAAAAAGTAAGTATTACTCACTTGTAAACTAATGGCAGCTTCAAGAGGAACATAAGGGATGCAATTAAGAGGATCAGATGAACGACTATACGTTGATCTGCACATTATCCATGAATTAAAAACAAAGCAATGAAATGTAGTCATGATATTCATTGACTACAAGGCTGTCATTCATATGGTACAGCATACATAGATAATTGAATGTCTGATAATATATGAAATATCCGACATGATTGTCAACTTCATAATGAATGTCATTATGGATTGGAAAGTAAAATTAGTAGCTGGAAGACTAACTCTTGCTGAGGTGAAAATCTAAAGAGGCATCTTTCAAAAAGAGTTAATTTTGCTGATTATTAAGTAATGATTCTACTCAATTACATACTAAGAAATTCCATTAGAGGTTGAGCATTTGCAAAATCACAAAAAATGAAAAACTACCTTATGTATCGGAATGCTATCAAGAGATATACCAAAATGAAAAAAGATGAAGGGGCCGTGATTCAAACAATTATAACATACAGTCACGATATTATTATGGCATTTTTCATTGACAAGAGTGCCATGTTCAGAATCCAAAGTGGAAAATGAGAATCAACCGAAAATTAAAACTCCCAAATCAGGAAAGCATCAAAACGCTTTGAGGGGAGGAAAATCATAATCATTACGAAATAACAGAGCCAAAACCATTAAACACACAAAGATGAAGAAAAATTTAAAGAATAATATCTCAGAAGAATCAAAAACTTCTTGATACAAAGCTTTGCAGCCAAAATCTCATCAATGTAATAAACACTTGAGCACAGTCCCTTTTGTAATATACTCGGGACCATTCTTAAAATAGGCAAGAAGAGAAGTTAGACAATTGGACGAAAGAATAAGAAAATTGATGACGATCTACAAGGCCTTACACCAGAAGATGATATAGACAGACAACATGTATCAACATAAGAATTCGAAAGAGGAATCTCTATTATTTGGGATTGCACAGATGACTCAAATCAAGAACTCAATAAATCCATTGAAAATAGCAAAGTCGAATTAAGACAGTCAGAATTAGCAATGACAACTTAAGAACAAATAAATAAAAAAATGACAAACGGTAGAAAACAAAAATGCGAAGAAAAACTACTGTGTATATACTTCAAGCAACAAACCGGTGAGATATCACACGATAACACCTGATCTTTGCTAATAAACATCAATTTCAGCACGAAACCAAACCATCAGATCTAATTATGATAAAACTAAAATCTATTAGAGATAACTGTATAGCAAGAATTGGTAATGTGGAGACAAAAGTGAAACAGTTAATCACATTGTAAGCGAATACAGCAAACTAGCACAGAAAGAGTACAAAACATAGGACTCACCGAGAATTATGCAAGTGATTCATATTTGACAATTCTACCAAATGGTATCTACGCAAATCCGTTCTTGCAAATGAAGCTGATAAAATTTCCTGGGATTTTGAGATACAAATGGATCACCAAAACCCGACCAGAAAATCAGACTTTGTAATGATTAACAAAAAAACCCTGCAATCTACTGGATTTTGTCGTTCCGATCCAAGAATGTATCGAAGCCATCCAGAAGGCAGCATTGATAATATTGGCTTGAATACTCAGAAAAGACCCCGAGGTTTGAATAGACTTACTGTCACTCAGACTCTAGTGAAAGAATTAGCTGATGCTTGAGTGAAAAAACTCACTGGACTACTACTACTACTACTACTACTAATAATAATAATAATAATAATAATAATGGTTTACCTAAACTAAACAGTAGAAATGGAAAATTCTTGAACCTTGATTTCAGCAATATCAAACAAAAGTGGAGCTGCTGGAACAATCCAATACCTGAAATAAATCCCAAATCTGAAGAACAGACTATTGGTACGTACTTTCAGAGGAAAAATCACGGTCGTACTTTTCATATCAGTGTTGATTAATGTTAGGATAATAAGAATGGTCCTTGAGAGCTGAGGGGACTTGCTGTTATCTGGATTAATGTATAGACCAGTATAGACCAACATCTAATGTATCTTTAAAAACATGAAATGATTAGAACATTGGTTAGAATAATAATAAGAAATCGATCTGTCAATTGGTTGATTTCGACATTCCGGTATGATAAAAATGATAATTTTATTCGTAGTTTGTGTACATTGAATATTCCCCAAACGTACGAAATAAAGATTAGTGGAACAGAAATCAAAGGAAAAATCAAGAACATTCAGATCAAATTACTATTCATATCAGCTATAATCTAGAAGAGTACAGGTAACCAGCGGGGATTTTAGTTAAAAAGCTGTTAAAGCTGGTGTGAATAGAATGAAATTAATAGTCTAAGCTTAGCAATATTTAAACTTACGAATATCATCGGTATTTTGTTTATTTCCAATCTATGTGGAGCAAGAATAATCATTAAATTAAATAATTATCTCGAAAATCAAAAAATTATTTAAAAAAAACATTTCGCAAACCACCAAGCAATTGTTTAATATATTTCTTTGGGGCAAGGATATCCCGCCTTCATTCAATTTAGTTCTATGTTATATATCATCGTTTAAATAATTGACAAAAGTAGAGAAACTATCTATGCTCCGTAATTATAATTTTTTTTGTTGCTAACTGATGATTATGCGGCTAAGGTGGCTCTGAACTATTGATTTGTGCGAGACAAATATATGCTTAATAATTATCGGCAGATCTGAAAGCATAACCGAGATAGTTGCGTTTTTCCTGCTGTTGTCAGTTGTCGGTGTTCAAATCCTTCTTAAAACCATAGCTTTAACTTTTGATTTTCAAAGAAATAAATTCTTCAATACTAAGATAAATAATCTACCTGACCGATATTCCACAATGTTTCATAGGTGCTCGATGATGCTAATGACCTGGGTGACCAAGGTATCATGCAACATATTCTATTAACATGACGGCATTTTAGAGAGAAAGAGAGTTCACTGGATTGTTGATTTTTTTATTGAAAGATCGTTGATCCCGTATTCAGTTTTCCTTATTTTGACGGCAGTTGAATGGGATTCCAGCTTTCTCCAGAAGAATTATTCAGAAGTGAAAGCAACCGGATCCAACTAATATAAAACCTGATTCGTTAATTCTATTTCTTCATCAATAAACACGACACTGCCCCTCAACTATCCATTCTAATCTCAGCTTCCTAATTACGAAGTACTACAAATGGAGGAAACATTTTACATAATACATGTTAATATTCCCTCATTTCAATGAATTTCCTTTTTAAATTACAACTCACATTTTCTTTTTGTAATCAAAAAATGTTCTGACATTTTTTTCTATTTGAAAGAAAGGATAGAAACAAAACAAATATGAATATAAGCAGGTAAATTAAAGTTAGTGACCTTAGTCGAGGGTGACCCGAAGGCTCCCTTTTCAATAGCTAGTACACCGAGGTGTAGGGGAGGGCACTATTATATTCCCAGGATTACTCCTCTTTACCCTTGATCCTCACTCTTATAGTGCTGAGTACCATTTTTTGAGTCTTTGCTATGACTCGAGTGGGGATTGAATCCCAGTCTCCCGAAACATTGGCGAAAACTCAACTCATTAGGCCAATGGTCCGGTAATGAATATAAACTCGAACCAAATAAATATGAAATTAATATTATCAAAATAATACGCTATGTAAACTACCCTATTTATAACAGGTTTCCTTAAAAAAAGACACCTTTTATTGTCAGTATAGGTTGGGCAAGGCAACTCGGTCGATAACTGTACTAAACGCGCGTAAACAATAATTCTAGCGAGCATGATGATTGAAGGATAGATAATCACATTTCCTCCAACCCCGAATCTAAGCCTCAGACGTCTCCGGACATTGAACATCAGATGTCGTCTTCACGACAGGCCTCGTGATTTATAGCATAATATCGTCTTCGTGGCTCCAGAATAAGAGAAGAATCCTTATTTCTAAAAAAACTGTGTTTCATTTACAGTCACACCACTATACTTGGTATTTGCCTTTTATAACTATTTTAACACTGTCTGTGGCTTTATCTCTCTCGATATATATATATATATATATATATATATATATATATATATATATATATATATATATATATGATTATTATTGGCACTTTTAACACACCCGGAGTTTCAAATATCAAGTGTTTTCAATATTTTCATTTTTGCTAAATTTCACATTAAGACTATAGGTTGGATGATTCATTTCAGGTGAATTTTTCTCCTAAATGTTCAAGTCCCTCTTTGGATGGCACTCCAACTGATGCCAAGTTTTGCTTGCTATCTGAGAGATAAATAATTTCTGGTCAGTTTTGAGATAAAATGTTCCCATCACCCCCGGAAAAGAGGAGGTGCACATGGAACCCCTCTCCAAACATTCAGCAAATATCATTATAAACCTCCTTGAGGTAAAATCACTTTCTACATCTCTTACAGATTAGTCAGTTAGACTTGCAGTACATTGTTAATAAGCTCAAAAGCAAACGAGGTGTATTAAAGCATATTTTTCAAATGATAGACACTAAAGTAAGTGAGATTTGGAACATAACATGAGCAGTTTCCTATAGCCTCGGTCAATTTATAGTCAGGTGTCCCATTGCTACCATCTCTGCTAATTCAAACGAGCACCAATAGTAAACGCGTTTTCATATTACGTCAAATAACTCGTGATAGACATGCTTGCATATAAACTTCCATGAGAGTTGAACAAACCATGCACACGAGAACAAAGGAGTACACACGTCCTCGAGAATGACCAAAGATGATCGAAAGTATCCGCACCAAACCAGCATGAATAGAGATTTTCTTAATTTTGATATATCAGTTAAAATCCAGAAAAGACGAATAAAAAAATAATAACCAAATCCTTGTTGGATATTTATACAAATTATATATATATATATATATATATATATATATATATGTATATATACATATATATATATATATATATATATATATATATATATATATATATACAAGAATGTTGCGAACAATATTGAACAAGTCCTGGCAGCAACACCCTACAAAGCACTAACTATACAGCCACCTACCTCCCATCACGAAAACTATACAAGCTGGATGAATCAGACATGCAGGACACTGTTGGAGAAGCAGGGATGAGCTCATAAGTGAGCTACTTCTATGGACCCCCACATATGGCCGAGCAAAATTAGGACGACCAGCTCGAACATACATATAGCAGGTATGTGAGGATACGGGATGTAGCCCTGAAGACCTGCCAGAGGCGATGAACGATAGGGAAAAGTGACGAGAGAGGGTCAGGGATATCCGTGCTAGCGGCACGACAAGATGATGTGATGATGATGGTATATATATATGTGTATGTGAATGTGTGTGCGCGTGTGTGGGGAGTATTTATGTGTATAGATGGAGAGAGAGAGAGAGCGAGAGTGAGGGAGGGAAAGAGGGAAGGAGGGAGAGACATGTCAATATACGTATAAACGTTTGCGTAAAAGTGTAAAAGTTTAGGCTGATATATGTGATTAGGCGTGTGAGAGTGTGTAATAGTTGGTTTGAAATATTAATATAAGTCTGTTTAAAAAATTGAATATTCTCGCATGCGCTCACACACACACACACACACACACAAGCATATATATATATATATATATATAAAGTAAAGTTAGCGACCATAGTCGAGGGGTGACCCGAAGTCTCCCTTTTCGATAGCTACTACACCAAGGTGTAGGGGAGGGCGCTACTCCATTCCCTGGATTGCTCCACTTTACCCTTGAACCGTACCTTATAATGCTGAGTGTTAAGCAAGGTGGTATCAAGTTCCATTTTTAAAGTCTTTGGTATGACTCGACCTGGGATTAAACCCAGGTCTCCCGGGCCATTGGCGAACACTCTAACCGCTGGGCCAATGTCCCGGTTACCGGGACATATTTATATACGAAGAGAGATAGACCGATGAATAGACAAAGATAGATAGATAGATCAGTGAGAGAGAGAGAGAGAGAGAGAGAGAGAGAAAGAGAGAGAGAATGATTAATTTACTAGTTTTATAAGCAATATTTTAAAAATCCTCCACGACTCTCAGAATACGAGCAAAATATTATTATATAAATATTCTAAAATGCATCCGCTTTATCAAGCAATAAGGAAATATGAATCACCTTTCAATTTTAAAATAATAAGCAATAAACATTGAAAAAATCCTTAGATCATAATAGATTACTCCCAAATGAACATTTCCGGCTAACAAACTATATTCATTTGTGATGTCATATATGTTGCAACATATATATCATCATCATGTCATGCCACTAGCGCGGATATCCCTGACTCTGTCTCGTCACTTTTCCTTATCGTTCATCGCCTCTGGCAGGTCTTTAGGGCTACATCCCGTATCCTTACATAGCTGATGAATATATGTTCGAGCTGGTCGTCCTGCTTTTGCTCGGCCATATTCGGTGGTCCATAGGAGTACCTCACTTATGAGCTCGTCCCTGCTTCTCCAGCTGTGTCCTGCATGTCTGGTTCGTCTAACTTGGATAGTTTTCGTGATGGGAGGCAGGTGGCCGTATAGCTGGTGCCTTGTGGGGTGTGCCGCCAGGACTTGCTCAATATTGCTAGCAGCATTCTTGTGTAATTGCCGTCTAGCTTCTTCTCCAGCCGTTTAGTTAGCGTCCAAGTAGTGCATCCATAGAGCAGTATCGATGCGACAGCTGCCTGGAAGAAACTGCGTTTCATTTTATCGTATATGATTTCCATATGATCAATAGCCTATTGATAGCTGTCCATGCCTTCTTTAACCGCGTGTCGATGTCTTTTTCGGTTGAGAGACGCTGGTTCCTAGGTAAGTGAATTTGTCTACTAGTTTAAGAGGGGTTCCGTCAAGTGTGGAGATGTCACCTGTTTGATTATAGCACCTAGGTAAAAGTCCCAATGGTGCAAAAAATAAATAAAACACATTTCAATACCAGTATGAGAAGATAGGTGGAAATATACCGAAGACTCTGACTAATGTACCTTAGTCCTGGACTTTAACTAAGTTAAAACTTAAGGGATTTTTTTACGTACACATGGGAAGCAGCATGATGGATGTAAATGTAATTGAATAAACCCATTGACAGCCAAACTCAATACCTTAACTGGTCCTGGACGTGAGTTTTGCGACTTAACGTTCAGGGTCGTTAGTTCAATCGGGGAACTACTGCTGTTCATCTATGAGAGTGGCTTCTATAGAAGAGAATAAAAACAGCCGTCGAAATATAACCATGACCCACACTACACACACACACACACACACACATATATATATATATAAGCGTGTTTACGAGTGTATGGGTGACTTGTGGAACCTTGATTTTGAGGTTCATGACATCAAATGTATGGTATTATAGCGCCATATTGCCCAATTTGTTTCTGTTGTGTAGAACTATGACTGCAAATTCAGATTTTTTTTCTGGTTTATTCTTGTTCGCTTCGTTACTTACAGTATCCAGCCTGTCATGAATAACTTGTATTGTACATTTGTATTGTGCTTGAAAAGATTGAAGTGACCTAACATTTTTAAATGTCGATTGGTCGGATATATAAAAAAAGAATATAGTTATCCTCTGGCATCAATGTTTACTTGGTTTTGAATGATGGCTTTATTTAATGAACTTAACGAGGTCTTAGTGCGGAAAATTATGAAGTCACATACACAGAGAGAAAAAAATACCCAAACCAGCTGTACCTGCACCTGCCTCCCATCACGAAAACTATATAAGTTATACGAGCCAGACATGCAAGACACTGCTGGAGAAGCAAGGACGAACTCATCAGTGATGTACTCCAACTGACCCCTGCATATGGCTAAGCAAAAGCAGAACGACCAGCTCGAACATACATACAGCAGCTATGTGAGGATACGGGATGTAGCCCTGAAGACCTGCCAAAAGCGATGAATGATAGGGAGAAGTGGCGAGAGAAGGTCGGGGATATCAGTGCTAGCGGCACGACATAATGATGATATATATATATATATATATATATACCACTATGTTTGTGGTCCGCCAAGCAGACGATCCCTTTTCTATTTTGGCGCGAAACCAAACAAAGGCCTGAGCCCGCGATCTCGACGCGACCGGAAGTAGAAAGGGAACGCCAGTCAGGAGTGAGACAAAGGAACTCAGAGAAAGGAGATGGCGAAGGGTGACGCGAGTGGGCAGTCGTCACCAGTCAGCAGAGAGACCAGTTGGCATGAGATAGGGTCCAGAGCAGTGAGGGAAGATCGGTCAAGATGAGTTGGCATTCCTAGTAGCTTTGTAGAAATTTCGCTTGAAACCCACGCTAGCGTTAGTCTACATATGCATAAGGGAATGCAATGTTATATTACTCCTCTTTTTGCGCTTAAGTTAACCCAAGCATATTGTTCGTTTGTTCCTTGTTCGTTCCTATCGCTCCATTGATTGTATTTCTTGTAGCCATGAAGAAATGTGCGATGCCCCTATCGGAACCACATGTTGATCACCGGCCAAGAAGTAAAATGGTTTCGAAGAAATTGATGTAACGTGGGGGCTGAGGGAGTATCGTCACACACACACACACACATACACACACACACACACACACACACACACACACATATATTAATATATATGTGTGTGTGTGTGTGTGTGTGTGTGTGTTCAATATCGATAATAGAGCAGAGAGAGATCTAAATTGAAATAAACGACGACATGTACGAATGGTTTGGATGAGCATAAAGCTACGAGGATCATTAAATAATTTCCAGACTTCTTTCGTATAGGCCCTTTTATTGATAGTACACACATGAAACTCTTGTCCCCGTCAAAGTAATTGTCTCCGGCTGCAATGCACTTGTTGTACCGTTCTAACAACTTCTGGAAGGCCTCATGGAACTCCTCTTATCTGAGCGTCACAGTCTCTTTCATCTCCTCAATTGTTTCATAACGATAGCCTGTGAGCTTAGGGAATAACCAGAAGTCCCAGGGGGCAAGGTCTGAACTATATGGAGAGTGAGGAACTGTCTTGATGCCCATCTTGGTCAAATAGTATGTGACAAAGATGGAGTTGTCGACTGGTACATTGTCCTGGTGGAAATGCCACAGACCCGATTTGAAGAGTGCTGGCCCCTTCCGGCGGAATCTCTTACCGAACTCCCTTAAAACATCAACATAGTAACCCTATGCCTAAACCTTTGGCCAATCAACTCTGGTATTTTGACTTTCTTACTCCTCCCACACTTCTCATCATCCCTCACAGACTCCCTTCCTTCCTTGAATCTCATATGCCACTCAAAAGCTGATGCTCGATTCATGCAAGATTGTCCAAAAGCTGTCTGAAGCATTCCATACGTTTCTGTGGCATTTTTTCTAAGTTTAAAACAACATTTTACTGCATATCGTTCTTCTAAAGTGTCCTCACATCCAGATTACATTTTTGAAATTCACCAGTTTTGAAAATTAGGCTTTAGTAGGGTGTGTTTCCAATTCCTGCTGTAGCTGTTTATTTGAATATGAAATCATTAAAATAGGTCAGTCATCTCATAAGATGTGCAGCAATAACATACTGAATTTTCAATTGTCTACGACAATTTTAAATGCCTTTACAATAATGATCCTCGTACGATTGGATTAATCAATAACAGAATAATTAAATGCGTTTTGGAATATATATTTTACTCAGTAGGAATTTCCCCATAAATGTGACTCTTTGTTACACATTCAGAACATTGCTTTCTAGACATTGTTCATTTTATCCAATCGGATATTGCATTCTCATGAGGCGCATCATTATTCAATTCCTTAGAAAATTTATTTGAAATGCACCAACGAATTTTCACTCATTAAAATTTATCTTTGAATTGGTTCTATGGACTAGTATAAAACTTTGAAGAGAATGAAGTCATATTGATTTTTTTAAATTATATATATATATATATATATAATCACTTTTTGAAAGACGAAAATAAAATGGCACATTATGTGCCTAATATAACTTTTAGATTAACTCTCTCTCTCTCTCTCTATATATATATATATATATATATATATATATATATATATATATATATATATATAAAGAGAGGAGGTAGAATGAGAAAGGTAGAGAGAGAGAGAGAGAGTAAGTGAAAAGAAGAGAAAAAGGAAAGAAAGAAGCAAAGAAAGAATGAGTTCATGGCAGCTTTTTTTTTGTAATTATTTTTGTATTTATTCACCTTATATAGAAAATGTATTTACGCTTACTTTATGCTTTATTAAGTTTTATTTCTAACCATCGTAAAAAAAAATGCTACCTCGGAGTAAGCGTCTCCTCATCATCACTTTATTATATAA
>OY757904.1:12753248-12910748 GCA_963585895.1 Sepioteuthis lessoniana | reverse complement strand
AGGGATTAGCATTCTGCTCTTTCAAGTTACCGAAAGTAAACACGATCTTAAGCGAGACAAGTCGGTCATGCTTGTAACTATTTTACAAAATTCTGAGATGAACTTTCATTATTCCACACACTGCTCAGAGTAATGTCTTGGTTTATATATAGATACCATGACGAGTAATATGAGAAACTTTGCTTTTTTTCTCTTTAAATATGCCTGTAGGATTTTTTTTCCTTTTTATTATGTCTGTCGACAGGGTGTTTTAATTTAAATATTATGCGTACAAATGAAGCTAATGGATGGAAAGAAAAATCATGAAAATTACCACTAAAACAATGAAACTAAAATTTTTCATGGAGCAACTGAAAAAAATATCAGCTAAATCTGATATATCGCCATAAACGTCCACTCTGCATTGCCTCGTTTATATTTAATAAGAAAAAGAGAGAGTTAATAAATGTGATTTCATTCAGGTCTCGAGGAAATAGCAGTGATATTCTTTAAGATTGCTGCTTCGTCGAATTAAAAGCTGCGCAGCCAATCGAATTAGCAGTCTACCTGTGAAATGAACTCACTGGTTTCCCTCTTCTTTCAGACATCTTGCCTGCATACATATTTTTACATGCATAATTTCGATTTTTTTGAGGAAGCTAGATAGAAAATATTTTTAATATGGTCTCCTTTGTTTTCTCATATTCCATCTCTGACTTCTTTTTTAAAATTATTTTTCGTTCTTATTTTCTTTCACTTTTAGCCATTTTAATTCACTTGGCCGCCATCTTTAAATTATCATCCCGTGAAACAATAAGAATCATTTAAAACTATCCAAGCAACAAGTCCCAAGGATACAATTAAGTCTGTTGCAATTCATCCATTTCAGAACAAATTAGAGAACACATCAGTAGCTCAATGCTTCCGTCATAAAATCGTTTCATTATTGTCTTGCCGGAATCAAACATTCAATTCGATTTTTGTATCAACAACAGTGAAGAAATATATTACAATAAAATATATATAAAAACAAACATTGAAAGAAACTTACAAATGGATGAGAAAGAAAGTTTTCGATTACTTTCAGTTCTAACTTTTTAATATGATTTCTAAAAATATACGTTTTCTACATTGAATGATTTGAAATACTTCACCGTTTTCTCCGATGCATATTATCTTACATTTATTTAAGATTCTTAATAACAAATTTTCCTTTTTTTTGGCGCACATTTCCAATAGATTTTGCTTTTGGATAAATATGCATATCGAATATCACAATATGGATGCCGAGGGAAACAAAAGTTTCTAAAAATATAATTTGTATTATACTGAAGTCAATCCTCGTTGGGGATCACATAATTCTGAACTTCCCTTTGTCATTAGATCTTAGAATAATCTGACTACATCCCGTGCAGAATAGTTCAATTCCCACACCAAAAAGTATGTTCTGGGCATGACACCGAACTATATCTTTTGGTAACACAGTTCTGGCAATATGGGATACCTCCTCATTACCATTACTCCCAGGTCCACTTTCATACAGGGTAAAAGTAGTTGTTATGATATCGTTTTAGGGTAAAATAGATCTGTTTGTAAAGTAGGTATATTTGATAGGAATGTCTGATATAACCGTGTGCAAAAAAAATTCTGAAGAAACTTCACAAAAATGTAAATATACACGTAAAAGAAGACCATTTGCTAAATTCTGAGCCTAAACTATCCAGAGACGGTTTACGTGCCGTTCAAATCAAAACATAATCTGGGGAGACTAAACAAGGTTCTTAGATGTAGATCAATTGTTATAAAGATTTTAAGACTATATGCTAAATCCTTGCTGAGACCGTCAAACTATTGTTGTATAGTCAGCAAGACATTTTCCCCTAGTTTAACCCAACTCTTTCATAAAGCGTTTACGGTGTTAGAGTAATCGTTATTATTCAACACAGATTTGTGTCTTGTACCCGACAGAGCTTAATTTAATAAACACGTAAATACGCGTTCAAATATTGGTTGAGGTTATATACATTTCCCATATCCCTCATATCCGATGATTCGAACTCTTTTCACTTTCAGCTGCGGGTAAGTTGTAAGGTAGACTGGGCTCACTAACTTTAATAAAGCAACTGGTTGAAAAGAAAGGAAACTCATAATTTAAACTGACTGTCTCCTGCTTAACACTGATCTTGAGGTCGTTCCTGTTTGTGATAGAGCGGGGGTAAATAGATTCTAAATATATCGTCGGATAAGTTTTTATTCTACCGAATAAGGAATCGTTAAACTGAATTGAATTAAAATATGTAGCTGCTTATTTTTCAGGAAATTGTATTTGATTTTCTTAAGACATTTATTTAAATACTAGAAAAATTTGTAATCCGAAGGCGCACTTTCTGTTCATTACGTAAGAATTGTAAACGATTTTCAGTCAATTATTGGTGAAACCCCTTAAACCAAGTGGTATAGAGTTGTGCTGAATGAATGTTTTGCTGTTTTCATTTTTAATTCCCGACGCTTTTAACCGATTACAGCTATTTATTAATGCTGTTAACATCAGCAAAGAGATGATATTGTGAAATGATATTAGAACTTCAGAATATAATAATCCTCGGCATATCTAATTAAAGAAAATGCAGTATTTCATAAAAGAATTTTTATTATGATTATTAATTTTAATTCGTTCACAAAACACGCTCATGTTGCGTTTGCATAATATCCAGCTTATATACGTGGTGCATTCAATAAGTTTCCAGACTTTTTTGTACATTTACTATTGTAGTAGACTCTTGAAAATTCAGTATTTTATTGCTGTACTTATTATGATATGACTGGCCAAGTTTTATGATTTCAAATTCAAATGAACAGCTACAGCAGGAAATGGAATACACCCTGTTAAAGCCTGATTGTCACAACTAGTAAATTTCAAAAATACAATCTAGACATAAGGACATTTTGAAGAACGATATGCAATAAAATTATGTTTTAAACTTAGAAAAATACCACAGAAACGTATGGCATGCTTCAGACTACTTTTGGAGCATCTTGCATGAATCGAGCATCAGTTTTTGAGTGGCATAAGAGATTCAAGGAAGGCAGGGAGTCTGTGAAGGATGATGAGATGTGTGCAGGAGTAAGGAAGCCAACACACCAGAGTTGATTGGCCAAAGGGTTAGGATTAAGGTTAGGGTTACTAAATTGAGGTTTTTACGGGAGTTCAGGAAGAGATTCCGTCGGAAGAGGCCAGCACTCTTCAAATCCGGGCTGTGACGAAGGTCATTGACACGCTCACAGAAGAGGAGTTCCATGGGGCCTTCCAGAAGTTGATGGAACGGTAAAACAAGTGCATTGTAGCCGGAGGAGATTACGTTGACGTGGACAAGAGTTTCATGTGTGTATTATCAATAAAAGTGCCCATACAAATAAAGTCTGGAAACTTATTTAAGGATCCTCGTATTTCTTGACAATTTGTAACAAAAATGGATAATCAAATAGAGAACATTAATATTTTCCCTCAATGGGAGTTTTTCGCATCAGTTTTTCCAGGTGATTTTTCACAAGAGTCTAAGTGATAGCAAGTCTGAGCATGTCCTCTTTTAAGTATGCAAGCCAATCTTAATCGTGCTGTCATCTGGATGGTCTTGGTTCATCCTGTGGACTGCAGTCCCACCAGTCTTTTATAGACATTTGAGGACCGTTCCAAAGATAAATTGTCATAAAGGTGTAAATGCTATCACCATCACTTTCATGTTCAGGATCATTCTCAGTTCTTTGGTCAGATACAGGTATTTTTCAAAATTTTGATTTCATTTCATTTCTAACTATTGTCTGTGGCCACAGCAAAATCTGATAGATGACAACTTCTTCAAATATCAATGGGATTTTTGTCGAAATTCCCTTTGTTGTACATTCATGGAAACGAATCCATTTCATTGACATCGGATTACTATGGCGTTATGATTAATTTATTTTATTTTGTCGGTATATTTTATAAGTCCCCATTTATTTGTGAGCAGTGACGAGAGGGACAACTTTCTGGAAATCTTGTATGTTGCTATCATTAGGTTGACAAGAAAGTTCTTGGTAAATTTTTAATTTTGATTTCAAATGATGTATTTTCAAATAGGTTTTCGTAATAATACATTTACTTTATATATCATCTTAAAGACCGTTTTTTGCTCTATCTAATCGTTTAAATTACAATCGTTTTAAAACAATTATGTCTTCTTTTCAGAACGTTGAATACAAGATGGAAAAAAAGCAAATTTACACAATTTTCTTATTTCAATTCAAGCAAGACCGAAAAGCTGCTGAAACAGTTCACGATATCAACGAAACGTTTGGCCCAGGAACCACTACTGAATGCACAGCACAATGATGGTTTAAGAAATTTCGTGGCGGTGACGAGAATCTTGAAGATGATGTACGTCGTGGTCGGCCATCGGATGTTGACAACGATCAATTAAGAGCCTTAGTCGAAGCCAATACACGCACAACTATTCGAGAACTTGCTTCTGAATTAGATGTAACGTATACGAAGATTTCCAACCACTTGAGAAAGATTGGAAAGACAAAAAAACTTGATAATTGGGTGCCTCACGAATTGAATGACAACCAAAAGAAACGTCATTATGAAGTGTCATCTTCCCTTCTTTCACGCAACAAGAACGACCCGTTTCTCGACCGGGTTGTGACTTGCAATGAAAAGTGGGTCCTTTACGACAACCGACGACGCTCAGCTCTGTGGTTTGACGCCGACAAAGCTCCACGACACTTCCCGAAGCCAGAGTTACACCAAAAGAAGGTCATTCTCTCCAGACCTCTCACCTACCGACTACCACTTTTTCAAGAATCTTGACAACTTTCTGCGTGAGAAATCATTCAAAAACCTAAGCGATATCAAAAACGTCATCAGCGACTTAATCACTACCAGAACGTACGATTTTTACGTTACTGGCATAAATACACTTGTCTTGCGTTGGCAAAACTCTGTTGATTCTGATGGTGCTTATTTCGATCAATAAATTTTTGTTTTGAGCTGAGATATGTTCATCTGAATTTAAAAGTTAAAAACTGCAAGAACTTTCTTGTCAACGTAATATTTCTTTCTGGATAGCTCGTATATCTCAGGGGTGGGGTCTTCGTGGTGTAATGGTTAAAGCGATGAACTGCGGAATCGTAGAACGCGAATTCGTACTCCAGTCGCGCAATTACGTTCACTTTCGGGCAAATACCCTTGGGAAAGGTATGAACCCCCTTATCCTCCCAGCTATGGGTTAAATAGTACCACTACTGTTTTTCTAGGAGAATGGCTTTGGCATTAAATAAACTACAAAGGTTGATATGCCATTAAACAGAGACGTCAAGTCATATATCACATTCACAATCTGTTTGATAGCTGCTATTATGACTTAAGTTACTGTGGTTTTAACCCACCACATTCTCGCAGTTTCTATTTCTAGATCTTTATATTTACGGAGTTTTCTTCTAGTTTCCTTGGAGGTGTTACTTTCAGTGAATACAGACATGTCAATGACCCAAATAGTTTTCTCCTTGTCATTCAGAGCTATCTACAACTTCATAACCCTAGTTTACTTATCAGTTATTTCATTCTTGAAGCTTTTCATACATGACCCAGCCAGATGGTCAGGCAGAATACACAGACTGCTTTTCTGCAGAGGGATAAGACTCCTCCAACGAGTGTCCTGGTTACGACACTAAGCAATCAGATGATGAAGCTTCAATAATGATGGAGTTTTGTGGAATGTTGAGAACCTCTTTATTGCCATCGCTCCCATGTCAATCTGGTTACGAGCAGTAGCACCAGATAGGGTCCTATCTAAATATTTGATGGAAATAAGTAAAGTAAAGTTGGCGACTGTAGCCGAGGGTGACGTGAAGGCTCCCTTTTCAATAGCTACTACACCAAGATGTGGAGTAGGGCACTACTTCTTTCCCTGGATAGCCCCACTTTACCTTTCATACGTACCTTATAATACCGAGTGTTAAGCAAGGAGGTATCAAGAACCATGTTAAAACTTTTTGGCATAACTCGACCTGGGATTGAACTCTCGTCTCCCATACGATTTGCGAAAAGACTGTATAATTACACTAAACTGAATTGTTTAAAATAGAACTGTTTTTACATTTAACTGCGTATGTAAACTGCGTACTTATAATAAACTGAATTGTTTGAATCTTTTATTAAAATGACTCAGTTCAGCGTTAAATGACCCGGAAAGGGTTGATATGCCGTAAAACAAAACAAAACAATCTACCAACTTTCCATACATGTGGTTACTGATGACATTTATTAGAGTCCGAGTGGTAGCAATTCTCTTCAACTCTCAAGGATACTTCTCACCATTCTATCTGTCCCCAGTCTTAACGTGCTCTGAATAGTTATATTTTTTTTTTTTTTGCGTTTTCCGTGTCTCCGAACTTTTTCCGGTTTCTTTGTGATACTTCTAATTAAGATTAGTCTAACTGATACCTCCATTTTCAACGTTTTTTATTTTCAACTCCCTTTGTCGTATCACTGGTTGAAAGACAACGTTCAGTTGACAGCTTATTTTAATTCTTTAAAGTAATGTTTTTACTGATCCATTTTTATTGCAAGATATATCATGATCTGTACGCATACCCTATTGGCAGTATCGTCTAAATCTATTTGTTTGCACTGTTACATGAAAATTAGCTTCACCACCCCGTAATACTTCAGTAAGTTGCTGATGTGCATTCATTATAAAATCATTTGATGCACAATTTTTCTCGTTTGTCTTTTGAAGGGTCTATGTACTTTATTCTTCTCAATTTTGTTTCTCTGATATTAATATTCGTAATTGTAGCAGTTTTTTTCTTGTCACTATTATTGGTTGCCTTAGTTAGCCCCCCTTTGCTCTTTGCTGGTGTGTGCAAGTTGCTGTATCGACATAATCTTCAATACTGGTCAATTCTCTTCCCTTTCGTTTCATGTAAAATATACTCTATCCCTCTCTTCTCAGGAGGTTAAAGTGAGTGCAGAGACATATATTTTCTCGTATTGTGTTCCACATTATGAGCTCTTTTCTTGTCCATTATAAGAGAACTGCAATATATATTATTACAGATACTTCTAAGTTATTTATTCTTTTATTTATGTTCTCGATGGAAACTGATTCTAAAAATTCTCAGGTTCTTGCAAATTTTTTTTTGTCTTTATCATTATTTATATTTCTTCCAGGTTTTTAGCAACAGCGTTAGCTGCTGGGTTTAAACTGGTTTTTAAACTGGAACAGTTATTACCTAAGGTCTCCAGGACTTTTCTTAGTATTCTGGTCGATCTTACCGATGCTGTCATTTGGATAATCTTGATCCTCTCTACGATTTCCAATACTTCCAGGACACTTTCCAATCTTTTGAGGACCGTTCCAAGTGCACCAATTACAATTGGTTTCACCGTCACTCTCATGTTCCACAGCTTTTTTAGTTCTCTTGCAAGGTCCAAGTATTTATATCTTTTTTCATTTTCTTTGATTTTTATCCGTGGCCTGCCGGAACAGAAAAATCCAGTATTCGGCAGTTTCGTTTTTTCTTTTTGGTTAAGGATCGTCTGATCTCGTCTTCTAGTCGGGATTAGGTGATCTGTTTGTACCAAAAAATCCCAGGTAATTGGTGAATCTCATTCACTTAAAAGGATTCCAGTTTATTACTATCTTACTAAATTGAGAGGTCCTAACACCAGTGGTAGTTACTATTTTTCCATAGGAATCTGAGTGACAGGAGGTTCCGTCGTGTCTCCAGGACTCTTCTAAGTATTCTGGCCGATCTCAACAACGCTGTTTTTTGGATGGACTGTACTTGTCCTGTAATATCCAAGTCCTCCAGTCCATGTACCAATATTTTGGTGACTGTGCCGAGCACACTAATTGCAAATGGTAACACCTTCCCTTTCATGTTCTAGAGATTTTTCACTTCTCTTGCAATGTGTAGGTATTTACGAGGATCATTAAATAAGTTTCCAGACTTTTTCGTATGGGTACTTTTATTGATATTACGCACATGAAACACGAGTCCCCTTCGAAGTAATCTCCTCCAGCTAAAATGCACTTGTACCGTTCCATCAATTTTTGGAAGGCCCAATCGAAGTCCTCTTGCGTGAGCTTGTCAATGACCTTCATCACATCCCCCTTCATCTCCTCAATTGTCTCATAACGACAGCCTCTGAGCTTAGGGAATAACCAAAAGTAACAGGGAACAAGGTCTGGACTATAGGGAAGGTGAGGGACTGTCTTGATGCCCATCTTGGTCAATTAGTCTGTGACAAGAATGGAGTTGTGGACTGATGTATCGTCCTGAACGAAATGCCACTGACCCGATTTGATGAATTCTTGCCTCTTCCGACGGAATCTCTTCCTGAACTCTTTTAAAACCTCAGCATAGTAACCCTAACCCTAATCATTATGCCAATCAACACTGGTGTATTGACTTCCTTACTCCTCCAACACTTCACACCATCCCTCACATACTCCCTGCCTTCCTTGAATCTCTTATGCCACTCAAAAACAGATGCTCGATTCATGCAAGATGCTCCAAAAGCAGTCCGAAAATTTCCATTCGTTTCTGTGGTATTCCTTCCAATTTTAAAACAATTTTTATTGCATATCGTTCTTCTAAAGTGTCCTCACGTCCAGATTGCATTTTTGAAACTCACCAGCTGTGACGATCAGGCTTTAGTAGGGTGTATTCCAATTCCTGTTGTAGCTGTTGATTTGAACCTGAAATCATACAAATTCGTCAGTCATCTCATAAGATATATAGCAATAAGATACTGAATTTTCAAGAGTCTACGTGTTGTATTGTCTGCTGTACTTGTACTGCATTCTTCGTTTTGTCCTCACAAGTTCCAGCGGTTTTCCTTTGTTTTATCATTTTACTTGTTGTCATAGATATCTACTCCACCTTTCCAGTCGAATATCCCATCCAGGTTTTGAGTTTTTCTTAGGTTTTGGGGGAAAGCTGGATCTTTTCACTGGGTAATTACGCCCCGGAATAGATTAGTTCGTTTAATTCAGTAATGTCATCCGTTCATAAATGTGTTAATTATTCGTTTATTTTATTCATTTTCTGCCTTGACTTTTTCCAGTCTTAGTTTCTTAGCGAAGGTAATCTAGTCTTCTTTTCAGATATAATTGTCTTTAAATTTTCAAAATTCATAACCTCTTCTTGCATTAGTGTTTGCTCTGTGTGGTTTGCGTGTGTAGTATTTCCATTGTTATTAGTTTGCGCTTCATTTTGTTTAGAGTTTTCTTGCTTTTCGTTATTTGGGGTGTCGGCTATTGTATTAGCGTCCCTATTAATTTTCTGGCGTATTTCTTGTATTTCAAGGTCGGAGAATGAACCTTTCTTTATTTTAATCCAAACTTGATCAATGAGCCTTTGGCTTGCCGTCTGAAACCTAGTGATCACTCCCTAGAAATCCATCATCCTTTTCTGATATACTCTTTCAGTAAGTTTACTCCTAAAATAACAGTGAAGTGCAAATTGTTTTGTTTTGCGTAATCCTTTTTTTATATTAATGTCATTGGTTTTTGTGGTTACTTGGGTCGTCGTTGTCGTACTTGAAAAAAGAACAGCCAACATTGGAAGTATGCAACATTGGGTCTTCCATGTTGGCTATCCGGGAAGCGAATTTCGATCATAACACTCAGATCTGTTGTCTGGGTCCAACGTTGCCTTATGCGTTTTTTTTACTATTTTTATCACGAGTTGTATATTGTGACAATAGCAGACCCAGGGGTTGTTTAAAATCTGCCCTCCTATCACAGATATGACCAAGTACTCTTTAAGTAAGAGAACTCATAACCTGGCAATTAAAAATTTTTTTTTTTCTCTCATCGATAGATGCCACACTAATATATTGGTTGCTGTAGTTTTCTGACTGAACTATTGACTCTGATCGTTGACCAATGAAATTCTTCCGTACAACATCTGGTGAGGTTCGTCGTTGACCTCGGTCTGGATTCAACCACCTTACTTCACATCCACCATACATCTTCTCATGGCTTCTAATGATTTATATTCAGTTAATAACACCTATTTTCCTACATATATGTTTTTCCTTTGTTCCAAAAGTTATAAATGTATGAAAAATGTATGAAAAATGGTTCTAATCCCTATAGTTCTTTGATGACATACACTATATAGGCTAAGAAAGGAGGAATAGATCACACCAGTACTGAGTATCTTGTCGATGAAACAATTAAAGAAATAAGAGAATATACAAGGATATGCAAAGAAGTAAATTACTGCAGCCATAACAGCAATATTAGGAGAAATAACTCAAAACGCAACAATTAATAGAAAGATGATGATTGCTTTTTGGGGAAAATCCACTGGATTTAATGCAGCAAGCCTAAGGCCAAACTAGAATAATATTAAACAAAGTTTGGCTTTCTGATGCTGAAATACTAGATTTTTGTGGACGAGTAAATAATCAAGAATATCAACAAGATACTCCGACTCCAATCAAAACCCAAAATACTAAAAAAACAAGAACTTCCCGAAACGAATTGAATCGCATAATACGCAAACCCGAAACGCCAAGACCACTATAATCGAACTATAGACCAATGAGTACCCACCAATGATGTGTAAAATCCTAACGGCCCAAATGAGAGATATTATTTGCAATTATGCCATGTTTTGCTTGAAACAGTGAGGGACCATAGGTCAACCAGAGGAATGTTTCATTTACTGTAAATTTATCAACACATACTCAAAGAAAGCAATCGAGGTGGAAAAATGTAGCAAAGACGTAGATGGACTATTAAGAAGCCTATGATATAGTCCCACTATCTTGAATTGTAGATTATCTTAATATAGACAACGCATCTTACATAGTCGTTGACTTCAACTTGAAAACCACGGAAAAAACTGAAAAATAAAAGTAACAGCTGGAGGA
The DNA here is from genome assembly GCA_963585895.1 of Sepioteuthis lessoniana. Taxonomy (NCBI): domain Eukaryota; kingdom Metazoa; phylum Mollusca; class Cephalopoda; order Myopsida; family Loliginidae; genus Sepioteuthis; species Sepioteuthis lessoniana. The sequence goes on along the minus strand of OY757904.1, from coordinate 12,899,836 downwards.
ATGACTTTAGCAAGGTTGAATGTTCAGCGAGTTATCTACCCAGAATATGTGCTGTCACCGTAACTATTTGTAATAGCGATGATACAACTTAATCCCTTACTTTAGTAATGCATTGTGAGCAAAATATTTTTAAAGATACAAGAAAAATTATTCACCTTATTCACATAGATGACATTAAGGTGTTTGCATGAAATGAAAAAGAACAGGAGACTCTGATACAAACAATAAGTATATACAGCAAAGATATAAAAATGGCATTTTGCATTGGAAATTAGGTTTGGTTTGGTTTCTTTGTTTAATGGCATATCAACCTTCGTAGGTTATTTAATGCCAAAGCCATTCTTCGAGAAGAACAGTAGTGGTACTATTTAACCCATAGCTGGTAGGATAAAAGGGTTCATACCTTTCCCAAGGGTATTTGTCCGAAAGTAAACGTAATACCGCGACTGGAGTTCGAACTCGCTTACTACGATTCCAGAGTCGATCGCTTTAACCATTACACCACAAGGACACCCACCTACAGAAATTAGGCATGACTATAAAAAAAAAGGTGAAAGAGATAAACAACTGAAGGAATAGAACTGCCAAATCAAGTAAGAATCAAACGCTTGGAGAAAAAGAAAATTACAAGTATTTGGTTATACTGAAAATGAGTACTATCAAACAAGCGAAGGTGAGGGAAAGCAATAACAAACGCACACCTCACATGACCAATAATGGTTTTCGAAAGTAAAGCCTTCAGAAGAAATTTCTTCAAAGGGATAAGAACCTGGGCAGTCTGCTTTGTGAGAAACTTGGGGTCATTCTTAAAATGGACAAGGAAAGAACTCAAAGAAACGCACTAAATGACCAGAAACTTAATGACGATGCAAAAGGCTTTATATCCGTGAGATGACATCAACAAACATTATGTATCATGAAAAGAGGGATGAAAAGGAATCGCAAACATGTATCAATGTATCAATACCAGTATTCAAAGAATAGATTAAAAAGAACGGAAAAAGAGTAATAACATCGCCCAATAAGGACAATATGAAGGAGAAAGAACAAACAAAAACTAGGAAACAGAAATGGAACAAAAACCAGTACATGGATATTTCAAGCTGAAAACAGGTGAAATGTCACATGAGAAGACTTGGATAAAATTACGCTAGGGAAACCATAAAAACTGGATCTCTCCTTAAAAAAAGCACAAAATAACGCCCTAAGAACGTATTATATTAAAGCGAAAAGGATAATATGCAATAATGTAGCAAATGGTCGTTATGCGGTGTAAACACGAAACATTTAACCATCGAAACATCGAATATAATGATATATTGCAAAGAATTATGAGACTTTGTTGGGGAAAGGTTTCAAAGGGAAATCGAAGAAGATATTGAAATTTAACCATCGAAACATCGAATATAATGATATATTGCAAAGAATTATGAGACTTTGTTGGGGAAAGGTTTCAAAAGGAAATCGAAGAAGATATTGAAATTTGACTTTTTTACCTAATGGTATATGCACAAAGCAGAATCCATTCTTGATAACGTGAGGCATAAAATTCTCTGGGATTTTGAGATACATGCTAAGCAAATAATCCCGATCAGAAGACCAGACCAAATGATAATCAGATATGTAAAGAAATAAAACTTTTCGTGTGGTACATTTTGATGACCCAGCGGACCACAGATTGGAATTTAAATAAAAAATAGATTATTAATGAAGGTGACGCTGGTGCAAATTGTCGTTGGAACAGTTCCTAAAGGCTTGCAAAGGAAGAGTTCGAAACTGAGGTCTTATCAAGACCAACTAAATGACAGCATTATTAAAATTGCCCTGGATATTAATAAGAGCCCTGGAGACCTGAGAATATATGATGTTACTCCGATTCCAGTTTGCCCAATTGGCTGGGGCTGCAGACTACATCGACTGCATCTCTGCAGAGGAGTAAGACCTCGACATAACGTCTCCTAGATATGACACTAAAAATTCTTATGAGGTTACAATATAGGTGGATCTTTGGGGAATGTAGAGTAACCCTTCATTGCCATCACTCATAGATCAGCTCTGACCCGGAGTTGTATCACTTGACAGTGTCCTATCAATGGGTCAAGTAGAACTAAAACATGTACTTATGCTTAACTTAACTGTTAGAAATAGAACTCTTTTGACCTTTAAACTGCGTAATGATGCTAAACTAAATTGTTTGAAAGAGAACTATTTTTCGTGTGAACAAAAAACTGTACTCATGTTAACCTGATTTTTTTGGAAAAAGAACTGTTTATATGTCTATAAATAGATTTCGCATTTAATCACCTACAATAGTTGATATGTCATAAAACCAAAACAAACCAAAACAAACCAAATCAGATTTCCGAGAAAAAGCCTCGGATAACACAGGTGGGAAAAATTTGCAAAGATTCTAAAAAAAAAAGGATTATAAAGACTGATTACTGCGTCCAGAAACAGTAAAAAAATGTCGAGATCAATGGAACAACTCTAACTCGAAAACAAAAATGGAAAGAAAACAACTGTATTGATATTTCAAAGGTCAAACAAGTGAAATATCTCACCTGAAAACTTGGACATTGCTAAGAATGGAAAAACCTAAAGACAGAAACTGAATCTCTTCTAATAGCTGTATAAAACGACGCCATAATGAAGACCAACGTTCAAACAAAAATAGACAAGACACTAATAAATAGCAGATGTAGGTTATGTACTGATAGAGAGAAAACGATCAATCATATAATAAGCCATATATTAGACCCGAAAGAGCATAAGACAAGACACGACATGGTAAGGAAGGTAATCCACAGGGAGTTGTACGAGAAATTAAAGTTTTATCATGTGAACAAGTGGTATATGAAGAACCAATGTACGGACGCAAAATTTCTCTCTGCTTACGTGATTCAAACGGATCACGTAATATCGGTCAAATGACCAGACCTAGTGATAGTCAACAAAAAAATGTGTATTTTTGCCGTCTTGGCAGGCCACAGAGTGAAAATAAAAGAAAGCGAAAAGAGAGATAAGTACGTAGATTTTTCCAAAGAACAAAAAAAAACTATGGATCATAAAATTGACGCTGATACGAATTATCATATTTACCAACCCCCTCCAATCGGGCAGGATACTACACAAGGTCAATTTTTAAACGAAGCTTAACAGGTTTGAATTCAGAATTTTCCTTCTCCTAGACTAGTTACCTCACCAAGGCTGAAGAACCTAGTCTGCCCTACTATTCACCCATAGCTGGAGGGAGGATAATTGGATTCATAACCTTTCACAAGGGTATTAGTGCTATGTGAAATACAATCAGTCTCGTCCAGGACTTGAACTCGTGTCGCCGTGTCCATTTACTACGACGATAACCATTACATCACGGGCACCAATTACCAATTATGGTTGCTGCAATTGGAACAATCCCCAAATGATTGGTAAAGGAACTGTAAGTAAAAGGATAAATAATGAACATCCGAATTTCAGCATTATTAAGATCGTCCGGAATCCTGAGTATAGTCCTAGACTTGTGGAGACTTGCATTCACTCAAACTCAAGTCAAAAATCATCAGCTAACGCAGGTTTGCAAAATTCTCAGAGGAGTAAACAAAAAAAAATAATTATAGGAATACATACCTGGGATGGACACCTTGTTAGATACTCGGGACCTTTTCTGAAGTGGATTACAAATGAACTTAAGCAAATGGACCAAAGAACCAGAAAACTAATGACTATGCATAAGGCATTACATCCGAGAGACGACGTTGACAGACTATATGTATCAAGAAACAAAGGAGGAAGAGGACTTGCCAGCATCGAAAACAGCATTGATGCATGGAGACAACGACTCAAACACTATATAAAAAACACGAAGGTGGACTGATTACAGCCATTAGAAACGATACTGATAACACGATGGACAACAGAATGACAATAACTAGGAAACGAAAATAGGAAGTAAAACAACTCTATGGGCGTTTTAAACGACTAACAAACAACTTCTCACACGGGAAAACCTAGACCTGAAGAAGAAAAGGAAACTTTAAGAGAGAAACAGAATATCTCCTAATGGCAACACAGGACAACACCATCAGGGCCAATCATGTCAAAGCGAGAATAGATAAGACGCAACAAAATAGCAGATGTAATCTAAACGGTGACAGAGATGAAACCATGTATCATATAATAAGCGAATGCAGCAAATTGGCACAGAACGAGTATAAGACTAGACACGACTGGGTGAGCAAGGTGATCCACTGAGAGATGTGCAAGAGATTTAAATTTCACCATTTGAACAAATGGCATGTGCAAAACACACCAGCTCTCCTATAGAAGGACACACATAAACTCCTATGGGACTTTGACATACAGATGGATCACCTGAGCTCGGCCAGAAGACCAGACCTCATAATAATCAACAAAAAAGAAAATATTTTTCTAAATTGTCGACTTTGATGTCCCGGCTGACCACAGAATAAAACTGAATGAATGTGAAAAGAAGGATAAGTACCTTGACCTTCCTATGGAATTGAAAAAAACTAAGGGACATGAAGCGAACAATTATACCAATTGTGATTGGTGATTTTGGTACTGTAACTAAAGGATTATTAAAAGGACTGAAGGAATTGAAAGTTGGCAGACGAGTGGAGACCATCCAAACTACTGCATTATTGAGAAGAGTCCTGGAGACTTGCTCTCACTCAAACACCAGTGAAAGACCATTAACTAACGCTGATGTGAAAAACTCTAATAAGTAGATAATAATAATAATAATAATAATAATAATAATAATAATAATAATAATAAACAAAAAAAAAGAGAACTTGCAAAATTGTCGACTTTGTTGTCCCAGCTGACCACAGAATAAAACTGAAAGAATGTGAAAAGAAGGATAAGTACCTCGTCCTTGCTAGAGAATTGAAAAAAAATATGGAACATGCAGGTGACAATTATATCAATTGTATTTGTTGCGTTTGGAGTAGTAACTAAAGGAATACTAAAGGGACTGGAGGACTTGGAAATTTGCGGACAGGTGGAGACCATCCAAATGAAAGCATTATTGAGAAGAGCCAGAATGCTGAGAAGAGTCCTGGAGACTTGAGGAGACTTGCTGTCATTCAGACTCCAGTGAAAAACCATCGGCTAACGCTGATCTGAAAAGCTCTAATGAGTGAATAACAATAATAATAATGATAATATCAACGACGACAGAGAAAAAGTGGACAAATCCATCGTTGATATTAAGATTATTTAAAATTATTTGGAATTTATGTTTTGAAATATTACTCCTATTCCTGCTTTATTTTGGTCCGAGCTGTGGAAAATATTCAAAAACAAAAAGGGACGTTATAAATGAAGATTACTCAGTAAATTTATATGAGTACAACCTTGAAATGTACGAAGGGATATAGAATTTTTTTCAGACTGACCAAAATAAAAAAAAGAAAAAAGTATTTACATGTTTCTTTACACACAAACACACACGCGCACGCACACACACACACAAACAAAATCAGCAATTTGAAAAAAATTCCTTCCTTGTTCGAACAGAAGATTTTTAAGCAAAAACTCGTATTTGAAACAAACAGAAAATGGAAAAATTGTTAGATTTTTCTCGAGAACTGAAGATGCAGTAGAGTAAAGCTTTTGCAATAATTGTAAAAAAAATAGACAAAACAAAAAGCAAACAAATAAAAATCCCCTTTTTAAGAACAAATTTGTACATACAGTAATTTTTAATTATTTCCTATCCCCTTCCGTTTCATTTCCTAACTCTTATCTACTTCTCTTTATTTCCATTTTGCTCTACGTTTTAACCTTCTTGATTTACACTTATCTAAACTTATTTGTTTTATATTTAACTTTTCCTGTTCCTCTCCGCCGCTAAACATCTCCAAATGTGTTAAGTTATTTCAGGCTTTCAAAGTGTCTCACATTTGCTTCTTATTTTCCTCTGTTAATTCATCTAATATTTAAAAAATTCTGAATCATCACTTAACGCAGGTGTTTATTTCCGTTTCTAACTCAAAGCAACTTTTTCTTTTTATTGCGTTTAATTTTATTTATCTATCCTTTAACTCTAGTAGCAGCTTCAGGTGTCTTGACCTCACTGAGAGAATCATAAAATTGTTGGGATAAAAAATAGGATAAGAAGAAAAAAAATAGAAATCATTAATAATCAAAAGTATGCATTTAAATGTTTTTGCTGCTTGTCTAGTACTTGAGTATGGGGATTTGGCAAAATCAGGTATCCGCATTTTTCCAACGCTTCCTAGTTTATTTATTTGTCATTCAACCTCTTTACAGGTCTTTGAATAACTTGACTACATCTCTTTTAAATGGGTAAAACATGCCCCAAAGTGGTTTTTCTAGATAAACTAAACTGCATATCATGTTGAGGTTCCAGTGATAGAGTTGTTGGTGAGTGGGGTACAACTTTATTTCAAATAACTAGATCCACTTTTACGCAGAATGGAAGTAACTACTGAGTTACCATCTAAAGTTAAAATATTTCTGTTTGCAAATTATATTAATTAGATAGTGTAAACTAATAGATTGGTGTCTGTTCTTGATTTAAAGAGTAGCATTGAAATAAACTGAGTTATTAAATGCGTAGCAATACACCGTAGGCTCAATCAGTATGATTGCAACTATTGAACTTGAGGTCAATCTGAGACCACGTTTCGCTCTAGATGGTAACCAAATGATTCTACGATTAGAATTTAGTTAGTCCGTTTGTGAGAAACGCTCAAACCAAGCGGTTGAAACGTTTCAACTATAGTATCATCGCTAACCCCGGAATTAATCGGACAGGTGATGAGAGTTTTAAAAGTCGCCAAGAAATAAAAGTAATACGCGTACGTAAACATCTGGTCGGATTGTTATTCATCTTCTCAGCAAAGAAGAACAGAAAACTAAGGAAAATGAAGAAAGAAGACAAAGGACAATAATAAAGATGGCGACAGCCTATCAACCGACAAGACAGCGGAAGGATGAAGTGAAATGATATCAGGTAAAGAAATGGGAACTGGCTGTACGATGAGAAAAGCATCCGTAGATAATATAAAAAAATATAAACACTTAATATATAACCGTGTCAAAAAATATTTAGAAGCCAAAACATTAAAATATAGATGTAAACAAAGAATAAAACAATTCAATGGCCTCAAGGCATAAAATAATCCTAGTAGATATGACTTTTCATTGGAATCAATAAATCAGTCATTCAATCAATCGATTGATCATTTTAAGACCAAAGAATATTTTTAATCAGTTGAATCTTGAACACCAAAAACCATTTTGAAATTATCTAAAAAAAATATATGCTCTGATGAATATCTGCAAAACTCTAAAATCTATCCTCCGTAGTTTCTTTTTTTTCTGGGATTGATCCTGATATATCTTGATGTTCCTTTCTTACAGTTTTAGTCATAGGAAGTAGTTTACTTTTAAAGCAACGCTTATATCTTCGTCACAAAATAGTCTTCTTACTTTAATTGCATGGTCTGGCTGTATCTGGAACTTATGATATCTTCTCTTGTTTTTTAACATCTACCAGAACATCTGGTTTGTGTTCCTGTCATTTTACTAAATATTCAAACGCAAAACATTAGCCAGATTTGCAATATATCCTTGTCCATACGCGAGCAAACATGTTTTATATCCCCTTTTAGTTTCCATCTCGCATTGGGATTAACAATCACTTATCTTTCATGAAAATATGACATTCATTCTTCTTTCTAAGATTTTTATTTTGATTTTGTTCGGACATAGTTTCGTAAGATGCATTTATTCTAACGTAAAATACACCGAGAGAAAATAAAATTGCAACATACTTTAATATGTTTTTTTTTCCAGTTTTAAACGTGAACATAAAATAGTTGTACTAAAAAAATGATCACGTATAATGATCAATATATGCAGAGTTTTTAAAATAAGGGAGGTATCATTCGCATTGTAGCCTAGGATGCGTATACTGTCGGATGAAAATCACCATTATCCTCGAACGCCATCAAAGAAGCTGAGATGAAAAGAAATTAAAAAGGAATACCTCAAGAGAATAAGAAAAATTCACAAACCTACCTATATAGTTGAAATCCCATCAAAGTGATAAACACCAAGGCTGTTGCCCTTGTAAAAAAAACAAAAAAACTCAGGACCACTCCTAAAGGGGACGTGGGAAGAACTTAAACAAATTAACCTGAGAGCAAGAAAGATAATGACAATGCTTAATCCTTACATCCAAAATATGTAATATACAAACTATATGTGTTGAGGAAGAGGAAGAGGACTCGTCAGCATTCAAGATAAAGTTGATGCATCTATACAAGGACTCGAAGAGTACATAAAAAGACCAAACGAAGATTAATTACTGCAACCAGCAGCAGCAAAGGCAACATAAAGTTCAACAGAACAACAAAAAAAAAGAACACATAAATGGGGAAAAAAAACAACTGCACAGATATTTCAAGAGACAAAGTAGAGAAATCTGACACGAAAAGACTGGGACTTAGCTAAGAAATTGAAACCTTAAGACAGAAACTTAATCTCTTCAAACAGCAGGACAAAATAACTCCATAAAGACTGACTATTTTAAAGCAAAAATAGACAAGACACAACAGATAAGCAAGTGTATGTAGGTTATGTGGTGATAGAGACGAAACGATTAATCTTACTATAAGCGAATGAAGCAAATTATCGTAAAAAGCGTACGTAACTAAACAAGACTGGCTAGGGAAGGTTATCCATTGATAATAGTGCAAGAAACTGAAATTTGAACATACTATTAAATGGTATATGGACAAAATAGAATATATTCGGGAAAATGAGGCTGACAAAATTTTCTGCTGCTTGGTTAAGATTGACCGGAATACTAAGAAGAATCCTGGAAACTTGAGGAGACTTGCTGTCATTCGGCTGCAAAAGACGATCATCGGGTGTAGGTGTGAAAAACTCGCATATCAATATCAAGGCATGATAGGGATGAAAAGAGAATTCACTGGGATTTTTGCGAAAATTAAAATTTGATTATGCTGTCAAATGTAATATGCACAATGATCTGTCCTATAAAATGAGACGCCTACAATTCTCTGGGATTTTAAGATAAAATGATCACACAATCTTGACCAGAAGATAATACTTTGTGTTAACAAAGAAGAAAGACAAAATTGTTATTCCAGTGAGTCACAGTGTAAGAATATAAAGAAAATCATTCTATTGACAGATTCTTGGATCCTACGATAGAGATAAACAGTTGTTAATTGGTTGATGGTAAAAGTGATAGCATTCGTAACTGGGGCCCTTGGAACGGGCGCCAAAGGCTTGGAAAGGAAATAGGGGTAATTGGAGATGAGAGGAAGATGAAAGATCTGTTAAGATCAGCTGGCATAATTAGAAGAGTCCCGGAGACTAGATGGGAATTGACAGGCAGACTTAAGCGAAAGACCAACGGCGAAAGCTCGTGTAAAAAATCTCATTAATAGTAATCTCAACTGAGAAAGATACTGACGATTTTAGAAACCTTGCTAATAGTTAATTTTCGGCGATAACCACCACACATCGGTATAAGTGAATGGATAATAAATCAATAGGTAATCGAAATAAAGCAATGGAAATAATGATTTTAATTCGAAATTATGAAAATGATTATTAATCAACTTAAATTCACAAAATCCCAGACATCTCTCTTTCTCTTTCTCTTTATCTTTTTCTCCAAACATATACATATGTGGGAGGGGTACGCACGCGCGGATGTGTGTGTGTGTGTGTGTGTGTGTGTGTGTGTGTGTGTGTGTTTGTGACAGAGCATGAGGGAGAGAGAGAAAGAGAGAAATATTCTCTAAAAGCAAATAAATAGAAACAATGAATGGATCCAGGCACTGTAAATTAACGTTGATAAAATAAACAAAAACTTTTCCGCATCAAATCGAACAGTTTTTCTTGCGTTTTCCAGTCTTGAAATTTTTTTTGGAAACATGCTAACACGATGATGTATTATGCATGTATAGTTCATTCCCCTGCTTTCTTCGCTGTTTTGACGAAAAAGTAAATGACATAAAATGAAATGACATAAAATAAAGTAGACTTTTGACGAAGCAAAATCAAAATCTCTTTGATCAATAATGAATCGATATTTCAATACTAGACTCTTTCCGGTTATTTGTGATTAATCATGTATCGTTTTGTCAACTGATGAAAAATGATCAGTGAAATCGTTTTTTATGTCAGAGAGAGCAATAAAATCAAATAAATTCTAAATTGAATTCATCCCAAGTTTAATCAACAGTTAAACATTATAAATGGAATATCCAGCTTGTGTAAACATTATTGTACAACTATAAACAGTTAGAAATCCAGTAGTTATTTTACTGTTTCTTTGAAAATGATTTTGGCATTTAATTTTTACTTGTTCCAAGTTAATGTTTTACGTTTCACCTTTTAATGTTTGATGAAACAGTGTGTGGCAAATGTAATAATAATGAGAAAAAAAGGCAAAACCTCCGGGTCACAATATATAATACAGATCATACCAAACTAAATAGTAAAAATACTCATCATGATATATAGAATGAAATTTATGTATTATGAAGTAAAAGTTAACATTCTATCAAGATTAGTGTCTGCTATAACTTTCACTTTTTACGATTAAGTAGTAAGACTTATTAAGCACTGAATAAATGCGGCTTATAAAAGCAATACGTCAATAAAAAGAATAAAAATGAAAAAAGCATGGCTTATGATAGAAATCTTTCATCTTGCATTTGAAAATAAACAATTCCTTGCCGGAATTTTAAGAATGTTATTCACACAACGTGATTGAGTAGACATTCGTGTGTTAACTAGTGATGATCAAATTTACGGGATATTCAAAATAAATTAGGTTAATAAATATACTTTTATAAAACATGACATATCCTGCATCACGGACACAAATAGATGGTCAGCAGTGAAGATGAAAAATGGGATTTGCCAGTAAATTTTGAGGATAATATCAAAGAAAGTAATCAAATTAAGTTAATAAATATACTTTTACAAAACATGACATATCCTGCATCACAGACACAAATTTTGAGGATAATATCAAAGAAAGTAATCAAATTAGGTTAATAAATATACTTTTACAAAACATGACATATCCTGCATCACAGACACAAAAGGATGGTCAGAAGTGAAGATGAACAACGGGATTTGCCAGTAAATTTTGACGATAATATCAAAGAAAGTAATCAATTTGTATCAAAATTATCCAGACAGAAGCTGCATTTATGGAGATAAAAAAGAACAATGGAACAACCGTTAGTTTTCTTGAAATTAGTGGGTTTTTTATCAACACACTGATTTCAGCGAATTTTCATTGGACTATGTACTGCTGATGTTCCATTTTGAATATTCTGTACTGCTGCGTTGTCATATTTCCTTTACTGTCATCTACAAATATTTTCCGTAAGATTAATTTTCTATTTAAAAAACAATTTTAAAAAGTTGTATAGAGTTAGGTTTGGTAAGCTGCGTACATGCACAATTCTTTCTTTCGTCAAAATATGCTTATCAAGATGCATGACTGTTAATGATAAAAAAAAAAAAAAAACTTTCGATGATTGCAACTGATTTGACTAGAAAAAAGTCGATACGTCCAATTATTAGTCTTTAGGTTGAAAAAAATTACCATATATACATCTATTGCAAGGTTATTCATCTGCTAAACGATTGCAATATATTTGCAGAATGCATTGCATGCAAATTGAATTATATAATATATTGATTATTAATTTTGGGAAAAAATATAAAGAAAATATCGGAAAGCACGAGATTTAATATTAATCTAAAAATATACCATATGTGTGATTTTTTTTTATAATTAAAATATATATCTAGTGAAACTAAAATCTTGTTACTTTCCTTTCAAAATATTTTAATAATATATTAGGCGATATCTATTTTTGTAACGTGAGAAAATACTAAGTTGACATTATTGAGATTTTACCAGTGATGATTACAATTTTATAGGGAAGTGAACGTTTTTAGCATCAGTCATCTACGTATGCAACATTTGATTATATCTAAGAGAACATTATACTTGTCTGAGTCAAATGTTTTGCAATCATTTCGTAAGGCACAATTCAGTAGTTGCGTATGTTTTTATGGATAACGTCCATGTAACAAAATACTCGAGACTGTGAGATGCCGATTTTGCGAGATATCTTCCGAGTGGTACCTCGGAATCTACTGTTTGAAATTAATCTAAACTTGCCAGATCATTGAAGTTCTTGCAAAAAAAGCAAAATTTCTTGAACCATCTAATGTACTGAGATCAATTAAGCCTTTACCTTTTGCTAGCCCAGTCGGTTGGAGCTGTAGAATACATTAACTCCATATGTATAGAGGCGTAAGTTTTCCCCAATATGTCTCCAGATTATGACACTAAACAATAAATGGTGAGGTTCTAGTAATGCTGGAGCTTTGGTCAATGCGGAGTACTCCTGCAATGCAATCACTCCCAGCTCAACTCTGGCCCAGAGTGGTAGAAACTATATATGTCTGAAATAGTAATGTTTGAACATTTAACTGTGTGTATCTACAAATTGTTTTTTAAAACATAGATCTGACATATATGTATAAACAGGATCTGACATTAATCAATCCAAAATTTTTGATTTGCCATAAAACCCAACCCTACCTTTTGCACAACAATTTTTTCGGTTGCTTTTGCTGTGTTCGAATTCGTACTGTAGACTTAGACTTAGTTAGAGGTTCATCTTTACGACTTTCGAATCACGCACGGAGTAAAGTAATGTCCAACGTATCTATGTAGCATTATATTGCTGCAATTTACATGTACCCACACGGCTCAATGTAAACATCTGTCATGTGATACGAAGTGCATTCAATAAGTTCCCGGACTTTTTCCGTATAGGCATTTAGAATTGTCGTAGACTCTTGAAAATTCACTATGTTATTGCTATACATGTTATGAGATGACTGACCAATTTTTATGATTTCAGATTTAAATGAACAGCAACAGCAACGACTTTATTAAAATAAATGAACATTGAGGTTAGAAATAGACAATCACCGCATTTTTAATTAAAGAAATATTTATCTAGAAGATCAGAATTAGTATTTATATGAAGCCTACAATTTTTTCAATTTCCAAATCGGCATATTAAACAAAACTAGAGAACCATAGGTTAAAATATCTGAAAAAATATGATTTTAAAACTGATGATTTAATAATACAAAATTTATGCTAAGGTCAGTTAAAACTTCTGTAATATTTTGAACCTTCATATACAAGGGGCATACGATAAGTTTCCAGACATTTTTCGTATGGGCACTTTTATTGATAGTACACACATGAAACACTAGTCTTGTTCGAAGTAATCTCTTCCGGCTGAAATGCACTTGTTTTACCGTTCCAACGACTTCTGGAAGGCATCTTGGAAGTCCTCTTGTGTGAGCATTTCAATGACCTTCGTCACAGCCTCTTTTATCTCCTCATTTGTCTCATAAAGACAGCCTCTAAGCTTAGGGAATAACCAAAAGCAAGGTCTGGACTATAGGGACGGTGAGTGACTGTCTTGATACCCATCTTAGTCAAATAGTCTGTGACAAGGATGGAGTTGTGAACTGGTGCATTGTCCTGTTGGAAATGCCACTGACCCGATTTGAAGACTGCTGACCTCTTCCGACGCTCTCTTTCCCTGAACTCCCTTAAAACCTCAACATAGTAACCCTAACCCTAACCCTTTGGCTAATCATCTCTGGTGTATTACCTTCCTTACTCCTCCCACACATCTCATCATCCCTCACAGACTACATGCCTTCCTTGAATCCCTTATGCCACTCAAAAACTGATGTTTGATTCATGCAAGATGGTCCTAAAGCAGCCCGAAGCATTCCGTACGTTTCCGTGGCATCATTTTTTCCAAGTTTAAAACATAATTTTATTGCATATCGTTCTTCTAAAATGTCAGATTGCATTTTTGAAATTCACTAGCTCTAATAATCAGGCTTTAGTAGGGTGTATTCCAATTGCTGCTGTAGCTGTTCATTTGAACCAGAAATCATAAAAATTAGTTAGTCATCTCATAAGATATATAGCAATAACATACTGAATTTTCCAACTATTTTAAATGCCTGTACAAAAAAGTCTGGAAATTATTGATGGCACTACGTATATATATATATATATATATATATATATATATGTGTGTGTGTGTGTGTGTGTGTGTGTGTGTGTGTGTGTGTGTGTGTGTGATTTTTGATCCATATATTCATTTTGATTATTGTTGATTAGTTTACTTTATTTTAAGTTTTGTCTTTGATTAATAATGCAATCCTTCCAGAAAGACACATCTAAAAATAACAGCCTTCTGTTTCTTTTCTTGTTACTGATAGATAGAATCTTGCTTATGGATAGCATTGTTCTAACATATTCATTAGTTTTAATTATATAAGATGGCCAAATATTGCTCTAAATATTAATCTTTTTATTCCGTGCCAGTTTTTTACGCCAATAATATGTGAGATTTAAAGTAAATTTCCTCAGTTCTCCTGCTCTCTTCTAAGTATATTATCCATTCTTAGTGGTTCTGCCGACGGACGATCTGTTTTCCTTAGGACTATGTGTTACAACAATCTCTTTGGAAAGAATGCTATGAGATTTCCAAATATCAAATTAGATAATTATTCATGCCTCATAACATTTTCAGATCTCTTGTAAAGTTCTTCTAACTAATCAGTTCTTTTTATTTCCTTTACTTTTAATCTGTGATCTGCTGGATCTCATCGTTTTATCAAATAAAACGATTTCTTGTTTTCTGACCGAGGATGACAGATCCCTTTCAATTCTAAAATCCCAGAGGATTTTTGTTGTTTAGTTCTAAGACTCATTCTAATGATAGCCCATTTTAATTGTTTAATGGTCCCCGTTCAGTCGTTTGTCCAATTCCAAGTGAATTACCTTCCCCAGTCATAAGTGCCTGTTAGTATCTTTCTTCGGTGCCTGTTTGATATATTGGCCTATGCAGATATCTCTGGAATCGCTTGTGGTGTAATTGTGATCATCGTAAGAAATGGACGCCGAATCAAGTTCAGAATCCTCGACGAAGCTGTTTGCATTTCACATTGAACTAATACTCTTGGGAAAGGCATGAATCCAACCAATTTCCCCCCAACTATGGATAAACAGTGAGGATAACTGGTCTCTTTAAGCTTAGTATAGGTATAGGTTGAGGAGGAAAACTCATAATTCACAGGAGTTAAACTTTGCTTAAAAATTGACCTTGTGTCACTTCGTACTCTGGCCGAGGAATTGGATGAATACATATATGGGTATCTATTCCATCGCCTAGTCCACATTATGTTAATTTTATTTTAGTTGTTGTATCTTTTAATCCGTTGAGATTTACTCTTTCTGGTGTTTTCAACGCTCTGAATTGCTGAAGAATATAATAATCAAGGCTTAGGAGACAACACCATGTTTCTTCTCCTTTGAAAAGAAGTTAATTGACTTTTTATCTTACGGGTTTAATATTTTGGTTGTGGTAGGCATTGTTTGCTATCTGGTTTCTAGGCTTGTAAAATAACCTTTTATCGGATTTAGAAAGGGCCCAATATGCCTTTTTAAGGAAATTCCTCACATGTATTATTTTTTGTCCTGGTTTCCACTAGTCCCCTTGTTCTGTTAATTAACTATTGGGGGTGCCCGTGGTGGATGGAGGTGCCCGTGGTTTAATGGTTATCGATGTAGAAAATGAACACGGCGATACGAGTTCAAATTCTGGACGAGGCTGAACGCATTTTACATTGCACTAATACACTTGGGAAAGGTACGAATTCAATTATTCCCCCTCCAGCTATGGATAAATAGTAGAACAGACTGGGTTCTTCAGCCTTGGTAAGGCAACTAGTCTAGGAGAATGAAAACTCTGAATTCAAACCTGTTAAACTCCGCTTAAAAATTGACTTAGTGTCATATCCTGCCCGAGCGAAGAGGTTGGTAAATATGGTTAATTATCTATTGCTTTCTTTTTCCTCCATTAGATTGATTGAATCTGTTTCTAAGATTCCATGATATTTATAGCATGATTTCTTTCTGAGCGTAATGATGGTTTCCTGATAGGATATAAACATTCCTTTTGTTCTATTTAGTTCTCTTTTTTCATTGTGAACATTGTACTTTTCTTCATACCAAACTATCCTCATGGTTAGGTTGAAAATTAAAAAAAAAAAGATAAAAAAACAAACAATGCTATTAGGGTTTGTAATTCCTTTATGTTATAAATATATTTGTGTTTAGGTCATCCGTCTACCTGAGATTGATAATGCTTATGAATATTTTAAACATCTCTAACTCTATTTCTTTTAGTATTTTCTCTCTTTGATGAAGATACAAATAAGTAAATTACAAACGACTGAATAATCTCAATAAACATACATGTATCAAATAAGATGCTCCTCAATAAAGAAAAAAATATAAAGTAGTAGTAATATTAGTAGTAGTAGAGATGGTAATGGCTTTGCAAGTTTTTTGACAGTAGCATTAGTTGGTGGTCGTTCACAGGAGTCTGAGTGACAGCTTGAGTCCAAAAGGCTAAAGTATTATTCTGAATATTCTGGCAGATCTTAATGATGCAGTGGCTTGGAGGATATCGAAACTTCCTCTGATTTCTAACTCCTCGAGTTTTTTTTCCAGGCCTTTGGGTACCATTTCAAGCGCATCTATTGCAACAGGTATCACTGTAACCTTCACGTTCCATCGCTTTTCAAGCTCTCTTGCATGAGTCAAGAAAATGCAAAATCTTTTTACGCTTATTTCTAATCTGTAGTCCAGCAGAACGGTAAAATCCACTAGCTGGCAATTTATATAAGTAATATATAATATACGAGGATCATTAAATAAGTTTCCAGACGCTTTTTCTATGGGCATTTTTATTGGTAGTACACTCATGATACTCTAGTCCTCTTCGAAATAATCTCCTCCGGCTGCAATACACTTGTTGTACCGTTCCAATCGATTCTGCAAGGCTCCATGAAAGTCCTCTTGTGTCAGCGTGTCAATGGCCTTCGTCACATCCTCTTTTATCTCCTCAATTGTTGCATAACGATAGCCTCTGAGCTTTGAGAATAACCAAAAGTCGCAGGGAGCAAGGTCTGCACTATAGGGAGTGCGAGGAACTGTCTTGATGCCCATCTTAGTCAAATAGTCTGTGACAAGGACGGAGTTGTTGACTGGTGCATTGTCCTGCTGGAAATGCCACTGAGCCGATTTGAAGAGTGCTGGCCTCTTCCGACGGAATCTCTTGCTGAACCCCCTAAAACCTCATCATAGTAACCCTAACTCTAACCCTAAACTTTTGGCCAATCAGCTCTGCTGCATTGACTTCTTTACTCCTCCCACACATCTCATCAACCCTCACAGACCCTGTGCCTTCCTTGAATCTCTTATGCCACTCAAAAACTGATGCTCGACTCACGCAAGATGCTCCAAAAGCAGTCTGAATAATTCCATACGTTTCTGTGGCATGGTTTCCAAGTTTAAAACATAATTTTATTGCATATTGTTCTTCTAAAGTCACATCAAGTGCAGATTGCACTTTTGAAATTCACAAGCTGTGACAATCAGGCATTAGTAGGGTGTATTTCAAATCCTGCTATAGATGTTCATTTGAACCTGAAATCATAAAAATGGGTCAATCATCACATAAGATGTATAGCAATAACATACTGAATTTTCCAGAATCTACGACGATTTTAAATACCTGTACAAAAAAGTCTGGAATCTTATTGAATGCACCACGTATATATCACTTTTTTTGATGATTCACAACATAATATCATGTTTACTTAATTAACTTATGCAGAATTACTTTTGCCGCATATCTACAATAATAATGCTCTTGCAGCAACTGAAAGAATCCTAAAAACTATGATTAAAATATGCCTGCAGTAAATTCAGTAAACAATACAGGACTAGCAGTTACCGTTTATATGCTAGTTTTACATGCACCTATTTCGAAATGTGTCAATCTGTAATGTTGTGAATCTTCAACTTTACCTGCTGCTTACATTGATAAAGGCAAATTTGTCTGGAACGAATTCTGATGCGTCATAATCTGCTCATCTCTTCAGCGGTAGCCGACTTATTCTCGGATGCCTTACAAAATCCTGATCCAACTTCTGCAATCAATACTAAAATTGCTATTCCTTCCTCCTCTAATCTAATACTCTCATTCAAGTGAACGATGAATCGACGTAATTATTGTCAGCGTTAGAGATTTACATTTGGAGTCATTTGTTGAAATAGATTAAGGACCTTTTGAATAATGCATGGAACGTTACAAAGGCTTCGTTAACGAAATATAACGACAAATTAAGGAGAGAAACCAAATATTTTTGGCTGAAGATTATAATAATTGAAAAAAAATATTTAATGATGTGTCAACATATTCTCATTATGAATGTAATTAGTTGCAAAAAGCAATGCTCTCACCAGTTCGTTCACAAGTCTAAACAACACTGAATACGATAATTTCATAATTTTCAAGAAAAAATAATTGTGAAATACCATTAACTTTGGCTTATGAAAAATACATAGTTTTCTGACACTTCCAAAAGTGTGTTAAGTATTACATATCTTTGTATATTTTAAATGCATCCATATTATATCATGTACAAGTTATTTATCTTATGTTTAGCATTTAAGTGCTCAACAGTAGAACCTTATAAAAATTTAAAGATTAAATGTACATCGCATTACTTTCTTCCTTGTTTATTATCAGCGCAACAAATTTCCCCTATTTTTTAAGTATTAAATATGTTTTTGGATTATCTGAAAAAGACAAGGTATTTAAGATTATGGTTCTCTTTAGTCTATACTCACGGGAAAATATATGATTAAAGGTGAAATATTTAAATATGTAGACTGATGGTTTAGTTTGGCTTCTTTGTTTAATGGCATATCAACTCTTTGTAGGTTATTTAATGCCAAAGCCATTCTCCTAGAAGAACAGTAGTAGTACTATTTAACCCATAGCTGGGAGGATAAGGGGGTTCATACCTTTCCCAAGGGTATTTGCCCGAAAGTGAATGTAATAGCGCGACTGGAGTACGAACTCGCGTACTACGATTCCGCAGTCCATCGCTTTAACCATTACACCGCGAGAACACCCCCTGATGGTTTAGAAGAATTTTAAAATTCTTCAGTAATAATCATTTTGTTTTTGACACTGATACAATTAAAATGATGACGTATAAGAATTGAGAATCTGGAAATTTTATTATTTTTAAAGGACTCTACAGCTCCTGAAGCAAATCACAGAAATGAGAATCTGTAAAAATAAAAAAAGGGGTGACTTATTCTTGCAACAAAGTTCAGCAATTGATGATCATCGGTTGTTGATTATAAAGCTTTTAAAGGAAAGATGAATTTGAATAAAAACGCCCTTATTTACAAGAGTCAAATAAATTCAGATCATCAAAGGATACTATATGTTCACCGATGCATAAGCTTCAAAAACATACAGGAGCTATCAAAAATATCCTGATAAATTCAGGTGTTGCTCGTCGAACTCTGGAGCCTACTGGACAGGTAGCATAGAGTATGTTCGGTTAATGAACCTCTGACTGCATTATCTAGAAGTTGCAAATTCAATCATGACTATAGGAAAAATAACAAGGAATACTTAATAGAGTTTAACAGTTATTGCTGTTTGGGATTAACGGAATAAGAACAATTTACCTCTATGTATTAAATGAAGGGTTCGGTTTGAATTTCCGTGTTGGCTCTCGTCTTCGACAAGAAACACCTGAAGTAATTCAAAGGACGTATCGGCCGAAATGTAGAGAATATAGAAATAAAGATGTAAACGATAGTCCGAATGCACTAAATTATAAAAAAAATATCTGCAATGTATTTGATTAACACCGGATACTCTAAACGGACGTCACTAATTCAAAAGTAATATCTCAACGACGCCGGTATTGACTGGTGACCTGAATACCTATTGGCTCTATGCGATTTGTTTTGAATCGTCAAATAAAATGCGGTAAAAGTATTAAATTTAGTAGTTTTTATAAGATGCTTAATGTTTTTATAACTAAAGGCAATATTAGATTCTGCTGAATTTCTAAGGATTCAAAAGTGAATCTGTTTACTCAAATATCTTAAAACGCATCACAAGTTTTTACTGCTAAAGGCAATTATTTGATCCTGAAGATGTTTTATACCTAAGGGTTTGTCTGGCAAGAGATGCAAGAATCTAAGTGAATACTGTTGAAATGACGAAAAGCACATGCTTTGTGGATGACTCGTTGTTTAAATGTATCGTGATTTCAACCAAGTAATGACGCTTAGAATTATTTCAACAATATATATTTTTGGCTCACTTGTAAATTAAATTTTGATTTCAGATTCTCACTGCTAAAAGTGGCATGTTTGTTGAGCTTTTTTAAGTACCAGATAAAGTTCGTTTTTGTAAAGACACACATCAGATATTTAAAATCTTCTTTTATATTAGTTTCTATTGTGTAAGGAATTTTCTCCAATCGATTCCCACCAAATTAAAACTTATATCAAATTAATGGGAAAGGTAAGACAGTTGGACTCTGGAGTGTTTTACTACCAATTACCAGGGCTAGATTTTCTCTTACTGATGGCCTAAGTTACATCCTATTTGAGGTCCTTCTATAAAAGAAACTGTGTAAAAAATGACGTATCTATATAAATATATGTTAAAGAGTAAACACTAATCATAGAATAAAAACATTTTGCCGGATAATTTAGGCCAAAGGAAAACCTTGAAAAGTGTACTTTTACACCATATAAAAATATTCTATTAAGTACAGATAGACATTTCAACGAAACAACATAATTAGTAATTTTTGGCAAAGCTGTCGCATACATGTTAGATTGGAGATGTCGGACAAGATTTCTTCTGGTAAATCGACCTAAAGAAAGGCTATCATTATCAGTAGACTTGGTCATCCGAGATTGAATAACTCAATACAAAAATATATCTTACATCACTGTAGGATATTAGAAAAAGTTTTTGCTGGGGGTTTTGTGAATACTCCACAGTTAGCTCGTTGCGGAAATATGAAGAAGACTATTGAGCATTTTACATTCACAATTAGGTAATAATTTGATGTTTCAAATTTACTGAACTCTTAATAGTTTGCCTACCTCACAAACGTTTTTTATTATATGTCATTTTTATAAATTCACCTTATATTTCAGCGCAATTTTAAACAACATGATTCTGTTGTATATTGACCTACGAACCGGTCGGGCTGTCAAAATAGGAAATACACCTATGTAGATAATAGGTCCATCCGCTCAAGGAATATCAGAATATAACCTTGACCGTGGACAGGTTGAATGGGTGCGATTGTGACGTCCACAAGAAGAAGGTTTGCGTTGAACTATTATATAACTCGGTGAGGATAGGAAGTCAGTTACTTTGGAGACCAGACCAGTTGGAGACCACACCCTTTGGTGACAAGATATGGTTGAGAAAGCCAGCACCCAGCAGAGTGGGCCTCTGGCCCCTGGTTGAGCAGCCCAAGAGAACGGGAAAGAAACACGGTTATGGCCAATAGACTGAGGGTCAATATGTTGCAGTTCTGTTCGGTCTCCAACTCCCTCTCACACACAAACCTTTCAAATAAAGTGAGAGGTATATTTTTCTAAGAACTGTGTCGCTCGTCTTTATCATTGTGCCGTTGTATTCTGCATGCATGTATATTTGTTTGTATAGTTGGTCATGGTCATGGTTGTGACTATACAACAATTCTATTCCTGGATAAGAAGAAAAAACACTTTTTTCTGTATTTATATTATGGGATTTCGTTGACATTACTCATTTTTCTCCTCCTCAGGTGAAAATTATCTTCTTTAAACATCAGAGAGGAAAAAAAAGATACTTCTTCGTGAACTTAGGCGAAAGAAAGGTTAATGTTCTTTGACAGCCTGAGGAGAAGTTGTTTACTTTGATTAGTATTTAGAAGTGAATAATCTAATTTAGATTAGGTAAGTGGTGCATTCAATAAGTTTCCAGACATTTTTCGTACAGGCATTTAAAATTGTCGTAGATACTTGAAAATTCAGTGTGTTATTACTATACATCTTATGAGATGACTGACCAATTTCTATGATTTCAGCTTCAAATGAACAGCTACAGCAGCAATTGGAATACACCCTACTAAAGCCTGACTGTCACAGCTGGTGAAATTCCAAAATGCAATCTGGACGTGAGGACACTTTAGAAGAACGATATGCAATAAAATTATGTTTTAAACTTTGAAAAATGCCACAGAAACGTATGGAATTTTTCAGACTGTTTTGGAGCATCTTGCATGAATCGAGCATCAGTTTTTGAGTGGCATAAGAGATTCAAGGAAGGCATGGAGTCTGTGAGGGATGATGAGAAGTGTGGGTGGAGTAAGGAAGGTAATACACCAAAGTTGATAGGCCAAAGGATTAGGGTTAGGGTTACTATGTTGAGTTTTTAAGGAAGTTCAGGAAGAGATTCCTTCGGACGAGACCAGCACTCTTCAAATCGGGTCAGTGGCATTTCCAGCAGGACAATACACCAGTTCAAAACTCCATCCTTGTCACAGACTATTTGACCAAGATGGGCATCAAGACAGTTCCTCGCCCCCCCCTATAGTCCAGACCTTGCTCCCTGTGACTTTTGCTTATTACCTAAGCTCAAAGGCTGTTGTTATGAGACAAATGAGATGAAAGAGGCTGTGACGAAGGTCATTGACATGATCGCACAAGAGGACTTCCATGGAGCCTTCCAGAAGTTGTTTGAACGGTACAACAAGTGTATTGCAGCCGGGGGAGATTACTTCGAAGGGGACTAGAGTTTCATGTGTGTACTATCAATAAAAGTGCCCACACGAAAAAAAAGTCTAGAAACTTATTTAATCATCCCCGTACAAGGCCAGAAGTTTAGAGTCAGTTGTGAAAATCGAAACCACTAACAAGGATCTGCTAGTGTAGCTTTCTGACCACCACGGGAAGTGTCGAATTTGAAAGTGAATAGGTCAAAGGAAAACATTTATGCTTTATAAAAATGTACTTCTGCTGCGTAAGAGTTAAGCTAAAATGAAACTATATGTTATTTTATTCAGTTTTCCTATCGTTTAACATACTGAACGTCGTCGTTCTGCCTTTTATTACCCCAAAATGAATTTCTGTTTCTCATCCATGTCCTACCTCTGAGTTAGATTACATAACATAATGGTCTTTTGTGATATAAGAATATTTTCGAAATCTTATTTTCATAATATTGTATTTCTCCATTTCATTTTTCAGCGGGCTAAACTGATATTAAGCAAGATTAAATTGTTGGACTGGGGTTCATACATAGAATTAATTGTAAAGCTGTTTCATATAATTGAATCATTGAGAACAAGCTTTAAATTAAATGTTAGAAACTGTTTTTATACCGACCATTTACATTGTTGAATATGAGATTAGTTCGAAATTGCAAAGAGAGATCAGGTCTTTTTATGGATTGTAGTCTAAAAGAAATTCTCATAATTCGCTTAATTAAACGCCTATACCGCGTAAGAAGTCAAGAGTTGGATTACAGTTGTTTATGATTAAAATTCTTTAATATTAATTGGTAAGCTGTTAAGTGTTGTATTCACCAGTGTCAAATCTTTCAATTTAAAAAAATATGCATAGAACGTTTACAAATGGATATTTTACTTTAAAACGATTAATAAACAAAGATTAAAAGTAAATTACTTAATCTAGGTTTAGCCACGTGTGTTATTTAGCAAGCAGGGTAGAACTTTGAAAATAGAACGTAATTTTAGCCTCAATTTCACAAACCTGAGCCCAATATTCATTATTTCCTGATCACTAAATCTATTCTTTCTGTCAATATTTAATTCAGTAATTAAAGGTGTGTTTTCATACGTGGTCTACAGATACGTTTCCAACAATTATTTAAACACTCTTAAATAAGGTATATTTTCTAGTTTAATATTCAATTAATTCATTCAAAATTGAATGGGGATAACATTTTGTTACAAGAAACGAATTAAGAAAAACAAGTGTGACGTCCTATTTATATTCCAAAGTTTGCAGGATTTTGTAATTTCTGGTGTATCATCATAAATGCAAAATGTTATCATATTTTATAAAAGTAATATTGTTCTGCGAATATCGTATATATGAGTTCGTCAAAATCTAAACAACTGAGAGAAACGATAAATCAATTTATATATTTTTGTCTTCATTTTCTTTGCCAATTAAACAATAATGCCCTGAAATTAGCTTACAATTTCAGATTAAACGACTGAAATAACTAAGATAATTAATATTTCTATTAATCAAAATAATTCGGTGTTTTATATTGAATCTTAGATTTTTTAAAATTCTGTATTAGAGAGACCGGTACTAATTTCTTCGTGCGTTGTTGATTATCTTGCTCTCACGTTGTATTATGCTGATAGCCCAAAATCTTTTTCTCACTGAAGGCGTCTTGGGGTATAATCATCTTTTGATAGGAATAATAGATAACCAGCTGATTTGTGAGAACAGTTTTCTTTTATTTCTTTATAACTATATAGTATTTTCTTTTTATTCAAATATAACCCGTGTACATCGGGGAGTCAAGTCCATAGATCGAACTATATTCACATCCCTTTTTACATATGTGTACTTGTCAACGTCCTGGAATCACTAAACTTAAATTTGAAGTCCAATTTCTGTCTTCTTCGATTTTACACACTTGTTATTTACAATCCTCCAATGACAGATTAGTTTTCAACTGTCCCTGAGGTCAGTATATGTCAATCAAACCTAGTTGACTTCTAGTATTTTTCACCTGTTGTAACGGTCATAATTTAATTTGAATCTTGCAGTATCTAGCAATTATATTCACTAATCTATAATGTAATATTTGTATGATTTGTTCTGTTTTGAGTTACCACGGCTAACTGCATTTTAGTATATATTGTTTGGAAGCCAACACTCAAGTAGATCTATTTTATTTTCTGAAATAGCAGTTTTAGTTTAAAACCTACACTTGCATCCTACGAATACGTATAACAAACCTGATAGTATTTCATCAAACCATTTATAGAGGAAATATAAACAAACACAATCTGATTTTTAATTCAAGGATAGGTTGAAAAGTTTAAAGAATGACCAAGATACTCTCATGGAATGTGATAAAATGAGGTTTATTTTCCATCTTATTTTCCTTGTGATTTACACATTTCTAAGAGTTGTGTTGCTGTATGTGGGCCCCATTGGAAAAGGGGATCATCAACCACAGATATGTCCTCACCATAAAAGCTTTTATAGTCAATGTCCTTTTACATCCAACTTCGTATTTCTGTCTCTCTCTCTCTCCCTTTCTCTTTCTCTCCTCATATATATATATATATATATATATATATGTGTGTGTGTGTGTGTGTGTGTGTGTGTGTGTTTGTGTGTGTGTGTGCGTGTGTGTGTGTGTGTGTGTGTGTGTGTGTGAATCACCTAATGTAACGGTAATGGATCAAAACAGCATTTCTTAAGATTCCAAACCTTCACCATATACAACTTTATTGTAAATTTGATATTTTAATGAAATAGATATTTATGAAAAATGTCTATTTTCGTTCTGTTAATTCATCTTCCAAGTGGGAACAATACTTCAGCCATGATATTGTGTTAACAGCATTATGAATACAAAGGATGTGACCTCTTGTTTCAACGGTTTCTTCAATATTAATTATTCTTTTCATATTCTCTGTTAATTAAATTATTTCATCGGAGAATGCCTAAAAGAATTTTAACAACCCCTAATGCAAGCATTTTACCCAATATGAAAATAGAAAAAATATTCGCAAATGTGATAGTTTCCAAGAAAATATTCTCCCCATTCTTCCACCAAAAATATCAGTGTCTGAATACCAGAATCCATTCTTCTAGTCAAAAGCAATCCACCAGTTGAATAAGACAGGGATTATATAATGTATGCCGAATCAAAAATATCAGTCTCAAATTTCATCAGAATAACAAACTTTTATCCTCAGAAGAATTCATGATTGACACACAAAAGCAATTTGAAAAAAAAATAGATAAACTTACGTACATTGAAGATATACAAATATCAATACTCACACAACTCATCTTTTGCAAATTAGTGAGCATTACCAAAAATAATATATAAGCAGACAATGCCTGGTATTAGTTTCTTGTTCTTTTCTTAAAAATTGGATTCATTCAACTCATTTCAGCAATAAACTTTCCTCACAATTACCCAGAACACTCCTTGACCACAAAATTAAGCTACACTGTTACAAAGTCGTTGCACATAATTTGATAAATATCATGCTACCCTCGTAACATATATATTCTTCGAATACGTATTAAATCCAATGGAATATTTGCATCAGTTGTAGATTACAAGCAGCAGTACAGTCAAAAAATTATCAAATTAAGGGAAATTTAAACAACACTGTTTTAAGTTAAAAATTCTTTCATTAGGATTGCCATTACCATTGTCTTTATTTCAGTTTTTTTCATTTTCCCTTTGTTTCTATTAAATAATCCATACACTCCCATTGAACAGGAAATGGTAGACGAATCATTTTTCCCAATAACCCTTTTCGTGATTATTTTTTTCCTTTGGTATGCTTTCTGATAAATAGTATTCATAAAAAGAAAGAAATATTTTAACTGGACAATACCAACTGAAGTTACCAAAAAGCGACAGCAACCGAGAGGAGAGTATATCCCCTCTTTTGTGTTGCAAAATACCTTGTTGAATAATGCAATGAGCAATTGAAATGGTTAAGAGTTAGTGTAATTGTTCTATCCAGGGAGGATTTGTACGACTTGTAATCGAATCAGGTTGGACATGAAATCATTTGATAGCAGGGATCTTTGCAAGAATGAAGGCTAATGCGTTGCTGTGAGAAAAAATGCTTGATTTCCTCAACATTCCTATTCAGGGGTACCACAGGCAACCAGCAATAAACCTACTGCTGTCAGGGAATACGGGTTGAAATTGATACTTCATATATTATATAGTTGTAGGGACCAAAAAGTATAGATTTTATGTGACGAGTGAAAAATATATTTTCCTCCGAAAACTGTAGCAATCATATGTTAAGAATTAATGAATTCTGGAAAGACAATACCTACTGATGGAAACTGATTAAATTGATGAGTTGTGGAAGAACAAGGGCCAAGATTTTTTAACACCAAAACGATGAGTATTTCCATCAAATGATATTTTAATTCAATATTGGTGTGAGTATACACAGCATAGTTTGGTCTTTCATTGTCGACAACAAACAAGACTACCATTATTATTATTATTATTATTATTATTATTATTATTATTATTATTATTATTTATTGTTTCATCTGAGCCAGAATATATTGCTATAGACGATGGTGAACAATCAAAAAGTTAAATGGCCAAAGAAATATTTTTCATCTAAACTGTTGAGTTCGTTTTGAGGAAGAGGACGTATAATGTTATGAATTTAGCAGTGTGTTTTGTACGCGGGGAATTATTCTTTAATAAACTTTAATGACTCCTGCTTAATCACAGGTATAACAGGAATTTGTCTGGACATATTTTTCTACAGACAATTTACCTCATCCATATTTAATTTGTTTCGAACAGTATATCTTTTTATTTGGTGAGCTGAGTCAGCAATATACCCTATTGACACGTTGTTCACGTGTAACTATAAAGATTTTTTCCAGGAACACCCTTGTGTCATGAAAGTACTCCACTGGTCTCCTCTGCTCGCCGAATTCTTACACCATTCAGCACTTATTTGATATGTTTGCATATATCATTAGATTCTCTGTAACCACTCGTAACAAAGAAACATTAGCTATTAAATTGAATTGGCTCTCATACGTATATAGCCATACAACTGTAACAAACAAGTTAAAGGTGGAAAATAATTAAATAAATTGATAAATAAATAAATCCAGTCGTTGTTCAAAGAAGAGTGTAGTTATTATCATACAATACGTAATTTAAAAAAAAACAAAAAAATAAAGTTGGTTACCGTAGACGAGGGAGACCAGAAGGCTCCCTTTTCAATAGCTACTACACCAAAGTGTAGGATATGGCGTAACTCCATCCCCTGGATTGTTCCACTTTACCCTCGATACATACCTTATATTGCTGAGTGTTAAGCAAAGAGGTATCAGGTACCATTTTAAAAGTCTTTGGGATGACATGACCTGGGATTGAACCCAGGTCTCCCAGACCATTGGCGAACACTCTACTCTCTAATGATATTTACCAGAGAAAAGTATTACTAAAATCATTTCGAATAACGTGTATTTTTCATACAGACTCAGTGAAAAAGTATTTGAGAAAGCCATTGTCATTATTTATGAAAATGCCGAATAATAAATCCTTTTAAAATTACAGGTGTGAATGTCAAACAATAATGCTATTGTCATTTTATTTGAGAAATGGCATTCTTCTGAGTTGACGATTACAATAGAAATAACGTATTTTGCAGACGTTAAGTCACAAATTAGAGAAGGCGAATAGATGGAGTGATCCGGCGGTCAGACAAAATCTAATTATTCAAACTCAGTTAAAAGCCTGGTAATCTGAGTGAAAAGGAAAAGTCGGAAGTTAACCCACGAAATCGGAAAACATCAGAAATTATGAAAACTCAAGTACAAAGCTAAATATATCTTAATGATAAGCGACTAAAATTTCGACTTTCAGCCACCTACCTATTCGAACTATATACATAAACGATGTATTGCACATATTTTAAAAATATTTGAGGTATTATTTTGTTTTACTTTTCTGTCACAGGTGATAACCACTACTCTGCGTGTGCTTTATTTGTTTTCGCACGCACAAAAAGGACTGCCAAAATATTTCCAAAGACTCAGAATCAACACAATGACGATTAATTACTATTTTATAGCATAATCATCTCTGTCTTCACTTGCCTAATGAAATTTACTCCTGATCTGGTTATGATATTTCCCCCAGTCATCATGTAATCATCTGTTATAATATAAATGAAATCTGTAGTCCCTTTGTGTAATTCCATGTAATAATGGCCCGCTTTCGCCTGTAAAACCCAATGAGTACATTTACCATCACACAGGCGTAGGTAGGAACAACCCGATATTTAATAAATTACCGTAATATTTGAGCATCAATTCATATTGATCAAACGTCATTAACATTGCAGTTTCGCTATACACCTCTTCATCTTAATCCATCGCTCTGTTGTTTAGAAAATCTATACTCTATGTTTTGTTCAACTAAACTAAAAATGGACTGAGTATTCCGGTTATATTAGTATTGACAGGAGATAGCCGTGAACATATATAATGCAAGGTTCTTTTCTTGGGTAATAAAATCCATTTTGATGTTAAAATCTCATTAGATGCAAAAATACAGTAATTATTTGAAATGACCAAAATAGTTTTTTTGTCATTTTTCTTTAAATTTTCCAGAAATTCTTTTTCTCCATAATTTTTATGTTTCAAAAGTTTGATAAAAATTTCTGATTTCTATTTATTTTTTCTTAACAAGATTAGAATTAAACGGCAATATGCATTAATCAGTGTTTTTTTATTTTATTTTATATTTTCAATCATCACCGTTGATCTGCAGCATAAAATTATTCATTTATTGATTAAAATGTCGGCAGAATGTAAAAAAAAAATGTTTATTTGGAGAAGATTACATAATTATAAATCATCAATATTTTGAAAGACCGATGATGATTTGTGATGAAAAGAAAATATTGAGAGATGGTGTGTTTGAAAAAGATAATAACTTTAGGGGAACATATAAAACTGGGGAAATGATTTATCAATTACTGTTTACATTCTAAGAATTAGTGATGTATTTTTTTGGTTTTATGTAATTATTTACAATATATTTCAGTGTCTAAACTTATTTAATCATATATATATATATATATATATATATATTCATATATATATATATATATATATATGTGTGTGTGTGTGTGTGTGTGTGTGTGCGTGTGTGTGTGTGTGTGTGTGTGTGTTGAGAACTACGCAGGAATACTACGTACTCTATTGAAGAAATCCTTGGTACAACGTGCCAACAAAACAGTTATTGTTCAGCCACTTACCACCCATCTCCCAAACTATCCAAGTAAAAAAAAAAAAAAAAAAAAAAAAAAAACAAGACATGCAGAAGATTACAGGAGAAGTTAGGATGAACTCAAAAAAACGTTCTTGCATGGACGTGCCGGTGATGGCCGAAAAATAAAAAGTACATGATTCAGCTCTGTGTGGACACAAGATGCAACCGAAAGAGCTTTTCGAGAGCAGTGGATGATAGTGACGGCTGGCGAGAGGGAGAGTCAAGGAACTACTTTCTGTCAGCGTGACTTGATGATTAGCATATATACTTATACCAATGTGTCAGAGTGTGTGTCTGTGTGTCTCCTATTTATTGAGGTCAATTAAACTAATTTAATACTGATTTAAGCGGGGACAATTTGCCATTTGGTTTCGTTTACCAGATTCTTCTGCTTTGGTTCCCATACAGCAAACTATATATATATATATATATATATATATATATATATATACAGTTCGCAGTATTGAGCCCGGAAATTAATGAAGTCAGTTAAAAGAAAGGGGAAAGCTGGTGACTAGATTTTGCCATCTAAATCAATGTTAGTTCTGTCAACATGACTTCAATAAATAACACCCCCTCACACACACACACACACACACACACACACATATATATATATATATATATATATTTATGGGTGTGAGTGTATGTGAGAAAAAAATTTTAAACGGTTGATTAATCTAAAAATGTTCAAATGCTGGCAGGAGATTATGTAGAGAAAAA
Source organism: Sepioteuthis lessoniana (assembly GCA_963585895.1). Taxonomy (NCBI): domain Eukaryota; kingdom Metazoa; phylum Mollusca; class Cephalopoda; order Myopsida; family Loliginidae; genus Sepioteuthis; species Sepioteuthis lessoniana. The sequence continues at coordinate 12,868,979 of OY757904.1, read as the reverse complement.
AGAAAAAAAACACTAACCTACTAATTACAGACTCATTTTTAGACTTTTCATGCATCAACTATAGAATAAACGAGACAGTCCTCAAATGAGTTCCATATTATAGTTGAATCCTCTCCATGTTATGGAAGTGCTCGTTATATAATCATAATCGTCGAAAGAAATGGACATGGTGACCCGAGTTCAAATTTCAGACTAGGTATTTCTCATGTTTATAATACCCCTAAGTTAAGCATCCAAATAGACTCTTTCGAACTATGGGTATCTTGTAGGGTAGACTAGTGTCTTTAACTTGATATGGCAACCCTCTTCGAAGAAAACCTTTCATTTCAAACTTATTAAACTTCAAACATTTTAAAATATTGAACTCATGTCGCATCGTGCTCGTGTCGAGAGGTTGGTATATATATATATATATATATATATATATATATATATATATATATATATATATATGTATATATATACATGTGTGTGTGTGTGTTGAAAAATGTGGATAAACCGAAACACAGTCAACCGATTCAAATGATATTTCGTCTTTCTTTTAAAAATACTTCATCCGAATGAGTTTTATTTCTAAAGATTAGCATAGAAGGAAATAGATAAATAAAAAGAGGGAGAGGCCGTAAGAAGGAGAAACAGAAAAGAATAAAAAAGAAAGATAGAGATATCTATTAGAGGGTTGGCAGCAGGGGTTATTAGCAGTGACCTTGGTTCATTTTTAGAACTTCAGAGCCATGGATAAGTAGGTATTAAAAAGGACAAAAGCATAGTCAAGCGTATCAAATTCATCAAAGACTTGACCAACAGAAACGTAATATCCAAATGAAAAAATGAAAAATCGCCCGGAAGTATGGAAGTGTAGTACGGAAATAAATGTCTTAGTTTTTGTTATAAAAATTTCAATTTCAATATTATTCTCGCGTAAAACAATGCCTGCCAAGTTGGATGTGATTGGAATGGGAGATGATTGCAGATTCTAAAAGACGAGGTGATTTTTGCAATGTATGGGATTCATTAAAGTGGTCAGGGAAATTTTTAAAGGGTGTTTGAAATCTAACATGCGTCAAAAAGGGCATTTCAGTCGTGATCTGACCGATAAAAGGAAACGCAGATTTTTCCCAGCAATAGTTGTGTCGATACTGCTATATGGATGCACTTCATAGACGCTAACTAATCGTATTGAGGAAAACTGGACGGCCATTACACAAGAATAGCGCTAGCAATATTGAAAAGGTCCTAGAAGCAACACTCCACAAAACAACAGCTATATGGCCACCAACCAACCATCACGAAGTACACATGACGGAACGGTTATAGGGGTTGGTTTCCTAAACTTCTAAGGAGACAATCATCTGGAGCTTGCAGGTTCAATTCTGACTGCAGGCGAGTGACAATACAGGAATACATAACTCTTGTACCCGATTATGGCTAACGGAATCAGAACAGGGAACCCCCGTGGATTCAATAAAGGACGTGGTTCGAAGTTCCGTAAAGGTTCCAGAGTTCGACTAACACCTGAAAAAGGCTGGACGACATATCGGCCGAAACCTTGTGTAAATACCAATAAAGATGAAGACAATAGTCCGAAAACAGTTAATGATAAAAATCACCAAGCTTCGTGTCAGAAATTTAGACAACTAATACCAGCTTTAATCTTCTCAAATGACAAATAGAGAGAACCGAGTCTATAAGCTGGAAGCATTCACCGTCAGTATTTAATCCTCTGACAAACTGTTTAATCAGGTCCAGCTTGATGTGCAGAGGGGGAAATATGATCTTTTGTCAGCTACATTAAGTCTAGACTTTATAATTTACTATTGTTCATATATGCTATAATCACCACTGATTGTCTAATATGTTGCTTCTACTGATGGGGAAGTCTATAAATATTTACCAGCAATTTGTAGACGGCCGATACCCACAATTCCCCCTCCAAACAATCCATCGACTTATGTACCATCAGTAGGATCGTAAGAATCTGTCTGTAATTCTTAAGTTAAACTTAAAAAGACACAAAATTAAGTAACTAAAGTATACCTAAAAGAACAAACAGAATACATCCAAAATCGTATTAATAAGATCATAGACTCGGTTGAAGATAGACAATCTAGGATGAGATGACAAAGAGTAAACGAAGTGAGTAGAACGTAGAGTATGTCGAGAGTTAAACTGAAAGCTGGCAGTCAAGAAGAACGAATACATCTGCGGAAACAATATTTTGAGAATTTACTTTGGAAAACCTCTGAAAGTTATGGATGAACCTATCACAATGATTATTAGTAATCAACTAGACATCAAACTAGGACAGGTTACGCAAGAAGAATGTGATTTAGTACTAAGACAAATTAAAAATAGGAAAACAGCAGAGCTTGATTGAATAACCCCAGTTGTATGGAAAACAAAGAAATTCGACGACATACTGCTCCGATACAACAACGCCGTATATAACCAGATACTAATGGACAAGAGCTGCATCTTCCTTTCCCCAAGAAAGGTGACCACCGAAAAGCCAAGAACTGCAGATCTAAAACATTTACTTCTATAGCGGTTCGTATCTACAATGCTCTGCTATTCAACCACATCCAACCTGGAATTGAAATAATACTTTAATTTTAGAAAGCAACCGTGCAAAAGACCTCTTATTCGTAGACTTCTCCAAGGCATTTGTCTCCATACACAGAGGGAAGATGGAGCAAATACATCTCGCTAACGGTCTCTCCAAAGACGCAGCCATAATGATGCTATATAAAACACGAAAATAAAAGTTTGATCACCGGATTTAGACAAAGATTAATTTGACATTGTAGTAGGTGTGCTGCAAAGGGATACATTAGCCCCATACCTGCTTATTATCTGCCTAGACTACGTGCTTCGAACGTCTATAGACTTAGGAAAAGAAAACAGCTTTACGCTGTCAAAGGAAAGAAGTAGAAGATACCGTGCACAAACTATTACGGACGCAGACTACGCTGATGGCATAGAGCTGCAGGCGAATGCACCCACCCAGGCCAAATCCCTACAACATAGTCTGGAACGGGAAGCAGGTAGCATACGCCTCCATGTCAACGCAGAGAAAACAGAATACATGTGCTTTAATCAACAATAAATGTCTGTTCTTTGAAACCCGTAGACCAGTTAACAAACAAGGAATCAGCGTTTCATCAACCGAAAAAGATATCAACATGTTACTACCAAAGACATGGACAGCTCTCGATTGACAATTGGCCATATGGAAATCAGACCTGTGCAATAAATTAAAATCCATTTTTCCAAGCAGCGGTAGTGTCACTCGTACATATGGATGTACCACGTAGACGCTGACAAAGAGTATGAAGAAAAAGCTTGATGGCAATTACACAATAATATAGCGAGCTCTATTAAACAAGTCCTGGAGGCAAAACTTCACAAAACAGCAGTTGTACGGCTACCTAACTCCGAAAACCATCCCAATTCGATGAACCAGACATGCAGGATACTGCTGGAGAAGTAAGGATGGACTCATTAGCGAGGTACTCCTGTGTCTCCCTTCAAATGGACGAGCAAGGGTTTGACGACCTGCGAGAACCTAACAACAACAGCTCATTGCTGATACGGCATGTAGTCTGGAAGATCTACCCAGAGTGATGGACGATGAGTAAAAGAGGCGAGAGAAGTTCAGACAGATCCGTACATGCAACACATGATGATGATGATGATGATGACATTGCCAGTCTCTTGAATTTCGTCGATAATGTCTTCTTCTTCAGAAGACAACTAAGTAAAGACTGGAACTGGTACCACATCAAGGTGTAGAGTTGGTCAAATTGCTGATAGGATACTCGGATAAGTGATTTTTTATCGGTTTTTCTTGCCAACACCTTTTGTATTCATAAGATCAAAATGACAGTCAATTTTTTGCTCTGATTTAATTAACTGGGTCCAGTTGATGGGACATATATATTTACCAACCCCTCCGCTCGGGCAAGATATGACACAAGGTCAATTTTTATGCGAAGTTTAACAAGTTTGATTTCAGAGTTTTCCTTCTCCTAGACTAGTTGCCTCACCCAGGCTGAAGAACCCAGTCTGCCCTAATATTTACCTATAGCTGGAGGGAGAATAATTGGATTCATACATTTCCCAAGGGTATTAGTGCTATGTGAAATGCAATCAGTCTCGTGCAGGATTTGAACTCGTGTAGATGGGACATACTTCGACCGGCCACGGTGTCCGCGGCGTGGATCTGGTCGGCTGTGTCACGTCTATGGACATACTGTAACACTGTATAGGTGGCCCGCCAAGCAGACAATTCCTTTGTCTGTTTTGGCGCGAAACCAGACAAAGGGTTTTTGGACCTGAAATCTCGCCGTATCCGGAAGAGGTAAGGGGACATGAAAGAGAGTTGGTTGGAGAAAGGAGCTGACAAGCGGTTAGCGTGGAACCACGGACAGGGGCAGTTGACACCGGACACCGGAGCGGTGAGACAGTAGCAGAGAAGGTAGGGTCCAGTGAAAGAAGATATAGTCAAGAGATGTCGGCATTCCAGTTGCTTTGTAGAATTTTCGCTAGTAATCCATGCTAGCGTTAGTCCATATATGCTATCGGAAATGTAGTGTTGCATACTCTCCTTCTGCTCTGAGTTAACCCCAAGCATTGTTCATGTTTGTTCGTTTGTTTTATTTTCTCCTGTCCCCCCGATCGTATTCTTGTAGTGGCAAGAAATGGGCGTTACCCCCCTCGGGGCCAATAATTGATCACCGACCGGCCGAGAAGGGAAATTGTTAGAAGATTTGATATGACGTGTGGGGGCGAGGGCGGTAACGTTACAATACCTCGAGCTTCAAGGGGCTGTCCCCACAGGCTCTATGCCTCCTCCGTGGTGGTAGGTTTAACGCTTCCTTGATTTCCCTTTTTCTTAGATAAGATATTAGTAGTTGACTGGATATCCTTTGACCTGAAAGAAGATAAAATAAACATGGCTTAGCGAGAAAGAATCCAAGTATCTGCAAGAAATTTGTAAATAATTACTTATTTCATATGATGTATAAAAGTTGTTGTTTATTCAAAATATCCATTTCTCCAAGAAACGTTTAAGCATTGAATTGTTTTTAATTATTCGAAGTGAAATTTGTAACAGGTGACGCTTTTCTCAGTCATTATATCTGAATGATTATGATGTCAAAATCTAGTGATCAAAGAGTAGAGAGAAAATTGAGTAAGTTTTAACAGTCTAATAGTAAGCATTATTTTTTCGGTTATCTAATTGGTTTTACCTTTAAGAGAGGCAGAATAAAGGCAAAAAGTTTATTGCAATTGAAAGACAGTCTAAAATTCACATGATTATATCGGAAGCTGATGTATAATTTAATAAACTAATTATAGCATAAAGGGTTATCGTTTACATATGACTCCTTCAAAAGGAGGTAAACAAGAAAACTATGAGGTAGGATAATTATTTGAGTGGGACAGACAGAGAGAGAGAGAGAGAGAGAGAGAGAGATAGAGAGAGAGAGAGAGAGATAGGGTATATGAAAAATGGTTAGTTGGTTGCTTGGGTTTTATGGCATATCAACCTTTGTAAGTTATTTAAATCCAAATCCATTTTTATATAAATAATCAGTTCTATTTCAAACAATTCAGTTTAGCATGATTACACAGTTTAATTATCAAAAACATTTCTATTTCAGACCATTCTGTTTATTCAAATAGGTCTAATTCAACCAGTTCAGTTTAGTATAAGTATAGATTTTGTTTACATACAGTTAAATGTCAAAATAGTTTGTTTGTTTTTAATCAGTTTAATGTAGATATAGGTCCAATGTCAAAAACAGTTCCATTTAAAACAATTCAGATTAATATAAGTACGTAGTTTAAATGTAATTACACAGTTTAATTGTTAAAACCTATCTATTTCAAGCTATTCAGTTTAGTCAGTTTAAATTCAAACAATTCAGCTCAGAGTAAGTACAGTTTCTAAGTTAAAAAAAGTTCTCGTAAGTAGAGTTTTGATATCAGAAACAGTACTTTTTCAAACAATTCAGTTTAGCATCTGTACTCAGTTTAAATATCAAAACTTCTATTTCAAGTAATTTAGTTTAGCATCAGTACGCTTATTTGTTCCATTTAACCCATAGATTGGGTCCTATCAGGTACTGCCACTCCGGGCAGAGTGGAACTGGAAGCGATGGTAATGAAGGAGTGTCCACATTCCCCAAAGCTCCAGCATTACAGAAACCTTTCCATCAGATTGCTTAGTGGGGGTGGGGGTCTTGCCCCTCTGCAGAGATGCAGTCGGTGTATTCAACTAACCCAGGTAGTAATGGTGAAATTTGATTGATAAGAGAGACAAAGAGAATAATAGTTGAAGATAAAGAAGTTTGAGAGAAAAAGATGAGAAAAATGGGAGTGCAAAGGGGGAAACTGAATCAGAAGAGAAAGATAAAAATAAAAGGGGAAAATATAAAGTTATGTAAGAAAGGAATTACTAAAGAGAAAGATAACAATTTTCTCTAAGGTTTCCAAGTGTTATGGCTTTAGATGTCATTGGATTACTTGCGTACGGAGGTTGGAAAAGGAGAATGATATTATATTGGTAAAGTCTTAAAGAATCATTAAAAGCTTACGTTTTAAAAGTTTTTAAGGCAAAGACCATATTGGATAAATGCTAATTATACGAAATAATATTTTTGACAAATAAGCTATCAATAGCATTCATTGTTATTACCAACAATCTAAATGGCCGGAGAGTCTTAGTCTTCAATAAAGGACTGGCTGCAGCGTTTATGTGAAATATGTCTAGACATCGAAGATCACCAACATAATTTTTCTAATGATTGACAGCAAATAAAAACTAATTAAAAATTCTAAGAAAAATGGGATAAAAATTTGCCTGTTTGGTAGCCAATTAATAAGATGCAAAATTGGTATAACTTATTACCTGAATCAATTAAAGAGTTTGGTGTTTTTCAGAACATTCTCTCGTTTACATGATAGCATTGACACAAACGGAAAGCACAAGGGAAACATTTTAGTAACTCACAAATATCCATAAGTAAGACGGTACAAATTTAAGCAAAAAGGTGATAGACTTAAACTAATTCTCCCAGTACAATGCCACTTCTAATTTATCAACCCCCCCCACCATAAAAAACAAACAAACCAGAATCATGAAAGAAAAAACAGAACTAAAATCTTGGATAGAACACTGATATTAAAATATATCAATCTACATAGATCAAAGGATTTAGTTTGACTAGAAAAAACATTGTTATCCTCCTAATAAAAAAAAACATTTTGGCATTCAAGGAAACTTGAGAAAGTGATATTGTAATTTTCTAAAAACAGATGTATTTCAAAATTAACATCTTCACCGAATGTTAATGTCTCTCTCACTGTCTCTGTCTCTGTCTGTCTGTCTGTCTGTCTCTCGCTTTATACAAAAACATACATGAATTAATACAGACAAAGAATTTATACATATTGCAGCTTGAGAGATCATTCTCCTACACTATATATATATATATATATATATATATATATATATATATATATATATATATGTGTGTGTGTGTGTGTGTGTGTGTGTGTGTGTGTGTGTGTATACATATATATATATATATATGCATGTATATATATATATATATATATATATATATATATATACACGTATATATGCATATACGAGGATTATAAAATAAGTTTTCCAGACTTTTTCGTAAGGGCACTTTTATTGATAGTACACACATGAAACTCTAGTCCTCTTCGAATTAATCTTCTCCGACTAAAAGGCACTTGTTGTATCGTTCCAACAACTTCTGGGAGGACCCATGGAAATCCTCTTGTGTGAGCGTGTCAATGACCTTCGTCACAGCCTCTTTCATCTTCTCAATTGTCGTATAACGACAGCCTCTGAGCTTACGGAATAACCAAAAGTCACAGGGAGCAAGGTCTGCACTATAGGGAGGCTGAGGAACTGTCTAGATGTCCATCTAGGTCAAATAGTCTGTCACAAGGATAGAGTTGTGGACTGGTGCATTGTCCTGGTGGAAATTTCACGGACCCGATTTGACGATTGCTGGCCCCTTCCGACGGAAGCTCTTTCTGAGGTCCCTTAAAAATTCAGCATAGTAACCCTAACCCTAAACATTTGGCCAATCAATTCTGGTGTATTGACTTTCTTATTCCTCCCACACCTTTCGTCATCCCTCGCAGACTCCCTGTCTTCCTTGAATCTATTATGCCACTCAAAAACTGATGCTCGATTCATTCAAGATGGCCCAAAAGCAGTCTGAAGCATACCATACATTTCTGTGGCATTTTTCCAAGTTTAAAACAGAATTCTATTGCATATCGTTCCTCTTGCATTTTTGAAATTCACCAGCTGTAAAAATCAGGTTTTGGTAGAGTGTATTCCAATTCCTGCTGGAACTGTTCATTTAAACCTAAAATCATAAACGTTGGTCAGTGATCTCATCACATGTATAGCAATGAATTTTCAAGAGTCTATGACAATTATAAATGTCTGTACAAAAAGAGTCAGGAAACTTATTGAATACACCACGCATATATATATATATATATATATGTATATATATATATATATATATATATATACATATTTACACATATATATGAATATATATATACATATATACATATGTGTATATATACATACATACATACACATATGTACACACACATATATATATGCATATATACATATAAACATATATATATATATTCATATATATATATGTGTGTGTGTGTGTGTGTGTGTGTGTGTGTATGTATGCTTACACACAGATATATATATATATATATATATATATATATATACACAAACACACACATATCCTTGTAGGATTTCCGATGGTTTTCTTGTTTAAATTGGTAAATGCAATGATTATTGCCATCAGTTGATCTTTGGAGGTTTGTCGTTTTGTTACTTCACTCATACGCTCAGCACATATAATAATCAAGTTGATTGCAATCTGAGGAGTTAGGTGACAAGGTGCAGAATTCCCTTTCTAGCCATTGGCGCCTTCCAGCAGCCACCCTCTTGATTTATGTTAGATATACCTCCTCCAGTCACTTAATGTAGAACTTAAATTTGAGACTATTTTGAAATTTAAATGGAGGTATAACGTCCCTATCTCATGTAAACACAGCAAGTACCAGATTTTATGTTTATTTCTGTCATCATTATCGGTATATCTTGAAGGGAGAGAGCAAGCCAACGTTTGTTCTGTGGGTTCATCATCTGCATAAGAATTTTTTTCTGGTGTGAAATAAACGAAAACGTGTTTCGTTTGATGGATGGTCGAATTTGTTTAACGAGTTTGTTTTGAGATCTTTCCTCTGGTCATTCTGTGATAAAAATTGTCCCTTTCATATCTTGTTTAGAAATGCCGAAGCTTTCCATGCACTTTCCCCTGAAAAAAACTCCGAAATTTCCATGTCCTAGGCTATGGACCTGATTGACTTCCGAGTATAGAAGTCAATCATGACCTGTATCACACAAAAAATCGGTGGTTCTTTTCTTATAAGAAAAATTAGAGTCAGGCTTTCAAGATGCCCTACCTTCATAGTAGTTATTGGACTCATCTAACTCTTTCCTAATCCTCTTTAATGTTATCTGATTGACATCCATAGTCTTCATTCTTCGTACAGGGTCTTCCTTGGGGCAGGCTAATAGTACTTCATGTCATTTCCAAATTTCGGGAGGGATGCTCTCTTTCTTACTGAAACTTTAGACTTACTGTAGCTTCCGGGAAAATAGGCGAAAGCTGTAAAACAGATTGCGCATCAGCTGGAATTAATAATCTAAAAATGCAACAATTAAGCAATCGCAAACTTCGTATATATATATATATATATATATATATATATATATGTGTGTGTGTGTGTGTGTGTGTGTGTGTGTGTGTGTGTGTTAGTAGATTTTCAGAGTGAGAGAAAGATTATATGTGAGAAATATTGATAGATGGTTACATAAAACAGAGAATAGATAAAATACTTTTATTCAACTACTTTTCCAATGTACTCCGGTGATTTTAATTGGTTATAGATTTTAAGGAATGTTGACAATGACTTTTCTTTTAGGATTTCTTTATATTATTTTAATCAAAAGAAAGCCTACACCGATTGCATTGTTGTTTTTTGTTGCAGTTTTTGTTGCGGCATACTTAGCCGAAATTAATTAGTTTAATCTTTTTTTTCTTCAAATACGTTCATTGCAGTCGTTGTGTTTCCTCCTACGTAAATTCTTTTGTAAGTATTGTTTTCGCAGTTATTTGAAATCTGACTAAATTTTTGAGGGGGAAGGGCACCTCACTGCAGGTAATGATATGCATGCTATGCTAGTAGACTAGTAGGCCATTGTCGATGAATTCGATTCTCATTTCGTGTCCCCTAAGTCCTACTTAGCTGCATTTCTATGTGGAAAACATAGATATTTGTTTCCATGTTAAAATATTTTCTAAAGTTTACTCTCATATATTCGCATCGGAAAATTGGTATACAACTGTAAACTAAAATTGGTATACAACTGTAAACTATTATTTAATGTTTTACATTTAATTTAGTCTGGAACGAGCCGCAGCTGGCATTGGCCTCCATGTCAATGCAAAAAAAACTGAATATATGTGTTACAACCAAACGGGAAACATTACCACACTAGTAGACAAATTCACCTACCTAGGAAGTAGCGTCTCATCAACCGAAAAGGACATCGACACACGACTGACGAAGGCATGGACAGCTATCGATAGGCTCTCGATCATATGGAAGTCGGACCAAACCGATAAAATGAAACGCAGTTTCTTCCAGGCAGCGGTTGTGTCGATACTGCTATATGGATGCACCACACGGACGCTAACGAAGCGGCTGGAGAGGAAACTAGACGGAAATTACACAAGAATGTTGAGAGCAGTATTGAACAAGTCCTGGAGACAATACCCCACGAGACACCAACTATACGGACACTTGCCCCCAATCACGAAAACTATACAAGTTAGACGAACCAGACACGCGGGACACTGCTGGAGAAGTAAGGACGAGCTCATAAGTGATGTACTCCTGTGGACCCCCACATATGGATGCGCAAAAGTAGGACGACCAGCACGAACTTACATACAGCAACTATGTGAGGACACAGGATGTAACCCTGAAGACCTGCCGGAGGCGATGAATGATAGGGAGAAGTGGCGAGAGAGGGTCAGGGATATCTGTGCTGGCGGCGCGACATGATGATGATGATGACTTTTAATTTCATACGAAGCCAAAACTCATATACTTTACAATTTTTTTAATCTGTCTTAATCAAATGTGTTGTATATGTATCCAGTCTCTCAATCTCCGGCTCCTTCTCTTTCTCTAATATATATATATATATATATATATATATATATATATATATATATATATATATATGTGTGTGTGTGTGTGTGTGTGTGTGTGTGTGTGTAGTAACCACGGCAAAAATATTGAAATAGTACACTTTGAGGATGTTCATCTTGGCTTTTTATTAAGAGTTAATAGCATATATAAAATAATCTTATTTAATAGATGCATAATCTGGCTTCGTACACTTATTCAAATTAATGATAATTTAAATACAAGCCACGTAGAGGAAGATTTTGAAAATTAACACTATAGTGATGAATATCTACTGCTAAAAATAAAGACGTTACTGAATATTCTCTTAGTAGGCTTATTCCCAAGTTTTGCTTGGGATAGTATTTATAGATACATATATACAAATAAGTATGGATCTAAATCCGATAGTATGAAAAAAGCAGAAAAAACAGAACAATCCAAATTAGTGAATTTATTGTAATGTAAAGCCAACGTTAAACGTTTCGGTTTCAATAACTTTCATATGGACTTTGATATCAGGAGAACTTTTCACACAGCGGTGGATGCTTGTCGAGATTAACAGGAGAAAATAAAATGTATACAATGAAAACATATAAATGTACACATAGCGTTATTGATTCAAATGTGATCAAGTACGTGTTTGGCACGTGGAAATATATTTGAAAATGTTGTATATATGAAAACTTACCTTTCTTTAAAGGACGAGTGGATTTTTCACGTCTCTTAAAAAAGTACTACATTTTCAAATATTGCCTTTTTTGAACCTCTTATGTCACTCGAAAACTGATGCTTGATTCATGTAAGATGCTCCGAAAGCTGTCTGAAGCATTTTATATGTTTCTGTGGCATTTTTTCCAAGTTTAAAATATAATTTTATTGCATATAGTTCTTCTAAAGTGCCCTCACGTCCAGATTGCAGTTTTGAAATTCCCTAGCTGTGACAATCAGGTTTTAGTAGGGTGTAGATGTTCATTTGAACCTGAAATCTTAAAAATTGATTAGTTATCTCATATGATGTATAGCAATAACATACTGAATTTTCAAGAGACTGAGACAAATTTAAAAGCCTGTACAAAATAAGTCTAGAAACTTATTGAAGGCACCTCGAATCTAATAAGACTAACAACATAAAATCTAATATAGTCTATCAATTACCTTATAAATTAGTCAAAAGTCAAATTGATTTACAAAATCTAGGTCTAAAATGTTGTCCAGCTGCAAAAAGCAATAAAGATTAATTGAAAAAGACGTCGAAAAATTTAAAAAAAGAAATAGATTGATAGAAAAATTTAACGATAGAAATATATAGATGATTATCTAGTAAAAATAAATCCATATTCTTACCGGACAAAGAAAATAATAGTGAACTAAACATATTCTTTGTAAACTTCGGTAATATTAACCTAAAAGAAAAAAACAGGCTATAACTCCTCACACAAATAAAGGGGAAAATATACAGAAAAATGAAAAGCATAATTAGATATGAAGCCAGCAAGGGAAACACTGTAATCCTTTTCAAATAAAATATATTACTGAGCCTAAAAATTCAAGAAATACTAAGAGATGAAACTAACAATTAATTGATTAAAACATAGACAATAATATCATATCAAAACTTACAACATTCTGCAAATTACACAATAAAATATTAACTATAAATGAAAAGGATTTCTTTGCTAGCTAAATTCCAAAAACAAGCAATTTTAACGGATACAAAAAAGTTCACAGTCAGAAAAAATAAAAATAGCAGTGAAAACACAAAGATCTGATTGCAATGAAATTCCAAACCCTAATTATCTCACATTTAGACCTATAGTAGCACGCCCATCCGGCCACACTGACGGACTCTTTAAGATAATTTGCCCAGTCGGCTGGGGCTGTAAAATACACCGACTGCATCTCTGCAGAGAATAAGACTCTCCCAACGAGTGTCCTAAATATGACACTAAACAATCAGATGGTGAAGTTCCAGTAATAATGGAACTTTATAGAATACAGCGAACCCCTTCATTACCATCGCTCCCAGGTCCACTGTGGCTCGGACTGGTAGCACCTGATAGGGTCCAATCTATGTGTCAAATAGAACTAAGCAATGGTTTGATTTTTACTGTTTTTTTTTTTTTTTGCATTTAAACTGCGTATTTATGCTAAACTGAATTGTTTAAAATAGAACTGTTTTGACATTTAAAATTCATACATATGCTAAACTGAATTATCGGAAATAAAACTTTATACATTTAACTCTGTGTGTTGCTCAATCACCTGGAGCTGTAGAAAACACGGAATGCATCTTGATAAATGGGTAGGACCCACCGCCAACGAATTGTCCTGGATATTTCACCACACAACCTGGAGGTGAAGTTCCAGTAATCCTGGAGATGTGGGGAATGCAGACCACCCTGTTCTTTGCCATCGCCCCCAGGTCCAATCAATTCAAAGAATGAGAAAGAGAAAAGAAAAACGACGACAGCATGTATATAGAGAGGAATGTTTACATACACAAATTCATAAAGTATCAACTGGTTAAAGAATAAATATATAAATAAATTTGAATTAAAAAGATAGCAACCCCAGAAAAAAAAACATACACTTTACTAGTATGTTGAAAATGAGCACAACGCCCGAATAACGTGTTGAGAAACTAAAAAAAACCTCTTAAATATGACATTGAAATTCATTTTCAGACCTATATTTATATAGCTCCTCAAGGATCCTCAAAATTGTGGGTTTTGTTATTTGATCCAGCTGATAAAAAAAAACAAAAAAACACAGGCACACGCATAGTTACAGTTTGATTATAACGTTTATGAATGTATTTTATAAATATAAATACATTTCCTTCCCGGGAGATTCCACACTGTCTTATATAGGAGGGAAGAAATTCTCAGCAACTTTTTAGATAAAAAATATTGAAGCCCCTTAAAAAGCTAAAACTTTAGATGCAAACTTAATCATCGCTAGTGTTACATCTATGTAACCATTAACATCACCGGTTTATCAAATTATCCAGACTTCATTTCAATTGTGGCAGGGGGGATGAGGGAGGATATAACAACGCAAAAAACACATATACACGAATTTCATATGATATTACATATGATGCAGTTCTCTTCTCCAAGTCAACGTCGGTTAGCCCAGCTAATATATATATATATATATATAGACAGAGAGAGAGAGAGAGAGAGAGATGAAAATTGATATTTAGGATTAAAAATCACTTACTCGCTTTTTTTTTTCTTACAGTACTCAAAATCAAGAGATGGAGCCACTTAAATGTGTTAAAATCTTAAAATCTCGTTAAAACCGGCGATAAAAACGAATTAAGAATATATTTCATATGCAATCATTTACTTCATTTACTTCCATTTGCACGTGGCGATCTAAAATAAATAAATCAAGGTTTATTCAAAACATCAACTGTCGAGCCCCCGACTTTATTAATGAAGGGGTGAAAGGGTTGGAGCTTACAGGATATAAACACTGAGCGAATTGGGGGAGGGAGAGATATCAAATTCCCGTACCTGACGATTTGAACACTTCATTAAACTAGCAGTGAAGCGATTAAACTGCTTGTGTCAGAAATACTTTTTGTAAATCATTATTTTTAACGATTTTAAACCAAGTTAGATACTTTAACTCGTATATATATATATATATATATATATATATATATATATATATATATATATATTCTTTAAAGAAAAAAAACAAAGACCGGTTATTTCAGGATTATAAATTTATTTCCATCCTGTTTTCCGTTTCTGATGTAAACGAAAAACACGAAGAAAAATATAACAGGACTTCTTCAGAAAGTGTTGTTCTGTAAAATTAATTACATTGAGCTCTCTACCAGGAAAATTTAAATGTTCAGCTCTTGAAAGATTTTCTTGTCCTGAAGGAATTACTCCCAACTCTGGTTTAACTGGACCGAATAATACTATATATATAGTCTGTCATCCACAGACAGACTGTTTCGTTCTATCAGAACTCTTCAGTGTGGCTAGACACGCAGGACGCTCGAAGCCGGGATCGAAGCCCGTCCAACTTTACGTAGACTATGTTACAGACCACTCGGCCACCAAGCGGACCACGTTGGCAAAGGGAATTTTAAGGTATTTTTATTTTTAGAAACAGCAGCAGCAGCCTTTGTTTACATATTTTTATACCCTATCGGCTACCATAGTGCTCAATTCTTTTGAAGAGCTTTGCATGCGGAATATCAGTCTAAGTATCCGTTGCTGTTCTATCGTTTACATAAATTGTGATAATATTCATTCATAACGTGCTCATATCTCCCATATAATTGATCTTATTTTTAAATTTGTAAAATAATGATTGCGTAATGCGTATGTTTTATATGTAATTGTTATGGTGTAAAACGAAATTTTACCTAGAAATTGACATTTAATGAAAATTATCAACGTGGTCCCCATAAAAAAAAGAAAGGCACAGAAAACATCGGGTATATACTGATATATAAGTCATTTTGATGCCCTTTAGTGAAACTGAAATATTTATCAAAACTTATTGAGTAAAATATTCTTCGAAAATAAGCCGAAAAACATCTATTATGCTTTGTCTTCAAATACATTTAATTTTAAGATCAACCAAAAGTGTCAACTTATTTTTGGATCTTAATATTTTTGTATAACAAAAAATTCTACTCATGATTTCCTTTCTCAATATCATCATGAAAACAGCTGAAACCAGGTAGCGATCTAAATTTATGCCACTCGAACAATGTTTATATTAGGAGATATTTAGAGATGTTTGAAATGACAACACCTGGTAATATCAAAACAACACTTCATTCGATTGTATTGCTGCTAATGAAAATATAGAAATCTAATTTAAATCAAAAATGATGAATAAATCTTCAACCGGATTTTCTGAGTTTGTATTATGTTGTTTGTTCTAAAGTTTATATGTTTTTAGAATAATTCAGAAACTATTTCATCTGAAAATTTTAATGTATCACAAAAAGCTAAAACATACTGTTTCCACAGTTTACATATACAAATGTATGAATATTCGGAAAATGCCAGGCAGCGAGCGTTATTATCATTCACAGTAAAGTATATATATATATATATATATATATATATATCCCGGCTACGGGAAGTTAGTATGTCTAACAACACTGTCTGTGATATATATATATATATATATATATATATATATATATATATATATATATTTATATATATATATATATATATATATATATGTGCGTGTGCGTATGTGTGTATGTATATATATACCTGGTGCATTAAATAAGTTTTAAGACTTTTTTGTACAGGTATTTATAATTGTCATAGACTCCAGAAAATTCAGTATGTTATTGATATACATCTTATGAGATGACAGATCAATTTGTATGATTTCACCTTCAAAGGAACAGCTACAGCAGCAAATGGAATACACCCTATTAAAGCCTGATTGTCACAGCTGGTGAGTTTCAAAAATGCAATCTGGACGTAAGGGCACTTTAGAAGAACGAGATTCAATAAGATTCTGTTTTAAACTTGGAAAAAATGCCACAGAAACGTATGGAATATTTCAGACTGCTTTTGGACCATCTTGCATGAATCTTGCATCAGTTTTTGAGCGACATAAGAGATTCAAGGAAGGCAGGGAGTCTGTGTGGGATGATGAGAGGTGTGGGAGGAGTAAGGAAATCAATACAACAGAGTTGATTGGCCAGATGGTTAGGGTTACTATGTTCATGTTTTCAGGGAATTCAGGAAGAGATTCTGCCGGAAGAGGCCAGCACTCGTCAAATTGGGTCTGTGGCATTTCCACCAGGACAATACACCAGTCCACAACTCCATCCTTGTCACAGACTATTTGACCAAGATAGGCATCAAGACAGTTCCTCACCCTCCCTATAGTGCAGACCTTGCTCCCTGTGACTTTTGGTTATTCCCTAAGCTCAGAGGCTATCGTTATGTGACAATTGAGGAGACGAAAGAGGCTGTAACGAAGGTCATTGACTCGCTAACATAAGAGGACTTACATGGGTCCTTCCAGAAGTTGTTGAAACGCTACAAGTTCTTTGCAGCCGGAGGAGATTACTTGGAAGGGGGCTAGAGTTTCATGTGTGTACTATCAATAAATGTGCCCATACAAATAAAATCTGGAAACTTATTTAATGATCCTCGTATTTGTCCACAAGATTGAAATTAAATGCATAATTTTGTATAAATTTCATTGCTACTTTCCACAGTATAAATTCTCACTTCGTCAAAATAACGACAGCCACACGTAGTGGTCGACGCTAAAACGTCCGGCTAGTTTAGTCATCAATGAATATAAATATCTACTTAAATTTTGAGCTGTCTTGAGGAACATCAAAAAGGTGCAGAACACTTATGGGGAAGTAAGAACGGGCTCAGAAGCCACATTCTCTTGTATATTCCTTCATATAGACGCGTCAGTGCTAGCCAACTAGCAAGGGCTTACATCAAAATCTTTGATGACACTTGATGCTGTCCGACTGACTCTAATGACCAACTCCAACTTCTTACTCCACGCGTCTTTGAATATCTTTATATATTTTCTAACTATTCCCTCTAATTAATCTCATAATTACGCGTAACCTGTAAAACTTTTTTTAGCGGCACGTCATTGCTAAATCTCAGCTGATATGTATCTGAATGTTTATCTTGATATATATATTACCCAAAGCTGACTCAAAAACAAACTATTCATTTTTATTTTGATAGGAGTTGACATACGTATGCAAAAGATGGTTTACCCGATTTGACCTTTAGAATTCAAAAACCTCAACTACACACTCAAAGTGTTAAGCTTACACACAAATTATCACTAAAATAAGATAATTAGCAAAAATCCCTTATTATAGTTTTTGAGTTTATCAGCCGGTCCCACATAGTTTCAATGAAATATAAATCATACTAACAGGAAAAGCAAATACACCATAAGTTGTTGTCAGCCTATTTCTGAAACCATTTCTAAAAGTATTTCTGAAAGTTATGAAAATACTTTTTATGATACCCAGCTATTATAGATAGACGCTATTATATTCGCAATCATCTTAAAATAGACTTAAAACAGTTCGATAAGTTGACATGTTTTCAAGATTTTTGATATCTTTCGGAAAAAGACTAGACGCTTAGGTTATTGATGGACAAACTAAGTCTATTATTTAGATAGCCTCTCTCTCAATATATATATATATATATATAAACACTAAGCTGACCACAATCTGGTTGATAACCAAATTCATGGAACATTAAGTGGGAAATGGAAATACCTAAAATGGTTTACAATATTAATTTGTTTGATATTGACATATCGTAGGGACATTTTCCCTTTTACTTTGTAGTTATTGCCGAATTCTGTGCTAAGTATCATCGCCATATAGTATCCAAATTCATTTAACATTCTCTGTGCTGATCCGTATTTTCAAATTTCTAGGTTACCAAATGAGCTGGGCCAAGAACGTTGACTGATTCTGCTGAACTGTAGTAAGACTCCAACAAAAATACAGGTTTCATGGGTAGAACACTAAAATGCATCAGATTGTGAGGCTTCATTTCTAGATCTGGTGACAGAGGAATATCCCTTCATTGACATTAATCCTAGATCCATTATAACCCAGTATGATGGTACCAGTTAATGGATCCCTTTAAAATTATCATTTTTTGATAAGACCGTGTACAAAAATATTCGCTAAATTTGAGACAAAAAATTACCCAAAACGAGTTGTCATACCGCTAAAATCAATCATTTAATCAATCGCTGTGAAAGTTTGTAGACAATTTTTGTTTTTTCATACTAATTCCAACCATTTTGGCAATTATTTTTTTCATTCAGATTGTTGACCGGAAACTTGCCGGTGTACATGATACATGCTACCAATACAATATGAAGTTCGCAGAAGCTAGCTATTGTAAAAAGAAAATGCATCTTGGAAACATAGCGAGTATTAAGAGCTTTAAATCTTTCTCACCGAATATCTGTATTTGTTACACTGTCAAAGAAGACATTGGTTACACCAGTGATCTAGAGTAATTGTTCTCTGGGCCTTCTAAGGTGCAGATACCGATATTGTGGTGCCAATTATGAAACCAGTGTTGGTCGACAACAATAAATCCCTCATAGATTACAATATCTGCTCTACAGGGCATGACTGATATACAATTGGGATAGGATTTTTATGCAATTTCCGTCTTCGCTGAGTGGTCTCATACTTTTCAGTTGCCAAAAATCCCATTATTGAATTAACAATGTGAGGTGGTAATTTCATGTGCCATGAATAGAAATGTTTCTGGTATATGTCCGTTTTTTCCCCTGGAAAATCTATGAGCAAATGTCATATCAGAGATAATTTCTCATCTTTAAAATCCCATCCATGATGCTCAAGATAAACGGAGTTTTCCTTGTGTCTACGTCTAACATGTACTCTGTCAGTTCGGCTTTCAATAAGATGTCTGTATCCACTGCCGTGGTGTAGCAATTTACAAAAAAGGGGGGTACTTAGTTAAGTAACGAAATTGAATTCGATCGTAAAGCTCATGATTGGAAGATCTGTGAAACGCTGAGCACCTATTCCTCGATTCAACTTTTAATTCCTGTCGGACGCGGAGTAGTAGTACTTGTTATAGTTCTATCAATGAATCAATTCGATCTGCTAAACATGTATTCACATTTGATAAGAATATTTGATGTCCTATGATTGTAAATTAATTTGGTTTCTTTTTTTAATAGCATATTTAACTTGGTGGGTTATTTAAAAGCAAAACCATAGTTGTAGAAGAACAGCATTGATATTTTTTATGAAGGGGTTCATACATTGCCAAAGAGGCATTAGCAGCTTGACTGTAGTTCGAACTCTCTTAATTGAGAGACCCAATCCAACACTTTCGCCATTAGACTACGGGAATACCCTCAGTATATTAGCTACATTAAGAATATTTGTTTGTTTGTTTGTTCTTGTTTTATGGTATGTCAACCTTTGTAGGTTATTTAATCTCAAATGCATTTTATACAAATACACAGTTCTATTTAAAACAATTCATTTTAGTAATTATCTTTAATTGGATCATTTTGAGATGAGGCTTCTTAATCTGAGAATTAATTTTTATTCAATGCAGACTTTTTGTCCTCATCTTGGTAGTTTTTTTTGTGTTGTTTCTTCTTTCACTACGTTTCGGCCAAATTTCACCTCTACCAAGATGAGACAAAAAGTCCGCAATAAATAAGAATTAATTCTCAAATTCCTTTAAGCATTAGTACACAGTTTAATTGTCAAAAAAGTTCTATTTCTATATATTCAGTTTAGTCAAGCAGTTCTATTTCAAACAATTCAGTTTAGCACAAGCACGGAGTTTAAATGTCACAACTGTAGTATTTCAAGCAATTCAGTTTAACATAAGTACACAGTTTAGGTCTGTTTGATCCATATATTGGACCGTGTGATACCACTCTGAGCTAAAGTGGACCAGGGAGTGATGACAATAAAGAAGTACTCTGCATTCCCTGATGCCCCAGTTTTACTGGAACTTCAACATCAGATTGTTTAGTATAATATCTAGAAGATATTTGGGTGGGTGGTCTTACTCCTCTGCAGTATTATTATTTATTTGTATGACATAGAGATATTCGTAACAATAAAAGTGTGTGCATATTACGAGTATTATCGTGGGATACTTCATCATCATTATCATGTCGAGCAACCTGCTCGGATATCACTGACCCTCTCTCGCCACACGGATATCACCTACCCTCTCTCACCACTTCACCCTATCGTTCATCGCCTCTGGCAGGTCTTCAGAGCTACATCCCGTATCCTCACAGAGCTGCTGTATGTATGTTCGAGCTGGTCGTCCTGCTTTTGCTTGGCCATATGTGGGGGTCCAGAGGAGTACCTCACTTATGAGCTCGTCCCTGCTTCTCCAGCAGTGTCCTGCATGTCTGGTTCGTCTAACTTGGATAGTTCTCGTGATGTGAGGTAGGTGGCCGCATAGTTGGTGCTTTGTGGGGTGTTGCCTCCAGGACTTGTTCAATATTGCTCGCAGCATTCTTGTGTAATTGCCGTCTAGCTTTTTCTCCAGCCGTTTTGTTAGCGTCCAAGTAGTGCATCCATCGATACAACCGCTGCCTGGAAGAAACTGCATTTTATTCTATCAGTCAGGTCTGACTTCCATATGATCCATAACTTATCGATAACTGTCCATGCCTTCGTTAGCCGCGTGTCGATGTCTTTTTCGGTTGATGAGACACTGCTACCTAGGTAGGTGAACTTGACTACCAGTTTCAGAGAGCGTGGGATACTTAATATCATATAATTGTAAATTATTTACATTAAGAATAGTTTCGTGAACGTTTTATGGTTTATTATTATGATTAGTTATTGGAACTATATTACCATTTGCAAACTATTGATGATTTTTAAATAAAAATGGTTTCTTGAAATTATATATACTTTTAAATTAGGTTGAATTTGAAACCAAACAAGTAAATGATGAGTATTAGTACTCGATAGGAGTACCTGATTTATCATCATCATCATCATCATGTTGTGCCGCTAGTATGGATATCCCTGACCCTCTCTCGCTACTTCGTATCATTCATCGCTTTTGGTAGGCCTTCAGGGCTACATCCCCTATCATCACATAGCTGCTGCATATATGTTCGAGCTGATTGTCCTGCTTTTGCTTGGCCAATGCGGGGGTCCATAGGAGTACATCACTGATGAGTTCGTCCTTGCTTCCCCAGCATTGTCCTGCACGTCTGGTTCGTCTATATTATATAGTTTTCGTGATGGGAGGCAAGTGGCCGTATAGTTGGTGTCTTGTGGGGTGTTGCCGCCAGGACTTGTTCAATATCGCTCTCAAGATTCTTGTGTAATTGCCGTCTAGCTTCTTCTTCAGCCGTTTAGTTAGCGTCCAAGTAGTGCATCCATCGATGCGACCGCTGCCTGGAAGAAACTGCGTTTCATTTTATCGGTCAGGTCTGACTTCCATATGATTCATAGCTTATCGATAGCTGTCCATGCTTTCGTTAGTCGCGTGTCGATGTCTTTTTCAGTTGATGAGACGCTGCTTCCTAGCTAGGTGAATTTGTCAACTAGTTTCAGAGAGGTTCAGTCTAGTGTGGAAATGTCGCCTGCTTGGTTGTAACACATATATTCAGTTTTGTGAGCATTGACATAAGGTACCCCGCAAAAACAATTACCGGCGCCGACTACGCCGATGACATAGCGTTACTGGCGAATACACCAACCAAGCCGAAACACTACTGCATAGTTTGGAACCTGATTTATAATTGTGGGTAAAAATCTTTTAAAAAACAACTGCACAAAAACCGTAAATAGAAAACCATAAGACGCCAATTTCATGATGTTTAGGCATAAAATAACGCTTGAGGAGTTGATATGTCTTAAAATCAATTATATTAGCTACGTAAATGAGGAAACACACAACTCACAAATCTACTAAGAAATATTTTTTCAATGATTACATCTAAATTATTATGCGTATCGTCATCAATATTGTTTATCTTGAACGAATGACTCTTCTAAATCTAAATATAGGTAAACTTATTTGAATAAGGGGCGTCTTTTAAATGTATTAGTTCTATTCATCTGCAAGCCAGAAATACTTTCATTAGATCACATGTATTAAATTTCAAAAAATGCATCTTTAGAGGTTAAGACGTAAAAAGACGTTAATTTAGGTATTATCAACATTTTTAAATATGTTCCATTGTCTAAACATTTTCTCGTTTGAAAGTGTTAGGACAATGAAATGTATTTGTGCCTCATCGAGTCTGTTAACAAAGCATTAAGACCCACAAATTAGTAAGTTCTCATCAGAAAGAGAATAATTTCAGAGAGAGAATAATTTTCTTTGAAATATTTATTCTTATTGAAAAATATACTTTACAAATATGTATGTGGCACAGGGCACAAATATTTTCGGTTGGGAAATTGATGGTCTTTACAATCTTAATATTAACTTAACTCGTCAGATTTGCTGATTCAAATGTTCTTCATTGTTTGTTTTAGCATCACAAAGAACTCCAAAAGGCAGACTGGGTGCTTTGGCCTTGGTTGGTAAACCAGTCTAAGAAAAAGAAAACTGAATCCAAACCAAATTTATTCCACTTAAAATATAGCATTATGCTATTTATAGCCCGTAACGGAATAGTTATTTAAATTCATATATCGCATTCTTTTGTACCAATATTTGTGGACAATTGATTTTATTTTTTAATTAACCCATTGACGTGCTTATTATAATAGTTCTCGTTGTTTGAAATGTAATCGGAGACACGATTCAAAATTCTTGATAAAGCAATTTTCTTTTCGATAATATCTAAAGAAACAGCATGAATTAATTTATCCTCTACAGAATAAACTAAAGGAAAGACTGTGTTCTTTCACATTCATACGGTAAACATTTTCAGAAAAGGAAAAATCAAAATTCAAACCGTTTTTACTCCACTTAAAAAAATGAACAGGAGTCAAATTCTAACCGTGGTCGGGGGATTGGGTGAATACATATTCAACCCATCTCACAAATATAGGAACCCAAATCAATTTTTGAACGGAAAAAAGGTTCTTTTCCTTTTCCTGTGTAACTATATCGATGACGGCTACTCGACAGATCGGAGAAGATGAACGCAAAAACGGAACACTACTCAAATGTTAAGAGCAGTGTTGTTTCTTATCGTATTGCCGTTATAATGTTCTAGATTCTATTATTGAGTCGTTCTTTACAATCCGTACACACAAATCGTTGCATCCTTGTTCAACAGACAAAAAATAGAGGAAATCGAGAAACGCATCTTTTTTATTGGAATTCACAGAACACCCAACCCCCATTTCTGTCTCTCTCCGCTCCCTATCTGTCTCAGTAATCTATCTATCTCAGTAATCTATCTATCTATCAATCTATCTACACAGTACTTTCAAATCTATCTATCTATCTATCTATCTATCAGGACAATCCGTTTGCTAAGACTTTCAGCCAAAACACTCTGCTAAAAATGAAGAGTAATTTCCATTGATACAAAATATCTTTTCGTTGCAACCTACTTTCACCTCTAATAAAATGCTGGGAAATAAGCACTTGTTGCTTCCAATCATTGCTAATGAGTATGAAGCCTCAATTATGGATTGTAAAAAAAGGTGTGGATGCATAGATTCTTGTCTTTCTTTACCATCTGTAGCCCTTCTTGAATTTCATCCCCGACTCATCAGTCGTTTCCGGTTAAGAAAAACTTGAGCTATCAGTATCGAAATGAACAAGGTTCAACCAAAGATCTTCGGAGAAATAACATGATATTCCTACATATTCTTTCCTTTGTTGTATATATTCCCTGTCCCACTTACACTTCAAGCAGAATTTGAAAGAAGATCAATTTGCAAGTGAAGTATACAGCTGGATTGACTTAAGAGTTTTCATTCATCTAGATTGATTTCCGAACCAAGGCTAAAGAATCCAGACTTCTCAACTATTTGGTCATAACACAACAAAGGAGAGTAAGGCAAGTAGTCTTATTCACAACAAGGTTTATTCTCCTTGATCTACACAACTCAACCCCCACAACCTCGAACACCAAATCCAACCAGAAAACAATGTATTTTACTAAAATAATCAACTAAAATCCTTATCATTTAACACAATGAGCTATCATCGCACTAACATCAAGAGAGCTACATTACTACTAAGTTAGATAATGAATGGATACGACAGAAGCCTAAAATATGCACAAAACTAAATTTCAAATTCGTCTCTATTCTATCACCTTCATGTTATTTTCTTAACACGTAATAGAACTAAAATTTTATAACAATACTTAAAAAGGAAATATATAAATAATATATAAACGTGTGTAAAAATTAAGACAATGGAAATAAAGATCACATTGAAAATGGGAATAAAAAATATAACAATGAAAGACAATATTTTATGTAACAAAATGAAACAAAATAAGTGTCGTGATTGTTGGTCAAAACTACAAGTAGTTTTTTAGACAGTATTTAAAGTTACATTAAACAAGTCATTAAAAAAATGTACACTTTAAAATATGAGTGGAAAAAAATGTATCTATTCTTTCGAATTGTGTTATTTTTCTGATAAATTATATTTCAACGGATTTTATAAAATAAAGTTTGTTTTCGCTTATGTGCATTTATGTACAATTGATGTAAAATTAGCAAGCATTATTCTGATGCTTTTAGTCATTGATTCGTTTCAAAAAGGTACATATAAAAGAAATTCCATTGTCACATCAATTCTGTGTGCAGCCATAAACGACAATATATCAGAAATAATTATTAGCCAACCGTAGTGATTAACCTAATTTTTGTTTAAAGAAATCTAGATGGTTGAATTTCAAAACGAATTAATCTGAAATGCAATCTAAGTATTTTTTATAATTCTTTTAACCTACTTTTTTCGAATAATAGATTAAATCACGCGGTAAAAAAGTTTTTAAATATTATTAGTCTTTTAGTAATCCCATCATTACAAGACAGATTATACTTTTTAAACCGTTTAGAATCGATCGGAAATAATCCACAGAAAAAGAAGTATTTTAAACTTTAGATGATTTGAAAAAAATATTAATAAATGTGAATGAATTTACATAACTAAAAAAAGAAGGAAAAGGTAAAAAAAAAGCATTTAATACAATTCCTAGAATTATTTAAAGCTTAAAGAGGAAAATATCTGTATTTCCCTACAATGTATGACACTCTGCTGATAAGGCTTCGATGGTGAGTGAGAACCCCCTAAAAAAGTGGTGTTCTTGGGAAGACACTAAACTGCATTTGGGGCTCCCGTTCTTGAGATATGGTCTCTTCTATTAATACCAGATACAACTTGACAATCTTTATAAGTACTAGCCAGGTTTCCTGCGATGGATCAATCACATCATTTTGAATTTAGTCGTGTTTAAAAAGACCAAGTACAATAGAAATATTCTGAAGGATCAATTACCCAAAAATGAACCATGTCATATAAATCAATCAGAGTGCGTATATCTGCGTAATATTTTGAGAGAGAATGTTAAAAAAACAATCTGCATATTTATTGAGACAAGAAGAATGATTTAACTTTAAGAACGTGTTTAATTTTAAAGGAGAAAGTTGAATGTACCATAAAGACTAATCTCTTATTGAAATACTTAACAAATCAATCATACTTTTTTTATGTTTAGAATCAAGTCGACAATTTTTTCCAAAACAATTCTGCATTGAATAAACAGATCATTAGATTTAACGCTTTATTTTTTGACACTTATTAAAAGTATTCCTGTCTATTTGTGAATTGACTTTATATAAAGAGTAAAACAGGGTAATTATATGAACAGAGTTTGCATTATTCTCATCTGATTTTCATCAACCAGACTGGATCTATTCCACTATGTTTACATGGATAGGGAGTCCCGTGGTGTAATGACTAAAATGCAGGAGTACAGTTTCGAGGTAAGTAATTTCGAACTCAAGTCCAACTGTTACGTTCACTGAGGAAAGGCCTGAACCTCTTATTTACACAAAATTTAGGTTAAATAGTAACACTGCTGTTCTTCTAAAAAGATTGCATTACCAATGAACAATGCACAAAAGTTGATATGTGATTAAACAAAGAAACCCAATCAAGTATGTTTCGTTTCCTTTCCCAACTGCTTGGTTTATTATATAATGTTCATTTCATACAGAGACATTTTATTCAAGCTCATCTGTTGTTGTTAGTGGATCATTTTCCCTCAGAAAATTCATACAATCCTTTTTTTATCAATAATTTGACTTATAATTCTTGGCCGAGAAAAATAAAGTTTCAGATTCTTTCAGTACACTTTTTCTAAATCTTTAAATATATTTTTTTACAGGAGCATCACTGTTCCTCAAAAAATGTGTCAGGTTTACACACTTCTCAATAATGATTAGGAAGATTCTTCTTTGAAAGACTTAAGATATTTCTTCTAAAATCCAATAAAAATCAAATTAATATTTCACCCAGGAAAATATTATACAATAATTTAAGACAATCATATTATCTTAAAAACGGTAAAAATAATGAACTCCGAAAAAATTGCAAATTTCATATTGAAAATTCAAATAAATATCGATTTAGTTTTTGATTTTTTGAAAATCTAGTTTTTCACTTTCTCTAAAAGTTAGTTATTTTGATGTGGTTTAATTTCTTTAATGAGAAGAATTTTGAAAAATTGGTGAGAGATTTAGTTTAGAATTTTCTACAGGATGGAGCAGAAACAACTGACCCCTGTAAATTAAATTAACTAATTTTGTGCATTAAAATTGAATTAAACAACCTCAAAGCATTCTACTCTTATACATATATATATATATATATATATATATATATATATATATATATATATATATATAGTGACAAGCAAAAATATGAATATCAGAGAAACAATGTGTTGGTTTTCCGTATACCAACAGAAAGACTTCTGTGATTAAGTATAGACTTTACAACGCCACTCGTGTTTTCTTCTGCGATCTCTTGCAAGGATGTTATCTTCAGACGCTTTAAATCATGCAACGTACATAGTCGATAAACTGCACAATAAAATTATCGTAGCACAACCTCTCATAAGTCAGAAATGTAACTAAAATTTACGGGAAAGAACGAACGGAACATAAATAAATGTCTTCATGTTCCCGAGGCCATTCTCGCACAACTTCTGCATGAATCGCACTTTCAATGACGCTCAGAAACCAAATATGCAAGAGAAAAAATGTGCTTTTTCGGGTCTATGGGGGAGGAAATCAGGCTGCATTGGCTATCTTGTATGAACGCTGGTCGTTTTCCCCAGCTTTCCGCTCTCAACGAAATTATCAAAGGTAGCTTGAGTGTGGTGGGTTTTCCTTTGCAACAAGCCCGTGGGTTTTAATGGCAGTAAAAAAAAAAGAGATTAGATAGCGATAATATCTGTTTTTGAATCTCTTATTCAAGTTCCTAACACACTTGGACTCTTCTCAGTATTCTTGCAGATTTTAACAATGTTTTTGTCTTGATGTTTTCGAATCTTCCTCGGATTTTAGGTTCTGCTCGTTTTCTTTACAAACCATTGGAGACCGTTCCGAGCGCATCAATTAAGATTGGTATCTCTGTTACCTCCATGTTCCAGGGATTTTTAAAAAATTATCTGACTAGGTCGAAGTATTTCTTTATCACACTATGGCCCCCGCTGAAACTCTAATATCCTCTAGATTGCAGGTTATCTTCTTTTTTTCATTTTTGGTAATTAACACTTAGTCAGCCTTGTTGGCCGGAATTAGGTGAGAAGTTTGCATCTCAAAATCTTTGAAAAGTTAACGCGTCTGAGTCTCTCGGAAGAATTCTGGTTTGTGTACATACCATTTGGTAGTATGACGAAAATTAAATTTGATGCGTCTAATTTTCTCGGGACGATTCTGGTTTATGCATACACAATTTGCTAGTAGGATCAAACTTAAATATTTGCTTAGTTTCTACTGGATCACCTTTCCCACTTATTCATAGTCTTGCATCCAATTTGTGCAAATGTACTGCATTCGCAAACTATGAGACTAATTGTTTAATTGCTTTCTTTGCATAACCAACGCTAATATTATCTTCCGCATTATCAATTTTCTATTATTATCATCATTATTATTAACTCTTTTTGAGTTTATCACACCGGTGCAAACCGTTGGTTTCTCACTGGAGTTTGAGTGACAAGTCTCCTCATGTGTGTCAAGCGCTCTTCTCAGTATTCTGGCTGATCACAACAATACTGTAGTTTGGAGAGTCTCCACACGTATCGTTATTTCCAAGTCATCCAGTCCTTGTTCCAATCCTTCGGTAACTGTATCAAGAACACCAATTACATCTGGTATAATCGAGACTTTTATGTTCCACAGTTTTTTTTTTATTCGGTAGCAAGGCTGGGGTATTTATCTTTCCTTTCACGGTCTTTCAATTTCAATCTGCAGTCCGCCGGGACTGCAAAATCCACAATTCTGCAAGTTCTTTGTTTGTTTGTTTGTTTTTTTGTTTTTTTTTGTTTTTGATTATGATAAAATCTGGCCATCTGGCCAAGATTTGGTGATACGTTTGTATCTCAAAATCCCAGAGTAATTTGTGCGTCTCACTCTGTAGGACAGATTCTGAGTTGTGCATATACCATTTTTTCGAATGGTCAAATTTCAACTTCTTACACAATTCCCAGTGGATCACATTGCCTACCCAATCGTGACTAGTCTCTCTCTCTGTGCTAATTTTTAGCATTCACTTATAATGTGATTGATTGTTTCGTCTCTTTCACCACATAAAAAACATTTGCTGTTTTGTTGCGTCTTATCTATTCTCGCTTTGGTATGGTTAGTCCTTATGGCGTTGTTTAGTGTTGCTGTTTGAACAGATTCAGTTTCTCTCTTAAGATTTCCTTATCTTAGCCACGTCCACGTTTTCTCGTGCTGGTTGTTAAAACATCCATATAGTTGTTTTCGTTGCCACTTTAGTTTTCTGGTTATTGTCATCCCGTTGGTCCTCGTGTCGTTAGTATTGTTCTTGTTAGCTGTTATCAGTCTTCCTTTGCACTTTTCCATCTAGTCTTCGAATCATTGTATCGATGCATTATAGCTGTCTTCAATGACGGCGAGTCCTCTTCCACCTTCTCTTCTTGTCAACGTCATCTCTTGGATGCAAATCCTTGTGTATGGTCATTAGTTTTCTGGTTCTAAATCAGCTACAGAGCTCAAACTCAAACAAAAACTACTAAAATGCAAACAAACAATACAGATAGCGACATTTAACGTGAGAACCCTAAATAGAATAGGTCAACTATAAGAGCTAACTGCATCAGCCGTAGAACATAAGATAGATATAATTTGCATACAAGAGCACCGATACACGCACACCGAAGATATCAAGTATCACGAAACTGGTAATGGATGGATGCTGGTGACTGTATCGGCATGGAAAAACTCGGTCAATGCATCGGTAGGAGGGGTGGGAATACTTCTAGGACCAAGAGCGTTAAAAACACTGAACAGCATTGAGAGAATACATCCTAGGATGATGGCCGCAACGTTTAATGGCAACCCCAAAGCAACAATTATCTCCTGCTACAGCCCTACCAATGTTAGCGAAGACAACGAAATAGCCACCTTCTACGAAGATCTATCCTCCCTAGTACGTAGCATTCCGAAACACAACCTGCTAGTCATTGGCGGAGATTTGAATGCACAAATCGGGAAAAACAGACACAACAAATACAGCCTACACTGCGCGTCTAACAGGAATGGACAGCATTTAATAGATTTCATGATAGAAAATAGATTAACATGCCTCAATACAACCTTTCAAAAAGGGAGGGGAAATTATGGACCTACACATACGCGAATAAGAGTAAAGCACAGATAGACTACGTCCTTATAAACAGGAAATGGAAAAACAGTGCGATGAATTGCGAGGCATACTCCTCTTTCGAGGGTGTGTCCTCCGATCATCGAATAGTTACGGCCAAAGTACGACTAAGCCTAAGAAAAAACGCCACACGTAAAGCGACGACCAAGCACTATGACTGGGCCCTACTCAACAACAGAGATATTAGAGATAAGTATGCATTAGAATTAAGAAACAGATTCGAAGCACTACAAGAGAAGGCAGAAATAGGCACCCCAAATGACGAATATGAAAATTTTGTAGAAGCACACCTGGAGGCGGCAGAAAGCCTAGAACTAAATATAGAGTCCCTTGGGAAACGCTAGCGGCTAGAGAAAAACGTGCACTTGTGAAGACTGCCTCCAAAAGCTATCGAAAGAACCCAACAAACACAAATGCACGAAAACTAGAAAAGGCACAACATCAATTAACAGGAATATACCTAAAAGAACAGGCAGAATACGTACAAAATCAGATAGATAAGATTAGAGACTCGGTGGAAGATAGGCAATCCAGGATAGCCTGGCAAACAATAAACGAAGTAAGTGGAAGGAAGAGCACAGCCAAAGCAAAATTGAAAGCTGCAAGCCAACAAGAAAGAGTAAAACTGTGGGAACAGCATTTCAAAAATCTACTAGGAAACCCACCGGAAATAAAGGATGAACCGATCACCAGAATTATTAGTAAGCAATTAGACGTAAAACTAGGTCCTTTCACCAAAGAAGAACTAGACTCGGTTCTCAGAAGAATTAAAAATAGGAAAGCGGCGGGGCTAGACGAGATCCCCCCAGAAGTGTGGAAGACGAGACAATTCGACGATATACTGCTCCGGCAATGCAACGCAGTCTATAGTCAAAATAGGATAGAACGATGGACGAAGGGATGCATCCTTCCATTCCCTAAAAAAGGCGACCTCGGACTAGCCAAGAACTACCGAGGGATAACACTTACATCCATAGCAGCCAAAATCTACAATGCCCTACTACGAAACCGCATAGAACCCAAAATAGACAACATCCTTTGGAAAAACCAAAATGGCTTCCGGAGAAATAGATCCACGACCTCACAAATACTGACCATCCGTAGAATCCTGGAAGGCGTTCGGGCAAAAAACTTACAGGCGACATTACTATTTGTCGACTTTACCAAGGCATTCGATTCCATACACAGAGGGAAGATGGAGCAAATCCTACGAGCATACGGCCTACCAAAAGAAACCGTAGCAGCGATAATGATTCTCTACAGAAACACCAAAGTGAAAGTACGTTCACCAGATGGAGACACGGAATACTTCGACATAGTTGCAGGAGTACTACAAGGAGACACACTAGCCCCGTACCTCTTTATCATCTGTCTAGACTATGTGCTTAGGACTTCGATCGACAAAATCAGAGAAAATGGCTTCGAGCTGACTAAGAGAAGAAGCAAAAGGTACCCCGCAAAAACAATCACGGACGCCGACTACGCTGATGACTTGGCGTTACTAGCGAATACGCCTAATCAAGCAGAGACACTACTGCATAGTCTGGAACGAGCCGCAGCTGGCATTGGCCTCCATGTCAATGCAAACAAAACCGAATATATGTGTTACAACCAAACGGGCAACATTGCCACACTAGACGGAGCCTCTCTGAAACTAGTCAACAAATTCACCTACCTAGGAAGCAGCGTCTCATCAACCGAGAAAGACATCGACACACGACTGACGAAGGCATGGACAGCTATCGATAGGCTCTCGATCATATGGAAGTCGGACCTAACTGATAAAATGAAACGCAGTTTCTTCCAGGCAGCGGTTGTGTCGATACTGCTATATGGATGCACCACATGGACGCTTACGAAGCGGCTGGAAAGGAGGCTGGACGGAAATTATACAAGAATGTTGAGAGCAGTATTAAACATGTCCTGGCGACAACACCCCACGAGACTCCAACAATACGGACACTTGCCCCCCATCACAAAAACTATACAAGTTTGACGAACCAGACACGCAGGGCACTGCTGGAGAAGCAAGGACGAGCTCATAAGCGATGTACTCCTGTGGACCCCCACACATGGATGTGCAAGAGTGGGACGACCAGCACGAACCTACATACAGCAGCTGTGTAAGGACACGGGATGTAACCCTGAAGACCTGCCGGAGGCGATGAATGATAGGGAGAAATGGCGAGAGACGGTCAGGGATATCCGCGCAGGCGGCGCAACATGATGATGATGATTTCTGGTTCTCTGATCCATTTGTTTAAGTTCCTCTCTGGTCCATTGACACAAATGTGACCGAGAACAGTTACGGTAACTGTTCCTAAACAGTGCATCACAATATATATATATATATATATATATATATATATAATATTTTTAAAAAATATTCATTTTATTTTATTTTTAGTTTTAACCTGGTTAAAGTCCATTATCGTACTATGTTTATTTTTATTTTTATTTTATACATTACTTCGCAAAATAAGTAAGTGATGTTGTTTCAGGTGTTTCTGTATCACATTTCGGGTTTTATATTTACTGGTCTAATTGAAACTTTGTTTCCACTAAGGCTGATCCTTTCATAGGAAAGAGTAGACTCCTTAGGTCTTTCTGATTTCATTGACAATTGTAATTGCTCTTCATTAATGCTTTCAGACTATATCAGGTACATATATTTTCATCGATTGAGAGAAGCCACATGCAAGTCATATAGAATTTAGCGCAGAAAAGTGATCATAGTAATACACAGAATAAAGCAAATAAAGATTGAGTACAGTAGTTAGTAGCAGCAATAGCAACAGAAATAACTTAAGGACAAAGACAAAAACGGCAATTAAAGATATTCGAAAACAAAAATGTGAGAAAAAAATAAATGGATTATTTAAACGACAAACTGGAGAGATTGCAAAAGAGAAGATCTGGTAAAGGCTACGCAGAGGAAACCTGAGAAAGAACCTGAATTTCATTTAATCACAAAAAACATCATATCTACTTATTTCAGTGCAAAAACTGAAAATACACAATAAAGTCATCATATAGTTCTCAAGTCCCGCTGCTAACACGGACTTACCTGGCTCTCTCTCCAGCTAGCCCAATCATCCATTGCTCCCAGTAGGTTTGTTGCAGGTAGCTTCTTGCCAACCAACCTATACTGGCACGACCAAGCGTCGTGATCCATGGAAGAACGTCACCCATGAGTTTTTCCTTCCTTCATCAGTAGTGAGCCGCATGAATTGTTTCTCTTGCATGACTTTTGAAACAGAAGGTAAGAGGCCGTAGAGCAGTTGTTTCGTGGGGCGTTGCTTCTAGAATTTTTTCTGTATAACTTGTAACATTTCCGTCTAGCTTTTTCCCTATGTCAGAGTCCGTGTGATGCATCAAAAGAATAATATTGTCACAACCGCTGATCGGAAGAAGCTTTTGTGAAAACCAAGACCAAATAGTTAATCACATAATCGAAATGTAACAAACTGATAAAAAATAAATACAAAGCAAAATATAACTAGATTGCAAAGGTGATGCTGTGGAAATTGAGCAAGAATTCAAATTTGACTGTGTGGATGTGAAGGTAATGGACACAACGTACCTGGGCATTCGAAGCGCGCACGAACGTGTCTGTCTTGTAGAGCGGAAAAGCGAAACCGATATGGCTGCCTCGAGCATATTTGACGATGGGAGATCTCGAACAAGTGAGAGGTAATTTGCATGTATGCAAATTCTTGCGAGATCTCACGAACATAAAATACGCACGGTAACGGCTGGAAGTGACGATTTGTTCTGAGTGCGTCGCCCGACGAACTTATTACAACAGAAGGAAGGAAGGAAGGAAGGAAGGGAGGAAGGAAGGCGAGAGCCGGAAGGAGAGAGAGAAAGACGGAAGGAAGGAGAAAGAGGGAGAGGGCGAGAGAGAAGGAACAGCGAAGGAGAAAGAGGGAGAGAGCGCTCGAATCAATACGCCCTGAAACTGACTTGCGAAATCCATCGCAGCCTACCGGCACACAGAATTGGGATTCGGTCATTGTCTCTTGTGTGAACTGTACATTGAAGAGACGGGAGTTTGCGAAAGGAAATCTAAGAATCAATTTCACGTTGTCATTTACGTCCGCTCTTGACAACAGTAGATAAATGGTATATGAACATGTTGGGTATCACCCACCTTTTTCCACACAATGAACTAGTCCATCTGCCATATATAGCAGTAGCTACTAATACCAGGGCAGACTTGAAGGTGAAGAGCAGCTTCTTATAGGAATAGAGTTAGAGCGTTGGAGACTGGAGATCACACTAGATCACTTTACTTGCCACCGTAATAACGGAAGCCAATATTAACCTTGGACTATATCTTTATTCTGTATTAAATAATCCTATGATATTGTCAACTAATAGTCTCCTAATTGTATATACTTTTTCCTGAGAATATATCTCTATTTCCTCTCATATCGTGGTTTGTCCTTTATTTGATATTACAAGTGTTCACTAACCAGAACGCAACAGAACAAACAAATTATATAAAATTTCCAGATATTTTGAGATTCAATACCAGACCTTGCTTTAACTGCTAGAAGCAAAGAATTTGTCATCAAGTGTATTCTGCCGTTACTACTGGACATAGAGTAAAATAAAATAAAAGCAAAATCTTTGACAAAAACCTGGTATTTGCCAAAGATCTGATTAAGCTGTGTAGTTTGCGCCTTTGGAATAGTCCCCAAAAGCATGGAAAAAATCTAGAACTGAGACCATTCAGCGGACAACATTGCTGAGATCAGCAAGAATACTTAGAAGGGTCCCTGAAACCTGTGGTCTTTATATCACTCAAACTTCAGTGAAACGCCACCATTTAAAACTGCAGTGAACAATTTACAAGTCGTAAAAAATAATGTTGTTCATACTTATCTATACTAAATATATTTTATTTAATGCATGTATATATATATCACCGCTTCTGTCATTAAATTCTTTTGTAATTTAAACATTTGTATGTCTTATTTGCCAATCCACTTTCCTTCCCTAATAGTGACTGTTAATCTGATACCTCCATGCTTCTACTAAATAGATATCAATCATATGAAAAAAATATTTGAAACAAAGTGCTGCCTTTTAGCTCATCAAACAATCTACCACTATTCTAATACTGGTAACTCCACAGGAAGAGGACATTGTAATCCCCCACAGACATCACTTTATAATGTCCAATGAATAAATACATCCCGATCATTTTTATGAATCAAAATACCAAGATTATTTCTTATCGGATATCATGAACTCAAAAGGTTATTAATAAGTTGTATTTATTTCCAAACTCTAACGTTTCGCAATTCTGTTCCCTCAAAATGAAATTGGTTCGATAAAGACCGTTCTTTTATTTGAACTGTCACATAATCATGTTTCTGTTAAGAGTTTTCCAATGTTGTAAAATCTGGCAAAAAATACTTCATAAAATCTGTTTCGACTGTATAGTTTTATCTTTAAAATATTCTCTCCCAACAATATTTCATTTAGAAGAAAATCATATGAAAAAATATTAAGAATTTACTTTTTTATGGGTTATATTGTACAGAGTGACAATAATTATTTCAGTTTTAGAATTTAAAATAAACGTAGAATTTTAATTACAGAAAAGATAACTCTCGTATCATAAAAGCATCATTAAATTTTTACCAAGATCTATAAGTGATATTTGAATAATTCCGATGTTCTATGATTCAATTGTTTTCAATTTAAATTGTCTCTAAGAGACAAAAATATATCTTAGTACATATTCTTGTTTCTATCTTTGTTAATGACTCTAAATGATACAGAAGATGTGATATCTTCTCTGAATTGCAAAATTTTGGTTTTAATACTATTTACTTTACTTGAACTTGTGGCAGAAGGTTTCCGCAAAATCTTATTCTGGTTCTTCAAATTTTTCAACCGACACTTTAAAATATATGTAATAATAAATCAATTCGAGAATACACAACACTGATGCACGAGATTTTATTTCTTATCGAGTAGATTTAACAGATAAATACTCAAAATTTTCTTCACGTTATCACCATATTGATTCCTGACGTCAACATTGTTCGGGCTAAGAAAATGTGACCAGTGAAACACATTGACTTGGACAGCATTCATTAATTCATTTATTTAAAAGCCGAATTTTTTCCCATCATTTCTTGCATCTTAAAACCACTTATTTTTTTCTTTTCAGATTATGTCGCTGTATATTTTATGTACTTATTTTTTTTTAGATATCTACGATTTCTCTTACTTATATCAACGATGAAACATATACTTATCTTCTCATTATTCATGTAACTTCTAGACTAGTCTGATATTTTCATGTCTACTTAGTCTTATATATATATATATATATATATATATATATATATATATATATATATATATATGTATGTGTGTATGTGTGTGTGTGGGCGTACACGCGTGTGTGTGTATTTATTAATTTTGGGTAACTGTTTTTAACACTGAGAATAAGGCAAGGTCATGTTATTGGAAATAGTATCAAGGAAGCTAGCGTTAGTAAGAGATGGTTGGACTAATATTTTATTTAAAATAAAAAAAAAGACATGAATTTACTTGCTAAACGTAACGTCTTTTAGAAATATCCGAATATATGTATATATCAGACAGATGCACACACACACACACACACACACACACACACACACACACACACACACACACACACACACACATATATATATATATATATATATATATATATATATATATATATATATATATGGCTTGATTCAATCCTAGGTCGAGTCAAACCAGAGACTCAGAAAATGATACTTGATGCCTTGTTGCTCAAGCCTCAACATTCTAAGTCGGGATCGACGATAAAGTGTAGCAATCTAGAGAAAATAGTAACGCCCTCCCCTACACATCGGTGTAGTTGCTAATGCAAAGGGAGTCTCTCCGGTCACGCTTGACTATGGTCACCAACTTTACTTTATATGTATACAGTTTTTGAGATTCCTTTAACCCGATTGACTCTGTCCAGTAAAAACTTATTCGGGCGATTTCAGTTAGTTTTCTAGTCGTCCGGCTGTCGATCCAAAATCGCAAGGAAGCGTGTCTCTTCGAAAATAGAAAAAAGGAAAACTGCTTTTTTACAACCCAAATGTGTGTGCAATTGAAGAATCGCAAGTTACTTATGACCTATGATGACATTATTGAACTCTTGTGTCTAGTATCATCCGCATGACAACCGTTGAAATATCTGGTTAAAGAAAAGAGAATGGCATCTCGAAAATATACCGCAATCATCAAAAGAAGATCTGACAAATGGAATTTACAATGACCAGCCCCCCCCCCCTCTCTCAGACGTCCGGTCTTTGTAAATATGCGTATAATTAACGCTTCCACGGAGGAGCCAAAATGTCTCTTCTTATCCAGGTTAAAGTCGCTCAGAGATTTATAGAAATTCATTCGGAAAATATCATTGACTCTACATCTATATTCGCTCACCGCTTATGAAAAAGAAAAACGAACATTTGAACGAAAGGAAAAAACGCATACTTCAGTCAACCTCACAACGAAAAACATATTATATAGGTAATATTCTTCTTTTCTTTTCTTGTGCCTTACCTCGAAGAATGTTTGGACTTGTTATAAAATTATTGACAGGATATATATATATATATATATATATATATATATATATATATATATATATATCATCATCTTCAAGTCATGCTGAGGGCATAGAGTTCTTTGAATATCTCTTGGATTCTATTCTTATCATCAATCACTCTTCATAGGTCATCTAGGCTGCATCTAAGGGTGCATTTTTAGTGAACGTTGTTTATGAGTTTCTCATTAATTCTTGAGCAATGCCCCGTATGTCATATTGGTCTTAGTTGGTTGGTTTGTGAGATGAGAGGAAGGTGATTATACGACAACTGTTTTTTGGGATTTTATTTCAAGAAATTGTTCAAAGCAGCTCGAACGATTCTTATATTGACTCATCGGGCTTTTTTACTCTGTTTTATTACAGTCTGTGACTCACATCCATACAGTAGTACACACACAGACGCAGCTTGGAAAAAATCCTGTTTTACTTGTCGGATAGATCAGATTTCCATTTGATCGATAAACTGTTAATAACATTATCCGCCTTTGCTAGGTGTACATTTATAATCGTTTATTGCTGCTGATGTATATGAACTGGTCTACTAATTTTTGAGGTATGCTATTTTAAGTAGAGATATCCCCTTGTTTCAAACACATGAACATTCATCTGCGTTCAAGTAGAGACCAATGACCCAGCTGCTTAATTTAAACTTTGCAGGTGGGATTCTGCTTGGGCTGTTTATATTTACGAACAATGTTGACGTGGGGGAATTGATATGGTGGTTACACGGATAAAGAAGAGGCGCGCTTTGCTGTGGATGAATATCTATCAGATTCTTTATTCGAAAATAGGGTTGCATGCCTAAATATCGAATTTAAAAAAGGGAAGAAAAACTATAGACCTACATCTATCCCCCACCCAATACACAGCTAGCCAATGAATAATAAGTGGATAAATAGCTCTCAGTTCTGCATGGTGTACTCATCTTTTGGAGGAGTATCATACGAATATGCAAATATCGTTGTCTCCTTTACGGAATCACCAGCTGAATGCATGTATATATATATATATATATATATATATATATATATATATATATATATATATATATATATATATAAATATAAGTATGCTTTATTAAACAATAAAGACATATTTTGTCTACATAATTTTATAAACATCCTTTCAACTTTCCTGATAAGTTTCAAGTTGGAATTGGTTGATGAATTTTCTATATTTCTTGATAATATTCTATATCCGTTGATAGCGTTATACTCTTAAATTTGTCAGTATTTCAGCTTTATCCAAATCTGTGTCTACATAAATTTGCTATATTATAAAAACCTAATTTAAAAAAAACAAAAATCTCTTAAAAAACACTCTTTATATATAAAGCAACCCTTCATAATGGCCTATGAATGGCCTGAAAGAACTCGTATCAATTTTGGTAAATTCATTATTATTTAATCAAAAAAGCTTAAATAGAAGACTGCTGCCCAACTACACACACACACACACACACACACACATATATATATATATATATATATATATATATATATATATATATATATATATATATATATATATATATATATATATATATATATATATATATATATATATATCACAGTTCTACTAATTTGAGAAATCCTTTTGTAGATGATGCAAAACATGTTCAGCAGAAAATATCAGATGTGCAAACAAAACGTAAAAAAACATATAAACAAAAACAATTAAGTTACTTGAAGCAAACCACAATAAATATATTCTCTTGCACAGTAACAATGAGGTGTTCTTTTATATATCTAATATATGTGCAATATCATACCTCTAAGGTGAAGTTAGATAATCATAAAATTCTTTTGGAAACGTTGCACTTATGTTTTGGCGCTTGACTAATGATATTACAAATATGAGATTAATACCACCATTAGAGTATTTTCCAAAGCTCCTTTCTAACGCCATATTCATGGAGATCTGTCAAAAACTAATTCATCTACCTTCTTGTTAATAGCCAACAGGGGTAAAAGGGGGGGGAAAGAGAGGTAAAGAGAACTAGAAAGTCATTATGTGTGCTATCACCAGCAATGAAAACTGATGTGAAAAAAATTGTAAGGAATGAGAAGACTTGCAGATGCTTAGACTCCGCTGAAAAACCACCTGATGATGTGGTGTAAATAATGCAAAAAGACCAATCATATTTTATCGAAAATTTAGAATCCCCAACAACATAGCAAGATTTGGTTATGTTGAGACAAAAATTAAACAGTTGATTATATCAAGGCAAATATCGCAAACTAAGTCAAAAGAAATTTAAGACTCGGCACAACTGTGATGTTGCGAGTAGATCGTTCCTCAAATTCATGAAAAAACACTTGAATTAGAAATTAGAGGAAAATCAAGACCATAGAGAGAACTGCAGGGTTGAGATCGACTAGAATAATCAGAAGTGTCCTTGTTGTCACTCATGTTGAAATGGAAGATCAGCAGCTAAAGGTGGGGAGGAAAAGTCGCCAAAAATAAAATAATAATTATGTCTAATCAACGTAAATACCTTTAGGCAGTCCTCCGATGAGCCTTAATTAAAATGAAGACGGGGGGAACTCAGACAATACGACCCAAAGGTAAAGAAACTGTTGGATATGCACAAAACTTAACAGTAGACGACAGAATAAAATATAAAGAAAAGGAAAAGAAGATCGAACACTTGTATCTTGCCAAAGAGCTGAAAAAAAAAACTGAGGTGCATGAAAGTGTTAGTGATATCAATTGTAATTGATACCCTTGGGACGTTCTCCAAAGTTTTGAAAAATGGTCTGGAGAAACAGGAAATTCCAGGAAAATTCTGGATTACTTTGACTACGGTATTGCTAAGACCGGCAAGAATAGTGAGAAGACCCCTGGAGACAACGATAGACTTGCTGTCACTCAGACATTGTTAAAATAATTAGCGTAAGCAAAATGAAGGAAAAATACAACTGTTATTGTAGAAAGATTTGAGTACTTATCCTTAACAATTGGTAAAAGTCTAATCATTTATAGACTATACTGGAAATATTTCTGGGTATGTAATAAAGGGTAGTCAAATGTCTTTGCTATGGCATGTATACGAACATCCATATGTTCCAGAAATATAATTGTTAAAGTTTCTCTGCCCCTGATTCAGCTACAAACATCATAAAAAGACTCCTGCTTGCTATTTCAGAATATGGCTATTTGATAGGAGTCATTCAAAGTGGAGAAGTATTTTGTGAATTCTATAATCACCTAAAATGTACATTTATTTTTTAATCGGCTTTACATACGAATTAAATTATAGGATTGTATAATTTATGTTGGTCCCATTCAATTAATTTGATTGCTCTATGGGAAAATGTCTTTCCACTTCACATTTCCCACTGAGAATTGGTGAAACAATTAGATAATATTGAAATTAAAAATGTCGATTTGTACTGACACACTTACATAGAACCATTTGAGGTTGAATGTAATATATGCAATTAGTCAAAAACCAAATTTGAAAATTAAGAAAAGTTCTTCACTTTTTTGGAAACTGACATTTAATGTCGTTACATAAGGAAATATTTTCTTATTTCTTTTTTGTTTTCATTGATTATTTTGCTTTCATCTGTCATTAAATAATAGACAATATCATAGATAGTATATTTCCTGAAATTTGAAATAAAACAATTACAATACCTGCTACTCAATGAACAAAACTGGCAGCTTTTATCATAGATATTGGCTGTCGACCGTGTTAATATTAACATTTAAAGTGGCATTTGATAAAATGAAGTAAAACCTACTTTAATTAGATAAAAAAATAGGGATAAAATGTATTTCCAAATAACCATAATATTATGAAAACATTTACAAGTTTGATATATCCGATAAGAAAAATCTTGCAATTGTAATATTAATCAACATAACACGAAATACAATGAAAACGAAACCCTTGGAAAACAACTGTTTGCTTTACACTGATAAAATGTCTCTCTATAAAAATGTTTCTTTCAAAAGAGATGTTACTGTGACAAGTCTCAGCCAAATTAACATTAGACGATATTAAGAATTAACGATCACCTATAATGATATACACTGTTAAAATACGTTAACTGCCCTGCGAATGATACTGAAGTGCATCAAATGATGACTCGAAATTTCTGGGGAGTTTATATTGTCCCTTTCAATGCAGTTACTCCCTTGTTAACACTTATCCATAGTGATAGAACTAATTGGCATCTCAGCTATGGGGCAAATAAATCTGACAGTTACTTGTATTAATTAGTGATAGTGATACCATACAGTTATAGTTGTCTAAATT
Organism: Sepioteuthis lessoniana; assembly: GCA_963585895.1. Lineage (NCBI taxonomy): Eukaryota > Metazoa > Mollusca > Cephalopoda > Myopsida > Loliginidae > Sepioteuthis > Sepioteuthis lessoniana. Next base: position 12,826,321 of record OY757904.1, on the reverse strand, counting down.
TCTGAGACGAAGCTTGTTGATTTTTATCATTAAGGGTTTTTGGACTATTGTCTTCATATTTATGGTTATTTCAACAACGTTTCGGCCGACATGTCCTCCGGTCTTCTTCAGGTGTTTGTTTCTAAGGAGACAATCATCTGGAGGTTGCATGTTCAATCCTGACTGCAGGCGGGTAACAATACAGGAATACATAACACTTGTACCCGGTTATGGCTAACGGAATCAGAACAGGCGAACCCCGTGGATTCAATAAAGAACGTAGTTCCAAATTCCGTGAAGGGTCTCGAGTTCGACAAACACCTGAAGAAGGCCGGACATTTCCGCCGAAACGTTGTGGAAATAACAATAAAGATGAAGAAAATAGTCCCAAAACCCTTAATGATAAAAATCATAAAGTTATACATTATTTATATATTGTTAATTGAATCTGTGTTTTTTTAACTAAAGATTATTGATTGTTACTCTAAGTCATTTAAGATTGAAGAAACAATTGATTTTCATTAAATTTGAATAACTATTTGGAACTTTACAGTTGAGTAAGTTTTGTATATCCGGACAAAAAAGAGAACTACACTAATTGTATAAAAATATAATCTGCTTCTTTTCTTTTTTTAATACGAAACGAACGAAATAGTTGCATGAAGGAGAGAGTCGGGAACAACTAAGATATACTTACAGAGGGAGATACAGAATCACAATTAACCGCTTCTTCGTTCTGCTTTCACAAGGGTGATACAAGGCCAACTTTAAAAATTTAATCGTTTCAGTTTAACATGTTTTCAATTTCAGGGCCTTTGCAAGATACTCCAACTTCTTTCTTCTGAGTTCATACTCGTTTTCAACATTTCTTCACACTTCAATGCATTATCCCGAAACATTCAATCATCTTAGCTTCAAAATGTTTTCCAACGACAAGACACTCAAAAGGCATCCCTTCCTTCTTCTGTGGGTATCACTTTCGATTTTAGCAAGTCTCGTACAACCCAGGACCGTCTAGCACAAGACCAGCACCCAAAGTGGCGTGACGTCTTATAACTATTCTACCGTCACTTCGGAAATCTGCAGTGGTTATATAATTTTCCAGATGCCCATGAAATATTCGAGGTCACTGCTCCTTCCAGAATGCCACCACGCAATTCCCGTGATATTTCCACTGTCTTTTGTTTATTTCAAGACACCATTGTACATCATATTCGTCACCCACGTAACTTATGCGGCCTGTCAAAAGCATATTCCTGTCTATCAAAAATATAGATTATAAGTATTTGATAGAACTCGTTTATAAACCATACAATTGAGAACAAATTATTGGAAACACGAAGAACTACTATGAGGAAAAAGTTTAAAAAAATGTTTTTAAAAATAGCAACACCAAAAATATAATTATAAATCTACAATAGATTGGGTATCCTCACATAAAGGTATAAAATTATCCTTGACGAATATATTTGAAATATATAAAAAAATGACTTCTAATCCATGGTGAAAGTTTTATGATTAATCTCACCAAAGAAGCAGAAATATTTCATATTGAAACCATGTAGGCCAAATTTTATTACGTTCATTAAATATTGCAAATAACAAGGAATTTTGTTTTGGTGCTTCTGATGTTTGAGGGGCAAACCAAATATATTAAATCGAAACAAGTCCTACTAAATCTATAACTTTTCAAAGTTGAATATCAGGTGCCGTAGTAAATACTCATACACACGCACGTACACTCGTACACACACACACACACACACGCACACACACACACATATATATATATATATATATATATATATATATAGGATATAATGCACTGATTACACTGAAATATTGGCACCCCAACCAAATATATCATATCTGAGACTATGAACCAAAGTTCCAGTTAGTTTTGCATTATTTGTTCCAATATATTCCAAAACCTATAAAAAAAAGGATATCTGATATTACTATACTGGTCTTAAAAGTATGTCCACGGATGCAAGTGTCTGTTTTCTAGGTAATCAATTAGCCGTTACACTTGTTGAATTTAAATCCCATATTAAAGGCGTAAATCGTTTTTAACACTTTTCTGTATTCTTTACAGCTGAATCCAAAAACAACTACGTAGGTATGGGAAAGCCTACACTTCATAGCTCCGTGCTACGTCGGTTAACCGCGGTTATATAATATCAAATAGTTTGACATTAGGAAATTAATGTTTCAGTCAGTTAAGATCCGTGCTCTACGAAAGATTAATATCTATCTTAACGATGTATATTATTTCTTTCAGCTTATTTTGCTCATAGAATGGATATTTTCAATTCGCTGTGATTACGTAATAATTCTAGCATAACTTTTAAAAATATTAATAGTAAATATAACGACAGAATTACCTTTTAAATTGTATTAAGTAAGAACATAATGCTTAATAAAGTTCGATTTTACCCCCATTTAATATACTTTTAGAGTGACTGTCTTTTACCATGGAATCGGTGTATTTGTTTTTGTAATATAATGGCCAAGGGATTTCGTTTCATATATCTTACCTTTAAGTTTAGTTAGGCTGAGGATTGGTTGTTTGGGTTTTATGGCATATCAACCTTTGTAGGTCTTTCAACGCCAAATTCTGTCTATATATTCATACATACATATTCAACCAAAGATTTCAAAACGAATATTAAGGTAGGTAAAACTTTCAATTAGCAGTATTTCATTTGTTTGCACAAGATTAACCCGTTTTAATCCTACTTTTTGGTACAACTCTGTCTCTCACAAGAAGGACAGAATGTCATCTATTTTACGTCCTGGAACAGATCGGTTAAGTTATTTACTTTGAAAAATCGCTTTCTGATAACAGCGAAAGTTCTGCATTCTATAAGAATGTGTTTAACCGTGCAAGTTGTCTGCACAGCTAAACTCAGTTAGACTGAGAACCTTTCGCTTAGCGCATGGGTTAGTTAGGTGGAACATGAGCGCAGGTGTTCACGCGGGGAGGACGTATAAGTCAGAGATGTCAAAATAAAAATCCCAGATAGGACTTGGAGATGTGAATGACGTCATGCACTGGAAGCGCACGCGGAAGATTTTGGGAGATTTGAAAAAAGTCATTTAGTTGAGAACTAGACTCCGAACGGGAAGGGTCGACTTTCGGGTCCCGCTGAGGGCAGACGAATTTTTGCACTACGTGCGCCACAAGTGTTGGAGGGGCAGATGAAAAGCCAGCATAGAAAGATTGTGCATCTCTCTTCCTTATGTCAAAACCTTTAACTCAAAGATAATAAAAGTTTTCGTACCTGAACTAAGAAGTCGTTACGTGTTTTTCGTGTTTCGGGATTCCTATGTTCTATGTATATATGCTATGAACATTCTATGTACGTTTCCCATATTCATGTATGAGTATGGTACATTTTTTATATAGAATAATTAAAGGTTTTGCTATGGTTTGGTTCAAGCAAGTCTCTGGCACGTATATCACGTGACTGAAGCAGTTCAAGCATTAGTAGGTACTACCTGTGATTGGTAGTATCGTACGATTAGGTGCATTGATTTGTAGTAAACTGGTTTACTTTGTATGTGATTAGAAAGTAACATCGATGGAATGACAATATCGTCCATTTCGGGAACGTATTTTCTATGAGTCTGAATTGGGCAATAACGAAAGGGGAGTAAGAAAAAAGTCTGCTGTACCAACGCTTAAGGCACAGTTGATTAGAGAACAGTAAGCTGGTGTTTCAAGAAGTTGGTTCGGGTTGGAATAACCTCAGTAATCTGGCAAGGCCAGAAAGGGCTGAAATCGTTGATTGAAAAGCTTTAAAGACAATTCCGACGAATTTTATTTTATTGTTATTTCTATTTTCTAATTTTTTCGTTCTCGAACAGATCGGTTAAGCCAGTAGTCATTTCAGAGAAGAAACTGCGGCAAAAGTATGGGGTATTATCAGGTCTGATCATTGTTTGATAATTGGAATAGCTGGCATTTTATGAGGTAGAATCTGTTTGAGTTTGTTCACGATATCTTGGACAAGGATTTAGATAAATAGAAGGACTGTGCAATGTTTCAAACTCCGCTTAAAAACTGACCTTGTGTCATATCCTGCCCGAGTACGGAAGACCTTCAAATTTCATGCATATGATCAACCCCAGTCCGTCTTTATGAGCTTTTCTATCTTCGTGAATTCATTAAATATTCCCAGAATCACCGTATGTACTAGCGTATCATGCGAATTTTACAGCACTAAATTTTCCGCTCATGTTTGGATCTCAACACAATCAAGATACAAATTAGGCCTTGGCCTCACCAACTACTTTCACACACACATTTTGTGGATCGCATATTGTGCATACTGTTCGAACCCCTATTGTTAGGCTAAAATTTACGTCTCAACATGTTGCATAATATGCCAGCAAATATAGTGCATCGAATTTGCACGATGTGAGCAAAAATAAAAAATTCACTCATTTAACATAATTGTTATCAAAAATTATCTACTAAATAGTATTGGTAATTTACTAAGCTTTTTGCTTAGATGTGGCACAAGGCCATATGAAAGGGGCACCCAATGATACTCTATCTACTAAAAAGTATTAATTTACGTTAATTGGTGTTGACCAGTATAAAAGATGGTTTACGTCACATAAACTACTTCGATAATAATTTCGTACATACTGTAAAAATATTCTTCAAGTCTTAAGAATAGAGAAATACTCAAACCACCAACACATCCATATAGGTTGGTTGGTTGGTTTGTTGGTTTTTATGGTATATCAATTTTTGTAGGGTGTTTAATGCCAAATCCATTTTTATGCAAATAAGCAGTACTATTTTAAACAATTCAGTTTGGCATGAGTACACAGTTTAATTGTAAAAAAACATTTCTATTTCAAGCTATTCAGTTATTTCAAACAATTCTAATTCAACTATTTCAGTTTCGTATTGTTGAATATTTTGCTTACACACAATTAAATATCAAAACAGTTATATACATATATATATATATATATATATATATATATATATATATATATATATATATATATATATATCAATTAAGTTTAGTGTAAGTACAGTTTCAATGTCAAAAACCGTTCCATTTCAAGCAATTCAGTTTAGCATAAGCACGCAGTTTAAATGTGATTACAGTTTAATTGCCAAAAACATTTGTATTTCAAGTTATTCAATTTAGTCAAACAGTTCTAATTCAAACAATTCAATTTGCCATGAGTGCGCTGTTTAAATATAAGTACAGAGTTTAATTGTGAAAAACATTTCTTTTTCAAGCTATTCAATTTAGTCAAACAGCTCTGATTCAAACCAAAAAACGGCAACAATTATGGGATGAAAATCCCCACAATAAGCTCTTTCAAATACAACCAATTTTAAAAGAAAGGAAGCTGGATCCTAACAATACCAGAAGAGAAGAAACAAGAAACTACCCTTACTCGACTACGCATTGGACACACTCGACTGACTCACTCCTTCATTCATAAAGAAGAAGCACTCCCAAAATGTCTATGTGGAAACCAGTACTCAATCAAGCACATTTTGATAGAATGCACAAAACTCAACCACACCAGGAAAAAGTTTAATAAGGCGAACAGCATGAAGGAACTATTTTTAAAAAATTGCTCTCAAAAACATAATCAACTTCTGAAAAACAATTGGCGTCCTATTAAAAATATAGACTATGTTACCAACACCTTCGAGCATCAAGTTTATACAAACAAAAAGCCTTGACATGTATATATACGCAAACATACATACCAGAATTTAACACTCAATGACCCTTAAGAGGTCAATTTGCCATAAAACCCAACCATCACCAACCTAAACATTTCCATTTACAAATCAAATATATAATATATGTTTAAAAAGGTCCCGGCATTAAATAACCTATTGAGAGGGTGATATGCCATTAAATCAAACCAACCGAACCAACCAACTGATTCAAACAATTCAGTTTGTCAAAGGTATGCAGTTTAGTTCTATTTGACCCTATATGGTGCTACCACTCCGGGCCAGTGTGGACCTGGGAGCGATGGCGATGAAAGAGTACCCTACATTCCCCAAAGTTCAAGCATCACTGGAATCTCACCATGGTGGCGGGGTCTTCCTCTTTTGTAGAGATGCAGTGGGTGTATTCTACAACTCGGCAAACCCATATAGGCTTATGCATACCAGCACATAATCTGTAAATTACAAAATTTCTCATTAAATTCATACACAACTGTCACCCAGCAAAAACGATAAGTCATAGCAATATATCAATCAGTGAGTGTCATTGAATGAAGTAATTTTTTAAAAAAAGATCACAAATATATATGCAATGATATTATTAACATAAAGAATGAAATTCAAATCAACCATGATCGAAAATTTGATTTACTGAATTGAAACATTCATGGGGAATAGACACAGCGTTCAGCAGGAATAGGACGTATTTATAGCCCCAGTTTTATTAAATGAATAATCATTTAGGTAAACACATTGTTCTAAATGTCATATTATAATCATCCACATTCTTACAAAAAGGACATCCAAACAAATCTATTAATATTCCATTTCTTTCTTTATACAAGCATCACAAAAAGGACGAACTGATCTTTTTACGTGATACTTGCAAGTTCACGGGTCGCATAGTTTTAAGAATAGACCTGAAGTCTTTAAACGAATAAATAAAAAAGAATTTTACAAACTTTTCTTTCTTTACTTTTTTCTGAATCTATTTTCCGTTCTAGCATGTTATCAAATATGATTCTATGTTTTAAGAATCTTAGTAAAAACAGTCAATTTCATTAAAGGTATTTTATATATTGGTACATAAATCCTGTATTCACTTCTTTGTAAATGAATCAAAAAAAAAAAAAAGCAGTAAAATTCCAAGGGTAGAAAAATTTTTAAAAAAAGAGACAAAAATAAAACAAAACAAAACAAAAACAACTATTTAGTGAAATGTATAGATTTTCTGTGACGTTTTCATTTCCGTGTATATCTATAAAACGTCCCGAATCATTGTTTGCGTCGGCTTGAAATAATGGTTCTAAGCGCTCAATAACGATTGATTGATGCATTGACAACGATGAAAGAGGATAGAAACAAATAAAACAAAAATAATAAAATGAAGAAGCGAAGAAAGACACGGAGACGACAACTGCCAAATGAAGGATTCAAGCAATGATGGAGGGAAATGAAAAAAAAAACTCAATTTCACATGAGAACTGAAAAAAGTAAACTAAATGAGGACGCATTAGAATATACCCAAGATAAATCAAAAACGTACAAAAGAAAACACAATAAAATAAAACAGTCAAGTCACAGAGAAATTCAATCAGTTTTAGTCTTTCTCTCGACTTTTTAACCAGTCACTCTTTTGATAATGAATAATTCAGATTGGTATATATATATATATATATATATATATATATATATATATATATATATATATATATGTGTGTGTGTGTGTGTGTGTGTGTGTGTGTTTGTATGTATATGCGTGGGTGTGTGTAGGTGTACGCGTGTGTGTGCGTGTGTGCGTATGTCCGTGTATGTATGTATGTGTGTGGATGTGTATAGGTGTACGCCCGTGTGTGTGTGTGCGTGTGTGAGTGTTTGTGTCTGCATATATATATATATATATATATATATATATATATATATATATATATATGCATGTATTTACGTGCGGTGCTCATACCCTCTAAACAGGTGCACATATATACAAACACACACACACACATACGTATGTGTGTGTGTGTGTGTGTGTGTGTGTGTGTGTGTGTGTGTGTGTGTGTGTGTGTGTGTGTGTGTGTGTAAGCTAATACTTCAGAGGGTTATAGGCGTAACTATTTTTTTAGTCCTTAACTACTTTTTAGATTGATGCAGATAATCTAAAAGAATTACATTGCCCCTATCTTGTTATTTATTTTTGAATATTTAGCATAAAACACATTATAATTTCCGTTTTTTCCTCGTTCTGAAGCTAGATGAACTGGAAGATTCTAATGGAAATATTATTTCTGATTTACAGTACCCACAAATGTCCTAAGCATAGATTTAAATTTAAAATAGTATTTTTCTTACTTACCTAACAATGAATGAATCTTCATTTTTGAAAAAAAAAATATTATTGGAATAATAATTTACGAGAATTTTTGTGATGTAGTTTAGAACCTCTCTATTCCATCTAGCTTATTAATTAATGAAATAGCATTTTTAAAAGTTAATTAAGAAAGAATCATCAAATACAATTATTAAATAGTTACAATCAAAAAGTGAATTAAGGCTGATAATATTTAGTTGAACGACTGCAAATCAACATGCTATTTAAAAATACACAAGTATTTAAAAATGTTACGTGTAAGGGAATGTATCTGTGACATAATGATTTCAAAACTGAAACATGAAGTTAAATGAATTTAAATGATTGATTTCCTTTCAAATCAAAAAAAAAACAAAATTCCTTTTATGAAATATCCTTCTTTTTGAGACAACTTAAAGTAAATGCGTTTTGACAAAAAGAGAAATAAGAAAAATGTTCGCTTGTAGCGTTTTAGTCAATTATTTGATGAACTATTAAACACTAAGCTCTCGTTCTAACACCAGTCCATGATTATATTAAAACTTCTATTTTGAAAGGACAATAGGATTATAATTAACATTTCGCAGTTATCTTTAATTATATTTAAAGATATCACGATTAAAAAATGGATTTAATCCCGAAGGGAAATCCCACAGATTTCTTTAGTAAATTGAGCTTTAAATTGATTTGTTCTCAATGTTAGAGAATTTTAATTGTATCTCTGATAAAAAGTTTGGCAGTGGTGTTATTTTTTATAGATTACCATTGTATACATATATTCAAACATGAATAATTGAGTAGCATCATCGATGTAAGACTGAATAGAAGAAGAATATTGCTGCCAGTGGCGGTTCGTCAATAAGCATTGTGGAACTACATGAACCCTAGTATAATATAAACGTAAATATTTTCTCAAGCAAGAAGCCAAGGAATTGCTGTACCAAAGAGTGTGAAAATGAATTGTCTCAAATGATAACACGTAAATAAAAAGCATCAATCGTAAAAGTGAAAAAGAGAAGGATACACATTATTACATTCAGAAGAAAATGTCTCTCAGGCATTATATATGACTGTGTCAGAGGAACTCAAGTTAGAAAAAGAAAGTCGAAAAATGTGGTTTAGGTTTTCTGCTACTGAAAAACTCAGAATGAGTTAAAAGACGTCACCTTTTGTTTCGAATAACCGTAGATTAAAGAATTCAGCAGCTTTCGCAATTAAATTGTAACAGTTTAGACGGTGGATTAGTTGATTTTCTCATGTGTGGATAGTATCAAGATAACAATACTTAGGAAACAATAAGCGGACTAAGAATATATAAAAAAATATATGTATAATACATTCATTAAGGGTAAAATATATCTATATTGGAACAATTATTTTTTACCACAAAAGCAAAAGAATCCTCGAAAATTAACACACAATTTCAAGATACAGCTTTGTTTATATGCACCAATCTTTAGACTTCATCCTCGTTAAAACAATGCAGGGAAAATAGAGGAAAAAATCTTACAAAACTTAATATTACAGTTTTTTATATACGCACAGAGTATTTATCTACGATCAATTTTCTCTGAAAACTTTCCATGTATTAATGCCTTTTACCCCTCACTCTTTTCCTCTAGATATCTATATGAGAAAATGTACAAATATACCAAAAAGAAAAATCAAATAAAGAATTTAGGTGTAAAAGTTGATATTAAATGATGAGAATGCTAAAAGCCCAAGAACAGAGCAGCAAAAAGAAACCAGCCATCATTTAGTATGTCTTTACTTTAAGCACAATAACTGGAATTTTAGGTAATAAAATTCATAATGTTTAGATTATATAAGAGGGAGAAATAAAAGGCAATTTACTCGTTTATACATGGGTGGCGTCGTAAAAATTGCTTCCTAATGAAAAAAAACAGGAAGTGAAATAAGTTATTAAATAAAAGATGGTAGTCACTCTATGAATGCTAATATCCATCTAAAATGTTTACTCTCTGATTAACGGCTTTCAATAATATCTCCAAACCTCTCACTATAAAACTTTATATCGGCCGTAGAGTATATATATATATATATATATATATATATATATATATATATATAACCTTCTTCCCTCATGCTTTTTGTCCGTTACTTCACCTCCGTTATTATTTCTCTTTTTGATTTCCTACAGTTTAATCGCTTTAGGAAAGGTTCTTGCAAAGCCATCAATATATCGGATAAACTTAAGTAATAGTGAAAAAGAGAATAAGTAGCAAAGTATATCTATCTATCTATCTATTTCTCTCTCTCTCTCTCTATATATATATATATATATATATATATATGTGGTGGGGGGTTGGTTAAGTAAAATGGAATCTTAGTTATTTTGATTTTTTCTTTTTTCTTTTAAGAGTCCAAATGTTGTTTTTTTATTTCCATCTTAAAATTCGTTAATGATTTTTCGAAAGGACCTATTTTGAGTACTTTCGAGTGTTATCAGAAACACAATCAAGGTAATGTCTATGTTCATTTCTTAATCAAAACTATTTAATTTTAAAACTGAAATATTTTTTTGTTTGTTTGCATCACCAAATTGAATCTTATTTATATCACCATGGTGAGGCTATATATATATATATATATATAAAATTTGAAGTAAATTTATGTAGATGTAAAAATAGAAAAAACAGGTATTACTCTGAACACCTTGCTTTTTCATATTTGTACACATAATTCCCCTTATACCCTTATCTATATCTATTAATATCGTTATATTTAAGTGTGTGTGTGATTGCATGTGTATCAAGGAATGTTTTTTTTCATAAATACTTAAATAATCTGTTGAATACACCTGTTCTATTATGTCATGAATTTAAATTTGAATAAAAAATGCTGAAGTTTGGTTCATGCAGTATAAAGCCAACAGAAATCCCATTTTTTTGTGAAAAAAGAAGTTGCCTAGCGAAAATCTTTGATTTTTGTATTTTAGTTGCCCCTCCACCATGAAAGAGAACGACATAAAGTCGATTTTTAAGCTAAATAAAGCTGGTTTGAATCCATTGATTTCCTTTTAGAATACTTACGCCACAAAGAAAAGGTGGATCCATACTTTCACAATTGGCATAGGCGAAGGGAAACACAAACATCCTCGTCTAAGCATTAACTCTGGGATACGAGTCCATTGCAAAAGACGATGACTGTTGCACCATGAGCGCCAATGAAAAGTTAACTCCAGCTTACATTTAAAGCCGCTGAAAATCAAAGAGATACCAATGAAGAGACTGGCAGTTATACACAACTTAAAAACGATAGATAGATAGATTAAAACATAATTATTTATATATATATATATATATATATATATATATATATATATATATATATATATATATATATATATTTCATTAAGACAAACAACAAACCAGTCACATCATGATTATAAAATTATTTCCATCCTGTTACGTGTTTTTGAATTTTTCAAAGACACGATAATTTAAATGTTCACTCTTGAATAGTTTTCTTGTCCTGATGGAATTACTCCCAACTCCGGTTTAACTGGACCAAATAATACTCATATATATATATATATATATATATATATATATATATATATATATATATATATATATATATATATATATGTTTCAAAGTGGCAAGCAAAGAAAAATTAACAGACGGATATGAAGAGACTGAGGAAATTAATTTGTTATAGAAACATCTTAAGAAGAGACTCGGAAGATATATTTCTATAAAGACATTGAGATCTTGCGAGAGATTGTCGAAAAGAAATGCGTTCATCTGTACTTTTCGTTATCCCTTCCTCCTTTCATATCCAAAAGCGAAAACTATTGCAACCGTATGTTCACTTGTGTCTGTCTCTCCATGTGTGTCTGTTTGTCATTTGGCTTGTATTGCCAGACTTATTTTGAGGTTAACACAGATAAGAAATAGAAAAGAAAAAGGTCATCTTCATTGCCTTACTTTACTCATACCAATAGTTTATTTATTTGCGCGTAAATTTAGCGTGGTTTATTATCAGCGAAGCCACTTGTTTTGTTTGATTAAACTGGTTCGCTTTTCTTAAGCTATTCGTTCACACAAATGGCCTCAAGAGTTACGTGTTCAGCATGTCAAGTAAATATTTGGGATAGCAAGGTTAAATAAAGTTAGGTGGGATATAATACAGGGAACAGGTTAGAAAATACATATGTCCCAGTGGTAACATATGTTAAAAATAAAAATGTATGCAGTATTGTTAATCAATGTCCACAAATGTAATAATGTCTTCTATAAAGTAAATAAATAGCTTTCAAATAAACCAAAATAGTTAATGCTTGTGGAATATTAAACGAACAAACTGGATATTCATAGATTCGTATAACCTAGCTATGCAGCATTGAAACTTAGCTGGAAATCAACGTTCTATACAAAATTTTGTAGATTTGTAAATGTATTTTTTGACTTATATATATTCATATTTTTGTTCAAAGAGTTTTAGGTTTATAGAGATTGTTAAAAAAACAATCCAGTATTACTGTACTAAATAATTTTCTATTTGTAATAAGATCCTGAATGTTTCGTTTTTAAAAATATACTTTGGTTACACTTATTTATAGACATTATATATATATATATATATATACATATATATATATATATATATATATATATAGGTAGGTAGGTAGGTATGCATGTGTGGCGGAGTATGTTTGCGTCTATGTTTGTGTCAATGTGTTTTTGAGTCTCTCCTATATATATATATATTTTACTGACTTTGACCTCACTATTCAATTAAGGAGTTTATGCACATTTAGATTTTATGACTTTCTCTCCATCCTTACCTCTCTCTCTCTGATATATATATATATATATATATATATATATATATATATATATATATAGTGGCTCTTACTTCGTGACTTCCGGTATCACGGAGGTATAAAAGACGTCGTGTTTCTTAAGCACGGAGGGGTTCTGCAAGATCTCGATCAGTAGTAAGATGAAATTATTGGACGTAACACCCATAGCTCGAAACGTATAATATTTGATTGATTGCACCACTTCAGTAGATGAATAATTAACTCTTTATTTCACTGTATATCTCTTTCTTACCACAATACAACAGGTGGCCATGAAGGATTCGAAGATTTCGTGATCACAACCAAAAAAAAAACCTTTGTCGACGAATGATTCGAAGATCTTGCATTCACCAAAAAAAAAATCAGCAACAGTTGTCGACGAAGGATCCGAAGATTCGAATTTACAGCGAACTACTTACTATGTGACGTTCAAGGATATACAATGTAGGACATTAAAAATTGTACGTTGAAATGCGTAAAACAACAGGAAATACAATGCGAAGTGGATTTAAAAAGACTCCATGAGATCATTGAAAGACAAGAAAAAGATTCGGGAGACTAATCCAATGTCTTACAAAAGAAAACGACCAGGGACATTTAAATATATTCTCTCAAGAGTCGGTAATAAATTCAGTTGGCGAATTTATTTACGAACCAGAAGAAGTGACATTCGAGGCATATTTCAGAAGGTACGAATCAATTTTTGAAGAAGATTGTGACAAATGACCTGACCAGCAAAAGTGAGACTTTTACTAGGTAAATTCAGGATGGCAGAATATGAAAAATACGTAAATTTTATTCTGTCTAGGCAGCTCTCTGAGGTGAGGTTCCAAGAAACAATCCAAATACAAATAAAAATATTTGAGGAACACATTTATCTGTTTAATACTCGTTTGCAATGTTTCAACCTTTTGAAAAAATATTGTGAAGACTACACAACTTTCGCCAGTACAGTTAACTTTTACTGTGAAAAGTTCCAACTAAATGAAATTATACCGGACATGTTAAAATGTTTGATTTTCATTCAGGGATTAACTTCACCGTCTGAAAAAGAAGTTTGTACAAGGCTATTAAATAAATTGGAACAAAACCAAAAAATAACTTTACAAAGCCGAGCGGAAGAATGCCAGCGTATTTCAAATTTGAGAGCTGACACAGCAAAGATCGAAGAACGGGATATTTTAAATATTCATACTATAAAGAACAAGGCACAAGGTAAGAAAAATAAACCATTTTTCAATATTAATCCGTGTTAAGGGTGTGTACAATTGCATTTATTTAAAAACTGTCTATTTAAACACAAAAGTGTCATACTTGCAGGCGTAAAGGACCCAAAATCTCACACTGCAGACTGGAAGGAGGGAATTATTCAAAAAATTAAAAAAAGGATACACTTCACCACTGAACAAGAAACAACTGAAAAAGTACGAAGAAAATATATAAATATTTGTCTCAACAATAAAAAAATGAAATTTCAGATAGACACTGGGTCGGATGCTGAAACCTGGGAAAAAATGAAAATAAATGTCCAACCCTGAGTAAGTCGAAAAATATAGCAAAAGGTGTAACCGGAGAAAAATTTTAATTTATGGGAGAAACCTTCATAAATATTTTCTCAAAAAGAAAAAAGAACATTAAAAGCATTTGTCATGTGAAATAACCAAAATTAATTTGGAACGGATTGGGTGGAAGAATTCGATCTATTTAACGTCCCAATAAATACTTTCTGCAATAAAATATATGGTACTACGACAAGTTCAGATAAACTGAAAAATAACTAAAAATAAAATTTCCGGAAATATATTCCAAAGGACTTGGATTCTGTTCTAAAATCAAGGTAAAACTCTAAGTAAAATAAAATGTAATGCCAGTTTTTGGACCTAAAAGAGCAGTATCCTATGGTTCAGTTAAAATTATTGATGAAGAATTAGGAAGATTAGTAAGAGGGTATTATTGAAAAAAGAATTGGTAACATGAGGTACATAACAAAACATCCAAGATGGAAGGTAGGTAGGCATATTAATCAAATAAAAAACGATATACCCCTAACACAAAGGAACGAGTTGAAGACCCCATATCCGTCATTTACGACTTATTTGGGGTACCCAGGCCCTCATCAACACAACAATATCCTACGAGCAAACGAAAACCTACATCAACGGGAACTATGAAAATAAATCCCAAAAGACAAAAATATGATATCCTACGGATATTAATTTTGTTTTTTTTATGCGGAGATGTTTTATAGTAGTTCTTACCACGTGACGTCCGGTATCGCGGCGATATAAAAGACGTCGCGTTTCTTAAGCACGGAGGGGTTCTACAAGATCTTGGTCAGCAGTAAGACCACTTACACTTATCGTTTTTCTGTGTGAGTGAATGTGTTCCTTCAGATTTTTTTTATGTTGATATATATATATATATATATATATATATATATATATGTTTATTTTCATTTGTATATATATATATACACATATATATATAGTGTGTCAGCTTTTATTTCTTTCATTAAAAATTTGATATCTATGAAAATATAGAATTTGAAAAAAAGGATGTAAACTCAATGATTTTAAAGTTTAATTGTATATTGAATTAGAACACGGAGAAACATAAACAATCACCCAACCATATATATATATATATATATATATATATATATAAAAGCATGTTTAAATGAATAATAGACACATTTTGTCTATATAATTTTATCAAGATCTTTTCAAGTCTCTTAAGTGTCTTGGTTTCAGTTGGGAATTAGTGGATGAATTTACAAAAATTCTCCCGAGCGCTTTCGATCCTTCCATAGGCCATCAACAGGGTTTGCTTCTATGCATAAACAATTTTTTAAAAGAGTTTTGAATGTTTTAGGTTTTTGATAACGTAACAAAATTATGTAAACGCGGAGTTAGAAAAAACTGAGATGCTGATGAATTTAAAAACAGAACTCTATCAACGGAAAAAGAATATTATCAAGAAATATTGAATATTAAAAAAAAAACACTAAAAGCATTTCAGAACATTGCCACTGTTTTAAAAAGCAATTCTATTGATTTAGTGTTTTTTGTTGTTTTTATACTTAGGACTTCTTGGATTTGTAGTCGTAGCTTATCTATTTCATGTGTTATTATAGTGGTGTTTTCAACTAGAACTTTTCGAAATTTGGATTTGAGAATAGAGTGCGTTTTAAGATGAAAGGCGATGGAGCTGGAATCATTTAGGTGCATCGTAAGCCGTCTTGAAAGAGTTGTAGTGGTAAGACCAATATACGTATTATTTTCTTTGAAGACACAACCTACCAAGGGACATTTGAATATATATACGACGTTTGTCTTATCAAGCATTTCAGTGGAGGGGGAAGAGTTATTGGAAATTATTAGATTGGAGGTTTTAAGTTTCTTGTAGTAAATGGTAAGACTTACTTTTTTAGTAGGATCGGTAGGGGGAACGTTTTTTTGGATAATGTTTTTTAGTATATGTTCATCTAATAATTACTATGAAATTGTTTTTTGTAGTAAAGGTTTATTGATTCTTTATGGTTTAGCGTATTTTTTATGTTACGTTGTCCAGTTTTATTAATGAAATATTTAAATTCTGTATCAACAATGTAGCTGGGAAACACATTATTAATAAGGGTTTGTTTTATATTTTTAAGTTCGTTAAGGAAGACATCGTTCGAGAGGAAGATTATAATTTAACTCTGGAAATAAGTATTTTTATGATTGTCCTTTTAAGTCAGAAGAGGCATTAACTATGGAAATTGAGTTTGGTTTGGTTTCTTTTTTTAATGGCATATCAACTCTTTTTAGGTTATTTAATGCCAAATCCATTCTCCTAGAAGAACAGTAGTGGTACTATTTAACCCATAGCTGGGAGGATAAGGGGGCTTATACTTTCCCAAGGGTATTTGCCCGAAAATGAACGTAATAGCGCGACTGGAGTACGAACTCGCGTACTACGATTCCGCAGTCCAACGCTGTAACCATTACACCACGAGGACACCTCCTGGAAATTGAGTGTGCAGGGATTAATGTTTGTAGGTTTTTTTTATATGTAAAGGTCGTAAATCGGTCAATTTTGCCCGTGTCTCTTTGTGCACCAAGAAATGGGATTTTACTGTTGATATTGATTTCTTGTGTGAAATTGAGAACCGAATTATTTTGAAAGATCTCTTGTATTGTGTTAATTTCATCAGTGCTACTAGTGAGAAGGAGTATGTCATCAGCATACCTAAAATAAATATTAGGTTTATTGGTGGTATTAAAAACTTTTTTCAAGGGCTGACATGTAAATGTTACAGAAAAGCCCTACATATAAAACACAAAACCTAAAATTAATAGAATTAGTTTTAAGAATAGCAGCAATGCTTTGAAATGCCTTTATATTTTTTCTTATTTTTTGTTAAATATTCCATATTTCTTGATAATATTGCATTTCCGTTGATAGCGTTCTGTTTTTAAATTCATCAGCATCTCAGTTTTATCAAACTACGCGTTTACGTAATTTTATGTTTTGAAAAACCTAAAAAACATTCAAAACTCTTTTAAAACATTCTTATTCATGCAAGTAACCCCTGACGATGGCCTGTAAATGTTCCGAGAACGTTCAGAATAATTTTGGTAAATTCAGTCTGCAATTCCGAGGGGAAACCAAGATACTTATCAGGACACTTGAAAGAATTTTGATAAAATTATATAGACAAAATGTGTCTTTATTATTTAATCAAACATGCATAAGTGAAAGACTGCCGCCCAACCACACACACACACACACACACACACACACACACATATATATATATTCAAGGAAATTGTGTCTATTATTTGTAATTTTATTTTTTCAAGAGCCCTTGTTATTTTTCTAGAGTCAGGATCTATATAATAAAGGAATAGTTCCATTTCTTCTGCCCAAGCGCTTCCGAAAATACTTTTGGTCGTCATCAGGGGTAGTGTAGTCTTGAGTTGACATTTGCATTTTTTTACTGTTTACTTGACTTAATTAGATTAATTGTTTGTATATTTCCATAGATATATCATTATTAAAGAGTTAAAAAATGACGAGCAATGAATATATATATATATATATATATATATATATATATATATATATATATATATATATATATATAAAGCTATCGAAAGCTAGACTTTGATATTGCAGAGGTTATTGTAAAAAACGACGGTGGCAAAATCATACTATATCAAAAGAGGATTTACAGAGCTACTTTGACCAATGGAAAACGTGTTGGAAAAAACTGTTGACTTTCAAGGCGATCGATTTGAAGAAAATTAATATTTCAGTCAGTGTCCATTTTTATCTTGTTACAGCTTCATTCTCTATATATTTTGTGAAGACGTCGTATACATGTATCGAGTAATTAGCCGTCTACAACATGACATTAAGCAGAAGTGGCGTTCAGCTAATGCGATGCATCTGTTTCACCTTTGAACTCATTTGTTCTTAGATTTACTTCGGAAGAAACACTACACTGCTCTCAATGGCTTTTAACTACGTGACTGTCCTTCAAATGTTAGCTTTGCTTTCTTTAAATTTTTTCACGTAAATTAATCTCATCAATTGTCGCCTCTTCATACACGTTTCCGTGGCTTCTTTAGATGTCGGAATCCTTACATCCTCCTTCGGTCAAATCATTGATGTCTGATCTTTGACTCAAGAATACACCTGTTAGCACATACACGCACACATTGACAAAACCTCTAAGGAAAATTAAGTGTAGTTTCGCAGAAATTTCAAAATGCTTATACGAACCTAAAATGAACTAGATTAGCTTGTTTTAGACTCACTTTCTAAATTTAGATTTGCGTACAGACAATTCTTTAATTTTCTTCCTATATGATTTTAGAAGATTATTATATAATCTTTCAAAGATATTAGTGTCTTTGAAACATTTCAGATCCTAATATTTCTTTTATTTTTTGTCTGTTACAGCAAAACATTCGATAATTATTGCTACCAAATTAATCGGTTTAGTTTTGGTCATCATGTAATTTAACACTTTATTTCTACCTACTTAGTGAAGTCTTCGATAAATTTCAGCTTATTTATGGATCACCGCCAGATTCACAATTCTAATTCTAGTGTTGTATACTCACATTCATATACATCTACATATAGAATACATATTGACGCAATGAATAAGAACGACGAAGACATCTTTAGAAAAATATATACCTCTCACTTTATTTGAAAGGTTGCGTGTGAGAGGGAGTTGGAGACCGAATAGAACTGCAGTATATTGAACCCCACTCTTATGGCCATCAGTGTTGTATCTTTCTCGTTCTCCTGATGCTCAACCAGAGGCCTGAGGGTCCAGCTTTATGCTGAGTGCGGGTTTTCTCTACCGCATCTTGTCACCAACGGGTCACCAAATTCAATCGGGGGTCCCGAGGGCCCCTTCTGCTGGCTGGTGGCTTTCTCTACCACACTTTGTCTCTAACTCATCTGTCTCTGACTCACTGACTTTCTGTCCTCACCGAGTTATATAATAGTTCAATCGCCCACTCAGTATCTATTCTCATGGCTAGCCAGGCCGGAATATGCTACTTCCGGCGTCTTTGGACGGGCATGTTTGATCATCATAAAGCGGAAATAACTGTCATGCAGTTCAGAGGTCACTCTCTTCCGGTGCATCAGTCTATGAGTGTATCATGGGATTTTACCTTGTCCCATTTCGTCAGCCAAGCCCGCCTACGCGATTTCTTCACATAACTTCCATCGGAATGTGCCATTTCCTTCCGGGGCATCACTTTGGAATGGCATGTTTGGCCGGGTCGAAGGCCAATATACAACACTAGCTATCATAATATTATTTATATATGATACAACACGAAGACCTATATGGTTTTGGAAACTTGAATAATTCTCTCTCTATGGAAAATTCTTGATGGCACTTGAAACTCTTGGGTTAATGTGTTAATGTTGTCCGTTATGATGCAGGTGCATGTTTGACCTTCCTAGTACATTTTTTTACAGCTGGCAGTCGGTTATCTCCTTTCATTAAAACAATATAGTCCGTTAAAGTTAGCGGTCCTACGCTGCGCTTTATTCAAAGAAACATTGCATTAGTATTAAAACTGTATCTTGATTAGTTAAGTTCTGTATTTAACATTCTTCTTCTTTTTAATTACACGTATCTGTGATTGGGGCGTTGCTTTACTGCCAACATTTGCAGGATTACGACTGGGTCTCACCTGCCATTTTCGGCCCTTAAATAAACGGTTCTACTACAACATTTATGTGAATTCATGTTTGTCATAATACGTGCGGAGTATATTGCAGCTATATTAGGCAAAATGATGTGATTATTAACTGAGTACCTGTCACAGAAGTAACATGGTACAGAGAAACAAAAAAAAATATTCCTCTGAATTATGAGTTTCTCTCCAGTTGCTTACTTGAGAATTCAGATCCCTTAATCTCAGTGTTCATTCAACCAATGGATATAACAAGTCACAAACTCATTTTCGTCGTTCTTTTTATATTAATTCAGCTGTTTCAAAAAATATCGAAAAATATTTCTAAAAATGTTTTTGTATAAAATATTTCTTATGTCAAACTAAGGTTTAATTAGTTGAGAAGAATCAAAAGATAAATAACAGAAGAATATCGCCATTCATCTTAACATATATATATATATGTATATATATATATATGTGTGTGTGTGTGTGTGTGTGTGTGTGTGTGTGTGTGTGTGTGTGTGTGTGTGTGTGAAAGAGCTTTAAAAGGACTCATATTTTTTGTAATATTATTTATTTTTGCAGACCCTATACATATAAAATGTTTGGTTGACAATGGATATTCAATTCTTGTATCAATATGTATCAATTGTTGATTTCTCTTGCCTTTCCACCTCTTTTTATCGAGTGTCCTGGATATGACACTAAACTATCAGTTGGTGATATTTCAGTGATGCTTGAGCTTTGGTAGAGTACTCTTTTATTGCCATCGCTCCCAGGAGCACTCTAGCCCGGAGTCGTAGCACCTGATAAGGGTCCAATCTATATTGATTTTTGCATTTAAACTGTGTATTTATGCTAAACTGAATTGTTTAAAATGCAAATATTTTGACATTTAAACTGCGTACTAATGCTAAACTGAATTGATCGAAATAGAACTGTTTTGACGTCTAAAATGTGTAATTATGCTAAACTGAATTATCTGAAATAAAAGTGCTTGACATATAACTCTTTTTATAGCCCAGCCGGCTGGGTCATTAGAATACACTAACGGTACCTCAGCAGTGGGGTAAGACCCCCATCCTCAATGAGTGTCCTGTTTATGATACTAAACAGTCTGAGGGTGCGGTCCCAGTAATGCGGGGGGGTTGGGGAATACAGAGTACCCCTTTCATTGCCATTGCACCAAGGTCCACTCTGGGCCGGCGTGGTAGAACCTGACAGGGTCCTATCTATGGGTTAAATAGAACTAACAGCATAATTATGCTAAACTGAATTGTTTGATTAAACTGAATGTCTTGAAATAGAAATGTTTTTGATAATTAAACCGTACTTACATTTATACTGCGTGCTTATGCTAAACTGAAACTGTAATTACATTTTAAGTGCGTGCTTATGCTAAACTGAATTATTTGAAATAGATCAGGGTTTTTTGATTTTTTAGAATGAAAATGTATTTACACTAAACTGAATAGTTTAATATAGAACTGTTTTGACATTCAACTGTGTGTAAACAAATACTAAACTGAATTAACTGAATTAAAACTGTTTGACTAAACTGAATTGCTAGAAATAGATTTGTTTTTTACAATTAAACTGTACTTACATTTAAACTGCGTGCTTATGCTAAACTGAATTGTTTGAAATGGAACTGTTTTTGACATTGAAACTGTACTTAAACTAAGCTGATTTATTATATATAACTGCTTGAATAAACTAAATAGTTTGAAATAGAAATATTTTTGACAATTAAACTGTGTACTCATGCTAAACTGAACTGTTTCAAATAGAACTGATTATTTACATAAAAATGGATTTGGCGTTAAATAACCTAAAAGGGTTGATATGCTATAAAACCCAACCAACCAACCAACCGACCTCTTTTTTATGTAATGGTAGACCAACTTTTAAACCCAAAGGAAGGAGATAATTAAAAATATAGAATAAACGAATATATCGATTTGGGGAGGAAAATTATCCACTATAAACAACTTATATGGGAATTAATAACTTCTTAATAAAATCAAATTATATTTTAAATATTATATTGTATATCAATACTATTTTATCAAAAAAAACTTAGAAAATTGTCATTTTTTTTCTACGAAATATAATTGATCACATTTAAAGTAAAAATAGAATTTATACCTGTTAATGTTAACACATTATCAAAAATTATAAACAAATGTAACTTAATATTATACAGCCTCAAGATTACAATTATATCATATACATCATTATAATATTCGTATTATTACTAAACGTCAAATACTTAGATTTATAAATAAAATCATAGTATAAGTATATTAGATAATACCATATTAAGATTTATCATCACAATTAATATTACTATTAAAATTATTACAACTAGTCGTCAAATCTATTAATATTATAAACTAATCATCAACTCATTATTATTATAAATATTAATAACATCAATGCCAACAAAACAGTAACAGACATCAACTACCACAATATGTTATTACTTAATATAACAATTAACATTTAACATTTAATACCAATAACAAATTATTCTAATTAATATTAATAATTATTACTATACTGCAAAAATATCATTCATGATATACACTCTGTAATCAAAATAAAATAATATCTTATATCACTTACAACATAATTTTAGATAATAAAAAAATCAGTCGTTTAAAATATAGGAATGAATTTAGATCAAATCTTAAAATATGTATGCTCAAATCTAAAATACATTTACTTTAATGAAATCTAAACATATACAACAAAGGAAAGAATCAGAAGGTACCCAGCTCAAACAATCACGCACGTGGACTACGCCAATGACATAGCTCTTCCAGCAAATACACCCGCCCAAGCCGAAGACCTGCTACACAATCTGGAACGAGCAGCTGCAGGCATATGCCTCCATGTCAATGCATACAAAACGTAATATATGTGCTTTAATCAAAGAGGCAACATCTCCACACTAAACGGTAGCTCTCTGAAACTAGTGGACAAATTCATCTACAGTGTCTCATCAACCGAAGCAGACATCAACACGGGACTAACAAAGGCATGAGCAGTTATCAATTGGCTATTGGTCATATGGAATTCAAACCTGACCGATAAAAATGAAACGCTGTTTCTTCCAAGCAGCGGTCATGTCGATACTGCTGCAAAGATTCACTACATGGACGCTAACTAAACGTATGGAAAAAAAAGCTTGACGGCAACTACACAAGAATTCTGCGAGCAATATTGAACATCTCTTGGAGGCAGCACCCCACAAAGCAGCAGATGTACGGCCATTTACCACCCATCACAAAAACTATCAAACATAGACGAACCAGACATGCGGGACACTGCAGCAGGAGTAAAGAAGAACTCATAAGTGATGTAATTCTGTGGACCTCTTTACATGGACAAGAAAAGGCAGAACGACCAGCTAGAACCTACACACAACAGCTCTGTGCCAATACAGGATGTGACCTTGAGGACCTGCCGGAAGCGATGGACGATAGGGAAGGGTGGCGAGAGAAGTTCAGGCATATCCGTGCTAATTGCGTGACATGAGGATGATATGTATGAATAAATCAGGATCAATATCGATGATAGTACATATGTATATGTAAGTTTGAATTACATTGACACTGAGTCGACGGTGTTGGGCGACCGCCAGTTTCTCTCTTTCTTTCTCTCTCTCTCTCGCTCTCTCTCTCTCTCTCGCTCTCTCTCTCTCTATAGATATATATACATATATATATATATATATAAATATATATAAGTGAACTCTGAAGCCACTCTAACGTACACACACACAGACACACACAGACAAGGTATCAAATATCAAAAGTAAATGAATGGAAAAGTAGGCTTAGAGAAACACACTCTAAGAAGAAAGGAAAGACCAGCTTTCATTATTTTTAAGAAAGTAAGTAAAAACCATTGAACCTACAAGCACAAGTGAGTTCAAATCTCTCTGAATACCCCATTAACTAGACCTTGTAGCAGACATGTTCTCTGGCAAAAACATCAAGCTGGAAACACACACACACACACACACACACACACACACACACACACGCACGCACACACACATACACACACACACACACATACACATATATATATACAAAGGGACGCAAACATATATATATATATATGTGTGTGTGTGTGCGTGTGTGTGTGTATATACACACACAAAAAACTTTTTAGCAATAAAGTTATCTGTAAATTTCAAACTATACGACCACATATACTCTCAATAGAATCTCCAAGACACACACTCAGATACACACAGAGGAAAAATAACATTTAGTGAAATTAAAAAACATACCAAAACCCACATAAACACACACGACAACAAAAACATATCAAATATCATTTAGGGGTAAAGCAGACTAAGGTAAACACACTTTAAGAAAAAGTAATGATATCCTCCATATAAACCCATAAATAACTGAAAATCATTCAAACTGTAAACACGAATGATTTTAATTCTTATTGAGCACCCCATTAACCAAGCCTTGTGCCATATGTGTTCTCTGATGAAAGCAACAAGCTGGAAACATACACATATGTAAGAACAAATTAAATAAATGAATTAATAAAAAAAAACACCTTCGTGAACCTACTCTTTTTAATATATATATATATATATATATATATATATATATATATATATATATATATATATATAATTGCGATTATTATCACAATTTTACGTTTAAAACGCTTCTAATTCATAAAATCTTTAAAATATTCAATGCGCGAAAAGACAGAGCAGTTATCAATATAATCAAGACATAAAAAGTGATAAAAAACCTGATGCATACTTTCGACAAAGAGTTTCATTCTGCATGTAAATAATGAGCTCCCAATCAATATTCTATTATATACCTCAATGCATGTACAAATTTAAAAACACAATACACGCGGACTCTGTTGTTCAGACACGAACCCTTTTATTAACTTCTGATTTCAGCTCTTCGACACGAGGAGAGAGACACAATTCTTAAAAGTCTTTGTAATCATACTATGCAAACCCTACCCCCAACGTTCAGCACATCTTCTGATGTTAAAGATCTCTGTCAGCAGAGATCCGAAAAACCCAACTCCATCTTCAACTCTCAACTGTATGACAGATACTCAACTATCTGCCTGTCTGGTCCAATGTCAACCTTCAACTGACTCTTTTTCAAAAACCTCAAATTCTCAGCTTTTCTCTCCTGGGTATGACGTCTTCTACACTCCGGCCCTATTTTCTTTCTGGGGTTTATAATGACAATGGTGATTATCATATCCCTTTCGCACGAGCGTAAAAATGTACCCAATGACTATGCACCTGAACTCTTAACCCGAATAGTTCGAAGCCCACCCAAACTGAATGATAAGATATAATTAACGAAAAATGATTAATATAAAAAAAAATCATTCCATAATTACATAACAATTTTTTTTCTGTTTTATTTTTTATTTTGTACGAGAAAAAAATGCACGTTTGTACATACACGTTGGTGAGAGTCTCTGTTACAGAAACGAGATGGTCTTTGACTGTCCACTGCAACTTACACGAAAATACATCCTAATATTATGTACCCTATTCACATACTCGTTTACTTCATCATTTGCGTGCCATTATGTAGCCCTGACATTTTTAGTTTATTTCACTTTCTCGTCACCGATTTCTATGACTTCCTGCCGCAGGTCTTCTGGTGCTTAAGCCCAAAAACGCCCATGCATCAATAAATAATATTCTACTTTCAACTCTTAAGTTACAATTTATTTTGTCAGTTTGAGAAAATATATTAACTAAGATTCACTAATAGCCGACTTAAAAAAAAATCATAAGCCTCGAAACAGAATCACGTCATATACCCAGGAATTAGCAGATTTTTAAAATGTATTAGCAAGAAAAAAAGGATTTATTTAAAACAAACAAACAAACAAATATATCAGTAAATAAGAATTAAAATGTGAAGAATGTCTGAAGGCGAAATAGAAACTCCATTGACTTTTTGCTATCATTTCTGAAAATTTACGATGGCATTTGTTTTAATAATTTTGCAATTATGAATAACAGATGGGTCTTGATCCTGCTAGTGTTACCCTAACCTTAACCCTAACTACAGTCCATGATGATACTGGTGCTTCTATTTCAGAAGTAGTAATGGACTCTATTAAACATCGACATTTTGAATAATGAGAAAAAAACTATGTTCTATTCAAATGCAGAACTGCAAATCTATTGTTTTATTCTAAACTGGAAGAATATTCGAGTTTATTGCTTTCATAATGACGCGGCTATAATGTGCTGTTTTTTTACGATGGTTTGGTTTGGTTTGTTGGGTTTTATGGCATATCAGCCTTTGTAGGTTATTTAACGCCAATCCATTTTCATGTAAATAATCTGTTCTATTTAAAACAATTCAGTTTAGTATAAGTATACAGTTTAATTGTCAAAAACATTTATTTCAAACTATTCAAGAAGTTATATGTAACAATTCAGTTAAGTGAAAATACAATTTCAATGTCGAAAAACAGTTCTATTTCAAATAATTCAGTTAAGGAAAAGGACGCAGTTTAAATGTAAGTACGGTTTAATTGTCAAAAACATTTCTATTTTAAGATATTCAGTTTACTCAAACAATTCAGTTTAGCATAAGAATGCTGTTAGTTCTATTTAACCCTTAGATAGGGCCCTATCAGGTGCTACCACTCCGGGCCAGAGTGGACTTGGGAGCGATGGTAATGAAGGGGTACTCCGCATTCCCCAAAACTCCAGCACTGCTGGAACCTCACCATCAGGACACTCGTTAGGGTGGGGTCAGTCAGTGTATTCTACATCCCGACATCTACAGCCGACTGGGCAATTGTCTTTTACGAGTTTTTGGTGTTATATATATAAACATAATGAAATATTTAATGATATTTAGCGGTAGATGCATAGAATAAGTTTGAATTTAAAACTAACGAGAAAAATCCTGATTAGAATTGAATTTAAAAAAGTATAACATTATTTCCTGCATAATGAATAATAGAAATATGTGAAAACCACACACACACACACACACACACACACACACACATATATATATATATATATATATATATATATATATATATATATATATATATATATATATATATATACACACATATATATATATATATATATATATATATATATATGTATATATATATACTATTATTTATTCTGAAACTACCGCTAAATACCAAATAGCAAAGGCATTTCCAGTTAGAACTCAACTACAGAACACTTCTATGCTGTCTTTATTTCATTAAAATTAAAGAATGACTTACAGCAATCAGATGACAAAATACTGCCATAAGAACGAATTATATTTAACCGTAAATTGATAATATGCAACAAAATAGCGACTGTATACAGTGTAGAAACATAGATTAATCGGTTAATCACATACTAAACAAATTCATAGAAAAATGAGTCTAAGACTTTGAAGGGGTCAGAGAGAAATGAGATCAACGAGTAAATGTTCAAGAGACTGAAATTTGACCATCCTATCGAATGGTAAATGCACAAACCTTGAAGATTAGGCGCATAAAATCTACTGAGACTTTGAGATACAACCAGATCCTATAATCCCAGCAAGAAGACCAAATATGTTATTAATTAGTATAAAATGGTGCTGGTAATTCGGAGGATTTTGCTGATCCAGCAAACTATAGAATGAAAATGAAAGAAAACAACTAGATGAACAAATTCTTGGGCCTTGCATGGTAACAAGAAATATCAGTGGAACAAGAGCGTGACAGTCATAACATTTGGTGTTGGTGCGTTTGTTTGACCAAGATCTTGGAAACAAGTCTGGGGTTACTAAAAATCAGAGGAAGAATTTATATTTTCTAAAGAAAATCATTTAAAGAATTGGCTAGAATAAAGATATTAGTCTTAAAAACCAGAGAAGAAATTCTGAAAACCACGAATCATAGCAAAGAGTAACAAGGCACAAAAAGATAGTACGTATAGGTTATGTAGTGTCACTGATAAGAATCATGTAATAAGAAAGTGCTACAAACTGGAATCTAAAGAATATAAAACCAAGTGCGACATAGGTGATCAACTAAGAATTGTTCAAGATATCCAAATTTAAACATACTACTAAAATATGCACAATCCAGAATACGTCTTACAAAATGAAACGCCTAAAATTATCAGGAAGTTTTAATAACAAACGCATAATAAATTGGCGATCTGACAATTAGGTCTATTATTATTTAACAAGAAGAAAAAGCTTATTATCAAGTGGATTTTGCCTTTCTCGAAGAATATCGGTTTAAAATAAAAGAAAGTGAAGAATATAAACACATACCTAAATCTTGTAAGGGAGCTGAAAAAGCAGTAGAAAATTGAGGTGACGGTTATACAAGTTTCACTTTGTGCTTTTGGAATGGTAGCAAACGCTTGAAAAGAGGATTGTATAACAAGGAATCAGAGGAGGAATCAAGGTTATCTAGATCATTGCACTTGGGTCTTGGAGACTCGCAGGAACTTAGAAAAAATCAACAGTTTAAACTAGTGAAAAAAAAAACAACTCTCATAGGACGAACATGATAATAAAAGGAATAAATATCTAGAAAGGATCTCTTGCTGGATTATCTTTTTACCTTCTTAAAGTGGACAAAAAAGAAATATAGCAACATGGATTATAGAATAAGAAACTGACCTCTATGTACAAGGTCTTACATTTGAGGGGCAACATTAACTGATTCAATGCATCAAGAAAAGAAGAGGGTAAGTACAGAAGATTGTTTTGATTTAATAATTATATAAAAAAGCAAAAAGAAACTAATTATAGAAATCACTTGCAGCAATAACAAAATAAATTAAGGAGAAACATAAAACAATAATTTGACAACAAAATGATTGAATACTTCAGATAACAAAGCAGGAAAAATGCTTATGAGATGACATGAATATGCCAGTCAATGTGAAACCCAAAGACAGACAATGAGGCATTATTAATTGTAGCAAAATATAAGGACTCATTATGTAAAATATAAAAACAATAGGACACAAAAGAATGACAATTTAAGCGATGAGGCAGGATTGCAGGTCAATTTAATAGCATCAAAAGCTAAACCACCGAACCGACACGAATGCAATGACAGGTATGGGCTGATCTTCTGGAAATTATGCAAAATACTGAAGTTTGACCATACTAACAAAATGATATATACAGAACTTAGAAAATGAGACAAGAATATTTCTCTGAAATGGTAAGATTACTTTTAATTCACAGGTAAGATTACTTTTAGTTCAATAAAATAAGTTCTTCGTTTTGTCTATCAAGCAAACTATAGAATATGAATGGAAGCAATTCAATAAACAAAAGAAATACTTGCAAATGCTAGGAGTAACATGTGGACTTTTTAGAGTTGGAATTAAAGAACATTAAGCTGGCTGTGATACTAACTGTAGCTGGAACACCAGGAACTGTCCCAAAGAACCTGGAAAAGAAACTGTGTGAAATGGAGATCGCAAGAAGGAATTGAGCCATCCAAAACGCATTCCTGTTAGGAACAGCTAGATTACTAATAGATGTTCTGGAATTCAGAGAAGAATTGCTGTCACTCAAACTTCAATAAAAAAACTAGTGAAGTTTGAGTGACAGCAATTCTTCTCTGAACTCCAGAACATCTATTAGTATTCTAGCTGATCCTAAAAGGAATGCGTTTTGGATGGCTCAAATCCTTCTAGTGTTCAAGTTGTATAAGAATATTTCATTTTAATGTTAACGGAAATGTGTTCACTCCAACATTAAAAAAACAACAGAGCCCTGAAAGAGGAACATATCTACCGAATAGATATTACTGATCATGATTTTTTATATATATATTATATATATATTTATATATATATTA
The DNA here is from genome assembly GCA_963585895.1 of Sepioteuthis lessoniana. Taxonomy (NCBI): domain Eukaryota; kingdom Metazoa; phylum Mollusca; class Cephalopoda; order Myopsida; family Loliginidae; genus Sepioteuthis; species Sepioteuthis lessoniana. The sequence goes on along the minus strand of OY757904.1, from coordinate 12,796,375 downwards.
TATATATATTATATATATATATATATGTATTTATGTATTTATTATATATATATATTATATATATATTATATAAATGTATGTATGTATTTAACTGGCTCATTGGTCAAATGGGCAGAGTGTTTGCCAATGGTCCGGGAGACCAGGGTTCAATCCCAGGTTGCGTCATACCAAAGACTTTAAAAATGGTACTTGATACCTCCTTGCTTAACACTCAGCAATATAAGGTACGTATCAAGGGTAAAGTGGAGTAATCCAGGGAAAGGAGTAGCGCCCTCCCCTACATGTCGCTGTAGTAGCTATAGAAAAGGGAGCCTTCTGGTTACCCTCGACTACGGTCGCCAACTTTACTTTATTTATATATGAAGATCTGTGATACAATGAAACAGTCTGTCGGCTGAAAACAACATATATGCTCACCACCGAGGGTGGGTTGAGCACTCAAATGGGGGATTTGCCGGCTGTCACATACAATAGTTCTTCTCATGAAGAAGGAGTTAGCCGATAACGTATATATAACAAAGCATACGGAAATTTTTTTTCACTTACGCTATGATTTTCACTTACACTATGATTAGTGTCAAAGGTTGATGGTTTGGTTTGGTTTCTTTGTTTAATGGCATATCAACTCTTTTTAGGTTATTTAATACCAAAGCTATTCTCCTAGAAGAACAGTTGTGGTACTATTTAGCCCATAGCTGGGAGGATAAGGGGGTTCATACCTTTCCTGAGGGTATTTGCCCGAAAGTGAACGTAATAGCGCGACTGGAGTACGAACTCGCGTACTACGATTCTGCTGTCCTATCGCTTTAACCTTTACACCACGAGGACACCCCCTGTCAAAGGTTGACGGGTGATATTAAATTAAATATTACATTAAGAATGGAGATAACTTATTAAAGGTACCATAGTACTTTTTATAAGGTTACGTAAAAAACAACAACAGAATGGTCATTAGAATTAGTAAATAGTTGAAATTATCCCCAATATAAGTTCGGGGTCGTCTTCTTTGAATTATTAAAGTATAACAATTTTGAAAAGATCATTGTTTTCATTTTGATTGTTGGTGCTCTCAAATGATCTGTTTGAAAGATAAGGATTGAGCTAGGTGTGGAATGATTGAAGCTAATGGCTTTTCAATTAACAGTGTGACGCAAGGCCAAGATACACAAATAGAATTGATTGGCTCACTATTCAAAGAAAGGAAAGGTGAAGCTTTAACCCAGATCTCTGAAATGTGCAAAACAAGGCCGGGGTATTCATTGGCTTGTAATATAATGACCGAGGGATTTCGGTTTATGCCTTTGGGTTTAGTTAGGCTGAGAACCTTTCGGTTCGGCACATGGGTTAGTTATGTGCAACATTAATACAGGTGTTCACGCGGGCGCGCGCAGAGTGAACGTGTCACACAGAAATGCCACAATAGACCGAGATGGGAAACGGAGGCTAGCGAGTGTGAATGACGTCACGCGTGGAGGATTTTGGGAGATTTTGAAAAAGTCAGTGAGTTGAGATGAGAACTGCCTTGGGGGAAAACGGTTGGTTTTCGCTTGCTCGAGGAGACCTTTGTGGCGGGTACCACTTTTTTTTTGGGGGGGGGGAGATGAAAAAGCCAGAATAGAGAGATTGTGCCTCTCTCTCTTCTTATGTTGAAGAGCCTTTAAACTCAAAGGTAATAAAAAGTTTCGTACCTGAACAAAGAAGTCGTCAAGTGTGTTTCGTGTTTCGAGATTCCTATGTTCTATCTTTATGGACATTCGATGTACGTTTCACACATCGCCATATCATGGCTATGGTACAGACTGACTAATCAAATGTGGGACCCGGGAGTTTCTTTTCCTCTCTCCGATGATTACGATATGAGGCCATTGGTCCAGGATTTTTATTGGCTGCCCAAATTGGAACCATGTAGTTAGTAGTTTGGATCCCCATAAAAGACCCCGAAAAAGGAAGAAGCCGATCGAAGATTGCTTCCGTTAGTGGAAGATCAACGCCATTGCCGCTGGCTCCACCACCTACAGTCCTGAATATCACTAATCAATGAGAATTTTCTTTGAAGCTACCTAGATATAAGACTAACTATATACTAATTTGCCATATAAATTATCGCCAGTCAGCCTGTTTCCTTCAACAAAAGAAGCCCTATTTTCGCATATCCATGATTTTAATCATCATATTGTAAGTAATGTCTTGTTTTTATTTAAACTAGTTAATAAGCGTTTCTCAGTTATTGAAGTAGTTAATAGCACCGGTGAATTTGATCCTCTTTAAGCCAGCCAGAACAGAGAAGAATAAGACCCAACTCTTCCACGACTTTTCGTTAACTTTTCCTACGGATCTTGCTATACAAAGTGGGCAGAGAAAGTCCGAAAGAACGAGCTCACCGGAGACAGACCAACTCATACGTTACCTGCAGAGTTACAAGCAAACAGGGTTATATTTGGTGCCGTGAACAGGATTCGATCCCGAAATTTACGGCACAATCACGAGCAGAATTTAACCTCAAGAACCCACGGCACAACCACGAACAGAATTCGACCTTGAAAACCTTTAGCACAATCGCACCTAGGAAAACTAGCCAACCGAAAAACCTGTTTAGCAGCATTAAAGTAGAAAGTATAAATCACGCATCAAAGCAAAACTTTAGAAGCAACGGTATTAAACGTAGGTGATCATTCTTTCCCTCTCTTCTTAATCTGTACATAAACGCTGACTCGCTAATTTCATGAAAATATAATCATTATCATGTCGTGTTGCTCGCACGGATATCTCTGACCCTCTCTCGATACTTCTCTCTATCGTTCATCGGCTCCGGCAGGTCTTCGGGGTTACATCTCGTATCCTCACATAGCTGCTGTATGTATGTTCGAGGTGGACGTATTTAATAATGGCAGACATTTATTCAAAGAGCACTATTAAATGATTCAAAGTTCTCAATATACACTGGGAAACCAGCTGATTTAAAGCCTTGTATAACATCATAGTTGTAAAACGAACGGATCTATAAACATACAGATCAAGAACTTGTCACATAAGCCTGTGATTTCTTTGATGAAATTTCATCGGAGTGTATAGGGGAGTATATGGACGACCTCCCAAACGTCTTCAGGGCGGAGTTATTTCAACAGCTAAACGCATAATTTCGGTGATTTGCCAGCTCAACAGATGCTGCCCAGGCTTTAATAAAAATAAAACAGTCTCTCGTAGAATAATGAGATCGGCAAGGATAGCATATCAGAATACGGAGCAGAGATAGTTCCACGCTGTACAAGTACAATTAGTTGAGTATTTTTCGGATGCATTGAGTAGCTTATTCATAAAAGATTTAGCGAGGGAAAATCCAGTATTTTTATCTGAGACATTGACGGTGTCAAGAGAGATTGCAAAGATATATCAGAGGTTAAACCCACCTCAAAGGAGAAGTTAAATAACTGGACGAAAATGTAGGGAATTCATGCAAAACATAAAATGGGTAGGGTTACTAGAGCCCCCGTACTATGTTAAGAGTGCCTAAATTTGAAGTACCAAATGAAGAGTGGTCATGGAAAGGAATATATTTCAGAAAGTGATCAAGTTACAGACATAGTAAGAACACTGACTTTATGAAGCGCCATTATTATGATCAAAACCGAGACGAAGGACCCATAGAAGGAAGGACAAGGGAGGATGCTCACAAAAGAATTTGCTTTGATTCTTCTCAAACGACGTGCTAGGAGCGCGAAAAAAAGGGATGTATCGAAAAGAACTGTTCTGTTAGAAGAAGATGGCCCCATGGAAGACAAGGGGGTGATCGTAGATCAGAAGAAAAGAGAGAGGGATAGAAACAGGCTATAAAAAGCAGTCTAAATACAAAAACCAGGGAAACTTTCAATGATCACCCTTGAAACCAAAAGGTTGGCCTGAAATTTTGAAATAGGTAAACAAGAGGTTAAACCCTGTACACCAAAAACATCTGAAATAAATGCAAGAAGTTGGGGATGAACTTGAGTATGCCAAGACAGTAGAAACAAAAACAACACGGTGAGGGATCTATTGAACAAACCTCCAAGGCTGGAATCGATGAGTGAAACAGCCTTGGCAGGAAAGGTAACGTAATACAAGTTACTCACAAAAAGAAAAGAAATGTGTGCAGAGAAAAAGAACTCCTCACTCAGGATTCAAGATGGTCTTCAAAGATCAAATAGGAATGAAGGAAGTGGAAGTGTTATGACGTCATGGTAGAAACCTTACAAAGTTTAGATATCAAAAATATGACTACTTCTCCCAAACCACCATCAGAGTAACGTTATGGCTAAAAGCTTCCATCGATTTTTGGGAGATATTTTATCCAAACTAACAGAAGGAAACAGCAGAGACTGGGATTTGTACCTGAATCTGGCATTGGCTGCAGCAAGATTCTCGATAAAAGAGACAACACATTTTTTTTTGGATTTAGGCGTGATGTGATTCTGCCAAAAGATAATCTTACGCCACGGAAGAAATACATGGGCGAGGATCAGTATAAAATTATCCTTGAACTGCAAGATAAGATTTTTGTTCAGGTTAGAAGAAAGATTGAACGAGTCCCCAAAAAAAGGAAATGAAATGGTTGATCAGAAAAGGGTGTGAGTGGAACTTGGCATAAGGGATCTGTATGCCAGATATTGTAAACTTGATATGAGTTCTAGGCCCTGTAACCGAATAGTAGAAAAAACTGGACAATTTCATTCATTATATGTGATCAGATAAGTGGAAACATAAAAAGAAGGCATGCTAATGATGCAAAATTCGCCAAAATAGAAGAATAGACGGCACCAATATTAAGGAACCAGATAAAACCTCTAGAAGATCAACGTGGGTCGTACGTGCATGGGAGACGGACTCAGATGAAGACTTCCTGAAAAGAGTTATATATTACATCACAAAGCAAGCTGAGAGTTCCTAATGTTGGGGAAACAGAGAATTCTCTGTCACAGGATTCAGAGAGCTGGAAAGCAGAGTACGAGATCCTCTTTTTAGAATTAAGAAGGATTGAAAAAGAAAAATCTATTGCAGAAGGTGAAGTTCCCCTGAAAGATAGACTCAGAGTTTAAAAATGATCAGAGATAGTCAGTACTTAGAAGAGCCAACTTTCACAAGTGAGTTCGGGTCTCATTGGATGCCCCATTCAAACCGCCTTGTGCCACATCTGGGCAGAACGTAAATTACTACTATAACCATGTAGATATACGAACGTTCCTATAAATAGAAATAGAATAAAAAAACATGTGGTTTGGTGAAATACTATTTATAACAGTGGGGTCTGTTTTTATGAGACAGTTTAAGTAACTATGACTCCATTCTCTTGTAGGATGACCGGTTTAGGAATATTGCACTTGCTAATCTTGACAATGGTGGTTGATTCTCTGAGTCACAGCTAGAGCACAATATTTTAAAAAATACAAGAGGTAACTAACTATTAAGCGATCGAAATGGTTAATAGCATTGACAATTGACCTAACACCATACAAATTTTTGTTGCAAACATAGAGTCTGATTTAGCCGAAACCACCGCTGCAGGAAAAAGGGTAGAGAAGAGTGCTTTGGTAGTGATAAGGAAAATTGATTAAACATCTGGTGCCTCTTTGAGCAAGAAATAAATACAATGGAAGGTGACTGGGGAATTATGGAAAAATGTTTAAAAGGACTACGGTTATCTGAAAGTATAGGTAAGTGGTCAGTAATTCCTATAATGGGAAAAGCCTTGAATGTACTCTTTGGAACCTGGACGTATAAAGAGTCCAGAATCATCAAGGGTAGAATAAGAAATTTTGGAAAAGACCAACGAACATCAGTCTAAGTAGAAAAAATATTATTTCAATTAAGAATGTAACTCAGGTAGAACTAGATAAGGAACGACAACATATTGAATGGTTAGTGAAAAACTCTCCGGAGATGAGGTGGGAGTTCAGCAACGTTACTGAGGCAGAGATGACCAAAGTGCTAGAATTAACGGAGAGTACAAGAAAATACTTTCGATTATCCGCTTTAATTAATCTAGTATGCCAGAAGTTCCAATCCTTAGTCATGACTCTGCAACGCTTGAGGATCCAGTTGGGCATGCTCACCATCTGTATACAAATATCATGGGAGACAGTAAATTCTTAATATTGGTACTTGCACTGTTGCTAGATACGGAGAGTGTGTTTGAGGCGTTTAAAGTAATTAATTTACCTATCTCTTAAGACAAGGACACCCCCTCGGGATGAAATGTTTAAAGCGCTGGACTGCGGAATCGTAATAAGCGAGTTCGTACTTCAGTCGCGCTGTTACGTTCTCTTTCGGGCAAATACCCTTGGTAAAAGTATGAACCACCTTATCCTCCCAGCTATGGGTTAAATAGTACCACTACTGTTCTTCAAGGAGAATAGCTTTGGCATTAAATAACCTTCAAAAGTTGATATGTAATTAAAAAAAAAAGAAACCAAACCAATCTTACCCCGATGTAAAACAAGGACTGGAAATAGTGGAAAAATATAAAATAGAATCGAGAAATATACCCTTCAATCTACCTAAGACAGAATTCACGCTGTTGACTCAATGGGACGCTGAAAAATGTAAGATCGATATGCTTGTGAATTGGATGTCCAGCATTCCAATATATGTGGCCAGTATTCAAGACTTGTGAATATTGGAATTGTCCAGGGATAAGAAGAAAAGAGTGAAAAAATGTCTGGTGGAAATTCTAGTTGATACTATATTGCCAAAGTCTGTTTAACTGATGGGAAATGGTTAGTAGCCAGAAAAAAACCTAGTTAGAATTGTTTTCGGTATATCGCCGGGTTCATCACCACTTAGGATTTTCGTCCATTGACCATTCTCGAGCTTCCGATGGGTTATACGGCATTTGTGATACTATTATACTCCCCCCACACACACACGCACACACACTACCAGGCGAAAGAAACAGTTGAGATGAGAGATTCCTCCTTGTGCTTTGTCAATGTTTCTGTAAATAAATGGGCAGAACTGTGGAAAATTTTAATGACATTTTCAGAAATAACATTTCGAGAAATTCCAAAATTATTAGGATCATTAAAAGAATTAAATTAAATAATCAAAAAAGTAGGTCGTAGAATTTAGGTAAAGTATCTTCCCCTCAAAAAATCAAACAGTAGGTTCCGTTATGTGGATGATATTGGCATTAATAGGAAGTTTAATATTGGTATCACTAATAGCTTAGTTGGCCGTGTTTATAAGCATTTGGCAAAAAATCTGGGACAAACCGACAACGTTGTACAAAGATAATGGAAAGTTTGAGAACGCGGCTAACCAACCGAAGACATATCTGGAAATAGAAGTAAATGTGATGCCACCTGGTGTGGGACAACAATCATCAGCCACACCGAAAAGACCGCTGTGATTGTCAGCAGTGGAAGTATACGCGTAATTAAAGAAGACCTCAGAATAACATATTTAAAAAAATTAAGACACTTACAAAAAGAAGAAAATGAAAAAAAGAACTGTATTGAAGAATAATTATGTTATAACACAATTGCACACAAGAACTTAAAATATTTTATTTTTTTCTTTCTTTCTATCTATATCGTAAAACTGTTGTTGAATTATCATAATCATCATCATTTCGTGCCGCTAGTACGGATATCCCTGGCCCTCTCTCGCCACTTCTCCCTCTCATTCATCGCCTCTGGCAGGTCTTCACAGGGCTACATCCGGTTTGCTCACAGAACTGCTGTATGTATGTTTTTATAGGGTTATGCAAAACAAAACAAAAAAAAACCCAAAAAAACAAAACAGAATGGTCATAAGAATTATTAAATAGTTTAAATTATCCCGGATATAAGTTCGGAGTCGTCTATTTTCAATTAGTAAAGGATAACAATTTTAGGGGGTGTCCTCGTGGTGTAATGGTTAATGCGCTGAACTGCGGAATCATAGTACGCGAGTTCGTACTCCTGTCGCGCTATTGCGTTCACTTTCGAACAACTGTCCTTGGGAAAGGTATGAACCCCCTTATCCTCCCAGCTATGGGTTAATTAGTACCACAACTGTTCTTCTGGGAGAATAGCATTGGCATTAAATAACCTACAAAGGTTGATATGCCATTAAACAAAGAAACCATAACAATTTTGAAAAGATCATTTTTTTGATTTTTATTGTTGGTGCTCGGAAATGATCCGCTTGAAATGGGGAGGGTTGAGCTAGGATTTGAATGATTGAAGCTTGATTGCTTTTCAACTAACGGTGTGACACAAGGCCATGATGCAATAATAGAGTACTATTGATTGCCTCACTATTCAAAAAAAAACTGGAGCTTTAACTTACATATATATATTAGGTGTGTGTGAATGTGTCAGTACTATATTATTGAAAAATGTAGTTTTCCTAATTATCAGGAATTTACTCTCTCTCTCTCTCTCTCTCTCTCTCTCTATATATATATATATATATATATATATGTGTGTGTGTGTGTGTGTGTGTGTGTGTGTGTTTGGGTGTGTAGGTGGGGGGTTGTTGTGTGTGTGTGTTCTTCGGGGATCTTGAGAAAGAAATATTCTTAAAATTCTCAGATCAGTCTTCAGTAATTTACGACCAAGATATACTGCGACCCAATAAAATAATTTCTTCTTTTTTTTATTCTTCAACGTAATATTTTTATCAGTATCAGGAATGATGTTATTTACACTTCTACCAAGAAAAAAAGAACATAATTCTTAACCCGTTTGTAAAGTCATATGAATAGGTCTCTTAGATAGGTCACTTAAATTTATCCTAATTCCAACTCTTTAATATTATCAAGAACCAACTTTTATTTCTCTTGAGAAATGGAACTATTTTCATTCATGTCAAGGAAAACAATTCCCCTGTATGCTTTAATGTCATGTTTCCAATATGTTAAATGTGTAACACCGCCTTTTAAATTTCACACAGCTCTTTTAAAAAGTATCGGGAATTTAGCGAATAAATGATAAATACCGAATCGCATAATTGTACGATTTTGTATTATATATATATATATATATATATATATATATATATATATATATATATATATATATATATATATATATATATATATTGTCATATACTTTTTCTTCTTATTTAGAAAAGTTAAAAAGTTCAATGATTGAATAAATTTGTGTTCTGCTATGAATATTCCCATTCCCCTGATTGAATAAGCTCTAAAGAGATGAATTCAAGTTATAGAAAATCAGTTCAACATATTGTGGCACTTAAATTTTCCAGTATAAAAGAGTTAGTTAAAGGTTATCATTGCAGTTAATGAACAAATAAGAGAACCAATCTAAGCTTAAAGGCAAAGATGCGAGTTTAATCTCAGAAAAAATTAGATTTTTTCATTATAAAAGAGTGAGAAATTTTACAATTCCAATGATTTAACTCTGCCAGTAATATGCTAATTTGTAAGATAAAATGTCTTTTAATTCAAGAAGATTTATTAATATTCTAAACATTTTTTAAAAAATTGATAGCTTTTTTATTCATATGCATAGATAGTGACCCACTCAATGTTCTCAACGGACTGCTTCAAGTGCCTAATTCGTAAAGAAAAATAAAGGGTCTATTTGTGTATAAAAATACGGCGCTTTTGACAAAAGGCTCATTTACTGACTATATATATATATATATAACACCAATTTCGTTCGAGTCATTCCAAAAGTTATTCACACACACACTCATATATATATATATATATATATATATGTATGTGTGTGTCTGTCTGTCTGTCTGTGTCTGTGTCTGTGTGTGTCTGTTTGTCTGTCTGTCTGTGTGTGTGAGTGATCATATGTGGAGGAGTACTTGTGAATGCACGTTTATGTATGTTTATATGCAGACGGAAAAGGGGAAAGAAGAAATATTTGAGAAGAGGATAGGGAAAGTATTTTATTTTCTTATATATCTAAATTAATATATGTATATATCGACATTACTGTAATCATTATTAATTCCTGTTCATTGTTTAGCGTCCTTTGATGTACACTCTTTCATCAGTTACTATCGTACATCGCGACTAGCTTGTCCTCTTGACAACCTCCAGTGTTCGCACAATGTTTTAGGTATGTAATGCTTTGCACGTCGGCCAGCATTGCTTTGTCCACGTGTAGGGGTTTGTCAAGGAATGTCTGTGAGTTTATCCTTATTTCTTCAGGGATGCCCAGCTTGCTTTTTGGTCTTACTTGTATGGTTTGTGAGATAGAAGGCAGGTGGCTGTAAAAATACTGTTGTGTAGGGTGTTGCTTCTAGGATATATCTACAGCAGCGCGTAACATTCTTGTGTATTTTTTTTACTTAAGTTGGTGCAGCTAAACAATAGTACTCTCACGATTACTGTTTGGAATATATATCTTCTTAATTTTATTTGATACAGTCATTTAATAGCGGTCCACGTCTTCCCTATACGTATGTAAACATAGTTTTCAGTTGGTAAGATATTGCTTCCAAGGTATGGGAACAGGTTAACTAATTTCATAGGCTTGCTATGTTGAGAAGATATTCTATTTTATCTGCACTCCCAGAGAGGCTAATGCCTCTTACTCCAAACTATGCAACGGAGATTCGGCATGAGCAGGTGCATTTGCGAGATATGCTACACCATCTGAATCAGTCATAGTTTCTTCGAATACCATCTGCTTTTTTACTATTCGAATGGGAAACATTTTCTTGTTTTAGATCTCTTTTGCGCTTTTAATATTTCTTTGAAATTCTTATCAAAGATTTCAGTTGGCAGGGATTTCAACCAGATTCTTAAAATATTCTTTTCATTTCTGAAGTATTTCTCTTGACTGGCTGCTTTTAGTTGAGCTTCGAAGGTGTTTTTCCTTCTGCATACTTCATTTACTGTCGACCATGATAATCGTAATTATCTGTCTTCTACCGAGTTTCTGTTTTTTACTGATTTGGCCTTGGATGTATTCTAGTCGTTCTTTTGTTTGTGTTTCAATTTCTTCTGTCCTGGCTTCATTAAGCTTCAACGCATTAGCGTTTGTTGCTTTCCTTTTATTTAAAAAGCATTCTTTTTTCTTATTGTCTCGTTATTCCTTAACTTCTATTAACTTCTACAGAACTCTAAATAAACTCTTGCTTCAGATGGTAAGAACTTTGGTGCTGCTTCACTTAAGGCGTTGAAAAACTTTCGTATTCGTACTTCAAACTATGATTTTCTGACGTTTCCTGGAGAGTATCAAAGTTTTAACTCACACACACACACACACACACACACACACACACACACACACACACACACACACACACACACACACATATATATATATATATATATATATATGTAGAATAACTCATATCACCATTGTGAAATGAGTACCAGTTTTAACAGACATGATTATACGTTTGTTTCATATGTTTTCGTAGATTCATATGAGGATAAGCATTTACAAATTTATAAAAATTTCTAAACGAGTAGAATTACTTTTTAGATATATAATGTCACGTGATAGCTCACGGAGACGAAGAGGTAAGACTGATACTATTCTCCCGTGTTGAAGTAGCACTATCTAGCAGTCAAAAAGTGACCGTTAAGAGAGAATGTGGGTCACAGAGGGGATAAACAGATGTTGGTACTTAGTGACCTCAGGTCACCGGACATCGGAAGGGGAAAGAGAGAGAAGCCAAATGATTGGCTGGGACCCCAAAACGGAAGTGGGGCTCCCTTCCCTCAGCGGAAGTAAATAGGAAGAAAGTGAGTTTTTGAGCAGGGTTCATAGCGGGCAGACGAACCATAGCCACTTTATTCCGGGCTGAAGACAAAAGATTTACTGAGACACGAAGGACTCCAAATCCTTCAAGCCAGTATTAAAAACAGAACAAAGTCTAGTAGCCCGTGAAAGAAGAAAATTCTCCAGTGGAACCCCGTCGAAAATAAGATAAGTAACTTTGGAGACATTTTTCCTTTATACCCAAATTTCGTTTACCACTCTCTCTCTCAATTTGAAGAAGGACAAAAGTCAGAAAAGACGTTTATATTCGTGGACTGTCCAATTATATGTTTTTGACACTCTGAACGTGTATATATAAGTAGTAAAGGAATTTATGTATTTTCATTTTACCATGTGGTCTATGTTGTTACTTCATGCTTTCTTTTCAGCTTCTATTCGCCTAATGTCATCTCGCTTAGAATTGCCCTATTAATTCCTAAAGTATCACACGGGAAACCGGAGTTGCCGGCTACTACAATACTAATATTATTACGACTAAAACCTATAGGCTCATTATCTTCCATTGTCTGGGGGGGAGGAAGAAAGCGGCCTGGTGGGTGTGTGATAGTGTGAAATTTGGAACCCCTTGCCAGCGGCGGTCAGTCTGGTCCTAAATTATTCCCTCACGTAATATGCCAGTTCTTATATGCCCGAGAGAAGAACTCTGAACAGGACTTATTCTGTAGGGGATCAAGTGCCAACCTACCCCGTCTTCACACGTGCGAAAATAAAGTCCCGTTTTTGGATTTTAGTCAATTTCGCGTCACAATAATGTTAGATATAAGAACGAATTTCATGAAATAGAACTATCATAATTTAATCTATTTCTTAAAAAATTAGGAAAATATTCTTAAAATCTTCTTCAGCTTTGCTAAGTTATTGCGGTGATATTTAACTAAAAATTTCATGAAAATTCTGATAAATACAACTTAACCAGAGACTTAATCTATAAATGTTTTCGTTCAATTTGCATATATATATATATATATATATATATATATATATATATGTGTGTGTGTGTGTGTGTGTGTGTTCCAGCAGAGAGAGACAGGGACAGAGACAAAAAGAGAGAGAGAGAGAGAGATAGAGAGAGGGAAAGGGAGATAATGTTTTAAAAATTCAACACTTTTTTTCCGTATTTAGATTGGATTTATCCGTACTTTATTTATTGCAAGAATACAAAATATGCTGTAAAGGAAAACTCAGTTTTTCAAGACGCAAGAAAAAATAAGAATAAATAAATTAGAAATAATTTTAAAAAAATGTCCAACTCATTTTTGTTAAAAAATGTTTCAGAAGTAACTTACCGCCGGCTGATATACGCATATCAAAAAACACTGCCTTCATTTCAAACTCCAAGGAAGATGATAAAATCATACCAGAGAAATGGCACGTACAGCCTCATATTAAATGAAAATGTACCCCACCGAAAAACTATTGTGTTGGTTTTAACACCGAAAAATACATCATTCTTATTAATCTTAAGATGTTTTATGCATTGAAAAAATATCTCAAAATCTGTAATTCTATATTTTGAAAATATAAAACGATTTTTTGGTATTGTTTAAATACAAAGATATAAAAAGATATCATGATTTTATATTACTATTTATATTATCGCCTATGAACATTTTCATATTACTCTCAAAGGTACAAGTACACATATTGAATGTTACAAATATCTGTCTTCGCAAATTGTAAAATCAAGCTTGTGCCACCACAGCCATTCCCTTCTCTCCCCAGAGGCTCTGCCTTATATCCGCTGACTGTTCGCTTGGCTAGTTATTTTAACGGACTGAACGGTTGATCTGCTTATCCACCCATTTTTATCAAGAAAACAAATCGACCACTAATCAGAGTCGCCAATCGAAAAATGGGTGGATGAGACCGCACGATGAAGAAAAAAATCAAAACGCTGATTAAGAACTGAGCATGGTGGCTTATTAGTCATGTGACACGGTGATATAGTTCCCATTTTAACAGTTAGTCAATTTCTCGGTGTTCAGAGTTAGGCGCAAGACCTCTCAAAATATCGTATTATGTTTAGAATATTTTCGGCTTCTTTGTTTTCCGTAGTTTTCTACAAGGTGATCACAAAGCATCACATTATGTTAAGCTTTTCTCGGTTTCTCTGCTTTCGGTAGTCATGTTGGGAGGGGGTCTCAACTTAATGTAAGACGTTTCTCTGCTTCCCTACTTTCAGTAATTTGGTATTAGGTGATCTCAAAGGTTATTTTCCTACGTCTCTGCATCGGTAGTCTAGTACAAGGTGATCTCAACTTTTTATATTATGTTGGATTTTTTTGCCGTCTGTCCACCCGGGGCAGTTTACCACAAAGCAAGGGCACCGAGTGACGTTGGGTCCCGCAGCTGCTTCCTGTCGATTTGTTCAGCGAGCAAATCTCTCGTTTTATACGTAATTTTATTCTACTTTTGGGGTGGTTGTTTGGTTGCTAACAATAACATAATTTCTCTCCCAATTTGAACCTCTAAGCTCTGATTCATTATTTCCATTTTTTGACATTTGTATTCCTGTAAGAATGGGTTGCAAATGTAAGAATAATTCTGATAGTTTTTTTTTTTATATATATGCGGTAATGTTGTTCTTCCTACCCGTCAAGCAAAATCATTGTTTTTGTGAAAAAGCATATCACGATTACTTTGGAGTCAAACAAGAGGATACCATTTGCCATTCCTGTGGTCTAGAGGGACGTAAAATATCATGTTACAGACTGCTATTTCTGCATGATGAATCTAAAAGAAATAACCAGCAAGAACAATCTCCATGTCCAATACCCCGATGTTCCTTCTGCCATAAGACCAATCCTTGATGGCCAAGACTTTCCTGTTCCTGATCCTCATAGTAACATAGACTATAGTTCCAATTCAGATCATAGTGAGATGACTGTTGTAGCTGAGTTTGACGTATAGAAGCTAAAATAGAACGACCAGTCAGTACCCCATACAAGCTGAAATCAACAATCTGGCATGAGACGTAAATCTTTTAAAGGAATCTGCTCAGCTGCTGGGTTCACATCTCAAAGAGAAATATCTGTTGGAATCAGGAACAACATTCTACGGATATCGAAATCATGAGAAAGAATAAAGACATTTTTTCACGTTCTGGGATCATTCGTTTCTTGCAAGATCATTGCTGGATTAATAAGATCAATGAGCTTAGCGTATGATGCTACGGAATGGAGACTATTTTTGACTCATCCGGCAGAAGTCTCAAAACAATTCTTCTGCACGATGGGAACAGATTTCCATCAATCTCTATTAGGAATTCATTAAAAATGAAATAAACTCACAGCAGCATGTCTACTGTTAACAACCAGGAATACAAATGAGTGATCTATGGAGATCTTGACGTGATTCGACTGGTTTTTGGGCTTCAAAGAAGTTTCACAAAATATCCTTGTCTTCTGTGTTTTTGGAACTGCCAGGTTGACCACAAACATTATGTCAGACAAAAGTGGCTATAAAGACAAGGGTAAAAACCTGGTTTGCATAACGTTCAGTATCACCCTCTCGCTGAACCGAACAAAATATTGCTTCCAATCTAACATTTAAGGTTTGGTGTAATGAAGAACTTTGTGAAGGCAATGAACAGGGATGGAAGTGTATTTGTTTCCTTAAGAAGTTCTGATGGATAAGCATGGAGAAACAAAAGGCTGTTTTAATAAATAAGAGAGTTCATGAAAGACCAAATGTTAAACGAAACACTGAGTGATGCTGAACTGTTGGCCAGGAAGTACCGAGTCAGTAGTGACAAACTTCCTGGGAAATGACTGAAGTGCTAAATACAAGAAAGAAATTGAAGAGCTACTGAAGGGTTTCCGTTAACTCTCAGAACAATTGTCATTCAAACTGAACATTTTCTGACTATTCACTTGGACTATTTTCTAAATAACTGTAGAGATTTGAATGAAGAGCAGGGAGAGGTCTTTCACTAAGACATTAGCATTATGGAAGAATGCAACCAAGGCTGTAGGGTGTTAACTTCCTCGTTGACTACTTCTGGTGCATGATACGAGTTGGGGTAACCGCCGAGTCTCTGAAAAACTTTTTTTCTATGAATAGCTTCTTTTGTGTATGTTTCAGTTTTCTATGGCACAATATGAGCTTTCTGCAAATATATCAGTCCTAAACTTAGAATTATTTGTTTAATTCAACTCGAAAATGAAGAGTTATAATACTGTTCCATTCATTTCAAGCAAGAGTTTGTATCATTAATATTGATCTGATTAGAAAAATTGCAATACTCTTTAATTCAGCATTTTAAAAAAATGCTTTAAAATTAGCTATTATATTTTTGACATTGAAAACCTTGCAGGTCACCGTCATTCCTATATATATATATATATATATATATATATATATTGAGTGTATTATAGGTTTTGCCAATCGAATCACATGTAGAAAACTTAAATTGTTTGAGAATCTAAAAAGAATAAGTTTAAAAACCGTCAACTGAGTATTATTAATAAATGTTGTGAAGACAGAGAATTTCGTTGCGAATTATGTGTAAATAATTCTGGACGAAATAAGGTATAAAAAGAGTTTTACGGGTGATTTGATGAAAAGCGTAATACTGAGATAAACTTAAAATAACACAAGCAAACTTCAAAAGAAAGAACAGGTGGCTGCTTTCCATAGACTTAGTCTTTTTTGTTGTATTGTTGGTAAAAGCTAGAGAATAAATTTTTTGTATGAATGCAGCTGAAGTAAATTTTTTAGTATTCTTTTTAAAGCCTTACTTGCGTTTCAGTTTTGAAATTACGAAGAGGATAATGAGATACTAGAGAATGTTGGTTTGATCCAATATTGGAAGAGATGTGTATCGATGTGATATGTGACGAGAGGACAGAAGATAAAGTAGTTCATCTACAAGCCTGGCCGGCCTGTAAGTCTATGTGAGTTCAAATGAAGTGACTACATGTCCTTGAATAAGCATGAGGTTAATAGCAGGAAAGGGAACAAAGAAACAGGAAGTGACAAAGTGCTTTTGATCTTTGGAATCAGGTGAAATGATCTAGAAAATATGGAAAGCTTCGACTACTCCGTGGAAGACATAAACGGGCCCTTTTACCTGGCGAAACATGTTCCGAACTATTGATGCTAACGAAAAGTGAGTTAATTGGCAGTGACCAGAGAAAACTAAAAGACAGTGAGAATTTTTAGCGTATCCTGAGATAACAGGATAGATTTCGGGCTGCTCTCCAAAAAGGAGTGGCAGGGTTATCTAATGGTCCCCTAGTGACACACTCAACCTCTTCCGTGAACAAATCCAATCCTTTAAACTTGTCTTTAGTGACACTGAGTCTGGATAATACGATAAGGTTGTATGGCACTTCAAAATATCCTCCATTGTGACACTTTAAAATATATTCATTTTATTGTCCTTACCTTGTTGCATCGTATGGCATGCGTAGGTGTTACGTCACAATAAGTGTTAGTCACTGTCATAAAATTTTTCACTGATAATTTTTAGTTTGTCTGTCTTCTGAAACAGCTTGACAGGTATTGACTATTCCAGGTCAGTCAGCCAATATATTCTCACTTGGTGGCAATAAAGGGTTGATATATTTCTGGAAACTATGACAATAGAGTTTTTTTTTTCCATTTTTATTTTTGACTTTTTGATTTGGTGATTTGTGTATGCAATAGAGCGTTGCACAATCCTTGAAAAGTTTGCGGCTATGCTTTATATTTTTTTTATTGTGATTTCGAAATTTAATGACATATCAACGTTAGTGGCTTATTTACTGCCAAATCAATTCTTGTTGAAAAATAGCGGGGAATAATGGAGTTTATATCTTTCCAAAAGACATTTGACGAAAAGTAAATGTAAAATTCCTGACTGATTTTGAACTCACTTACTATGATTTCGAAGTTAAGTATGTTAACCATTACGCCATAGTGTCTACGTACCCAACACAGCAATGTCTGGAGATTTTTTTCTCTGCTGTTAGTTCTCTGATTTTGTTGAGATACACATATTTCTGGAACGTGAAAGAAACGGCCGATTAATGAATAAATAAAAAAGAGCGCCATTGCTTTTCCCAAGAGCTGTCACAACTAAGATGTATTATTCACTTTCTATAGTATTTATCTCTTACATCCACAGATCACAGGAACAAAGTTTTATTCGAAATGTTTCTATTCTGATCATAATTATTTGAGTCTGGAGATAGTTTGAGACGTTTTAAGGTAATGTGATTCTATTTTTAATGATGTTATAATTATTATTATCATTATTATTGATATACACATATTTACAGCATCTTAGAGAAACGGCTGATAAATGGAAAGACGAATGATAGCAATTGCTTTTCCTAAGAGTTTGTGACCGCTAACTTCTTGTCATTTGTGTCACATCATCATTAGCTGATTGTCTTTACTAGAGTTTGAGTGACATCAAGTCTCCTTATATCTCAAGAACTCGTCTGAGTATTCTACAGGTTATATCGATTCTTTCCCAAATTTCCATTTCCGACAAAATATTTTCCCTGAATTAGACGAATGTTCTAAACCTCACGACTGGAATCGTCATCAGATTCACGTTCTACACTTTTTTTCAAATGCATGGAAAGATCCAAGTATTTGTCTATATCTAAATTTCTTTTATTTTCATTCTCTGGTCAACAGAAAATCCACTAGATGACAAAATCACACTAAGCCATCCGGCCATATTTTATCACTCAAAGAAAAATGACATTTAAAGTCATTCAAGGTGACTTATCAGGTGAAGCAACTCGACATTTAAAAGAACAGATCTTTTCCAATCTACGGTAACTTCTACACAAGTTAACTCCTAAACAAACCAACATCCCTTCCAAGGTAACTTTAACTCAAGATAACTTCGACCTCAATCGAAGGCAACTCTTACCCAAGGTAAATCATTCTTCCTTAAGGCAATTTATACCCAAGACACCTTCCAGTCAAATCAACTTTACCCAACGTAACATCTATCGAAGAAAAATCATTCATAGGCAACCACTCACACAAACCAACTCCGACCCAGCGTACCTCCAAACTCCAACAAAGACAGCTCCCACTCAAGCTAACTTTCACCAAGGCACCGTCCTCCGGTAACTCCGACTCTCGTCGAAGGTAACTCCAGTTTCCACCCAAAGCAACTCCCACGTTAAATAACTCCAACTCAAAGCAACTCCCACTCGAGATAACACCAACACCCTCCAAGCCAAACTCCCCCTCCCAACCAAACCAAATCCCACCCAAGTTAATTCTAAATTCCACTCAAGGCAACTCCAACCCAAGAATACTTCCCACCCAGAGCAACTTTCACTCAAGGTAACTCTAACATACACCCCAGCCAACCCCTATCCAAGGTTTCTCCAACTCTAACTAAAAGCAACTTTTACCCAAAAAATCTCCTACCATGAAAAATCCGAACTGCTCCCAAGGCAAATCTGACCCAAAGCAACGTCCACATTTAGCAACTCCTACCAAAGGCAACGTACCACCCAAGAAAACTTCCACCCAAAGTTACTCTTATTCAACTTAAATCCAGCTTCCACACAAAGCAACTTCTACTCCCACCGAAGACAACTGCAACATTAGGCAATTTTTACCCAAGACCAACTCCCAGCAAAAGCAACGTCTGCTCTAGGCAACCTTCTATCCAAAGTAACCTTCTAACCAAAGCATCTCCTACCATAATAAATCCGACCGGCATCCAAGGATATTCCGACCTAAAGCAACATCAACACAAGGCAACCTCCCACCCAAAGCAATGTTGCCTCTTTATAATTTGCCATCGTTTCTCATATTATTGTTGCTGTTTCATGTTAATTTTCTAGAATTTCTTATTTCCGAAAGGAATTCAAGCAATATATTTTTACGGCTTTCCACTTTTACCGAATTATTAATTGATTTGCTGGAATGAAAACAATTCAAAATCTGTCCCCGTATCTCAAATCGATCTTGTTTGCTAGGCATGATCGACTGATTTAGTTTGATTTCAAAGAACCAAATATATGTATTTTTAAAGATGAGGATAGGAGTTTTGTTTTTTCCATATATATTCATAGTTGATTTGAAGTCCATAACATATTTTTCCTGGCGTATTATTATTATTATTATTATTGTGAGTTTATTCCCCCAGGGGTCACAGATAATCTTTCCCTGGAGACTCAGTGACAGTTAATCGCCTCAGCTCTCCCGGACTCGTCTCTGAATTCTGTCATGCTCTTAACAATGCTATAGTTTGGATAATCTTGATAAGTTCTCTGATTTTCACTCTTCCAGTGCCCATATGATGTCTTTGAGGACCGTTCCTAGCGTTCCAATTACAAGTTGTATGACTGTCAATTTCCATAGCTCTTTTAGGCCTCTGAAAAGTTACTACTCCTAACTCTTTTCATTTTCTTTGATTTTCACTCAGTGGTTCGCAGGTTCTCATTTTTGAAAATTTATTTATTCCTTTAGAGCTTTTCACATCTGTGCAAGCTGATTGTTTTCCACTGGAGTTTGAGTGACAGCAAGTCTCTTCAAGTCTCCAGGAATCTTCTCAGTATTCTGGCCGTTCTCAGTAATGCTGTCATTTGGAGTGTCTCTGCCCGTCTGCCAACTTCCAAGTCCTCCAGATCTTTTAATAATCCTTTAATTATTGTGCCAAAAGCACCAATCACAATTGGTACAATCGTTAATTTCATGTTCCACAGGTTTTTCAATTCTCTAGCAAGGTTGAGGTAATTATCCTTCTTTTCACATTCTTTCAGTTTTATTCTGTGGCCATCTGGGTCAGCAAAGTCAACAATTTTGCAAATTCTCTTTTTTTGTTGATTATTATAATCTTCTGGTAGAGATTAGGTGATCCGTGTGTATGTCAAAGTCACATAGGAGTTTATGTTTGTTATTTCCTGGGACAGGTGCTGGGTTGTGCATATACCAATTTTTAGTGTGGTCAAATGTAAATTTCTTGAACATTTCCCTGTGGATCACCTTGCCCACCCAGTCGAGTCTCGTCTTATACTCCTGTGCTAACTAGCTGCATTTGCTTATTATGAGATTGATCGTTTCCTCTTTGTCCAGGCATAGCCTACATTTACTATTTTCTTGGGTCTTATCTATTCTCGTTTTGATATGATTGGTTTTCATGGCGTTGTACTGTGCTGCTATTCGGAGAGATTCCGTTTCTGCCTTAAGTTTTCCTTTTTTTTTTTTTTGCTAGGTCTAGATTTTCTGGTGTGAGATGTTGTTTATTATTCGTTTAAAGTGGCTATAGAGTTGTTTTTCCCATTATTATTATTATTATTATTATTATTATTATTTCCTCCTTTAGAGTTTTTCACATCAGTGTTAGCTGATGGTCTTTCACTCGAGTCTGAATGACAGCAAGTCTCCTCAGGTCTCCAGGACTCGTCTCAGGAATCTGGCCGTTCTCAGTAATGCTGTCATTTGGAGTGTCTCTACCCGTCCACCAACTTCCAAGTCCTCCAGGTCTTTTAATAATCTTTTAGTTATTGAGCCAAAAGCACCAATCACAATTGGCCCAATCGTCAATTTCATGTTCCACAGCTTTTTCAATTCTCTAGCAAGGTCGAGGTATTTATTCTTTTCACATTCCTTCAGATTTATTCTGTGATCCGCCGGGACAGCAAATATGACAATTTTGCAAATTCTCCTTTTTTTTTGTTTATTATCATGAGATCTGGTCTTCTGGCCGGGATTAGGTGATCCGTTTATTATTATTATTATTATTATTATTGTTGTTGTTGTTGTTGTTGCCGTTTCTGTTATTTTTGTTATTTTACTGTTGCTTACGTTTCATATTAGTTTTATCTGGTATTCTTTTTTCTAAATTCTGAGACAGCAATTTATTTTGGTCTTGAGTATTCTGCTAAATAGTCAATCTGATTCTACCCGTTTAATTGTCTGGATGTTTTCAAATCTTTCTCTTATCTCGATTTATCCGTGTCTTTGCTTCAGTTCATTGAGAAGACTTCCAACTATAATTGGTATCAAATTCATGTCCAACAGCTGTTTCAGCTCTCTGACAAGATCCAATTATTTGTCTCTCTTTTGTTCATGATATGCCTAAAATACCTGGTAATCTCTGTCACCCATTTAAGTACTGACAAGGCTAGATGTTCCTTAACTCTGGTGATAGGAGAGAACTGTTGTATCTGACGTAAGTTCATAACACTAGAACTAGTTGGTGGTTTTCATGGAAACCAGGGTGAGAGTACGTTTCCACAGTTCTTCTGGATCAATATTGTAACTGATCTTGATAGATTTGAGGTATTGGTTGTCTAAATTTGTCCCAGGTATTCCAGTTCCCGCAACATATTTTCAAAGTTCTTAAGGAGTGTTCCAAGTATTCCATCTTGTTATCACTAAAACCTTTATGCTACACTTTCCTTTCAATTTGTCTTTCTCTGACTGTTCTCAGGCAGGGACCAGGTAATTATAAAGATTTTCTTTTTTCTTTAATCTATTGGAACTACAAAGATCACATGCTTGAGAATTAATTTTTTTTGTTACTTAAAACTAGTTATAATCTTTCGACACCCCGTTTTTATTCTCACACTTCTACTTAAATGTCTCAGTTTCCTGGTCAGATTCATGTATGTGCATATACTATTGGTCATAATGTTCAAATTTCAGTCGGTCGCTCAGTCCTAAGTAAATTTCTTAAACCTTCCCAGGTTTGTATGTTCTATATCAGTTTTCTGCATTCGCTCATTTTGTGACTGATCGTTTCATTTCTAAAAATGATTTATTTTTATTTTTCAGTTTTATCTATACAAGCTTTCACGTAACTGGTTCTTATTACGTTATCGTTGGATGCTATTAAGACCGATTCGGTTTTTCCCTTTAGGCTTCCTCTGCATGACTATGAAATCGCAACAGAAATCTCTTTTTTGAAGTGCAAATGATATTGTTTTACTTTCTTTTGTGTTGAATTTATTATTTCTGTTCGTTTTTGCGTTATTTTGTTGCAGTTTTGACTGTTGCACTTAGGCAATATTAACAATTTTCTGTTTGTATTATGTAAGCTCCGGAATAGCTAAATCAAAACGATACTCAATGACAGTGCGTCCTCTTCTTTTTTCGTTTAAACATGTTTACTGGCTGAAAGTGTAAAAGATTGCACAATAGACTTCCTAACAGTCTCGACATTTTCTTGAATTCAATCGCTTCCAGGTGTTCGAGGTGGCTCTTTATTAATTGATTAACCTGTGGTTTTTAATTTTTCAATCGATTACAGTATTGATTTTTTTTTTATCAATAACAGCATCATCCTGACGTAATGGGCGTGAAAAGCTCGCTATGTTACAATTGCAAACTTATCTGGCTTACAAAAAACTTTCAGCTGTAAAAGCAGAGTGTATACAGGACGGAGCCATGGTTGCTACTGATTGTATCCTAAAAATACTGGCGATACTTTAGTTTGATGTATCTAGAATTACCACTTGCTTAACTTCACCTGCCCGCCACAGGCGAAAGTTTGAAATTTTGGACGTATTTTTGGCCTACCATATACTATTGACTTCCAGAACATTTCAGTATTCATAGTCATTGATTCTAATGGTATTTTATTGAATTTCTTATTTCTGTTCGTTTTTGCGTTATTTTGTGGCAGTTTGGACTGTTGTAATAAGAGAATCTTTACGAATTTCTTTTAGTATCATTTAAGTTCCTGAATAGCAACCTCAAAACAATACTCAATGACAGTGGTTCCTCTTCTTTTTTTCGTTTGAACTATTTTCAGTTGACACAATTTATCATGTTTCAAATTTTATGCGTAGTCATCACTTTTCATATTCTGTAACAGATTTTCAAGGTAAGCCCTTGACCAGTTGACGATGTGTTTGGCAAATATTCGTATTAATATTTCTCTTTTCAATATAACATTTAATATCATGTGATGATTCTGCATTTCATTAGATATTGGGAGTTTGTGTCATCATTTTAATTTTTTATTTTCCAATTTATTCATGCAATTGCAATATCGACGAGTATTGGGAATAATATTGGATGATGTCTCTTTGTATTCTAATTTCTGTTTGACATTTTCCTCCTGCTCTCAAATCCATTTCCCCAGTTTTCTTGTATCTCTTGTCAAAGCTGCCGTTCCCTTTTATCTGGTATATACTTTTTTTGTCTAAAATTCGAATCACTTTAATCCTTGCCTCAATAAAATGCTTAATGCTAGCAAGTCCACTGCATCCAGTTTTTCATGACCCCTACAATTTTCGTCATCTTGTAGGTGTAAGGCCTTGTACACCGTCATGGTTTCTTTTTGTTTTTGGATTCCTTTGTCTGAATTCCTCCTTTATCCGTTTGACAATGGGCCTAGAATATCTTGTAAGGGAGACTTCTAATGTATTTATTCCTTTAATTATATTTTTGTCGCAGAGTTTCTTTTCTGGAAGTTTTTTTTATTCTCCTGAGGAACTCCCTTCGTCTTCTTTCTTTCATATCTGGTGGCTTAATGGTGTCTGATACAAATATTCCTTGGTATTTCCATTTTGGCTCTCAGTGTACTTCTAATTTTCTTGTTTGGGAAGTTCTATTCTTTCCGATGTTTCTCATATTTTTTCATTATAATGGCTTATTTTACAATCACACATTTCAAACCAATATCTTACCTGTGCTTCCTAAAAATTTCTCTACTCTTAGGAAAGATAGGGTTACCATCACCTATACAATTATAGGTTAAAAAGTATCACTGTTATTCTGCAGTCAGCATAACTAACAAAAGTTGATATTCCATTAAACAAAGAAACAAAAAAAAAATCAAAGCAAATAAAAGTCGTTTATATGCGCCCTTCTCGGTCTTTTCATTCTTTGAAAATATCAAATCTTTCATACAAATGAGGTGGTTTTTTTGTGACTTTGTGAATTTGTAGCCAATGGAGCATTTTTCACTTGTTCTTTTTATTATTAGTAGTACTATACTAGTCTTTAAAGAGTTTTTCGCTCCAAGGTTAGCTAATGGTTTCTCATTACAGTTTGAGTGACAGTAAGTTTCCACAATTCTCCAGAACTCTCCTCAGATTTCTGTCTGATCTTAATAATGGAGTAGTCTAGATGGTCTCTACTTGTCCTCTTATTTCCAAGTCTTCCAATCCGTTTACTAATATTTTGGGGATTTTCCCCATTGCTCCACAACTACAACTAAAATAATGTCACCATCTTCCATCATTTTTCAGTAGATGCTCAAGGTCAAGATATTTATCTCTTTTTTCGCCTCCTTTTATTTTTACTCTGTTGTCTACCGGGATGGCAACGTCCAATTTTCGGCAAGTTCTGTTTTTTTTTCTTTTGGTAACTATCACTAGATGTAGCCCTCTGACCGACATTAAGTAATCTGTTTGCATCTCAAAATCCCAGAGAACTTTGAGAGTCTCATTTCCAGGATGTATTCTTGGTTATGCTTATACCACTTGTTCGTTTGGCCAAATTAAAATTCTTTGCACAACTCCATTCTGGTTATCTTCCCCACACAGTCATGTCTATTCTTAAACTCTTTTTGCGTTAATTTTCTAAATTCACTTGTTATATAACGTACATTTACTATTTTATTGTGTTTTATTTATTTTTGCTTACGGTATTGTTTTGTGCAGCTATTAAAATGGATTCATATTCTCTCGTAAAGTTTACACTTCGTAGACATCTCCAAGTCATTTCGTATGAGATTTCAGTTGTTTGCCACTTGAAATATCCACACAATTGTTTTCGTTCCATTTGTTCTACTTATTGTTCTTTTGCGCCTTTGTTTTTTTTTTGGTCGTTGTAATCAGTCGTTTTTTTCTCTTTTTTATTTAGTCTTCGAGACGTGTTAACAATGTATCGAAGTTATCTTCAATACCAGCGCGGAATCTACCTCTTTCTTTTCTTGACATATATAGCTTTTCGATATCATATTTCCATCATCTTATATTTTCTTATTTTCTGATCTATTCGTCCACTTTAAGAATGGTCCGGAGTATTTTACGATGGGGACAGCCCAGGTGCTTATCCCTTTGACGAGATTTCAAAACTACAGTATGATTTTGAGGAGTTTTCTCGTTCTAATGATGTATTTCTAATTTTTTTAAAATTCATCTCCGCTTGTTTGATGATTTTTGCTTTCAATATTCTCAAGTATTTGTAAATTTCCTTTTCTCCGTGAAATCGGATTTTTCTTGCTTTGATATTTTTATTCCTTTCGTTATTTGTCGTTTTCCACTTTTCCTCATTACTATAGCATATTTTTCAATGTTAAATCATATCCCTCTATCAACAAGCTATATCTTCACTGCTTGTGTTTGGTTTTCCAGTCTTTTTAAAAAATATTTAGCAAACAAATTGATGTTGTCGATTTGGTAGTTGATTTTTTTCTTGCAATTTATGAAGTTTTTATATTTTTGTGCCTTTCTTTGTGATTGAGGGACATCATCAAATATTAATGGTGATTGCATATCTCTCCGGATAATTCCTCCAGGGATTTTTACCTTAGATAAGCTTTTTCCTCACCCTAAAGGTTTCAACATCCAGTGGTTGTATAGAAAAACTTTATAACTTTGTTGGGATGTCTTGTGCCTTTGGAGACAGTCTATTATCCAGCTTTGAGGAACCATATCATATGCCTTTCTGTGGATTTTTTTCGTCTCGTTTTACTTTCCTTGAGGATGTATTGATCAATGTATAGTAGATCTCCTGTTCTTTTCAGATGAACGTGCAACGTAGTCTATATCGGGAAATTATACTTTACACGTATGATATAACTTTAACGCCATGGGAGAAACCATAAAAATATTTATTGTACGAAAGAGGAAGTTAATAACAGTTAATCACAAAAGAGTAAATAGATGGTTAAAGGAAATTCTATTGCATTTTAAGAATCATATATATATATATATATATATATATATATATATATATTGTGCGAGAGATCAAATCCCGTCTAATTCAAGAAAAAGAAATAGAATTACACTGACACCCCGTTTTATTAGATACGTTTATCAAAATTACATAAAAATATCTTGAAATACTATAGAAAAATGTATTTAAAAAACGCCCCTAGATTCAATCACAGCCGCCTGACCACTTCAGAATTTCCTAGTAGTCTTTCCGACGGTCTCCTGGTTTAAATTAGTAAATGCTACTGTTATCCTATCCCAGTTGTGCACAGTGTTTTGTAAGTCCCTCACTCAAACGCACACACACATAATTATCAAGAGGATAGCAATCTGCAGAGTTAGGCAGTCAGATCTTTAGGCTGATGAGGTCATTGCAATTCTGTCCTTGTTAAGATTCTGTAATCCTGCTTGCATGGCATAGCACAGCGTTCACTGGCCAGATATAGTCTTCTAGCAGCCTCACTCGCAATCTACGGCAGCGCTACATCCTCCAGGCACTTGATGTAATCATCGATGTTAAGTCTGAGACATTGTAGTCATATAAATGGAGGTATAACGTCACCATCGACATTGACCACAACAAACACTATAATGTGAACTGGGTATTAGGTTTTCATCAATATGAACCTATCCTAACACTGACATTCTGAAATCTACTTATTAGAGCCAGCAAGGTGAATGCCTACAATACCTTTTCCAATATCTTGAAGGACTAACTTTCGTTATGGCGGTGTTTTCCTCACAGACAGTGACCAATTGACTCTAATTTGCTGTTGAGTTGACAAAACCTAAAAGATCAAGCACATGGACGAAATTAAACACATGATAAATGACAATTTTCCAAAAAAACTTTAGATATATCCATGTATTCATATACAAATACAGATGCATACTTATGCGCAAAAAAAATATTATATATACATATATATATATATATATATATGTGTGTGTGTGTGTGTGTGTGTGTGTGTGTCTGGAATCGGTAACCCGAGTAAAATTTTTGGTTGAAGCTGTTCATCACGTTACACAAAAAAATTTAGGAAAGGCATGGATTCTTTTTTCTTCCCTTCCAGCAATGTATCAATCGTAAAGGAAACTAGTTCTTTTTTGCTGCCTTTGTAAAGCAAACAGTCTAAGAGAAGAAAAGCATTTTAATTCAAAACCAACTGTACCCTCTTAAACAAATTGGCTTTTTGTTATTGATCTTGATGGAGAGTTTGCATAAATAACCACATATGCATCTGCATGCGTATGATGTGTGCAAATAAATCCTTGTGAATGACAACACACACACACACACACACACACACACACTCACACACACACACACACACACACATATATATATATATATATATAATCCAAGGAAAATAGTCAAAGGATTAGAATATTAAGTAAGTTTCTAAGAGGAATTGGAATACCCCGTTAGGTGCTCAATGTCAACGGTTATTGAATGTATGATTAAATGCAAAATGAAAATTTAACAAGTTTTTTCTAATTTTTTTCATTTATAAAAGGAAAAAAAATACGCTGGAAATATCATCATACATTAAAAATTATAATTTTTTTTGCAATCTTATTTTTTATTATTAAAAAATATCCGTTACCTATAAATCAAAGTATTAATGAAAAAAACAAACAGCCAGAACTAATATGTATTAATTGTAACTTAAGAATGAATTAAATAGAATATACATAAAAATTAATTCCTAATTCCGTCGAAATTATTGTACATTAAAGAGTTTTCTTATTTTAACCAAGAAATTTAAAAGGAATTTTAAATTCTCTCTCCACAATTTATATGACTTAGACTACATATATTATCTAATCTTTAAAATGTACCATAAAATCGACGGAATTAGGAATTATTTTTGATTTACATTTTATTTAGTTGATTCTCAAGTTAGTATCAATATTTTTTTTATTCACCATATTGATTCTGTATTATTTTAATTTATAAGTTATAGGATCTTTTTAAAAATTGAAAAAATAAAAGAATTCATAAACATTATGTTTGTTTAGACAGGAAAAAAAATCTAATTACAAAAAACAAACAAACTGTTAAATTCTCTTTTAGTCGGAAGCAATGTAAACCTGTCTACATTAAATTAAAATATATAACTCTATTTCATCCATCTGAAGTTCATTTTATAGGGTTGAAATAAATTCATAATGGAACTAAAAAACTGAATTCTTTTCGCTTGATTTTATGATATATATATATATATATATATATATATATATATATATATATATATATATATATATATATATATATATATATATATTACAACAGTGTATGTTGGTGAGTTTGTGGCAGACCGAATAAGGAATAATTTGGAGCGTGCTCAACATATGTGATATATATATATATATATATATATATATATATATATATATATATATATATATATATATATATATATATAATTGTATCAGTTAGTTGTGGTGTATTGGTTATGGTCAAAGTAAATGGAGATTCCGATTCAAGTCCAGGTCCTGGATGAGGTTGGTTTCATTTCTTTGTGAAAGAATTGTATACAATAATTCTACCTCAACTCTGAGAAAATAGTACGGCC
Source organism: Sepioteuthis lessoniana (assembly GCA_963585895.1). Taxonomy (NCBI): domain Eukaryota; kingdom Metazoa; phylum Mollusca; class Cephalopoda; order Myopsida; family Loliginidae; genus Sepioteuthis; species Sepioteuthis lessoniana. Next base: position 12,767,209 of record OY757904.1, on the reverse strand, counting down.
AGGCTGAGCTCTTAAACCTTGGTTTGGCAACGAGTCTAAGGGGAAAAGATTTCTGAACTCAGATGTTAAACTCCCCACAATAATAGGCCTTGTGTCACATACAGCTCTTATCGTGGTGTAACCAAGTTCAATATATATATATATATATATATATATATATATATATGATGTTTTCAAGCAGCAAAATAACCGCTGACATGACTTCAGTACTTTTATTTGTCTTTTATAAGAACATAGAACCTCATTGACATTAATTTCTGTCACCGCCGGATATAATTTTACGGCTCTTCTATCAAATTTGCCTCATTTCTATCTTAATAATAATTTTCTATTTTCCTAAAAATCGGCTGGAAATATGAGTTTCTGAGACTCAAATGCGGCTTGCACTCTTAAGACTTAATCATATAGAAATAAACAATCACTGAAATAATTTAACGTTTATTTACACATTAGTTATGTATATCATTTTAAAACATAAACAGACTTGCGGAAAATGTTGCCCATAATAGCTGTATTATATCGGTTGAAGTAGAAATACCACCCACATTTCAATCTGTCAACTGTGTTGTGTAAGTAAACGAAGATAAGTAGCAATGTTACTTCCAACTTGATATTTTTTTCAGTCATACAAGCTTAAAGTAGAAATATGTTTACTGGCTGAAAGTATACGAGATTGCAGAATAGACTTCCTAACAGTGTAGACATTTTCTTGAGTCCAATCACTTCCAGGTTTTTGAGGTAGCTCTTTATTAAATGATCAACCTATGGTTTTTAAATTTTCAATCCATTACATTATTGTTTTTTTTTTTTTTTTTATCCGGAACATCATCATCCTGACGTAATATCTAATGAGCGTGAAAGGCTCACTATGTTACAATTGCAAACTCATCTGTCTTACCAAAAAAAAAAAAAACATTTTTCAGCTGTAAAAGCAGAGTGTACATAGGACGGAGCCATGATTGCGACTGATCGTATCTAAAAAGGGCAACATTGCCACACTAGACGGAGCCTCTCTGAAACTAGTAGACAAATTCACCTACCTAGGAAGTAGCGCCCCATAAACCGAAAAAGACATCGACACACGACTGATGAAGGCATGGACGGCTATCGACAGGCTATCGATCATATGGAAATCAGACCTAACCGATAAAATGAAACGCAGTTTCTTCCAGGCAGCGTTTGTGTCGATACTGCTATATGGATGCACTATATGGACGCTAACTAAACGGCTGGAGAAGAAACTAGACGGAAATTACACAAGAATGTTGAGAGCAGTATTGAACAAGTCCTGGTGACAACACCCCACGAGACACCAACTATACAGACACTTGTCATCCATCACGAAAACTATACAAGTTAGACGAACCAGACACGCGGGACACGGCTGGAGAAGCAAGGACGAGCTCATAAGTGATATACTCCTATGGACCCCCACATATGGCCGTGCAAAAGCAGGACGACCAGCTCGAACTTACATACAGCAACTATGTGAGGACACAGGATGTAAACCTGAAGACCAGCCGGAGGCTATGAATGATAGGGAGAAGTGGCGATAGAGGGTCATAGATATCCGTGCTGGCGGCACGACATGATGATGATGATGATGATGATGATGTATCTAAAAAATACTGGTGAGACTTTAGCTTGACGTATCTACAATCACCACTAACTTAACTTCACTTACCCTACTCAGGTGAAAGTTTAAAATTTTGGAGGTTTTTTTAGTTTACCGTGTAATATCGACTTCTAGATCATTTCTATATTCATAATCATTGATTCTATTGCCATTTTATTTAGTGTCTATTTCAATAAGTTAACAGATCTTTTCGACCAAAATCTTCATTTTTGTTTAACATTCATTGATAGCAATCAAAGAAAATATGAAATTCGAATGAGAATATGCGTGGGTGGAATTGCTAATTCAAATTTGCAAAATTTCAGACAGTTTAAGGATACGAAATATTATCTGAATGTCTAAATTACAACCAGATTTTCATTGATATTTCTCTAATCTTACTCTCAGTTAATTCATAATAAAAATCGTTGACTTTCGGAATAAACTTTTTTCTGAGGTAAGATGTTTATTAATTATCATTGAAGGATCATCTCAGAGGCGCAATAAAAATAAACTGAATTTCGTATTAGGGAAATAGTAGTCATTTTTCTTTCCTTAATAAAGAGTGTTTAAAGAAATACAAAGAAATAGAAACTATATTATAATAGGAATAAAGTTAAATGGCGAATATGATAATATGAAAATATATCAGGCATAAAATTTACGCGAATTTAATAAGTTGAGGTTCAAATGACTGCAACAAGATTTATGGCACACTATAAAAGGCAGCTGTCACGATGAAAAGAAGTAAGAGTTGGAAGCTTTGAGAGTTTTGATGAAAAGCAAAATAAACAAAGAAATTAGATAAATATTAATCGTAAAATTAAGACAATGATCAAGTTATTCAATCACATACTTAAAAAACATATTTCATCATCTTGACTGTTTTTCTTTTCTTTTAACTTGCTCATCATTCATTTGGCTTTAAAAAAATTAGTCAAAACTATAGGATATGTTTGATTGAGATACTACCTCGATATACTTTCTACGACGTCAGGAATGGTCAGTGAAATGGAAATAAAAGAAATAATTACCAGATTATGACAAGAGATAAATAGAAGCCGATAGCCACAATGGTCTGTGCAGTATAAATTTTAAGACAGCGTTACATAAAGTTTATATTCCAGCTACGGATTGGGAGGAAGATTCCACTCGCAATTAAACGAAGCAATAAAAAATTTATTAAAAATTACGCCAGACATATATGTATACATGTATATATGCCGACGTAGGTAAGTACCTACCAATCTACATACCAACCAACATACGTTCATATATAAACGCATACATACATACATATCTGACTACCTTCCTACCAACTGTCGGAGCTTTGGGGATTGCAGAGCACCTCTTCATTGTCATCGATCCTAAGCCAACTCTGAACTGGAGTGGTAGCACCTGATAGGGTCCTATCTATGGGTCAAATAGAACTAAACTGCATACTTAGGCTAAACTGAATTGCTCGAAATAGAACTGTTTTGACTTGTAAACTACGTTCGTATGCTAAACTGAATTGTTTGATTATAACTGATTTTGACATTGAAACTGTACTTACGCTAAACTGAATTATTTGAAATAGAACTGTTTTTATATCTAACTCTGTGTGGACAAAACTCATACTTATACTAAACTGAATTGTTTGAATTAGAATTGTTTGATTAAATTGAATTGCTTGAAATAAAAATGTTTTGATAATTAAACTATGTACTTACATTTAAATAGAGTACTTATTATAGACTGAATTTTTTGAAAATATAACTGTTTTTAACATTAAAACTGTACTTATGCTAAACTGATTGTCTTTTTAAATAAAATTGAGTGTGAACAAATCTATACTTATACGAAACTGAATCTGTTGAATTAGAACTGTTAGTCTAAACTGAATTGCTAGAAATAAAAATATTTTTGACAATTAGAATATGTTCTCATTCTGAACTGAATTGTTTGAAATTGGACGGATTATATGTATAAAAATGGATTTAGCATTAAATAAACTAGAAATCTTGATATGCCATAAAGTCAAAAGATCAATCAACTTCCTTCCTACCTACCAATATACATACATATGTATAAATATTTGCATATGTATACACCTCTTTGTAAATAGGCCCCTGCAATGTATCGAGTGGTGTAATGGTTAGCGAGCTAGATAAGCAAACCTTAACGAATAAGTTTGATTCTCATTTGGTGCACATTTCAAACAGCCTTGTGGCATATGTAAGTAAAATCTTTGTGAATTACTAATGGTTAGCAAGCTAGACAGGCAAACCATTACGAATGAGTTCAGGTGTCAATGGGTACCTTATTCACACGGTCATGTGCCACATACAAGTAAAAAGCTTAGCAAATTACAAAGGGTTAACAAAATTAAACTCTCAAACTATTATGAGTGAGTTCGAGTCTCATTAGTGGGTAAGAATTCATATGGCCTTGTCTCTCATCCGAGCAAAAAGTTTAGTAAATTATCCTATATACATGCACGGACACAAAAGCATCGTATTAAAGATTATTTATATAATTTCACCTAGAAGTTTAGACATCTGTGTCATGTTATCAGAAGCTAGCAATAACTATTCACATTATTTTTTAAGCTGTCAGGAATATGTATTTAAATGACCACTAATTTGCATGAAAATAAAAGAATTAAAAACAAAAAAACTTAATCGGTCAAATTAATTGTTCTTGTTATTTCGAATCCATTGGTCCCACCCAACCAAAGACATGCTCAAATAATTTGTCCTGAAATAATTTTCATTGCTTTGAAAGGGATTTAGTTAAAGAATGAGTCCTCAGGTTGAGCCCCGTGAAGCTCTTGTGCCGAGAAAGCTACTGAGTCATAAGTAAACTTTATTCCGAGTGATAAATCATGCAAGATACGTGAAGGTGAAAAAAAAAAGGTAGAAAAATAGGCGTTAGGTTTTGTCATGAATATACGGTTTATCAGAAATTAAAATTCAGTATATCGCTCTTTTTTTCTTTCTTTCTCAAAATCTATCTATCTATCTATCTATCTATCTATCTATATATATATATATATATATATATATATATATATATATATCCTTCTCTATAAATAAACATTTGTCAGTAACACCATTTTCACCTAATTAGATGAAACTCGTAAATTTCTGGACTACTTTATTTTTGCGTAAAACTTTTACTTGGCACCAAAATTCACGCAGGTGTTTGAATCTGGATTAACTTATCTCTAGGGACATTTGCATACATTCATACACACTTTCAAAAGACTGCATAAAAATTAATTCTCAATTGCACACATACACACGCATAGAAATAGGTATACACTGAGAAACACACTCATAGCGCGAGTGTGTGTGTGTGTGTGTATGTGTGTTAGAGAGAGAGAGAGAGAGAGAGAGAGAGAGAGAGAGAGAGAGAGAGAGAGATACTCTCAGAAATACATGTATATGTTGAAAAGAATTGATACAAATTAATTTTGAATTGATATTTCTTACTTGGAACATTAAATATCTTTCTACAACAGAAGGCAAGTTTATTATCTACGAGTCACATCAAATTAATTAACTTCGTGAAAAATCAATTAAGGTTATCTTCATATCATACATGTTTCTGTGTATGGTGTGAATAAGCACACAAAAACTTACCAATAGAATTACATTTACAAAAAGATCATTAACGTATTCCTGATATGTTTTTTCCTGCTTTATATTATCAAATCGTTTGATAAAGAAGATATGCATCAAGGTAATTCACTCTTCTTTTCTTTCTTTCTTCTTGTCTTTCTAAATTCTCCCCCCTTCTCATTCTATCTACTAGCTTTCTTTCTTTTATGTTCCCATCTCACTCTCTTTCATTCTCTCTCTGTCTCCGTCTCTGTCTCTGTCCCTATATATATATATATATACCAACCCCTACGCTCAGGCAGAATATGACGCAAGGTGAATTATATTAAGCGGAGTTTAACAGGTTTGAATTCAGACTTTTCCTTCGCATTGACTAGTTGCCTCGACAAAGCTGAAGAACCCAGTCTACCCTAGGGAGAATAATTGGATTCATACTTTCCCCAAGGGTATTAGTGCTATGTGAAATGCAATCAGCCTCGTCTAGGATTTGAACTCGTGGCACCGTGTTCATTTCCTACGATGATAACCATTACACCACGGACATATATACATATATATATATATATATATATATATATATATATATATATATATATATATAAACTTTACTTTAAACTTATATATATATATATATATATATATATATATATACATTTACTTTAAACTTTAAATATATATATATATTTACCTTAAACTTATATAGTGGAACTGTATCTCCGTTTAGAAAAAGCAACCAGGATCTGCGTTATGTGAATAGGGGAGCCAATCACCCAACACAGGTATTTAAACATGTACCTAAGGGAATAGAGCATAGGTTATCAAATAGCTCCTCCAACAAGAAAATTTCTGAACGAAGCAAGCAGGAATATGAGGAGGCTTTGAAGAATGACGGATATAGGATCAATTTAGAATATCGGGATAGGGAGGAAAGTAATACGCAAAAAAGGAGAAATAGACCTAGGAAAATTTTATGGTTTCATCCCCCTTATAACATGGAGGTAGTCAATAACTTAGGGAAAGAATTCTTAAAGTTATTAAAAAGAAATTTCCCAAGTGGGAGTCCGTTACATGAGATATTTAATAAGAATTGTGTTAAAATAAGTTATAGCTGCATACCAAACATCAATGGCATAATAAACAAGAGTAATATAGCTAAATTAAGTAAGGAGAAAAATAAGGTGATTGCTAAATGTAATTGTAGGGATAAGGTTAGATGTCCGCTGGAAGGCAAATGTAAGCAAGAATGTGTAGTGTATAAAGTGGAAGTATATAGTGATCCGAATAATAAGAGAAACAAAAAGATATATTTTGGGTTGACGGAAGGGGATTTTAAGACTAGGTACTATAACCATAAAACGAGTTTCTCCCACGAGAAGTATAGGCATAGTACTACGTTATCTAGTTATGTGTGGGAGCTCAATGATAACAAAGGGATAGATCCTATAATGAAATGGGAAGTAATAAAGAGATGCCGTAAATATAGGGCTGGGGATAGGCGTTGTCTGCTTTGCACGGAGGAAAAATTAGCAATAACATCTTGTAAAAGTACGGATATGTTGAACCAAAGTTCGGAGGTGTTAAATAGTTGTAGACACAAAAAGGCATGGTTGCTCTATAATTAGGGATAGGTTTCAGAGATTTTTTTTAAAAATAAAAGTAAGGTTTATTATTTATTTATTTTATTTTATATCTTATTTTTGTTTTGTTATGTAAATTCTAAGCTAGGTGGGTTTTTGGTGAATATAAGACGGCGCTTTCTCCTTTAGCATTAGTTGGACTTAGGGTTCCTGATGATCCGATAAGGTGAAACTTTAGTAGAATATTTCCGACTCGCGATTTAAGTTAATTATATATATATATATATATTAAATCACAAACTGCACCAAAATGAAGAAGAACGAACGTCCAATGTAATGTCTGCTTTTAGTTGATCTTGTGTATACATAGATATATATTTCTTTTAAATACCCTATCCGGTGGCAAAAGCAGCTCGGTAGCGCCAGGAGTGGCAGTACCGCATTGAGCTACCAAAACTGTGTTATCACCCTGGTTGGTGGCTGATGAGGCTAGGGTATCGCACGTGCTTTCACACGTTGTACGATGAAAATTTGAACACTAAGACTCTCTGGAAAGCAAGATGACTCTTTGGATAGACAAAGTGACTCTTCAGAAAGTTGGAGTGACATTCTGGAAAGACAGGAATTTTAACAAATATGGATAATACAATGAAAGAAAAATGCCCTCAGGGTGTCTGTAGCCGGGAGGGAGAATATATCACTTATCTTACTTGCTCATACGGTAACGATCTGGATATGTATCCGGCTACAACGTGTAATTGCGGCAGAAAATTCGACAGCTTGCGAGGATCACGAATCCACAAGGCGCGCTGGTGCGAAGAACGTAATTCTCCTGCCGGAGAATGTAAATCGAATGATGGGCCTATGAACCAGGTTTACCCCCACAGTATTCACGAGCCCATTGCTGACCATCAGCGTCCTGGAGACATTTTTTGCAAGCCAAGAATTTAGTGGCCCAAGGTTAATCAGATTGCTACCTGGACAAACTTTAATCAGGAGCTTTCTTTTTAGTCACCACCTGTCTTGAGGGCCCATTGATCAACAAATAAAATCTTTCAGCAGAATTATATATGACGTTTGTCTCAAGTGCTTTTGAGCAGTAACGCATAAATGAAAGAAAACGAACCGAATAGATAACGGATATAGAAAGGATTTCAACAATGATGTTATACACGTGTAATTACGCAAAATCAAGAAACGGTTGCGATGACATCTAACGGCCGTAAGTAAACGCATTTTTAAATCACTAACTGCACCAAAATGAAGATGAACGAACATCCAATGTAATGTCTGCTTTTAGTTGATCTTGTGTATACATAGATATATATTTCTTTTCAATAACCTATCCGGTGGCAAAAGCTGCTCGGTAGCGCCAGGAGTAGCAATACCGACTTGAGCTAGCGAAACTGTGTTATCACCCTGGTTGGCGGCTGATGAGGCTAGGGTATCGCACGTGCTTTCACACGTTGTATGATGAAAAAAAATTAAATATATATATATATATATATATATATATATGTTATTTGAAAATATAAATAGCTATCCACATTTCTGTAAACGGCTTTTCCATTAGATTGAGCAACAAACAAATAAGTATTTCTTTTTCTTTTCAATGAAAATATCTCAATTGCAACTCTTAGTTTCATACTTTCACAGCTACCCCGTGAAAATGAAAGCTTTTCTATTTCAAAACTTCAATTATGTATATCTGGCTCATTGGCCAAGTGGGTATATGGTGCAGGGCACGGGGGTTCAATCCCTGGTCGAGTCATACCAAAGGCTTAAAAAATGGTAATTGATACCTTCCTGCTTAACACTCAGCATTATAAGGTACGTATCAAGGGTAAAGTTAAACAATCCAGGGAAAGGAGTAGCGCTCTCCCCTACATCATGTCATAGTAGCTTCTGAAAACGGTGCCTTTGGGTTCCCAACTTTACTTACTTACTATTTATATATATATTTAGTAAGCAAGTATATATATATATATATATGTATCATCATCATGTTGTGTCGCTGGAATGGATATCCCTGACCCTCTCTCGCCACTTCTCCCTATCGTTCATCGCCTCCGGCAGGTCTTCAGAGCCACATCCTGTATCCTCACATAGGTGCTGGATGCATTTTCGTGCTGGTCGTCCTGCGTTTGCCCGACCATATGTGGGGGGGTATATATAAAGTAAGAAATACAGACAGATGGATTGGAATTTCGGCGACAAATGCGTGTGCTTACCTGTGTGCGACGATAAGAGTTTCTTCGAATTAGTGATAATGTTTTGAAACATGGAATTCATATAGAACTTTTAAGATTTTCATACAACAGTATACTTTCTTTTTCTTTGCATAGTACTCTAATCATAAGTATTTTATTTTCTACATACTTCTAAAAAAAATACGCAACTCGTCGCATTTATTTTATCTGTGTTTAAGACCAGGAAAGAATTAAATTTTTTTATTTTTGTAAAAATCGGGAAAAAAAGATACTTCCAATTCAGAAAGATTTGATTCATCCCAGGAAATTAAAGATGACCTTCTAGACTCACCGCAAGGAAATTTGATGACCCACAACATCCTCCTTACGCGTGAGTGTCTTTTTTTGACATTGTATTTCGGGCCGTTCTCTGATTGGTTATTTCCTCCGGGCTTGTCTAGTAGTAAATTTGGCTATCCGTTTCGTCATTTGGCATGAATATATGCCCTCCACTTTAATAAAAATTACCGTTTACCTTGGACTGAAAGAAAAGTTTAATAGTTTCGGAAATAGAATTGATTATGTGGTTGTGGTAGGTTGTGACAGACTCCTTGTGAAGCTTATGACCTCTACCACATCACGTCCATGACAGTAATGGTGTTTCAGTAGTAAATATGTATTACCCCAAACCATCTACCAAGAACATGTTGTGACAATATTAATTTGTTAATCGGAGTAAAGTTGTTTATAAATCATAATTTTCCTCATTAAATCTAAAGAATTTAGTCCGTCTTATTATTTACCAATTTGAGGAGGTCTTCTGAGTGATAGTTTTTGGTCTGTTGGATACGAATAAACTGCACAGGTCCATATGTCTGTGAACAGATTGAGCGGAACTTCTGCTCTCAGTACTACACATTCGAGTTCGCTGTAGAACAATGTCATTTCGGATTTGTTTACGGAACGATATTTCCAGAAGATTTTAAATCGTTTTCAAGTACATTGGCAGGAAGTGAGATGCTGACAACCACGTTCTGGATTTAAACATGTTTCATCAGTTCAGTTGCCAAGGACGATAACTCTTATGCTAAGCAGGATTTCTTTCAGTAACAAGTAGGTTTCTACGGTAGGTGTTTGTAAACAAAAAGATGTTTGCTATTTTGTTGTATTTTTTTTTACTAAAAATAGATAAATAAAAGTGGGAAATATTATTGCTATATATTTACCAACCCCTCCACACGAGCAGGATGTAACACAAGGTCAATTTTTAAGCGCAGTTTAACAAGTTTGACATAAGAGTTTTCTTTCCCCTTGACTAGGGCCCATACCAAGGTTAAAGATCCTAGTCTACCTTATCCATATTTATCCATAGCTGGGGAGAAAATCGTTGAATGCATACTTTTCAAAAGGGTATTAGTATAAAGGTAGGTGCAAAAAAGCCGCTTCTTTAACTGGAACTCGGGTCACCGTGTCCATTTCTTATCAATTAGTTAAATTAATTATAACGCTACAAGCACCTCCGCTGTTTTACATTCATTCTTTTAGTCACCCGAAGTTTCATGCAAAATGTTTAATAAATCCGATTACCTACCGTTATGCAGATTATATTTAAAAGTACACCACCTCCTCGCATGCACACACACACACACACACACGCTGAGTGAGGGTGAGAGAGAGAGAGAGAGAGAGAGAGAGAGAGAGAGAGCGAGAGAGAGCGAGGGAGAGAGACAGAGAGAGAGAGACACAGAGGGTGGGGTTGAGATAATATTCTTTTAAGGAGTCAATATATAATTAACTCCTTTATAGAATGAGCATCTTCAGAGATAAATCGGAGATTATGACATGCCAGTGTCAGAAACCCATTATCAGACCTCTTTTTCTGTTTATCTTTTTTGGACAGTACACACAGTGCCGAGGAATAGTGAAAAGATATTTTACGTGATACATCATTAGCTAATTTTTTTCCGTCATGTACCCCTTTTACATACTGCTTGTTCATTGAAGAATATCATCATAGATCTAGCTATTTGGACATTTCTATACAGTCTTTCAATAATCCAATGATGTATTTATTAAATGTTTATAAATGTGTAAATGAGCTTATCTCGTTTCTCTTCCTGTTTATTGAATGATTGTATATCACGGATATAATAATACTTATATTAGCCCTTTTTGTTTGAAGCTCTACTAAATATCCTTCCAACCTTCAATAAGCTAATATCGTTCTATATATATATATATATATATATATATATATATATATCTTTTTCTTTCCCTCCCTTTCAATCGATACCCCCTTTTCAATGCTGTAGAATTTCGTAATAAATGATACACTATATGTTTTGACTGTATGGTTCATTTAATATAATTAAATCCAAGCGTCTTTGGTCTCGAAGAAAACTAATATTTCACTTTCTAAATACAGCAGTGTTTTACTTACGTATCGACTGTAATGTCCATTTATCTAACTACGCGTCTTGCATAAGCTGGCAGAAATAATCGAATCCACTTCCCTAGCAACAGTTCAGGTGGTTTGACTGTTGAAGTATAGCTATGGAGCGTTTACTCCTCATAATTCATTGTAAATTTATTCCGATATCATGTACTCCATGAACTTTAGATTAAAACATGTACAACTTTTTAAAAGTACAGATACATTTATATGAATGTATCTTATATAGAAACGTCCAGATGTTCCATCAAATTATTCAATATTGATTTTTATAATATGCTTGAGTGCTTATGTACGTCTGCACGTGATAATATATTCATAATGTCTATGAGTGCGTGAACAAAAAGTATATTCAATATGTCCGGATTTAAGGCCAACGTAGTTTTCAGAAATTTTCACTGTCCGATGTTGGTTTACAGTGTTGTCGCGATTTCAAAAGTTGGTTTCAAGGGTTTACCTGTGTTTGGTCAATACTTTTTGACTGTTCCTTCTTTACGAAAGAAAATCATCTCCTGAAACCTGAAAAAGAGCTAGAGAGAACGAATGTGACTACTCGGGTTAAATTTTACCTCATAATCAATGCCATTTTTGTTACAAACCAAAGAAATCTCTTTGACAATGACATTGACACCATGCACTCTAATGCTGCGTCCTAGATCTGCGTCAGATCTAAATTTATTGTCAAATCTTTTACACTAATTACCCCTTAATTAATATGGAAGGGTTTGTGTAAAAGCAGCCTGCGATTGTTTGTTAGCATAAGATCTTAAATATCATGAATGTTCTACTTTAGACAAAGACATCAAAGCAGATTTTACAAAGATGTTCTGATTGAAAGGGTCCGGAATCGAAGTCAATTCCTTTTCCATAGACTGGGATCTGGTCAGCCAAATAAAATTACCATATAGATTTATGTAATTATATTATTCGGTTGACAATGACCAAATGATATCAGGAGTATAAAAATAAATGGATTGAAAGAAATTATACCAAGCATAAAAAGCATTATTAAAGTAACACTGATTCAAAAGATGAATAGGTTGGGAAAGGAACACGCTTACCAGGAAAACAAGGAAAAAGAATTGGGAAAATTAACTAAGACAAAAAAGTGTGAGAAATATGAATGTGGGACTGTTTGTGAAGACACAACTGATTCCTTCAGCCAGGAACTGAGTTTGGAGTCTGTTCATCGACATCTGACATATTTTTCTCTCATTAGGATGCAACATTTAATTGATACTCTGGTTCTGTGGATTAAATACCAGTGCGAAAACTCAACTTTAATCAAACGTGGTGGACCAAAGTGTACAAGTTATTATTTCACTTACCAGTTTTATTGATCAACAAGCGCCGAAGCAATGAATTTACAATGAATATCAGTTCGATTCAATTCAGTTCAATTCATAAAGAATGCCATTCACCTAGTATAAGTTCAGTGGGATATTCATTAAACGATTAATAGATGTGCCAACCTTTCTTACAGGTAAATATTAGACGAGCTTGAGTATTTATGATTTATAGTATTCTGAAATATACATATATAATTCACAAGTGCACAAGGTTTCAGCTCTGTTTATACAAGCTACCAAATCCTTTGTAGAGTTGACACATTAATATCAGTTTGGGAAGTGTCCATGGTGTAATGGTTATCGTCGTGGGAAATGGACTCAGCGACACGAGTACAAAGCGTGGACAATACTGATTGCATTTCACATAGCACTAATACCCTTGGGAAAAGTATGCATCCAATTATTCTCCCTCCAGCTATGGGTAAATAGTAGGACAGACTAGGTTTTTCAGCCTTGGTGGGGCAACTAGTCTAGGAGAAGAAAAACTCTGAATTCAAAACCTATTAAACTCCGCTTAAAAATTGACCTTTGTCATATCCTGCCTGAGCGGAGGGGTTGGTAAATATAAATATCAGTTTTATGAAATTGTTTCAGTGAGAAAATTCAATTTCCTTGCATCATTAAGAACACAAAACAGGCCGGAGAGTGTTGTTGAAGAGAGGGTCTCGAACAATTGCTATTAGTGGCTTTATTTTTTTAAATAGTAGCTCCAGTTATAAAAGTTTTGTTTCAGTTCCTAATGTAATAGTTGATGTATTAAAGAAAAATATATTCTCAATATTCATATGTCAATGTTGACTGGATTGAAAGTTAAGTTTTTGCAATCATAATTATGGGCTATTAAACATTTAGAAGCGGTTTTTCAACATGCTTTATTGTAATAAAATAGACCCTCTCACAGTTATTTTAGGCTTCCAAATTTTTTTATAGCGGTAACTACGCATCTATTGATCCGAATATGTTATCATTCTATATAATACAGCTCTATCAACTATAACTTTAATCGTGAGTAAATTAATACACAATTGTTGAAATTTTATTTTCGACTTATATCAATCTTTCATAGCATTTGCATTTCATAACTAAAAAAATTATGGCAATGTACGATATTTTAACCTGAACTAACTTCACATTCTTCTTCCTCTTACATGTATTTATCTAACACTCCTCTGAG